>CM031864.1:7291635-8004493 GCA_018697195.1 Certhia americana
TGGACCCTCCATGGGTCACTGCTCCTCCAGGAGACACCAACCTGCTCTAGCCTGAGCCCTCCATGGGTCACTGCTCTTCCAGGAGACACCAATCTGCTCCATCCTCTCCCCACAGGACATGGGAGTCTCTGTCCTGGCTCCCCGAGCTCCCCCTTCCCTCCTCTTCCTCCTCCAGCCCGGTTCTCCTCAGGCTCCCTTGCCCCTCTGCCTGTGTAGGATTTTGCCCTTCACTGGACACACTTCACCACCTGGGCAGTGCCATGGGTGAGGCTGTTCTGGAGCACCTGGGATTGCCAGGAATGGGCTGGAATGGGCAGGGGCAATGCAGCCTCTGCAAGAGCTGGGCCAGCAGCCCCACTGCCAACACCTGGGCACTGACACCCACCATGGCAGGTGACATTATTTATGTTTGGCAGAGGCATTCTGGCTTTGCAATAGAGCTGTTTTTTCAAATATTTCCAATGCCAAGTGTCTCCTTGAGGCAAGCCCTCAGGAACAGATTGAGAGCGTGGAACAGGTCTCTGCAGAGGGAAGCAGTGGAGAAAATTTTCTTCTGAAAAAAAGGATGTGGGTAGGAAAGTAGAGGATAACATTAAAAATAGAGAAGATTAAACATGTTCCATTAGTAAAACCAGAAACAATTTAGGATAAGGTAGAAATCCTGGAACTGTATTGATAAACAGAATTAAAAATGTCTTTTTCCTGCTTCTTTTTGAGCCCAGAGCAGCAGATCAGCTGAATTTTGCTGCTCATGCTGGTCTTGAGCAAGGTGTTGCCAGAGAACAATCCTATTGACTGCAGAGGGACTTGCTGAGGAGGGAATTGTTTAGCTCAAATAACCTTATAAATACAAATTAGAACCCAACAGTATATTTCCAACCCAAAAATACATATCTAACCCCCAAGATATATTTGAAACCATAAACCCAGGTTTTCAGTGCTACTTTTTAGAAAGAAGCACAATTTAGCATGTGAGCTAAAACATGACCCTGTCTTACAAGACCCGATTTTGGATTGGATCAGGAAAATGTAAAGTCTTATTTTTGTAGTGTATCAATGAAACGGACAGTCTATACTCTGTCTCTAAAAATCTTGGCACACTTCAAAGTAGAAATGCCATTTTAGCAATTTAAAAGCACTTAGTGGGTTTTCCCAGTGCTGAACTTCATTTCTATAGCCAGTGTGGTTGCCTGCTGAATAATGCCATAGGGGACAATGTAGCTCTGGCTATATTTAAAAATACTATTCCATGAAATTCACTAGGAACAAGCTGAAGCAAAATCTCATTTGTGTCTTTGGAAGGAGGTGATAGTGAATGTAAATGGTGAAGGAAAAGGATTGAGATGGTTTTGAATCACAGAGGAGATGAAGGCTGGACCATCTGTGGGGAGAGAGGGATGCTTAGAGCAACAGCCAGAGGGCCCAGGCAGAAATCTGGGGACTCTTTAATGTTACAGGGACTTGAACAAGAGCAGCAATTGGAAAGAAAGAAATCCTAACAGGTGGGGACTAAAAGGCGTACAGAGACATCATTAAAAAAGTGAAAAAAAGAAAAAAGGAATCAATTAAAAGGATGTTAGGACACATAATTGGAACATTCAGATAAGAGGATACAAAAGGTCAATTTGATTGAATAATAAAAATCTGTGTTGTCTTCTTTTTGGTATATTCATATACATGTAGCTTACTGCTATATATTTTATGACTACAATTAAACCTTTAAAAATAATTCTGAACTATCTTTAAAAAAGAATTCTGTTTTAAAGCCTATTATACTTGTATATTTTAACCAACGGAGGTGGAATTTTAAAAAACTTTTCTCAGTGTTGTTGCTGGAGAGTTGATCAGCCATTCATTAAAACACATTTTGTTTCCTCTTTTCTTGGTAGGGAACCTTGGCCGGGTGGCCCACGTCACAGAGTTTGAGTATGACCTCTTCATTAGGCCAGACACCTGCAACCCACGCTTCCGAGTCTGGTTCAACTTCACGGTGGAAAATGTGAAGGAATCACAGGTAAGTGATAATAAATTAGATGGTATGATAACTGCAAAAATTGCTCACTCCAGAATATGTTTTCTTTAACAAAAAAGATGACACCCAGGATTTTCAAATAAAAATTCCTTTAAAATGTATCTTTTCTCTTTGAATTTTTATAATTAAAGGCAAGTATCAGCAGGAGTGGGTATGACCATGCTTTTCGGCTGTCCAAGACAGGAGGTAATTACTAAGACAGTATAATTTTTGCCAGCTAACAGAACTGGTATTAATAATGGCTGCCATGTATTTGTGCTTTTGCATTCCAACGAAGTATGTGTGTTAATATAAGAAAAAGAAGTCCATCATAGCTGTTCAAATATTATCACTCAAGCCTTCATTTAATGCATGTAGAACAATGGGGTAGCTTTGCAAACCTGCATTTCCCTAGTGACTTGTAGCAGAGGAGTTGCTTGCCAACGTGTCCCTTGTGAAAAAGGAGGTTTAAATGTGAACCAAATTGATAGGCAACTGTTTCACTTACTTTTAAATAATGTTTTTTGCAGTAAAGATGCCCCTTGAGGAAAAAGCTTTCTTGGTATGTTTTTTCACTTGTATACTTATGCAAGTTATATACTAACTTTCACATTGATAAATAAATAAATAAAAAATTCATTTTACTTTTCACATGGGCCTAGAATTTTGTCCTGGTGGCCTGCCTCAGTTTATCAGAATCAGTCAGTCATTTTTTTACTTAATGGAAATGAAACATATTTAGTAAGAGAAAAAAACCTGCAGAAGCTTGATATTTGTATTCCTACGAGACTAATATCTTAATATCCAGCACTGTATCACTCCTGTTACAACTGGAAATCATGAAATTGTTTATCTATCGTCCTGGAGCCTGATACTTTATCAGACAGACCCTTTCCCCTGCTGTGCCTTACTCAACTATGATCAAATTATATAGTCATGAGATGAATGGGAATCTGTCTCAAGGAGGCAAAAAGATTGGATAGGAAGATACAATATATATCTAGTGCTTACAGGATATTTGTTTTCATGGTTGTCTACATGAAAGAGAATGGTTCCACTATTAAGTTTGACTTGTGAGGTCTGTTTTTATAATGTGTGCTCCTATAATCTTTTTCTCATCTCTCCAATTTCCGTTAAAATGAGACCTGCCTGGACGTAATCTAGTCTGGAACCCTTTTTAGGTCTTTGTACTACAGGCCGTGGGCAGCATTAGTCATTGCAGCTCAGCTATATTAAATGAAAGTTAGAAGTTGCTACATCAAACATACTGCGAAATGTAATCTGTTTTCTGCATTTTGATTATTTTATATTTTACTAGAAAACAGTAATGAGGAAACTATTCAGTTTTGCCTCAAAATGTTACACTAATACAGAGGACCATTGAGCACATTATGTGTAGAAGAAGATATTTTAATAGCTCTCTATAAATCATTACTTGGATAATATTGTATTTATTTTTGACGTATCATATAAATAATGTGTGAAGAAGGCACATCTATACATTTATATGGCTTCTGCCATTTGGATAAGAACTCACAAAGAGTAGCTACTTTTGTTTTTGTATTATCTATTAGTGCAGTATTTTGTGCAATTAAACCACTAATAAATGAAAAGAAACACCAATTAGGCATTCCAGCCAATCTTACCATCCATGCATTATTGTTGTATAAGAAAACAGGTTCTTTGCATTCCAGTTTTAATTTTCTTAAGTCATAGAGCTTCCATTTCCTATGTCTCAAAACTGTTTTATAGACTCCTCTCACTTACAGTGTTGCTTGATTTTTTAGCCTAAAGCTTTCCTTTATTTAATCCCACAATTCCCAGTTGCAATTCTGCTTAGTAATAACTCCTCTTGGTGCAAATAAATCCTCATCATCCCTGACTAACATTTATATTTCTGTAAATTATAACATTCCTCATCATTTGTGTCTCAACCTAGCTATCATGTTTGTTTCTTTCAGCCCTATATTCAACAGACCACTTTACCTTTTAAGTATTTTTCTGCTTTGGGGCCTTTGGACTTTTATCATAAGTGAATCTTTCAGTCCTTTGGTAATTAGCCCAGTTTCCCAAGGAAGCAAAGCTTATATGATCACACTGTCTGCTTGCTATCCCAGGTTTTTGTATGGCTGTTGATCCCTCTCCTCTCTTTTCTCCTTCAATAGCTTCTTAACTCTTGGCCAGTTTCAGCACCACTGGACAGGAATTCCTGTAAGTTTCGGGAAAACAGGCTGCCAGATGGGCAAGAGACCCATTAGTGTTCCCACTGGCAGACAGGCTATAGTATGAGATCATTTCTTATTAAACATCAGAGAATCCACAGAGGAGATGAATAGGAGAAAGTACTCATTGGAATTTGCATTTTTAAGATACCAGAGAATCCAACCATGAAATCCAAATCCATAGCATTTAGTAATTTTGCTTCTTGCGGAACTTCTTGTTTTTATTATTATTCTTCCTCTTCCAGTTCCTTCAATATTTTCTTTATAGTGCGGAACTAAAATTTAATGGATAATTCTGAGTATGCTAATCCCAATTTACAGAGAAGGGGCTCGAGTCCCTTTACTCTGTTACTGCCTCACTATAGACAGCTGGAAATTGCAGCAGCCTTTTGTTGCTGTATCACTATGGAAACTCAGGCCTAATTTGTTTTTCCCTATCATACAGGAGTCTTTTTCAGAGTGATTGCTTCCTTGCTCCTGTTACGTTATGTCTGAGGTTACTGTTGTGCTTCGTAGGTAATAGAGCTAAGCTCTGTACCATGCCAGTGACTGCCCTAATATTTCCAGAATTATTTTTAGAATTTTATTATAAACTTGGTTTGTTTGATGTTCACTTCCCGATGTTGAAGTAGAACCAACAGATTTTTTTTTTTCTTTAATTTGGAAATTGGTAAATTAATTTCTTCCTCCTTATGATTTGGACTTCAACATCAGCCATTTTATGTTGTCAGTTTTATTTTATACTTTTTTTAACAAGGAAGAAAGATAAACAAAAAAATAGCTAATGCCTTGTATTTATGGGAGGAAGTGAACCATCATGTAAGATACCTGCAAGATGAAAAATTTGCTCTTTTGTTCTCTTTATATGGTTTCTGACTTGCAAGTTTGAAAAGATCTGAGGTGTGTTTCTTTTTTGTTACTTTTTTGGTGAATTCAATTAACACCAACATTGGAAAAGAAAAAAAGAAACTGCTATGTTATATGTAAAGAAAACACATAGACTTTTGTGATTTACACATATCCATAAAAGGGAGAGTGAAGGAACACATGGTCCCATGGGCAAAGCCTCCAATTTCTCTCATTATATACATGTCACAGGCTGCTCTCTATTCCTGATAATGCTCTTTACTGGGCAGGGTTTGCTTCCTATTCACTTCAGCCATGGCCCTTAAAACACCATCTACGATTTTGCTAAGTTTCTTCTCTGTGCAGCCGGAAATTGGATGAACAAATTTCATTTCCCAATTGCATTTCAAGTATTTTAAATACATAGTGCTTCAGGTGAAAGATTACCTCTGAGCTAGAATGTCTTTAATGCTATTACTAGCAACAGTGATTCATTTGAATTTTTGGGGAACAAAAAAGGAAATGTATGTACATGTGATAAATTATAAAAAATATGCTGTTATACTGATATTGGAGGATTTTACCGGTGAAAAAAATGGTTATTATTTTTGAGGGCCATAGACAGAAATTCTTCTCAAGTGCTTGACTCTTACTGTTCCAGATACTGTAATCACACTGGGAAAAGAGGCTCTTTGTCCTAGAAAATTTACTTTTGAGCAGTTTAAGATGAGATAAGAGTTAAATACAAGAAAGCGATGAAAGAAAGAATTAAAACTATTTGAGGATTTTTGATTTAACACACAGCAGCCATGTTATACCACTAAGTAATGCACATCTAGGCCTCATGACAAATTCTGTGTGTGTGTGTGTACCCTGAGCAGCTCTGCTGTCTGATGAATCATGTTGAGAAGTGGTATTTTCACTGAGATTAAAAAAAGAATTTCCAACAGAAGGGGTTTCCTAATAGTGCCAAATTTTGTTCTGTAAGTGTTGATAAACACATTTGGAGTTCTTCATCACAAAGGTACTGACAAAATATACCAAGAGGGATAGAGGAGAAGAATGGATATTTGGCAGCTAGGACTTGATCATTACTTACAGTTAATAAATCAATCCAGATTGAGGTTAAAATCAAAGAACCAAATGTTATTTACTTCAAAGGCATTCTCTCTGTTACTTCAGTTGCTGTTGCACTGAAACTAGAATTTTGACTCATGAATTTTTTTTTGTTTTTTTATATGTGAGTATGGATCAGGAAAAAGGATAGCCTCTTTTTCAGAAATTTTAACAGGATGCCCAGGTAAGACAGAGATTATCATAGCTGGACATTATTGTAAATGCATGGAACCGTCATTGTAGAATTTTCTGGTTTTTTGTCCTATACTGTTTTGTAAAATATAAAAGTCTGTAAGATTTCTTTTGTCTTTAATTGATTAGATATTCAGAAAATATTTGCTATTTGCAGTAAATTTTATAATATGTTCAGGCCTCTTCTTACTGTCCTAAAAGAAGTCAATCATCCTTAGCAGACAACTGCTTTTTTATGATGTTACATCTGTGATTGTTTAAGGAAAAGAATGATACGTGTATGGGGAAAGATAATGTCTCTCTTTATACCAACTGACACATTTTGGAGACGCAGGGGGGGGAAAAAGAAAAGCAGGCATAATTTGAGGTATTCAACCTTTTTTCTGACCTAAGAACTCATTCTGTGCAGTTAATTCCTGCAGAAGCTGCATCCAAAGTAAGATGGAGTGAATATGACATCAAAAGCAGGTTAAAGTGGGAAACAGGCTACCTTTTTACTTTCTTCTTCTTAAGCAGGCATGCTTTGCCCTACTGTCATTTGGGGATTTAAGTTACTGGTATCAAGATGTTTTATAACATCTTATACTCTTTCCAGCTTCTCATTTGAGAAGACAGACATTTTCTTTACTGTGCATTAAAGGCTATATTACATTTACCTACCTTTGGAAAATGCATATGTAAAAGGACCTGTTTTTATGAAAGAGTACAGCTCTGAAATTTTGAAGTGAATACATTTGAAATAAATGAATAAAGCATTTTTTGCAACAATTCCTACCCAACCTGAAGTGCATAATTTCCTTAGTGTGTTTCATTGCATATACCTTCTTAATAAATTAGGTATATATTACTCATTTATTAATAATTTAAATTAATAATTTATTAATCCTCTTCTGGTCAGCTCCTGTAATCTCTCTAAATAGATGTTTATAGTAATGTGCAAGGATTATTTGAATTTTTCTGTTTAGGAAGCCCCCAGCTGTTACCCATCTCCATGTACTCTTATGTAGATTTTTAGCACGCTACAAAGAGACGTCCAACTCTTCCTGTATTTTGGTATTTTAGTCACTGTTTACACAGGTAGGCAGAACCTGATCTTTTTCATGTCCCAGGATTTTTTTAAATCATATGAATTTATTTTGTTTCCTTGCTTCTGATACTTTTCTTGAAAAACACCTATATTTAAGAGGTTAAATGGGCATCAGTAACCTAGCTGACACTACCAGCTCACATTCCCATTTTGACTTCAAGATGTAACTGTGAGTAGCATCACTGCTATAACTTTTCATTTACTGCTTGCTGTAGTGTTAGTATTGATTTAGTTAGAACAGTATCAAATTTTTATTCGTTTCATATGTGAGTGAAGTTTTTTCTATTCTCTTAGCTATCAAATACTGGATTTCAGTTCTTGTGGCTGAACTTGGTCAAGATTTAAACTTTGATGTGCATCTAAGGCTGCTGGGTTTGCCAGTCGTTATCATTCATCATTATCATGTCATATCATACCATGATTTATTTTCCCTTCTAGAAAAGCAAATACTGCATAAAGATTGAAGTTATAATCATTTTTCTAAGATTAAAAAGGAGACAAAGCTGTCTTGAAACATTTTCATCAGGAAAAATCAAGTAAAAAAAAATTAATCTGAATTAGAGAATGGTTTCAGTGAAAATTCTTTGGTGTTCACTAGCAAGTATGACAACAGTTGAACAAAATAAGACTTATGTGTTTTTATCCTTTGGGATTTCTTTCTGAGTTTAGAAGCAGCAAAAGTCTGGACTTTAGGTTGGTTTTTGTTTAATCCGATGGCATCCCTGTGTATGACAACGTTGCACTGCATATCCTGCACTGGCCAAATTCCTTAAAGCTGTATTTGTGTGCTTATGTATTTTTTATATATAAACATGTCCATAAATCTATGTCTATCTGCCTAGAAAACACAAGAGGCTGAGGTGAGTGCATTTGGACAACATCTTTGTAGTAACAGCTTTACTACAGGGTAAGCAGATTATTTCTTTGAGTAGCACATGCCTTTCAACTTGAAAAAAAATGGTCAAAGAAGGATGGAGGCAGAATCATGACACAAATTTTATGAGACCTTGTGGTACTATAGCACCTGGTAATATGAGTCTATTACTTTTTGTTAGGGAAGGGCTTGAATTATCTGAAATTTGTATTAAAAATCAAAATGGATTATTTCAAAGGAGCCCTTGTATTTTCAAATGTAGTTTTACTGATCCCTGTGTTGGAACGTGATACAATTTTGTCATAAGTCAAAAGTGCATGGGGGTAGATGATACCTCTAGCAGTTGAGGTAATCATTTACTTACTGAGGAAGCCTTATGAAATGATAATTAAATAAGAAAAAAGGTGATGACATTTAAAATAGATTGCATGTGCATCTCAATGTTTAAAAAAAGAAAAATCAATTGAACATACTGCAGTTTTGAAGAAAAATAATGTTACCATTTTGGAAACTTGTGCCTATATTGGTCATGTATAAAATTAGATTTATAAATGATGATTCTTCCAAGCTGGAATCCTTTCAAGTATGTATAATTTTATTTTGGATCAATAATTCAGTTGTGCTTGGAATAGATTGAGGGTGTATGTGAGACTTTGGTAAGTGCAATATAGTGTGCATCTCCATGAAATTATCCAAAGCTGTCATGACAGGTAGCATCCTTTGAAAAGTAATGAAGGCAGGTAGGTTGGTAAACACAGGAAATAGTCAGCATTACCAGAAAAACATCTGTCTGGGTGAAATATTCACTCTTGGCAAGGCAGTGTTAAATTCATAAACTTCTTCTGTTCCAGGTGTCTGTAGGAACGTTTCAGATGCCAGTGTTCAGAAATTATTGCACACTTACTGTACGATTCGGATTTAACACTGCCTTTTGCCTACAGGAAACTAATGGCCAGGTGTGCTTAATTTCCTATGATGGTGGCATCTGTCACTCAAAATGTCAAAAATACATTATAGATGTCATCAACAAAATCAGCGCTGTGATGATCTTGATGTCAGTGATGTGACATGCTTACTTTTCCTTTAATTTAAAAGCTTTTTGATTTCTGATTAAATACTTCTTTTTTTAGTTCCAGAGTGAATTGTCTTCCATGCAAATTTGGTTTCATTTTCCTTTTATTACTGAAGTCTTTATATCAGAACGTGGAAGCATACACTGAAGAAGTGAAGATGAAATGTTTTGAACTTTCCTGCTTTTAGATTTTTTTGTCTTTTTCATTCAGAATAATCTTCAAATTTTTAATTCAGAATAGTCTATGTCTTCCATTGATTTTGGAGGGAGAAAAGTTCCTACAGTATTAAATGCCGCAAAAAAATTCATCCTGATCTCAATTAAATATTTTGTTCCTTTGCTGTACTGCTTATAAGTATATGCTTAGTTTACAAAACGCTGGAGCTATCACACATTAAGATATGCACTTTCAATTTTTTTAGGGAGCCAATAAAATTAAAATGCCATGATTTATAGATACTTTTATTTTTGTTTGTTTGCTTTTTATTACTGTTAATTGAAACTGGAAAACAGTATAGGTTACCTGAGATATTACACTATTTAGAGTTAAATTATGATTCTTCCAGCAAAATAGATTTTAATTTATCTATTGAAGAAGCTGTGAAATACATGAAAAGATGACTGTGCAATTTTTTTCTTTGAGAAATTAAGGAAAATTAACACTGGATTTATAAACTGACTCCCAATATAGAGCTGCTGTACTTTATATGCAAAATGCAGAATACGCAGCTGAGTGATTCTGATGATTAAGTACAGATCCCCCAGTTTAGGATCTGACCTGAACACCCTAGATAGGAAACATCTGCTGTTACACCACAGCTCAGGATGGCTCTGGTAATTTTTTTTTGTGATTTGAAAAGCTCCATGGAAGCTTCTAATTTTCACAGTAGCACTACCATGATGAACTGTGGCTCATTACTGTAAACTGATGGCAGCTGTTAATACTATTACAGGCAGAGACTTTTTATTTGAGGGAAACATTAGCCAGTAACTGGTAGATTTCTGACACAGTATTACATAAGGCTTCCTGTTAGGAAGGAGAGCAAAGAGAAATGGATTTGAACCCATTAGTATCAGAATTACGTGTCAAAAAGCTAGAGCAGAGTTCAATTTATTTCTGCAATAAAGTGTAAGCTAGAGATTGACTTGACAATTATTTTACCTTACATTGCTCTGGTTGTTCTGAGATAACTATTCCAACATCAAATCATCTTGTTTGGACATCTTTTACAGAATAACATGATAGTCTAAATATGCATTATGTTATGTAGGAACTAAAACTCGGCAGGTTTTTTCAACTAGAAATGAGTTTTTTATTACTCCTTTTACTAGAGGATGTATATGCAGTGGAACACATTCAGCATAGATTTAAAACAAGTGCATGTATTTCTGCTAAATCTAGTGCTTGTTGTTGAATGGCGTTTACATTGTAATAGAAAGGATAATCTTTCTGAAGCTTTTAGTAGCTTGGTATAGGGAATACAAATAATCTGCCCCAAAATATTTGTTTTCTCTAAGCCAGCCACTGAGCAGGATTGTGGCTTCTGTTTACAAGTCTCTTTTTTTGCAAATAATTTTCCAGGATAAGAGAGAACAAATTGGAACCACTTCCTTATTATAATTTTCAACTTGGAGAAGAGTATTGTTACCAAAATTTTTGCCCACTTAATATGAATATTGTCGTATTGAACACCAAAGCCATTAATTCAGAGCCTTAATCTTGAACATTATAACAAGCTTTTATTGGAATGGCAGTTTTTCCTGTCTTGAACTGATGGTCCTCTACCGAACACTTATTTAATTTTCTAATTGTGTAGCATATTTTTTAAAATGTGTTGTGTTCATTGTCCCTCTGAAATTTCTCATGAAGCTTCACAGAAGATGTTTATTAGAACTTGAATAAAAGTAACATATTACACCAACATGCAGATTCTCCTAGCAGGTTTTCCTTTCCCTTTGCATGGTTTCATGCAGGACCATGTCATACTCAGGGGTGATGCAGGGAAGCAGAATTGCAGCTTTGCAGCTTGTTGTGTTTTCATGTTCTGATCTGTGAACATTGCGGGCAAAACTAATCCCACAATCAGAGCACTACAGAGTATTGTGGGATCCATGGCAGGGCATTTCCTGGCCCTGCAAATTCGACAGTGATGCTGAGTACCTCCAGTGTTAGGTTTAGAATCGCCTCAATAGCCAGATTAAACTGAATATCCTTCCTGGCAGGCATGTGGAATGGCAATTCCATGGCTTTGGAATATCCAGGATGAAACTACAATAGCTGTTCCTTGTGGGTTGTCTCTTCCCTATGGCTGCAGAAGGATTTCTTTGAACCAGAGGTTAATATAGCTACCTACCTAGGTCAACTGTTATTTTACATGGAGCTATATATATTTATTTTGTTGATTTAAAGCCTGTTCATTATAAAAATCAGCCTATAAAAGAGATGGCATGTATGCAGGGAGATAATTTCTTTAATTTTTTTTTTTTTTTTCCCCCAGGAATTTCTCATGCATAGATACAAATGAATTTTCTAAATGTAAATGTTTGGCTAGATTATTCTTCAGAGGCACATATTGATTTCTGTTGTCACCCTTCAGTGAGATTTAGTGTAGGTTACTGGGAAATCCTTTCCAAGCACATACTGAAAAAAATATAAAATATGATTTCCTTGACAGTTAGTGAAGAGAGACAGAGTAGACGTTAACAACTTAACTGTGTTTATTCCATCTTCACCAGTTTAAGAGTCTTTCAGGTTCTAAAAAATCAGCTCGTTTGATGCTTATAGAATACGGGTCCATATTGCACTGGGTGAGCTTGAAAGCACGTTTTGAAATTCATAGCTGAGCAAAAGGGAAGCTTTGCATTTCCTCATTTTCTTTTGCAGATCTAAATGTGGAGTTGTGGCTCTCTCACCAGAGTGGGAAGTACTGTATAATTTTGCAGTTTAGGCTACTCTATAATGCAAGTAGTATGAGTCTCATGGAAAGCTGTGTGATGGCCAAGCTTAATCCTAAAATGTGTTTCATTCAGCTTTCTAATAAACCTGAAATTCATAAATATCTGTGTGTTATAGTAGGTTGGATAATTATGGATTACAATAATTTTACACTTCAGTGCTTAAACCCAAATATTGTTCTACAAATATTTTTTCTTTTTTTCTTTTCCTTTTTGTTTGCTATTTAGAGTGCAAAATGCCTTCAGTAATACCAGAGTGCAACCTATGAAGAATTTGTTTTTATAACAATATAATTCTATATCTATCTAAAAAAGCTATTTTAAAACTTGGATAATATTTTTATGTCTTACAAGGACTGTTAGATATAACTGTTGAACAGCTTGTTATGGTTCAGTCATGATAAATAACAAGTTCACCTAAAAATTATTTAAAAATTAGTATTTCAACAGCTCCAAAATCTGATCAGTTTTTGCTTTCTTGGCATTGTGGTTGTTGACCTCCATTAATTTGCTTTGTAAATGGTTTAAAAACTATTAGTGTTGTGTCAGTTATAAGGTAGGGTCAATAAATGTTCAGTTTTAAAAATGAATTTTAATGTATAGGAGATGAGACTACAATGTTGCAGTAAATTACAGTATTTTAATAAGATTGAAGTCATAATTTCTGTGCACTTCTTTGCTCATTTTGTAGATAATAAGAAATGTACTAAGTTGGATGGAGAACAGTGATGCTTGGGTTTGTATATGATTAGTAATGAAACTACAAATATTAAAATTATGCAATGATGTAGTTGTATTTTCTCAAAACATTTGGGAGCATTTTGAATTCAGAGGTTTTTTTATGATCTCTCTCTGATGTACTTCAAGGAAGAAAAACAGAAAGAATTTTGGAAAAAATTTAATCCTTGTGGTAAAACTGGCTTTATAAAAAGCCAAACAAGCAGAGGCATTTTAACATAATTTTCTCCTGACTTAAACAATCTTAATTTTATCACTTTGCCAAACTGTGTTCCTTTGCGTGAAGTATGTGCAGGAGATACTTCTGAATTTGCATTTTCATTAGATTTAGCATTCAGCACCTAATGCCATAAATTTGTTTTTGAAACTCTTTAATTCCCCTGAGTGTTCCAACATATTGAATGCTATTTGCTTTGTATTATGTTGGCAGCAAATCTGCAGTGAAAATGCTGTCAATATATATTCATAGCTAACATTGTTAACTAAAAGCAATATTGTTTTTCTATTGTAAGCTGTCACAAATGTTTGGCACCCTGTTGTGTAAGCCAAAAAAATGTCAAAGAAAGAAAAGAATATTTTTGAAGGGAAGTGCAGTGATAGTGTCAAGTTTTCTGTATTAAAATACATTCCTTGTTTGTACAGACCTTTACAAATTATGGAATTGTGTTTTGTAGTGATGTAAAGTTAGAATATTGTGAGAAGATGCAGGTTGTTACAGATATTATATTAAATGAGAGTAGCACAGTAAATGATACAGCCATTTTACTTTGTGTGTAATGCAATGCTTATCAGGCTGTAAAATGTATTCTACTAAACCCAAAGATTATTTTATTAATAGAAGTGCTAGATATATGTGGAAAATGAATGAAAAATATTTTGCATGTTTTCCTAGTTTTGAAGATGAAGTGTATAATTAACAAGAGCAAATGCAAAGTTTTGAACATTCTCCTAGGGAGTATCCTTATCTTTGTGTAAGAAACACTGTTTTTGTTTATTTAAATGGTATATTCGTTTTTCCAATAATTCATTCTTTTCTAATGAAACTTTTTTTTTTTGTGTGTGTGTGTCTGCATGCTATTGTAAGAATGCCTTAGAACAGAGTATTTTAGAGAACTTCTATGGGGAGAAATGAAAAAAGAGAAATTCTGTCTGTCATGCAAATAACCATGCTAGTGCTAATACATAATAAACACCCATAAGCTAAAATAAGGCAAGTGGCATCTTTTGTGCTACTCTTGCAAATGTTTTTACCCAGAGAACTTGTAACCTAAGCCGTGTAAATGGAAACTTCTGGGTGAGATACTTGAGGCACAACCAAGTTCCCTGGCCACAGGCTGGGTTACTCTGGAATCAGCAGAGTTCAGCTGGTGGCAGTGGAGAGCACTGAGAAAAATCAATGTTCAGCCCCACACATGGCTCCCACTGAAGTACCAGAGCTTCACAAAGATACAGATTTCCACTATTCTCATCTCACCAAGGTAACATTTTCCTGTATTCACCTAGGTGAAAATATTAATCCATATATAGTGAAGTACTGTAAGCCCCAGAAATGTTGTCATTCCTGACACTTTGTGTCATTCAATAGGAAACTTGTTTTCTTACTGAATCATAATGTGTTGAATCTGGGAAACTTTTATGGTGCACCTTTAACAGATTTGGACATTGGTCAATGTAGTTTAAAAAATCCCCAAATACTACTATTTGATCTACTATTCAAGAGCAGTCACTGGTAAATTTGTTTGAACATTCTTTTTGATACGACAATGTATTGGTGACACATATTAATGTGTATCATCTTTTGTGGTATTGGCACATGTTGTGAATACATACTGCCTGATCATGCTACATGATGCCAATAAATCCTTTTTTTCCTTGCAGCTGATTTCACCCCTCTACTTCAAAATAACCTCTGCTTTCTGCACTGATATTTGCTCTGCTAGGGGAATACAGGTGCCACAAGTGATTTCATGAGGTCCCTGTTATGGACTCTCTATTTTCAAATGTTTTCTAAGAAGTGCAAAATAACCCGAGTTTCCATTGACTTTAGTGACATTTCAGTACTATTAGCACCTTGGAAAATTGGCCTTTATGTTCCTTAGCACCAATCTCTATAAATTCTCTCATATGCTTTCAAAGAAAATTGCAAAAACCTTCAGAGATAAGTTTCCCACTCCTGTCCATATTAATTTTTTTCCTGCTTTTTAGCTCCCAATATTCTTTCTTAATTTTAATAAAGAGAAAGATACCAAACAAAAAACGTGAAATACCTTTGATGTATGGAATTGCTCTCTGGGTCTTTGGCATTATCTAAAAAGGTCAGGGATGTTTAATAGTGTTCTAGGTGAATGTCCAGCACAGTCAAGTCTAAGAGGGAATGTGTCTTGCCCCTCTAATAATTCTTTTCTAGATTATTCCAAGAACTTGCACATGATTGAGTCTAATGTGTATCTGGAGAGGCAATATACTTGGACAATTACATTTACAGGTGAATAATATTTTTTTAAACATAATAAAAAACTTTAACAGTTTCTTAAATGGCTCACTAGATAGGGATTGCTGTTGCAGAACAGGACACAGTACTGCATCCTGCAGACAATTGACAAAATGGGCTAGCAGTATTCATACTTAATTTGATACTTTTTCCTCAGTGGCAGAGAGATGCACGGTCTTTCTTACACTGTTTATCTTATTTTGGCATAACTGATTTAATCATGACTGTATCCATTTTCCACAAAGTGTCTCGTGTCTTGAATCAGAGAATGTTTAAATCTTTTACAGGTGTGGGATAACTGTGCAGCTCATCCGACTGGAAAGCTTTGGATTTCTGTGCATTGTGGAAGATTGTACCTTTCCCCAGTTTTCAGAAATGTTTATGAAGCTTTAGAAAGTGCTGTGTCTTCTATCTGGCAGTTAGATTTCTATCACTTCTTGCTATTGTTAGGGTTCCTTTCTATTGCTTACTTTATTATATATTGTACAGGGGGACCTGCTTTGCCATTTAACTTTTTTTTACTGTTGTTTTGTTAGGCATAAATTTGATGCTGCAGGAGGAATGAAGATGTGCAAACCCAGTTATTAATCATGTTCAAATCTTCTCCATATGTATGTCTTGAAACACTTCTTTTCCTTCTATGAAATAAAATGATTTTTTTCTTTTTTTATGCTTGACAATTTTGACTTGATAAAAATGAAGGCTGTTGCTTGCTCCCCTTTGCAGAAGTGATGTCACAAAAAGGAACAGGAAATTCCTATCTTTTTCTCTTAGCCTGAGTTATGCTTGTCCTTGCTGAGGAATTTAGGTGGAGGACCCCTCCAAGATATGTTACCTGCTGTTTTCTTCTAGCAGGAGTGACTTAGAATTCTCTTGAGGGTAGCTACTGCAACAACAGTGGAGCATAAAGACAGAGAAATTAATAAAGTAAATAGGAAAGACAGTAAATATAGACCCGACCATCCTCATTTACTGTTAGAAATAAGAGAGGAACAGTATTAAGGTACATAGATGAGACAAACCAGCACTTATCCATGGTGAAATCTATAAAATGTCTTCGATTGCTCAAGGGATCTTTAGATATAGCATTATTTTCTCTATCTTATGGATGACTTGACCACCTTCACTATGAATTTTTCATGATTTTCCTGACCCAGCAGCTCTTGCCTGTGGAGAGAGTAATACAGTATTGATTTGGGTGTTAGGTTTCTGCCTTTTTTGCCATAACAGGATTTTTGTAGCCTAGAAACCTCAATCCCTGATTACTCATTAGAGACTTGAACAACTTTTCTTAGATCTCGAATGTAAAAGAAGAACCACTTGGTTACTTTTGTCATAGGTAGCCTTTGTAGTGGAATTTCAGCTTATCTTGGTAATGAGTGTTGTTATTAAGCTTCCCTGATTGAATGGGCTCTACTAGGCCTTCAGATTGCAAAAATACTGTTGCCTATTAACAATTAGTGTATTTGCAGCAGAATTGCACTGGTGAATATCTTTATTTAGCAGCATACTGCAAACAACTGGAATAAGTAAGGGTCTGCATTCATCCTGGCATTGATGTCTTGGTGACTTATTTTCTGTGTCTCTTGGGCATATTAGAAAATTGAAAAGAGGCCATGATGTTGCTATTTCTCATTTAAACTGTTGTGGGTTTTTTTTTTTTTAAATAAAAAATCCATATCTTACATCCTCTGAAAACTTACGCTCAGCATTGCCATGGAAACAAGATTTTTAAAAGGGACTTAACTGAAATTTAGCAGCAGTTTTTATTTCTTTGTGATTCATACTTCATAAAAATGCAAATGTCACACTAATACATGTTTTACCTTAATATTTTATACTACCATTTTTGTCTTAATTGGTCTAACGTTTTTCCTAATTAAATTTTGAGCTTCTTTGAATGATTTTAAGACTGTACTGTGGACCTATCAAGCTTTTAATTTTGACTATGTGACACACAATTTAAGACACTGTCATAGAGGAAAATCAATCATTTCAACCTGTAGTCACAGGCACAACAAAAAATTTAAAAGATTTAGAAAACCTTTTGTTTCGACTGGAAATTTCTTGGCCTCTATAATCTTCATTTCTAGTGAAGTATCACAGCAAATAGCTTTTAATCACTTATATTCCTTTGGTTTTCACTTTATTCCCTCTAACTGTGTGAAGTTGTTTAGAGGATAAATTACTGCTGTGCTAAATAAAGCTTTTATTCATAGTTCCCTTAAGAGGAGTGTTTTGTTTATGCAAAGCTACAGCGTGTGCATTGGTTTACATACATACTTGCATCAACATGTGTAAATAAACTGCATTAATTTAACATTTCATTTGTGTCTAAGCATGCAGCAGTTGATAACGTTAGTTCAAACATGAAAGGATAGCTGGCATTCTCTTCTGAGTGCCTGTTTGGTCAGGCCTCACAGAACATATGACATTTTGCCTTTTAAAAACGAAAGTTAATATGATTAGAACAGGGATCCTGGAGATCAAAACTGAAATCATAGAACCATGGAATTGTTTAGTTTGGAAAAGGCCTTTAGGATCATCATGTCCAGCCATTGACCCAGGACTGCCAAGCCCACCACTGAACCATGTCTCTGAGCACCACATCTACACCTCTTTTCAATATCTCCAGGGGTGATGACTCTACCACTTCCCTGGCTAGCCAGTTCAGGGCTTGACAACCCTTTCAGCAAAGAATATTTCTTCTGATAACCAATCTGAACCTCCCCTGGTGCAATCAGAGTGTTCTATCACTTGTTATGGGGAGGAGAGGCCGCCCCCCACCTGTCTACAACCTCTGTCTGTGGAGTTGTAGACAGTGATAAGGTCTCCCCTGATCCCCCTGTTCTCCAGGCTGAGCCCCCCCAGCTCCCTCAGCTGCTCCCCACCAGACTGGTGCTCCATACCCTGCCCCAGCTCCGTGTCCCTTCCCAGGACTCACTCCAGCCCCTCAGTGTCAGGAGGGGCCCAGAATTGGACACAGCACTCGAGGAGTGGCCTCACAGTGCACAGGGGGACAGTCCCTGCCCTGGTCCTGCTGCCACACCATTGCTAATACAAGCCAGGTGCCACTGGCCTTCTTGGCCACCTGAGCACTCTCTGGCTCCTATCCAGCTGCTGTCACCTGAACCCTCAGGGCCTTTTCCCCTGGGCACTTTCCAGCTGTTCTGCCCTCAGCCTGTAGTGCTGCCATCTGTTGTGATCCAAGTGCAGGATCTGGCACTTTGTCTCATTGCACCTCGCACAGTTCATCCCAATGACCCAACCTGTCCACATCCCTCTGCAGAGCCTTCCTGCCCTCCAGCAGATCAACACTCCTCCTGACTTGGTGTCATCTGTGAGCTGGCTGAGGGTGCACCCAATCCCCTCATCCAGATTGTCAGTGAAGAGATGAAACAGAACTGACCCCAACACTGCCGCTTGGGGGAAACCACTTGTGAACTGGATTAACCCCATTCACCACCACCCTCTGGGCCTTAAAAATCCAGTTCAAGCCAGTGTGTTTTTCACAATTCTCTCATCTATGAAGTCACTGTACCTTGTGACATTAGAAAGAAAAGGGTGTGCACCATATACATTACTGGTCTCGCTTAGAAATTGTTTTTTCTCACAGCTCGAGCAGTATGGATCATAGATCCCTCAGTGCTGAGATTTAAATTAATGTATTGCCTCCTTTTATTGTATTTTTATGTATGTTTCCAACAGGTGAACCAAGCAGAAAGAGATACTTTATACTTTATAGTTATACTTTACTGTAGGAAAACCAGTGTAGTAACAGAGAAAATAAACATAAGAAGGCTTCTGCCTTGATGAATTTATTTTTTTTATCAAAAAAAATTGTCAAATAATTTTATACCATTTATCCTAATATTTGCTTTGTACATGCTGAAGATTTATTGATGTATATATTGTCCACACTCTACCTTATTCTAATTAAAGTCATCATGGATGCACATTGAATGATGAAAAGAGTCTGAAACTGAATTTGAAGCTCAATTGTATGCAAATTTTCACTGAGGTTAATCAATACTAAGTATTTATGATTAAGTTTTGGGTAAGAAGTAAGTTATCTCATGATGCAGTGGTTGCATGTGTTTGACCACACAGTAAAATCAGTAGAAAATTATTTCATATATTTCGTAGTGCTTAAAGCAAGTGAAAAAATAAGTATTTTTGTAACTGAACTTGCCAATTATTTAAATACATTAACCTATTAAATTAATGTATCATCATTTCCTATGTTACAAATGCATTTAAAAGCTTAGAAACGTGTTGGTCAGGTTCCCAGGGCTGCCCACTCAGATTTAGCTGAGTGTGTATAAAAGCTTTCTTTTGTAAATAGAGCGAGTCCTGCAGTTTGAGCAGTGTGTTTGCCCATTTTTGCATTCTCAACTTGCATGCAGCCTTCTGAAGAATAATGCTTGACATTCTGGATAGGTGGTACTTAACAGGAGAGACGAAAAAATTCTTCAAAATATCATAATATTGAGGGGCATGCAGACACACAAATGTACTTACAGAAACAGTAGTGGAGTGTCAAATGAATGCATTTAAAAAGTAATTACATCTGACTTTTATTCTGAAACAAACAAACACAATTGTTCAACAATGTCTTTCTCCACAGATTCAGCTGGCAGTGTATTATTATTCCCACCTAATTGACACTATCTCTATTTATTTTATGTGTATTGTACTATTTGCAATCTTCAGTTTTTTCCTTTTTTAAGAAACTGTTGTATCTGCCTCGCTCTGAAGATGAGCAATATCTTTTTCAAGTTAATGAGATTCCTATTTTACTTAAACAAGATACATATTCACTATCTGTTGTTTTAAAATATAATTGCTATGAATGTGCTCAACAGTTTGACTTGGTTTCTTCAAATTGAGTGAATTAATTAAAAATTGGTGTTTGCCCATAAAAGAGTGAATGAGCACACTCAGTGCTTGATGTCAGAAATCAGACTGTAAATGAACATAATTATGTTTCACCTTCCTATTTAGTCATTTGTGTGGGCATAAGCATTTAGTTGTTTGCAATATTATTTCTTAAACAGTTTCATTTACACCATTTTTTTAAGAGGAAAGGGAGGGTAAAAGAAAAGTTAATGACTAGATAATGATTTCTTTCTGAAGGGCTGAGCATCACTTCTAGTACTCAATTTGCAGAACATCAGGGTAGAAAATACTTCTCTGATCGTTTTTTTGCTAACTGTATATTATTTAGAAAGAAATTCTCACCACAGAACATGAGAGATCATTTTGGCTTCAGGTGCCAGGGTGTTATTCCTACACACATTTATGGTGTGGTGTAAGCAACATGATATGCAAAGGTGTTCTTTATCTATATTGTACAATATACTGCTTTAAAGCAACAGACACTGATGATGGCTGCCATTTTGTTTAAAATAATCCATATTATAGAGTCAAAACAGCATGGCATTTTTCCTTAAATTTTCATCCCCAACACAATAGTCTTTTTCTATTTTGACTGCTTACTGAATGGAAAATGAAATGCAGTTCAACCAGCACATTGCTTATTATAATTTTGCTTTTTGTGGGATTGTTTTTCTTGTCCCTAGAGAAACCCAGCATTATATTCATGATTTGGATAGGCTTATTTAACAGTAAGCAGTTGCTTTGTCTCCATGAAGGATTCCATGACCCAACAGCACAATCAGATAGGAGAATAATTTGGCATTTCTCTACAGGAATATTGTCTTGCTACTGAATCAAGAAACCCCTGTGATTATTTTGTGTTTTTTAAATATACATCAAATAAAAAAGTTCTAAATGTGGAGAAGGATGTTATATCAGTTCATTCTAAGCTGAAACAAGTTAAATAGGATGATGAACAAAAAAAAGTGCAACTGAAGATTTCAATTTTAAAAGGTTAAAATTGGAGAAAGAAGGGAATGTAAGACATAATGAGAACTTAGTGGTCAGTGGTTAAATATCCTTCTGCCATCCTTTCTGCTGCATGAAATATACAGAAATAATACAATGCTGGACAGGAAGAGAGTTTCTATTGTAGACAGTTGAATTCCCTGCTATTATAAATTCTTAGATTTCAGCAGCTATCCTTTAAAATGAAGTATTACTTTAGCAAACCTGTTTGAGATATTAGTCCTCTGAAAGTTTGGGGCCCTCTAATTTCTTAACTAAATGCACTAATAACCACTTAATATTCATCTATTTTGGCAATATTATTCTTAAGACTAACCATCAATTCTGCCTCCCAACTGTTCATTCCTCTTACAACTTATGGAGAACAGTCTTACCCATTTCCATCTGAAAATAAAGGATACTTTGTGAGAGTACCCAAATAGTCACAGAAGTTTGCCAGTTCAAGTTCATGTGCCTGCATTTACTGGCTCACATAAAATACCAGGTGGAAATTTTCAGTTTCTTTTAGAGCACTGGAATTCTATCTTGAGGTTGAAATAACAGTGTCAGGACTACACAAAGAATTCTCTGTGCCAAACTTGCTCTTTGATCAATACATTAATTCTCTACTTCCATTAATATCAACTGTAATCTTAAAATCATGAATATAAATAAGAAAGTAATGAGCATAAATTGTGGCCTCCTATTTTCCTTGGATAGCCCCTGAGCAGTAGAGCACTGCAGGAAATAGATCTGTAAGGTTGGTTAGCACAGAAGTATTTTTTCAGGTTTCAGGTTATTACTCAGCAGGAATTTTATCAAATATGGGAAATCAGTGGAATGTTTTTCTCTCTTATAATACTGTTTCAATTGACAACACAGATGCATTTTAAGCATTTACAACTGTTCTTAATCGTCTACTAAAATTCCTGGAAGTCTCCCTTTTACACTGTTGTGCAATGCAATTCACTAGAACCATTTTGTTCCTGCAGAAAGGTGACCTCAGGAACTCATAAAAGGTTGAGTGTGATAATTTTATAACAACTACCAGAATTTTGCATTAACTGGTTAACAGCTTGTCATGGATTAATAAGTAGAATATTGACAGTTAAGGGTAAATATGAGACGAGATGCATGAATAGTAAATATAAATAGTGCAGTGCTTGTTTAGGTGCCATGTTAGGCAATGAAAAGTTATTTTTTTAATGACATGAGACACAAATCACAAAATTTAAGATACCAGAGCCTGAAAAATGGTATTTCTGTCCACCTTGCAATCCTGAAGGTTGTATGACCTCAAAATCTTCAGTTCAAAAGATAAAGAGTGTTGACAATGGTTACCTTGTGAATATTTGTTCTGCTGCCCAAGGATACAATTTAATGCTCAATTTGTATATATGGTGTGCTTGGGAAAGGGTGAATCAAAAATGTGTCAAAGGAAAAAACTTGACTGCCCAAAATGGTTGTCTAAATTTTACCTGTGTTCTAGTAATAAAGAAAATTTAAAATTTTGATATAAATGTAGCTGTTAATTACATGACCTTCAAGGCTTTTATAGTAATATAGTAATCAAAGACACAAAAGTCAAA
This sequence comes from Certhia americana, assembly GCA_018697195.1. Classification (NCBI taxonomy): domain Eukaryota; kingdom Metazoa; phylum Chordata; class Aves; order Passeriformes; family Certhiidae; genus Certhia; species Certhia americana. The sequence goes on from CM031864.1 coordinate 7,314,715, forward strand.
GCCAAATATACCTATAACAAAATATATTCAAAATTAGAGAGAAAACTCCAGTTTGTGCAGTAGCAGATCTATAATAATAGAACTTGATAATAGCATTTGATAATGCTAATTAGAACTTGATAATAACAGGTGAGATCTTATACCACACTGAGATGTTACTTATTTCTGGTATCATTCATCATTTTTCCTCCAAGACTGATATTCAGTTTCTTAATGATAGTGTTCAGTGATAAAGTGATGGTATTTTGCCATATTTTGACATGTCTATATATTTTTTAGTGGTAGAGGTCAGAAATTCCACAATTTGCACTGCAAAGGAAAATATTATTTTAGCTGGAGGTGCAGTGGTGAAAAATAGGTGTTCTGCAATAATGAATTGTACAGAGATGATTTGAAATCTACATTCTTGCTTATTTTAAATAATTCCTTTGATGTAATACTTATTGAATTATTTAAATATGAAACAATTTTCTTTTGCAACATTGATGGTGGGAATCCCCTCAAATTCAGGGACAGGATCTTCATAATTTTAGTCCATAAAAATCAGTCAGATCTCACTTTGTCATATGAAAAGTGTCAGAGGTACTCTGTAATCGTAGAAGAAAGGAATTTTACAGGATCGTGACTTAAACCCAGAAGTTTATTCTAGTTGGATATGGCATTATTAATAGAAATTAATAAATATTTAAAAAAAAAATTAGTGTGTTTTTTATTTTTTTCTAAGAAACCATCCCCAACTGTCAGGAAAGTACTAGAAAATATGAAAAAGCAAACTCTATAATAGAGTAATTGAGTAAGGGTAAGAGAATTATGTTGGAAAGCATCCTGGAAAGCCTTATGGAATAATGGGACAAAGTCTAAGGGGACAGTGGGGAAACAGGGACCAGTAAGTAGCAGTGATTTATGCACTTCCTCATGAACATGTGTAACTACCATTGAGTTCCTGTTAGAATAATTAGCAGCAGAAGCAGCAACACCAACAATAACTAAACATCAAGAAAATGCAACAAAACACTCTACTAGGTGGCTTCCTAATGTTAATAATTTCTACAAATTTTTATATAGGTGTAAAGCAATGTATATAACATGGTACAGAGAAATTCCAAAGTGAAAAGGGAAAAAAATATTATGATTTCCATTGGGTAAAATGTAAAAGCTAATATAATTTGTGAGAAGTAGAATGAAAAATCACTGAATATACACAAACAAAAAATAATTACAACCAAGATGAAGCTGCTCATTAAAGAACTGCCAGGTTTGGTGATAAGTCTAATTTTATTTGACAATTTCATAAATGATGTGGGGGAGGAATAGACCTTGAATTACATTCTTAGATTGTACTAAATTGGAAAGTGCTGTATATTAATGAGAACAATAATACTTCAAAGGTACTAGAAGGTTTTAGAAATGTGAATATAAGGTAATAACATTATTTCAGTTTGGGTAGAAAATGAGAGTATAAAAAGGAGAAGCCCTGAAAAGAAAATTAAACCATAAAGAAAATGTTGACCATATTTCTAAAAACTGAAAAATAAAGACTTTAGAAACAAACAGCAAATGATGCTTTTGCTGAACTAAAGCTATTGGTGATTTAAAAGAGAGGGTTTTATTACTTTTCAAGATTGCATTCCTTTTGAAAGTCTTCTTGCAATGTAAAAATATTTACTTAGATAACTCTTATTGTCTTTCATGGTGCAAATTGCAAACGTATATGTATGTGTGACATTATGGAGTGATTTTTATCCAAATTTGAGGGGGGCAGAAATATACTCCCAGACATGATACTATCCTGACTTACATTCTGCAGGGATTTGTACCTTGATTAATTTTACAATGAATACGTCTACTTCAGGTAAATAATACAAAGTTATGAAGTTTGTATGTCTTTGTAGGATTTTCTGCAAACTACTCTCTGCAAAAATAGACTGATAATTTGTCTGCAAATATATTACTGCAGAGTTTTAAGTATTAATGCCTTCATGCATGAACTTTTCCAATCTTTCTTTTAGAAAGTTAAAAAAGAGTGGGCAGATTATGGGATGACAGTGTAGAATCCTGTAACACCCTTGTAATAAGAAATAAAGTAATTTTTATTTTGGTATGAGCTGATTTATGAAGCTTGCATTTCAGTCCTATGTTATATAAGTAATAATTTAAGAAATCATTATAAATTTAAAAAATTTAAATAAACTTAGCTAAAGAATTAAATAATACCAAATTGCATACTGCATTTCAATTTATTCAATTAAAATAGAGTATCACATTCTGCTTTTATTAAAGGAACACATATATTATTGGTTTACTTCTTTTATTGTTCTGAACATTTACTTCTCTAAAGACATTCTCATACTAAAAATTATTCTCGTATATCTGTTGCTCATTTCCTTGTTATATTTCTCTGCTCCTAAGTTCCTATTTGCCACCTTCCAAGAGTGTTACATGTTTTAACCCAGCTCACATATTGCAGTGATGCTCTGAAGTCACACAAATTTTGCTCAGTGATCCTGATCCTGCAAAAAATTAGGGATGTGTTTGGCTCAAGGATGAGAGATTGCTAGTTAATGTAAGTTGGTGCACAAAGTAACCTCAGTCAAGCTCTAAAGACACCAGCTTTAACTCCCAGCCTTTGCTGTCTATGTCCTGCTAGACTCTTTGCTTTATTTTCCCACCTCATGCCCGTGGAGACTTTTCAGTCTGTTCTCCATCTGTCCATCCCTCTGCCTCATGTAAACACAGCTGTGGGTCCCTTGTTTTACGATGGGACACTGTGGGAAAGAGCCTTGTCATTATACAGTAACTATATTATATTCAGCAAAGCCTTTCATAGAACCATGGAATCATATGGAATTTTAAGGATTGCAATGGACCTTAAAGATCATCCAGCCCCAGCCCCTCTGCCATGGACAGGGACACCAGGGTGTTCCATCCAACCTGGCCTTGAACACTGCCAGGGATGGGGCATCCACAGCTTCTCTGAGCACCCTATGCCAGGGCCTCACCACCTTCACAATAAAGAATTTCTTCCTAGTGTCTAACCTAAATTCCCCCTCTTTCAATTTGTACCTATTGCTCCTTGTTTTGTCACCACAGTTCCTGACCAAGAGCCCCTCTTTGGCTTCCCTTTAGTTCCCCTTCAATCGCAGCAGCCATTGGAGCAACGTGTGTAATTCATGCCCCAGGTCTGTCTGTCTGTGGGTAAAAATATGATGTCAGTCCTGTTTTCTCTTGTTGGTTCTGGGTTTCCTTTCATTTGCATTAGAAAGAATGTCAGACCAACAATTCAGCAGTTTCCTCACTGGAACACAGCTTTCATCTGCTTCTTGGTATCTTCAGAATGAGTTTTCTCACAATTGGGTCACACCAATGATGCAGTATGACAATGAGAAGTGTGGCCATTAAAGGCAAGGATCAGGCTAGATTATATTTATCCCACAGGGAACTTCAGCGGTACAACTGAAGTGAGGTATGACAGTGTGAACTGTAAGATTTGGTGGTTCATCATGTGAAACTGTCATAAAGAGGAATCCCTTAATTGCAAAACACAAAAGGTGGGAAATGGTTTGAGTGTATAAGCTGATCAGCTGTGGCTGTGAGACATCAGTATAATGCTTTTATTAAAATAATCTTGAATATACATTAAGTGAATGTAACATTAGTATCACCAAAGGCATCAGTAGCACCTACAGCCTCCAGTTCATGGAGTATTAAAAGGAATTGAGAAAGGAACCGGTACAGATAAAGCTCATTACAATTACTGATAAGTGCAAAGCCTATTGTCAAGAAATGATGGATGCTTTCTTTACCTAACATCTGTAAATTGTTAAAAGAAAATTGTCCCAGTTGTTGTTTTAGTTGCTAATTATCTTCATTAACAGGATATTCCATATTTCTTGTGCGTATTTGTTGACTTTCAGCTCCAAACCATTGGGTATCATTATGCCTTTTTCTGCTAGAGAAAATAGCTGTTTATGACTGTCTGGAATTTTTTACTAAACTTCAGCCGCATCATCCATTTGGTTTAATAAAAATGAAATTGCTTAAGTCTCTTTTTAATTCCTTTTTTTCCTTGTTTAATTAGTGAAGGAAGATGGATGACTTGCTGCTCGTATAGTGCTGTCAAAATTGCAGGAAAATTCCAATCTCTATGCAAGAATTGTGGCTGTATAGCTACACTTTTGAAAATAGAAATGCATGTTTGCTTTCATGCAGTTAGGCATGTTTACTGAGTCCTTAAATTCTGGGCAGAGAGCATACAGTGACTTTATGACTTGATAAAGAATATTATGGTCTAAAAGTTTTGAATTATATTTATAATACATGACCTAAACTTTAAGGGAAGATGTTAAAATATAATTATATTCTCATTTGCATATTAAGTGTGTTTACAGATATCTATATTGTTTTTCTCACCAAATAGCACTAAAGTTAGCATGGCTTAGTGTATTGGGATTTTAGAATTGCAGGACTATTCATTTCAAAGCAGTTTTGTGTGAATTCTCTTATATTCCAGCTCATGTCAGTAAATCAGTAGATTATTCTTTAATTAGTAATGCCAAAAGGACTGCTGATGGAGATGTTATTCTCTGAAGGTGCAGATAAACTCGAGATTCTGATCTCTGGTGAACATTAAAGCTTCTGGGACCATTTTCAAAGATAAAAGTATTGACTATATATATTGACTAGATTACGTTTTGGTTTTTGTTTCTCATCTCATGGTTTCCTGCTGTTAGGTAACGTAGGTTGTGTTTCATGTGCTGAGCACATACATTAGTAATGGTGCACTACTGCAGTTGGAAAGTTAGGCTCAAAATACATGTCAGTCAAACAGAGTTTTTTATAAAACAGCTTAATTTCGTGAGGCCTAATTAGATTCCTGTGTTTCACATTACAGAGTTATATTCTACAGCATTTTATCCAGGACAGAAAATGAAATCCCCTTCCAAACATATTTGGAATACTTTCCTTGTTGTCTTATCTTTCTTGTGTGAGTATTTTTCTACAATACTACCATCCACATTAATTTTACAGAGAAAAGACTTTCCATTTAAAAGTTTCTCTGATTCTGCTCTGGCATGTTATTGAAACCTTTCACATGTGAAATGCAAAATTACAGAAGCTTTGGTTCTAAAAAAGATGGGGAAAAAAAGAAAATATGTTCTAATAATGCAATTATCCAGAAAACAAGGCTTACTTTTTGTATTAAGTAGCTTAACACCAGGTACATATGTGCCTGTAAATATATAGGAGCAGAGAACTGCATCTTTACCTATAATAAGAGTGTGGAATAAAGAAGGAATGTGCAGAAAATTTACTCTTCACAAAAATTTTGGTTTATGTCTCTAACTTCCTCAGCAACAATTTCTGGAGCTATTTTAATTTTTTTGTATATACTAATCACAGAAATATTAACTGTACAAAGGTAGCTTGGAATATGGGACCAGTCCATATATTTCAGGTAGCTTGTGTAGTTTCTCTTCAATATTAACAGGCACACATAGGGAAGTAGAGGAAGTCCTTTATAACTCCTCTAAGTGTGTCCAACACTGAAACTGAAAACTTTTCCTTTATTTAGCAGAAATAGCAACTCACATGCTCTGTTTAGGCCAGCATCTGTTAGAAGCAGCCAAATAATGCTGTCATGGTCATAAAGCCATGGTCATAAAGTGCTAGGGTATCTAGCATTAACAGAACAGGAAGTTCCATAATTCAGGATTTCAGGAGGGTTTCACCCCCACTGTAACCCTAATTTTATCCTATTTTCACAGTCATCTGGTTCCAAAGATAACTTTAAACAAACACCAAAGAAGAAGGTGAGCAATATTTATATTGCATATCTATGTCTTTCTTGTGCTGGGCAGGAACTCTTTCGGATACATGGATTAACCTCTCTAAATGTGTAGGTGACATAAATATAAATGTGGGTTTATGCAGCCTTGGATGATAGAAAACTTTAAATTGTTGAAACTACTATCCTTCTGCATAGACCAAATTAAAAAGCAGAAATTCTAAACTGAGAACAAGCAGGCTCATCTTTAAGCCTGACAGAAAAACAAAATCAAAATTAGTGGCCCTAACAGATACTTTTCTTACTTTGCATGAAACATCAAAAAAGACTTCTTAAATTTCAATTTAAGTAGAATTTAGCTGACAATATGAAAGAAGATTGTATATACTTGTTATGGTTACTTTGTTAAAGAAACAGAGAAGGAAGAAAATATTTCTCCCAATTAACTATTTATAAGATTCCCTGGAAATGACAAACTATTAGCTTTGAATATGGAGAACGTCCATAAGATTTGCCAGGCAGAACTAACATGCCTGTGGGGTTTCTTTTGAGGTCAGACTCTGGAAAGCTGTGCTCCTGGAGAGATTTGTGCATATACTTCACATACTTTGAGTATTCCCACTGAAGTCAATGTAGAATATCCTGGTGCCAGAGGACAGCAGGATAATAAGGGTTTGCATAGTCTGTTGAGATAATTAAATATCTAAACCTGTGATTGACTTCGGTATGAGAAGTTAATACATGTAAGAAAAGAAATAAGGAGGTTGGAACACAGCATAGTTGTATAGTCCATAGTTGCTTACTCATACTTCTTTTACCTTTCTAAAAAGCTTTTGTTCCTCTTTAGTATTTTCTGTTTAAATTATCCTTTTTGTTTGCTCTTTTCTGTTTGCAGTGTAATCCATTTCATTTTCACTTTTCTTCCCTCAAGCATTTGTGAGCTCTCTTCTACCTTTTTCCTCTTTGACCTGGTCTAACAACTGTGTCCTAGCCTATTTCTCAGCTAAGTGAGGCTCAAGGGTATTTGAATTCAATTTGGGGCCATCTCTACTTCAACAACAATGTTGCTCAAGTAATACCATTAGGTCGCTAAGATACTGTACGATCCAACAGAACATGGCTAATAAATTTTATTTCTTTTCTGGACAAAGTTACTGTGCATCGGTGTAACTGATGTTCAAGGAAGGTATTCTCTTATTTATACATTCCAAGCACTGTGTGATGTTCTGCAAAATGCTCATTTGACTGTTCTTTTTCAAAATTGATCCCCCATAAGAGAAGAAGCTTTTTTTTTCCTCCATGATTCATTTTAACTTGACACATCTTGTGAATGCTGAAGCACTAGGGAGGGTATTTTTCCCCCATCTCTGTTCTTACCAGACGGCTTCTGCTTGTCTCTGAAGACGAAAGATTCCCTGCAGTAAACTGTAAAAGCAGTGTGATTCTTTTTGTTAAACAAAAGAGAGTTAGTGTTAGAATGCTTTTAAAGTTTTGCTTATGGTTAGGAGGTAGATAGATGGGTTAACTTTGCCCTTTTTATAAAACAATTCCAAAGTGAAACACTTCTGTGAAATCAAATAGATACTGAACTATAAATTCAACAACGAAGTCTTTACAGTTTGAAAACAAGAATATTTTGTAAGTTTTATGGTTGGAGAAGAAATGGTAGGTGCAGTATAATCTTGGTTTAGCAGGGCTTTTGTCCCTGTTGCTAATATAATATTATCATTAAAAAATGATATAATTAAAAATGATGTCATTAGCAAAATGTGTGTATAGATGAGATTATGTTATACCTGATACAATATTTCTTTGAAAGCTTATCCAGAGAGTGGTTTAATGGTTCACAGTCAAAGCTGTGAAAAAACCTGTTGGGTGGAACTCTGAGGAATTCTAGTCCTCATTAGACTTAGATGATGGAATTAAATATCTATACGTTAACAACACTCTAGGACAGATTTTTAAGACAAAAAATCAGAATTCAAAATGATCTTTCACTTGGGGAGAGGAAAAAGCATTCTGGATTGTATAAGCAAAAGCATAGCCTAGAATATGTGTGGAGTAATTTTTTAGCTTTTCACAGCATGAGCAAGGACAAACTGCATCCCGTTTTGCATAATTCACTTCCAGGAAACTGTGGGCTGCATGGAGGCAACTGAAAGAAGAACAGAAATGATGATCAGAAATGTTGTAGGCGATCTGCAATGGGAAATGGAAGAATTTAAGCTTATTAGGAAGGAGTATTGAGATAGAACATAATTTTGAGTGGTCTCTTGTGATTTGGGCAGTTAAATAGCTAACTTTAACTGTTGTAGCACATTGGAAGTGCTGAAGGAGGATCCAGAGTAGGTATCAGGTAGAGGTATTTTGCTGTAAAGGCAGAGAATCCCTGATATGACATTCCTAGGAAAGTTATGGTGTCTGTCATTAGATCTCTACAACATGGATTAGACTGGCAGCTGCCCAGAGTGCTAAATTATTTTGTATGGTAGTGAGATGAAGTAAATGACATCTGAGGCCATTTGCCTTAGAACTATGCCTATTTTGTTGGTAAATCAAACTTTAATTCATACTACATTTGTACTAGCTGGAAAACAGCAGAATCTAGATTTACATCTTGATTGCCTCCTTTACCTTCTCATTACCTGGGGGAAATTAAATAGTTTGCATTAGAATTGGCTTGCATATCGAACAATGTAGAAATATTGACAATGAAATATGTAGAAACAGGATAGTGCAATCATACTTGCATTCAAATTAACATCCTTTCACATGCTCCTTTAGATAAATGAAGATAATAGGGATTAGTTTATGAACCTTAATTCACAGGTGGAAACATGATTTACCCAAGTAGTTGAATTAAACAACTTGCTTTTGGGATAAGTAATAAGTTCCAGGATTAAGATAGTTCAGAAGGAGTGCTGCTAAACTCTGTAAATGATACTTAGCAATGAGCATCAGCTCATATTTAACTAGGTGTGCCCATTGTCGATGTGAGTTGAAAGGGATGAGTCTGCTTTACTGGATGAAGGCCAGGATAGGCTTCATCCTGGTTGGACTCCATCCTGTTTGGTCATAAGCTTCATTTGTTACTTTCTAGGTGTGATAATTATGATGTATGATCAGCTTTGAGACAATCAAAGCATAATTATGTCTTGAAAATAATTCCCACCAAAAGGGTGGGAATAAGCAAAATCTGTGCTCAGACTCCTTCTTTACCCTCTTTCCAGGGCTACTTAAACTTTACTCCAATTTCACTAATTAGTAAAAGATGGCAGTAGTATGTACTGTATTCTGTAAGTACAGTAGACATGCCTGTAAAATACTACAGGCATCATAGATATTTCTATTAATATTTGTTAAATTACTTTTTCTTATTTTTTATTTTGCACAAGCACCTCTAATTTGGAGCTGTTAGTGCTGCTTGTCTCTGATGAGATTTGAGATAATAACTGTAATGATGTAAAATGCCTAAAAGCTGGTAGAGTTTTAGTAAAATTAACAACTTCATGGAAGTTGGCTGCATATAACATAAAAGAAACAGAATAGCCTATAAAATCCTTATGACTGTGGGCATCTAAATTAAGGCTGTTGGCAGAAAGATGAAGTTTCAGTACATACATGTATATCTATTGATTTAAATGAGTCTTACTGCAAGGCATTACAAATGAGACTGTCAGTGTTGCAGCAGAGTAAATCAGCAGTATCAGGCAGAGCAAGGAGACTGGGACAAAAATATTAATGGATAAACCTGTAAGAGCTAATTTAACTCAGTTTTCTTTGAGTGTTAAATAAGGAAAAAGTGTAACTAATAATTGTGAGTAAACATGGTACATTACTTTTAAACTGTCACTGAAAATTAATCAAATTTGGGGAACACTTTCCTTGGGTAAATATGTTGCTATTACATAGATTATTTTTTTAAAGAAGTGTCTTCAGGGGGGCCTCTTCCTCAAAAGTATGAATTTTATGTGAATTATTCTAAAAGAAAAGTGTTTGTCCAACTCAGAGTAACATCTGTGTCTTTACCTTCAGTTTCTTATGCCTATTTCCTTTTCTTTCTCGCTGTTTTCAGGACTTGTGTTCTATCAGTCCTTCTAGATTCAAACTCCTTTCTTTTCTCTCTTTTACTCTTTGATTTTATATAATTTTAATTATATCGCTCCTTTTCTTTCCCTCCATTCTCTCAGGTTATAGATATATTTTAAGTAGAATTGACATAAAATCTAAATGCTTTCTATTTAAGGGAAAATGGAAAAAAAAACCAAAAAAAGAGAAAAATTCTGAGATAAATCTACTAGCCTTGAAATAGTTTTCAGAAAAATGCTGCTGTTATGTTTTTAACCATACAATAAAACACACACGTTCATTATGGTAAGTTCTCAGGGCTGTACTTGAACTATTTCTGTGAACTGGTTTTTTATCTTTAGACTTTTTTTCCCTTTAAAAATGAGATTTTTCTCTCAGTTGATGAGATTGGAAGTATTAAACTACAGTTGTCCTTGATTCCTTTTGCTGCTTCTTCATAGTCCAAATTGCCCTTCATGCAGAGCTGAGCTTGTAATATGTACTCTAGATGCTGAGTAAATGCTTTCCCTGACTGTCCCTGGCTTACTCACTCAGCCACTCTGAGTCACCTTCAAAACATCAAGATTATGTGTGTACACACTGTAATAAATAACCACCTGCACTGAGGTAATGCAAATTGAATTTATTGAAATATGATCTATTACATTAAAATTTATGTTTCTGTTGTATTTTTTTTAATATGAAACAAATTTGTCCTGTGTAAAATTACTGAGAAATAAGAACTGTATCCCTATATAGGAAGGCTTATCTTTTCTTGGGAACTATTTAATAGTAGATTCTTACCCTACACATCCTCTTACAAACACAGAGCTGGATTTTGTCATTCTTAAAACAGGTCAAGTAACTTAATCATGATATACTCTTTGTATATATCCTGAACAGAGATAATTGGAGTTGGTTTCCTTTTATGCTTTAACCAGTTCTTAAATATTGTCAGCAGATAGAAAATACTCCTAAAATGTACTAATTCAAGGGATTTCAAGACAAAATCCAGCTGAGGGGCCATTTTAGTTTGGAATCTGTATGAACGGTGACATGGTGAGAATGAGGGTGAGATGTGGTGAGAACAGGAGGACTTTTTTATACACAGTTCTGAAGCTGACACAACTCTGGTGCTTTTATTGGTCTGAAACAAGTTAATGACCTGTATAACAAATAGTTATTTTCCTGAATGAAAGAAATAAACATTAAAGAAGAAAATTTGAAATCAATTGATAAGTGTGCAGGCACTAAATTAGCCTTATTTCATGCTAATTCAGCTTTATTGAATTCATATCACCATCCATAAAAGCTGCCTCTGCTGTTCAAAGTAATACCCAGTATATCTCAATTAGCAATGTGTTAACCTTTCATCCAAGCTGGCTAGCAGAGTGAAACTAAATGGATTAACTATCAAAAAATGGAAATAAAAATTTAAGAACAAAAAGAGAAGTTAAAACTATTTTTATTTTTTATAGTAACTTTAAAGAATACCAGTAGAATGGACAAAAAAACATTAAACTGTGAGTATTCCTAAGTTTGATAGATTTTTTTTTTTAATTTGAAGCTAATAATGAATATTTGAGGAGTTTAAAATATGTTTTGAATAAAAATAGGCCATACCTGTTTCTAACCACTTAAAGGAATTGGAACCTATGACCTCAGCCTTCATTCCAGTATCTGTGGAAACATTTCTTGGCATAGTTCAAATTCTAATCACATTTCATTAGTTTATAAAAGGCATCCTTCAGATAACATAGTTTATAAAAGTAATGGTCACTTGTACTCTTGTCTTTTAATTGCAATATTTAATATTTTGGGGCGGTACACTAACTCTGTATTTTAGCTCTCTTTTCTTCTGTATTTTGTGAGTTAATCAGTTCAATACTAAGACATTCTTCTTAATTAATTGATTTTGGCTTGATTTAAATAAAAACAACTATGTGGCATTATTTTTTAATCACATATAAAAGCACAACAAGAAAGACAATCCTTGAGGTTCCAACAACATATGCAACAGATGCTTATTGTAGTGTAGTTAAACCTGAATTTCTTTTTAAACAGCCTAATATCTACACAAAGTATTGGACTTATGGACTAAAAATACACTATAAATCCTCCAGGGTGGATGATGTTTCAGAGTTATTGTCTCCATTGATACCTTCATTCTTGAATCCCAAATTTCATTTCAGGCTTTTTTTCTGCTGCAGTCTAATTATGAAATGAACATATTTTTTTCTCCTTTGCTCACTAATAAAAATTGCGACTATCATGAATGGAGGGACCATATGCTGCTTTGAAAAGGCAGCAGGGACCATGGAGGCAGTTTATAAATGATCTGAGTAAGAAATGAACAGAGACCAATTAAGCTAGTTAGGAGGCCGAAGGTTTTGGAAAACGAGGATACTAAATTCGGTTCCCTTCAAAAATGATAGAAGATAGAATTAAAAATTAGTGCAATTATTTTCTGTCTTTTTGCTTAATAATTCCTTTGTCACTTGCCACAACATACCGTGGTTTCTTTTCTCTTTTTAATGTGGGGCACCGATTTTAACACTGGAAGTTTTTGCATGTGAGTGAAATTACCAGGATGGGACCAGCGGCCACTCACAATATGGTTTTTGTCACCAAGGAAAGTCTGTGCACTAAATAATGCATGCACAATTGCCGCATTAATCAGGCTGGTCCAAACAGGTGATCCAGTGAATATCTTTGTGCCCACTGCCATTTAATGCTGTTCACCCATGTATCTATTATAACTATTCATTTAACACCATAGGTGTGCTCAGTGCTTTGCAGATAACATGGAGATGAAGGTTCCTTTCTTACAGAATTTACATTCAAAGTATCCAGTACTGGGTGGTAATAAAATGCAGGAAAATCTGAGGGTTTTTTGGTTTGTTTGTTTTTTTTTTTTTTAAACCACACTTCAGTTAATTTTTTGATCTTTATTTAGCTTTGGAGAGATATTTTGGGAATATGTTTTAAGCTTTTTTTTGAGTCTCTGGAAAGTATCCAATTAGTGAGAAAAAAGGATGTAGCTAAGGAAACGTTTCCAGATGTAAAGTGTGGAATGAAAAAGTGCCACAGAAGAGAGCAAAGGGACAATTTGAATACCAAAAGCCTGCAGGTAAAGTCACAAATGGCTTATTATAATTACATTTCTTTTGTAAATGCCAAAAAGAAATATTAAATTCAGTATTAATTAAACGTAGAGACAAGAATGGGAAAGATATAGTGCTGACTTAAATGCAAAGGGGAAATCATATTTACAGCTGGGAAGACATCTATTTTGAAATAAGGAAAACTCCAGTAAAGAACAAAAAATTAAAGGATGATTCTCCTAGGGAACATATAAATTCTGTTAGAAAATCTCAGAGGTTCACACATAGCAAATATGTTTAAAAAGAAAGAAAATTTTGATTCCACTGACAACTGCCTCAAACTTCACACTGCAATGCATGAAGAGGTGTGAATTGGGGTCATTATTTAGTTTACTGCTTTGTGGTTACAACCATGAAAATGCTGTGTTATTCTCTTTTTTTCTCTTGTAAAACTGTTTTTTCCCCCTTGGCACAGATGATGAGGTGATGTGACCAGACTTCTGTGCGTGGCCACAGTGGTTGGAGCTGGCCAAGACTTTTATTATTTCCTTGTGCTTTCCCACATGTCTGTTTGATCTTAATGCTTAAAACTCCTTCAGCCAACACCAATTCTTCCCTCTGATTTTGAGCACAATACAGGAAAAAAAAAAAAAAAAAGGAACAGATCAAGGCCTGAAACTCCCAAACATGAGGACAATACCAGCAGTACACAAGAGTAGCAAAATAATGTGAAGAACGCAGATTTCTGCTCTGCCTGGGTAAATGAGACAACATAACATGGTGTATCTAAAGTGTACTGCATATCTGAGTATCTCAAAACACTTCACGGATTATACTGATTCATTGTAATTGCATCATGATATTGCCATTATGTTGCAGTCATGTTATCATTTCTGTAATAAACATTTATCTTAGGAATGCTTGTGTGCACCACATAATTAGTTCTGGAATAAAGAGTGCTAAACATGAGGTGTGATTCATTAGGAGAATGATAGAATTTGATTTTTAAATTCTAACAATTTATTTTAACTGTAACTTGTTGAAAGTGAAAACAAACTGAAGTTCTGTTAATTGCAAAACTGATACAAAACAAGCTTAATTAATGATTGAAAGCTAATACGTATTTAAATATTAGCACAATTAGTTATTGTTTTTTCATTTAATGTCACTGTAAAATTTAATTACCAGGTCTGCTCTATTTATGATTTCAAGTAGAACAGTTTGATCTAGAATCTTAAGTGAGAAACCGCTTTATTCATCAAACTATAGCCAAGGATAAAAATTTCATCCAATACATTATTTCCTGAATCTGACCATATCGCTCCAAAATAAGTTTTCCTCTAAAGTAATATTAATAAAACTAATAAAATTTAAAATCTGTTTTGCTGTTGAGATGCCAGCCATACAAGAGGAAGCAGAAAACCTTTATTTAAAAAAAAACCAAACACTTTAGCGTAAAAGCAAAATATACTCTGTTGCAAGCTAATCAATTATTCTATTCTGCACAACTTTTGCCTTCTGAGGTTTGTCTGCATAAGCCAAAGATTGAACTTTAGCTTAATTAACTTGGTTAGTAGGAGACCTATGGTCATATTAGCTCCAAATATGTTTATAGAGCACTGAGTTATGTGTGAGAAAAGTACCCAGAGCTTCTGAGACTTGGGGTGTTCACTTCTTGTAAGGCTGATATAAACCCAAACCAAACAAACAAAATCCACAAATCCCTATGAGAAGTAAATGAAAACTATTTGGCTTTCTTAGTTCCCAGCCCCTGAGAACTTCAGAAAAGATCATATAATGTGATCCTTGTGATGTAGTACAAGCATAAACCTTTTGTTTTCAGACTAGAGAATTAATAATTCTCAAACATTAATCCTATAAAAATAAGAATAGTAGGCTGAAGATCCACTTTCAGAGCTTAATTTCCAGGTTTACATGTCAACCTTCAAGGAGCCTGTGGCTTCAGTGGTGGATTGGGAGAGCTGCATCTCTGGGAACAGGAATTCAGTAGGAAAGAGGCTGTAGGTGACCCAAATCTGCAGAACCATGACTTCAAACATGACAAAGGACAGGCTTACATCACTGAGCAAAAAGTAATAATTCTGGGAGGAGCTATTGGAATTCACTGCCTTGGAAAGTCACCACCAGGACAGTGGTTCCTACTTCCTCAACACTGCAAAAATGTGCTCTTGCTGTTCTTTGTAGCAGTGAAAAGTGGATTTGTATCTGTTCAGGGTTGAGTCAACTGGGACCTCAGGCACCTCCTTTCTGGTTCAACGTTTAGCAGGTATTATATGAAAAATTGTTGACATTGCCTCCTTAATGGTTAATTACAGTTCAAAATTAAGGCCCCTGTAACAAAGGCCTGATGCCCTCTTAACTCCTGTAAGGGAGTCCATGTGGAGATTTTAGGTACTGTCCTGATCTGGTTTCTGATCCCACGGGACTTGGAATCGAGCTGGTAATCAAAATACTCAGGCAAAAACAGTCCTGGGATTTTATACCTTGAAAATGTTCAGGTGCCTACAGAGCTTTTCAGCCAAAGGGGAAAGTTTACGAAGTGTCAGCACCTGGTATTTCCTCTGACTTGAATTTTGGATTTAAATGTGGGCTCAGTCACTGACATCTGCCCAAGTACTTTGTCTGTGTTTCTGGGAATATGAACCTAAACCACTTTTGTTATAAACTAGCTTAAATGAACAGCTGTTTTTACAGAAGTGTGTTGGTGATTCCACAAAAGGTCAAAAACTTTTTAAAGTAACACAGTGTATCCAGTTTATTTTTGATGCTTAGGTCTATTTATTTAGACCCAAATCCTTTTCAGACACATATATCCAGGACAAGGAGCACCCCCAAGATTACCTCAATACTATTGATAGAATGCTTTGCCAAAAACAAAAAAGGGAGCAAAACCCCTAGAATTTCTTAATGTTTCAGGCCAACTACATAATTTCATATTAATCCATAATTAAACTTGTTCTTAACTCACACACCAATTTCTTCTTTGGGAGCCTTAACTGTTAGATGTGTCATTTTTGTGATCTCAGGTGTTTGAGATCAGTGGAACTGAGTGTAGATTGGACAAACTAATTGCATGCCTTTTCCCCCTGCATCCTTTGGCAGTCTGTTTTTGAATAATGGGAAAGTTGAAGTATATTTGCTCTTTGGTTACCTGTGTAGTGTTCTGTTTGGTATGTTTTTACCAAGCTGCCTGAATTTAATACCAGCTTGCAATTGCTCACTAAGTGTAATTACATAATGTTTTCCATCAATAAGAATATTGCAGAGCAAGGGGAACAGCAAATACTTATATATATATATATATATATATATATATATATATATATATATATATATATCTTATATCATGTTGTGTTAATTTTTGTGATTTTTTTCAAGTTCTAATGGTATGCAGAATGGATATTTTTTTAAAGGTAATTTGATAAGGAAAGAAATTTTAAGGTTAAACCCTAAGTGCAAGGTAAGGTTATTTTGAAGAAGATCTACTCTTGTTATTAGTGGGGTTTGTGTGGTTGGATTGTGTACAAATGGTGAAATCCCAAGAGAGTTAATTAGACAGAAGATAGGCATAGTATAAGAACAGTATCTAGTGCGATAGAGTCTAAGAAATGTTTCAATAATGTTGTTACATTTATATATTAAAAAGATTCCTTCAACTCTGAATTACTGTGTATGCACTAATATGCACACTAATATATAGTGTACGTGCCCATATATATATGCTAATTGCTGATATATATAGTAAAGAAAGCATTTAGATTAGTTTGCACTGTGGAGAAGATTTCTGTAGATGGTGAATCACAACTGAGCTTCATTCCCTTCTGCCTGATCAAAATATAACTCCTGTAACAAGCACATTTCTCAGTAAGCACAGGAAAAATGATAGCTTGTGTTTATGAAGACTTTTAAGGACAGAAAGGATCTATGGGGAATTCAAGGAAATGACCTAGTTATTTTCAACACCTACAAAAGACATCAAATAATGGCCAGGTTTTTGCAAAGAACATTCTTTTCAAAATTAACACCTATAGCAATAACATTTTTCTACAGTGCTTGAAGTTATTGTAGTTTTTGTCTGTAGGTTTTAGAAGTAGTCAAAATTGAGTACCCTGCGCCTTTATGGGAAAGTAACTATCAGCTCTTTTCCAGTGATTATAGGTTAGTCACATTAGAACTGAATAAATATTAGAAATCTGATCAGGAAGTGACCTATCCAAATATTTTTTGTCTGAGTGTAAGTCTACCCTGTGTTCAAGTTAAAACTCTACCCACTTTTCTGAAAAGATTAGATCATATATTCTTCAAAGTGATAAATGGCTGTTTACCATAGGTAACAGCAGGCTTTATTTCTTACAGTATTTTTTAGCATAAAATGACACATGGTCATAATGCCAACTATCTACTTTGTTCAAAGCACTTCAATGTTATTTTCTCTAAATAAATCACTAAAGCATTTAAAATGAAATGACTAGAGGCTACCATTTTATTTTCATGGTTTTCGAAGGAGTCCTACACTTAAGGCTAAACATTAATTACTATGTAGGTGCTTAAGTACCATAGGAAACTTGGGTTTAGTTCAAAATTATTTTGTACTAATTCTAGTCATAACCTTTTGTAATTAATCTTCTGATTTGAGGTCTTGGTGACCTCTTTATATGATAGTTCAGATTGTTTCAGCAGGTTTTGCTGCAGAATGTAACTGCTACCATTCCTAAATCTATGCAATTAATTTAAAAATTCTTTTGTTGTTAATGCAAATGAAACCTTAGTCGCAGTCCAATCCTTGACAGAGAAGAACGTTCCCAAAAGCATCTGCCCTTACTTCAGCTGTGCCTCATGAACTTTGAAAACAGAGGGACAGACTTGAGTGTCTTGTCCAGATGAGTATTCCGATTTCCTATAGTCCATGTAAATTACATCTTCTATATCCTTCTTGTCTTGTTACATAGTATCTGCTTTTATGGACGCAGGAGAAAATAAAGGGCAAAGATATGAGAACTCTGTTGTGTCAGCCAAAAATAACTAGATTTGATACAAAGGAGTGAAAATCCCACAATTCCTATGGAACAATTTCTGATTTTGATTTATTTATGTCTGGAGAAGTGTGGAAACTGTGATAAAAGGTATATGAATCATCTAGTTGGCAGGGAATAAGATATAATCATCAATGGCCAATATGTGTTTATCAAAATCTGCCTGGAGAGTCCAGGGTCAGAATTATATCTTAGAACCACCAAATTTCAGTATAAAAGAATAAAATAATGAGCTTAATAGAAAGTGGTTTTAGACATTATGTCAGACTACTAAATCCTTTGGCAAGTTTGAAAGACAATATTATTTTTGTAAAGCAGCAGTTATTATTACTCATGGTACCACAGTAGACACAGGTGATGATCAAATAAAGCTTGGTAGGTTTGAAGTTTGAAATCAAATGTTACTTGTCCTGTGCATTTTCATCCTTAAAATTTTTTTTTTACATTAAGAAGAAAATACCCTCATCTTTGGAATTGGTGTCTGAATCTAAATACTTTTTTCTCCAAGGAAATTTTTACTGAGATGTGAGTTACTCACTGGAAGTAATACTCAAATCTTTGAATATAGGACTTACATAATCTTCTTTTTCTTTCTTTGTGCATGACTTCAGCAAGGAACAGCTTTCTTCAGTGGCAGGTAGATTTTGAGCTTTTAGGTCTACAGTGTTTGACATCATTACCATGATTTGAATGAAAACATAAAACACAGGAAGATCACAGTGATAAAGAACTGAGCAGGTAATAAATAATGAAAGGGATAGGTGTTCATGTCCATCTAGATGAAAGAACTCTGGCACAGGAAAAAGGACCTTGAAAGAAACTGAAACTGAATCAAGTTGCTTTATGAATTGAATATATAAAGTCAAGAAAATATAAAGTCTGGATAAATTAGAAATACTCTGGAGAAGAGCCATAAGAATGAGTGAAATATTATGAAACAAAAGGTTGATAATGGGATTTTCAGTTCAGTAAATAAAAGTATAAATAGAATGACTGGAATTTGAAGCTCAGATTATTTATAACTATAGGTTAATTAATGTTGGAATGATTTACCATAGACTGGTTCATTCTCCATCAGTAGCAACTAATGGATATTTTCACCCTAAAAGATATACTTTAATTCTAAAGAGAATGCCTTTTACAAAAAGGTTAGATTAGATCATCACCATGATCCCCTCAGGCCTTTAATCTATAAATTTGTGGAGTTCTCAATCTACTTTGGTTGCTGCGTTGCACTGAGGCCCTGCTGATGGTGACTGCATCTAAACGTAATTTAGTATGGCCACACTGATGTGAATCTATTGAAACATATATCTAGAAACGTATATCATATCTAGAATATATATATATTGAAACATATATCTAGAGCTTATCTCTCTTCTAAATTCTGGATTGAATTGTTTTTCTTCCAGCAAAATACACAAAAATGGTTATTTCATCACACCCCCTCCCCCCCCCCCCCCCCCCCCCCCCCCAGATACAAATACTATTCACACACTGTCAGGATGAAGTGATCATCCTGGAGATTCTGAGAAACCGTTCACCAAATCCTGCCTGTGTGCCTGCCTGAGATGAAGTACCTGTATGAATAGAAAGTCTATCCTAGGCAAATGCCAAAAATAACAAACGTGTCATTGTATGAATAGAATGGAAATGAAGCTTTCAGGATTATGAGCTCTCAAACCTGAGAATATAGTAATATTTAATCAGTGGTAAGAAGGCGGTTAGGTTCTTTCTCTTCTGTAGTCCTCTCTAGCTTCTTCCACAGGAATGTTTAATACATTTTGCCTAAAATTTTCCAGATATGTTAATTTTGTTGGAGTTATAGACAACTCCAAAGCTGGTTGAAGGAAAACCATTAGAACTCAGTGATTAACAGCACTACTACCTATCCCACCTGTGTATCAATGTACCAGAAGAACTTCATTCTCATTTGTGACAAAAAGCTGAAACTATTCAGAAAAAAAAAAGTTTTCTCTGAATTCATAACTATTATTAGTTAATTACTATTTTTAGTAATAATTTCTTTAGCTAAGAGCTGCTCCAGTATGATACTGGGTATGTGCTAATGGTGGTTTGTTGTTGACACTTGCATTCAGAAACACCATACTATACTCTCTTAAATTTGCAGTTCTTTCAAGAGCAGTGCTGCTGTAGGAGATTCCTCTGTCTTTATTTGTTGTCAGTCAGGCTAATCAGCCTCATTTACCCAGAAGTGCAAATGAACTCTCCTTTCTGAAATCTGTTCATCTCTTTTACCTGAGTTATGCTTTGCAGATTGATTCAGCAGAGACTGAAGTGTTGGAGAGTAATTTTCCATGAAAGGAAACAAAAGATCTTACATGGATCTTTTAGTTAAATGTTCACTTACATACCTTGCTACACAAGGTATATAACAAGATATTCTATGATATTTAAAAACACTTAGAGGTATTCCTATTACACTAAACGTTGTAGGGGTTATGCATATCACTATGCAGATGAAGAAATTTAAACAGCTGATTTTAGATTCTTTTGTGCCCTGACTTGTGACTTAATTTGAAGCTGTGTGGGAAAGTTGACATGAAAATGCACCAGCCCAGACATAAATTCACTCATCAGCATTTTGCCATAATGATTGACGATAATAGACAAGACTAATGATAATTTACTTGCCCGTCATAAGAATTTCTCACCCCAGGCAGTGGGCAATTAGGACTTTGCAAGGCTGAGTTAAGGTTAGTTATTGTGAATTCTTTCACTTTTTAAAGTTCTATGATATTCTTTGTCTTATTATTAAACAACTAATGTTTGCAACAATTGCTGCATTTGAAAATTGCTTTTCTCCGTAGTTTTTATCTTTTGAATGGAAGCTATTGACTTCTGTATTAATGTCCTACTGAATACATTAAGAATATTTTTCAAGACTGTTCAAGTAGCTAGAAAAAATACCCATGGAAAATGGATAATTTCTTCTTTTTAACACTAAAATTTCTTCTTTTTAACACATAAAATTTTGAAAACCTCTATTTTTATTTTGTTAGTAATTTGATACAACAGGGTCTGGTGAAGAGAATCTGTAGAACTTGTTGGCTGATATAGCTGATATCTTGGTAATGGCTGAAATAGAAAAGTATTACTACTATATTAGCAGAAAGTCACATTCTAAAAATTTAGACCTGAGTTTATTGCCATGTGATATAATTGTGATTCATCACAGGCTCACTGGCATGAAAATGATCAAAATGTTTTCATGCCTCCTTTCTGCAAAGATTTAATTTTCAAACAGTTTTATTTCATAACTAGTGTGAAATATCTATTGTAGTGGTTGGTGGTGACTGGACTAAAAATACCAGTTCTGACTGGGGAACTGCACCAGACAAATTTGCTTGGATCTTTTGATTAAGTGTCCTTGTTAATCCTAAAACTCATCTCACTTAAGTGTCACAGTCCAGAGTTTAGATCTCCAGTCTAGATTAGGTGTCTAAACACCCTCTGTGCTTTTCACCCCACTCCAGTCACTGAAAGGCTTTTCATCCCATTTTAAAACAGTTTGTGAGAGGGAGTGAGGTGATGGATTGCTCTGTGAAGTGCCTGCCTCTTTCCCTTCTTCCACTCCTGGCCTTTTGCTCAGCCCATGTCCAAACCTAGCCAGTTCTTCCCATGGCATCTCTCACAGATGTTACTTCCTCTCTAAACATGCTCCTAGATCTGTTATTGCACACTCCTTCCAACATTTGGGTATATGGGAGATGAAGGCTGAATATGAACCCACACTGTTCTATGCACATACCTTACAAGAGTTCATTTGACTAAGAGCCTCATTTAACCAAGCCCTAGTGGATCCACTGCTCCCTGAAGATTCACAGATCTTCTGCCCTAGGAGAGACTGTGTCAGTGTTCTGCTTTGTCTTCTGACACTGGTTTTTGTTTAATCCCAGTGAGGAGTTAAACTCCTCTTCCCTGAGCCACTTTTCCTATAGGCTGCCCACATCCTAGCCAATAAGAGAAAGCTTTTATTTATAAGCCTGGTGCCAGCATCTGAACAACTTGGAAGGACTAAAATATCTCCTGAAACCCTCAGATACAAATCGTGCAACAATAAAAAATTCCCCAAAGTATGATGTTAGTCATTTTGCTATTAAGTGCTATATATGTAAAGGACAGAAGACTGACTTTCTGAAAGGAGTAATATCTTCTTGACAGATACAATTGGCTGAGTTTGTCTATTCCCTACCTTAATGGATGACACCTGTAAAAAAAAGTAAATCTATTTTTAATGGGATAGTCCCTAAATGACCCAATTTCAGGAAGAGTGCTCTTTCATGAATATTTATTTAATATGAAAACACTAAAGTAAACAAGAAACTACATGCTATAAATAAAAAGAGCCCAGAGGGTCAAACAGTGATAGACTGCATGATATGAAAGCTAATTTTGTATTGCTTTATGCACTACGTTAGCAAAACAGATCCCAGCGCTCACAATGGCAGTCAGGAGGTCTTTGTTACCTTTGCACAAGCAGCTTCTGTGCACTGAGAAGGGCTTGAAGCAGATACCATGTTTTAAACATATACTCTTGTATGCTTTCTGTAAAAACACCCCTCTGGTTTTCTCCTGTCCTTTAAAATTCCTAACATTCATTTTCAGTATGTGTTACCATTCCAATTTAGAATGTGTCTGTATGGGAGGTGCTTTTGAGAGGGCATGCAGAGACATGTCCCTGGTTATCATCCAGATTCTTGTTAGTCAATTTAATTCCATCTAGGTCTTCCTATTTAGTGCAGACTTTTTTTTTTTTTCCTGTGGCAAAACAATAGCTGGTGTTCTATAGGGTGTCCTTAGGAGGTGAAACTAATAGCATTGGACAGCAATTGGGGATATGCAATTATTATATTCCTAACACTTATAAATGTATTGACAAAACAATTGGCAGAGTGTATCTAGCTTATTCAACTCTCACCCCCATCAAATGAGATATGTAGGCCCACTGTGTCATGTTCATATTTTCTTAGGCTGGACTTTTTTGTGTGCTGTTTATTTCTAAATATATTGTATCACTAGGGTCTGAAGGTGAAAAAGACCTCGAAGTAGGCCAGTAAGTGCTGTCATCATATGACTAGAACTGGATATTTACTCTGAGTGTACTATGCTTACCCAGGACAGGAAGTTATCTAGGTAATAAGAAGAGCAGCACTGGAGCAGAATGAAAAATCCCACTTGGATATTCATGCCTTTTTCAAAGGCAAGTTCAGAATAATTTAAAATAACAATTATTTTATTAAGCTTTATAATAAAACTGTATTGTAGCCAGAAAGCTAACATATCTAGGCTCTTTATCTTTGCTTGAATTATAAGCAATTATATTTGAGAGGTTGCTATAAAATTAAAAGTTTTAATGTAAATTTAGCTCTTTTTGATGTATCTAAGTGCAAATATACTTCATACATGTCCAATGTTTAATATTGAGCTCTATTCATTCAATCACATGTAGTTAATACTTCTCTGTGTTTTCTTCATAAGAATAATATACCTTCCTTTATGGAATACTCAGCATTTGAGGCGGGCCAATATGTGATATCACTTTTTTTTTTTTTTTTTTTTTTTTAAGCAACACCAAATCATCACTCTTTTGGATTTAAAAAATACCAGTTTGAATGACAACATTTATAGGAAGTGTGTGAGAACTGCTTTCCTACACAGAGACAAGCTATAGCCAAACCATCTGGTTCCAGTGAGACAGTAACTTGTGAACCCACTAAATTCCTGTAGGTTCTCTGTAGCTGGCTGTCCTGTGAGACTTTCCTTGCAGTAAACAAGATATTGCCAATTAGGGTATCATTGGTAATGCTACTGCATGCAAGCTGAAGATCTCCACAGCATTTGTGGGAAGCCACTCTCCACAGAGCCTGACTGGAGCCACTCATGGGAGATTGGTTTTCTCCTTGTTGAGGACCAATTCCTAGTCCAGGTTATTTTAGTAACCACATAAAGCAGCAAATCTTGTCATTTTTGTCTTACCTTGAGGATTGAGAGTGTTTTACACGCTGTTCTCCACATTTTTAAAATTGCAGGAGGTACAGGAAGAAGAGACATTTTAAGAGCTGGAGAAAATGCTTTATAGTGGAAGATTTAAATAACTCAATCTGTTTATCTTATCAAAAGAAGATTGATAGGTAACATGATTACAGTGTGCAAGTAAATTCACAGGAAGAAAATATGGGATATTAAAAAGCTTTTTTTATTCCAGCACAGAACCTTGGTAAAAACTAATGCTGGAAACTTTAACCAGATAAACCAAGTTGGAGTGAGGTGCAAATTCTTACTGATCAGTCATTGTCTGCTGGAGCAAACTCTGAAATTGAGGCTTCATGTCCTGTGGTACCTTTGAAAAGGGACTTTCTGCCCTGGCTACAACTATGGCATTGTACTAAACAAGAGGGTGAGTGGCACTTTTAATGACCTGTGAGCTGCAGAAAGCTATCCTAAACATTTTATGAATACTTCTGTCCTTCCCTGTTATGAAAACTATGAAATGCCAAAATTCTCTTCTGTTGGAGACATATTGAGCCCAAATGCTGAGTTTGTAAAAAACACTTATGCACATGCTGAACCTTAATGGATTCCAAAATGCTCAGAACACACATACACACACACAAAGAAAAAGGAAAAAAAAAAAAAAAAAAAAAAAAAAAAAAAAAAAAAAAAAAGGGAGTTTAGAAATTTATTATTTGCCAGTACTTTTAATATAATTTTCATATGACATTTTCCAGCTAGGATTCTCATGCTGAGGTTCACTACTAGTCTGCTCACCTCTTCCAGCAGGGCATTTGCAGAGAGCCTTGTTTCTTTGTTTTCCCCTAGCAACATGCATTAAAAGAAAAGACAAAATACTGTTTGACTTCACTGAAGTCAAAGGCAAAACTCCAACAAGCTGTGACAGGGCTAAGACTTCACCTTAATATTTAGGTAATACTTCTGTCTTGATATGCACAATGCTTGTATTTCTCACAAAGATTTTAAGGTTTTCTAGCTTTGCAGATGGAAGGCCTTGGACTGCACAGTTGTGAATGAAAGGAAGGGTAGATTATGAGATTATCTCTGTGAATACAAGATGGATTGCTATGAAAAATATTATGGGATTATGTTTTGCAGTATCAGAGATTATACTTATTGTCATTTTATTGTTATAAGGTCAAGGTAGCACATTAAAATGTAAGACCACATAGGAATAAACTTTACTTTGGAACATTTGCTATATCTCCATGCACATTATGAATATTTTTATTTTTAAAAATCAACAAAATCAGAGAATTACTTTCTCTTATTTTACCAGTGTAAACTTTTTCGTAGCCTGCTGCCAGTTTTTTCAAGTCCCTTTTCCCCATCCTTTCCGTTGTACATGCTAATCCCCCTTTTTATAACACTGTCTCTGAGTGATTCATTTGTGACAGTCACAGAAGCATGCACTCCAACACCCACACGCAGGTAAATCTGCTGCGGTGATATATTTTAATTACAGATTTAGTCAGAAGTAATTAAGGTTTTATGTCACAGGGATAGCGGAGAGTTTTAAAAATTCATGTGGTTTCAGTCTTTGTGAGCGCGCAGTTTGTGACACAACGGCTTGCAAAACAGGAACGATCCCTTAGTGCTGTTAGATTAATTAATAGAAAGAGAATAAACTTAATGGGGCTAGAAAAGTGCAAAAAATTGTGGTTTTTCCACTGTATATCACACAGATGGAATGGTCGTCCTGGGATTGCGGCGGGGGACAGTAATTGCATTTTAATTACAGTGCTGATGGCTTCTGCTTCCTACCAGATGGAAGGCCCTTTTAAAATAGAGGCACAATAGCAAGCCTCTGCTTATTTTCTCTTCTGATGCTGGCTAACATATAGTGACACAAGACAAAAGCTATTATAGTATGGTTTGATCAGAAAGACTTTATTCAGTGCTATAATACTTCATAGTAGGAAGAAAATCCATTCTCTGCCAATATTAAAAAGACTTTTCTCCTGTCTAGAAACTAAAATGGAAATATGCAAGGAACTACCTACTACTTTTATTAGTAACAATCATGGTTAATCACGTTGTTGCTAGGTTGATAATATTTATAGAAGGAAAGAGAGATAACTGAGACTTCCTTTGTTTAGAATGCTTAGCAAAGATGGTTCTCAGGATGGCACTATGCAGAACAGGCACAGGTTAGACTGAAGTTAAAAGATGTAAAGATTACTCTGTGATGTCCTTTATTTTACAGATATTATTGGGAGTTAGCAAACATAAAAGTGCTGATTATTGAGAAACTGATGTTGCCGAGAAGGGTCAGATCTGTAAATAGTGTGAAAATTACATTCAAAACCATTAAATTACATTAAGAAGCGTACCTTTGTAGATGCACATACAGTATTCATAAGTGAATAAATGAATTATATTTAATAATATTTCACCTTTTTGTCATAGTTTAACTGCTTCATATATTAGTTTACTTCAGCAAGATGCCCTTCCACTGTCATTGCATCTTTGAGACAATAGCCACTGTTATTTTTTTATTGTAAAGATATATAACAGAATCTTTTATCTGTTCTTTGAGTCTTAAAAAAGTGCAGGTACCAATAAATAAATTTGCTTCATAGTTAATGTATAACTGATTTATTAAGCAACTTCTTTGTGCCAAGTGTCACTCTCTGTAATTTTTATGGAAGAAATGCAATGGTTACCACTCTTTAATGGTACTGTTATTTAACACTTGCAATAATTAATAAAAATTAGCACATTGTAGCTCAGAAGGATGTGACTTTAAGTGCTATGCCAGCAACTCAGCTGCCTCTCAGGCAGTTTCCAATTAACCCACTGGAGCCGTGTCTGTGTTGTCAAGGATGTCCTAAAAAAAAAAAAAAATCTCTAAACAGACAGCCCAAGGTTCATCCTTGGAGAATGGGAAGATGGAGGGGACTGGGGAGGGACCTTGGAAGGGTCCAGATAAAGGATTCGTGTTGTCCATTCTCTGACTCTCTGGAATTTGAATACTGGTAATTGTGGTGTGTCTCCAGTTGGATTATTCTTCATTAAAATATCTGCAGAAGTGTTTATGCAAACAGTATTTTTGTGGGCTTTTGACATACCCATAAATTTCCTTTATAACAAATTTAAGTCTAAGTTTTTACTGCTACAGTCCAAACGTTCACTTTGATTATTACATTAAAGTTTCAAAGAAATGAATTAAAAAACGAAAGAAGTGAAAACCCAAGTGAAATATTTAGTGCTTTTCTCACCTGGGTATCCATGAGATTGTAATCAGTTAATATTTTGTAATCAGTTAAAGTGGGAGGGCCTGCAAGCCCATTGAAAGAAGGTCTAAGTATTCTGAGTGATCTTGACAGATCTGCATGATCCAGTAACAAGAAGACCAAAGTGTTGCTTTTAGGAAGGAAAAACAGACCTTGAGTACAAAATGTAAAGTCTCTGATTAGGGAGTTGCACTACCTGAAAGTAGGAGGGCAATAGAGAAATAAAAACTGAATCTGAATTATTGCAATTGAATGGCAAAACAGGACATATTTTTCTGTGATATGTAATTAGTAGTGTTTTGTTTAAGACATGAGATAATTATTACAATTTCCCTCAGGCTGGTGATATTGAAATGGATAACATCTCTTGCTTTAGGACTTCAAGAAAGATACAGGTAACTCGGTGAAATTTTGGAGGAGGGCAGTCTAAAGATACAGTGAACAGTGGTTCTTCATATCTTCACATCATAGAATTTTACTGACAGCAAAAGATTTAAATCAAATTGTAAAGGGCTTTTCTAACCACAGAGTTAGTGAGTGGAACTGACTGTCTGGGTTGTGAGGCTTCTTTCATTAGAGATTTAGATAAAAATATTCTCATAGTAAGAGATGTGTGATCAAGATGAAATCACAGGGATATGAATGGCAAATATCTGAGTAGTTTTGGTCTTTGTCAGTGTTTATCATAATTTTCTCTTATGGTCCTGCAATTACCCCTCATGGTTCCTTTCAGCTCTTTCCTAGGCTTCTTGGATGTTTGGTTTTATGCTCTTCCTCTATTACCTCTGTATTTTTTGTTTTCTGTAAAATGTAGATCAAACAACAGCAAAAGCAAGTTTCATTTAGGACAAAACCCATTCTTAAAATCAGATATGAAATTTTCAAGTAATGAAAATTAGGTTTTCATTGAGTTTGTGAAAATGTTATAAAGTGTGAGTTTCATGTTGGAACAGCTTAAAATGTGTATGCAAAATTTTTTGTACTTCACATTAAATTCAGAAAAGCACTCCGTTGGAGTGAAGAGAAAAGCTGCAAAAGTAATAAAGAGATGGCAAATAATTATCTAAGGCCATGGTGCAGCAAGAGAAAATGCCTGCTGAAAGGTATAAATAGGTGTGCTGACATCAAATTTAGTGAATCGTTTGGTTAAATGTTTCCTTGGTTAAGAATTGATTAAATAATAGCTAAGATTGGGAAAGGTACATGGTGATGCCCTGTAAATATTTAAAAGTAAGGGAGAGTATTTTGAGACAGTATGGGAAACTATTAAAAACTAATGGAAGGAAATAAAATACTACCTTTGTGCAATTTCAGGAAGTTAAAATATCCAAATACACTTGAGGATGAAGATTAGATCACGAGATCAATACATTTTACAATAGTTTTTCAAGACTAGTGGTGCATAAAAACATAAAGGTCATTGCACAAGGTCAGAAAAAATGTCTGTCTATAACAATCTCTTGTGGGCACCAGCAGATGCTTAATTTAGAAAATAAATGTAGGAGAGACTAAATAGCAGCTACACTAATTAACATTTAAAAACCTGAAACAAACATTATTAGAACGTACCATTGTAAAAACAATGCAACACTAATTACTGGAATACGAAACATGAGTTGTTTTTTCCTTCTCCAATTTCAAAACATCTGTCTTAAGAAATGTGATTTCATCATGATGAAAAATCATCAAAATTATCTGGAGTGGCTAAGAACTTCCCAGCATCAAGTATTCCCTCCTTATTTAAAGAGGTTTTTTTACAGGCACATTAGTTCAGGCATTAGAATTTCTCACTCTTATGCACAGTCTAGAGGGGACAAAGATGGCTTTAAACCCACAGGAATTAATATACAATTCTTTGTGTGAAATTTGCTATTGGCCATCCCAGCACTTGTAAGCACTTACACTTTAAACAACAAATATCTGATTTCAGTACTTCTGGGCTGAAAAATTACCATAACCTGGCCTCTAATTTTCAAAATATAAAATGATATTTCCTGTTATTCTAAGGTAGGTTACTCTAGCACAGGAAATATTTTGATCCCAAAGGACCATGGCAACATTAGCAGAGGTGCTGGTCATTTGTATAAAATATCTATTTTAATTGTTCTATTGTGATTTAAATAGTAAATAACAGAAGACTCATCTATCTAGCATAATTAAAAGTGCTATAGAAATTAGTAAAAAGAAACAAATATTTGACATGTGTATATCCATATTTAGGCAAATTGATGATTTCTGGCACTGTTATAAAATTCTACACTGTAGGGAAAGTTTGCCAGCAAGGAACAGAAGGAGTATTGACTTTTTACTATAATGACATTTCTGTCAAATTAATTATAAACTTGGGAAATATTAATCTAATTGAAATAATACTGCTAAAAGAAAAATCAGTTAGTTTTTTTTTTTTCTCCTGACAATTCAGTGGTTCACAAAACTTGAAGGACATGAAGACAAGAGTGTTAGAGAAAATAATTGCTAGTATTATAATAATTTGCATGAATACTATTGAAAAGTATTAAAATGTCTATTCATGTCTATTAAATGTCTATTTGTGTCTATTTAAACTCCAACTGACAGCAATGGAAAAAAATTATCTTTTAATAAAGAATAATAAATAAAGAATTAAATAAAACAATAAAGAAAATAATGAGCAAAGCAGTAATAAAGAAACATTTATATAATCCATATTAAAATGGATAAATGGATCAAAAAATGTATTAAAACATATTGATCAGCTGTCTATCATATTGTAAATTTTTCATGGCACCATAAGTGTGAATAGTGAAATTAAAATGAGATTCACCTGACTATCATGTGATTTTGCCAAATTAAAGAAAGAGTGCTCTAAAATAGACTACATCACTTAAATTAAAGAAAATATGAAATCCTGAAGTGGTATTGCACTACAGGAAGGATAGACACTCTTTGCCAGGTTAATGAAGGCTGGAGGGAGATGCATAAACCCAGCTCCTGTTCTGCTGGACTGGGCTAAACCCAGGCTGAAAACCAAAATCTGAGGGAAAGCTGGGGAGTTGGTCGGTGCTCAGCAATTACTGAGCACGGGATTTAAGTGTAGAATGGAATAAATGAGCACCTCTATTAAAGCACAATAGACACACAATAGAAACTGGAAGACTTTGACAAAAATCAGTGACAGCACCTTGTTTGTACCTTTGTGCTTTTAGTGAAGGCAATGATCTGAAAACCCTGAACTGGGTTCTTGATGCTGTTTTCTTTGCAGGTGCAGAAAGTATATTTGGTGCATCTGGAAAGTGTAACAGTGAGAGCTCTGGAATCAAAATGGTTCTGAGTATTCGTGGCATCTTCTGGTTTACATGTGAACACTGACTTGGCAGGCTCCTGGAAGTGACTAAAGCAGTCTTTGTCACCTTTGTTTGTATCATTTGGCTAAACTGGCCTCATAGACACTGGGAAAGGATGTTGCTTAGAC
This sequence comes from Certhia americana, assembly GCA_018697195.1. NCBI lineage: Eukaryota > Metazoa > Chordata > Aves > Passeriformes > Certhiidae > Certhia > Certhia americana. The sequence goes on from CM031864.1 coordinate 7,345,449, forward strand.
TGACTTTAATAAGTGGTTGATTTTTGAATCAGATATTTCACTTGTTTACCACACCTGGATCTTTAAAAGAGTTAACTGAATTATGTGCCATGATACAAACACATATACCTGGACTGTTATCTGAGGGACATGGCATGATCTTCTTTTGCCCAGTGCCACGCGCAATTTACTGTTGGTTTCTTGGGGGATAGACTGAAATCTTTCTCTGCACCATGAGAAAACCACAGAGCTCCTCACTGACTGTCACTGCATATTCATTTCCATCCAAACCATGCATATGTTAGGTTACACTTCTGCAAGAGGACTGCCTTGTGTGCTGCAGTGCTCAGTGTCAGTCCCAGCACTGCTCCTCTTGGTGTATCTTCATTATTGGACACTCCCAAGGAAAAGAGAGGGGCAGAGGAAGGAAACCTCTGTGAAGCCCCAGTGCCACAGGGTCAGCACAACAGGGCTTCCAGACCTGCATCCCTCTGCATCAGGGCACCTGTGGATCTGTGAAAAGGGACACAGATTTCATTTCATACAGATGCTGGATGTGGTAAGCGTTAACAATTCATACTTTTCTCTACAAGTGGTCTGAAAATAGTTTGAAGTATAATGTCTTAATGTGTAAACAATCATGACAGGTCCTGTTGTTGGCTCAAGGCTGCTTTTGGACCTAACAAACTGGTTAGCTGACTCTTAAATATTATAATGGACTTTCTATGCTGCAACTCTATTAGATTCAGGGAGGGTTGAAGTATCTAGAACCTGACTCATTTCTCTGCAGGTTCTCTATCTCACCATGTGAAAAAAAATTGCACCACTAGTGAAAACAGCATGAAGGTTGTGTTTTATTAGATTTACAATGGAAAATATTTAGTGCTGCTTTAGAATTAACAAGTTTCTCATGAGAGAGAGTTAGTATTCACAGAAAAAAATTGCTTTTTCTGCCTTTGAGTAGGTGGGTAATACTGAAGCAATTTAGGTCTGTTTTTTAACTAGAGAATAAAATTAACCCCACTTTAAATTCTTTGTCATATTCCAGAGTTGGATGTTGGAAGCAGAGCTCTTTTGCAGCAGTGGCATGCTGTGACTGAGATCTGCACTCACCCTTTACCACAAGTCTTGTTAATCTGGGCTTTCTAAAAACATAAATGTGCTTGATTATCTGTCCCTGTTCAGACTTAGCTTTCTGCAGTCTTTCATAAATTGCAGTTCTTGCTCTAGAAGGGCTTTGTCTATGTAAAGATGCAAAGTGATTTGGAATGGGATGGTTTTAAACACTTGTGATACCTCTGGATGTCACATTATAAAGAGCTGTATTCCAGTTGTGTGGCAGGATTAACTCCACGCTTAGATCAAATGCTTGGTTGTTTGGCATAAAATTTGGTAACCAACTTGGTTTGCTCATTGTCTCCATAAAATGTATGGCTGTGCTATGACTACATGTTGTTTGCTTTTATTGTCTTCTTCACATAGTTAAGATAGTGTAAGAGTACTCAGAAATGTCTCTCTTTTCTAGAAATGTATTTATTTAGGTGTTCATTTGCAAGCTCTCTGTATGTTGATCCATCATGAAGCAGGCAACCCTTGTGTAAATGCATCCTATATAAATAATACAGTAAATATATAAAAGACATTTATCAGAGAGTAGCTAAATGAACCCTGCATAATAAGAAAATGATAAACTACCATGTATTAATTGCTAAAAGCAGTGATTCTATTTGACAGAGCACTGAACTGAAACTTAGGAGATCATATTCACTGGCCAGAGCAAATTTGCTTATCAACTTGCTTCATTTTCCACATCTATATAATGGGACAAATGTTATTGACTTGCTTTTTAAAGCAGTCTCAGTGTTTAATACTGAATCCTGCCATATATGAGATATGTAGTGTTTATAATCTACTGAACAGAGAAATGCAAAACTGAAGTGACACTTTGTGTCTAGAAACTCTTTGGAGTAAGGATTTGCAAGCATTCAGGAGAGGGAATTCCAGATTTATGGCCTTTAAAAAGCACTGGTAAAATGTGATGTGATCTAAACTGGGAAATCAACAATGACGGGGACTACATGGAAACAATGTCCATGATAAGTCACAGAAAGAAAGCTGGGGCTCTGTACCTGAGTTGCTTTTGATCTATTCTTCAGTCCACACAAGAAGTGTTCCATTATATAAATCACATTTAACTCCCATACAGCTTCTGGAAGTTTTAACTGTTGGCTATATTTTGATTTACTTGTGGCAGATAATTCCAGTGTGCATGTTTGTATTGCAAACACAGGGGTTATATTGCTCCTCTGAGAAACAGAGTAGTCTGTTCTGCACAGATTTTGTTCCAATCCCAGGTGTTTCCTGGACTGTACATCAGTTCCCTTCCACTCATCCCAATGTCCCAGCCCATTCAGTCAGGCTGGTTGTTTAGCCATCTTCCACAGCACATCTCAACAGGCTTGATGAACACAGACTAAATGGAAATTATGGTTATGGAAGGCCATGTAAGTTTTCTTTCCTGCCCAAAACAGCTTCTTATGCTTTGACACTTCCTGTTTGATTTCTGCTCTTCCTTAGTTTCCCAAGGCCTTTTATACAACAATACATCATATCAACAGTTTTCTGGTGTGATTGAATGAAAATATATTCAGGTAGGTCAGCTTCTTGAAATAGAAAATATGAGAAATATAAATAAAATGAAGCCTGATTACAGTTCCTCTTAAACCCAAGTAATATTCTCCCTACAGTTTCTCTAGAGTACATACCTCTCTCAATTTTTGCTATGGTTGATTAATCAGTATTTTCTTAGAAAATTCTTAAAGGAATTTGTTTTATTAAAAACAATTCTTAAGGAAAATAATTTAATGATTCTTTATAGAGAAGCCTGCATTCAGTTGCACTTCTTTTTGGGCATAGAACTGTTTTTATCTCAAAGACTGCAGAAGCATTTACACTTCATGACCAAAGTGTTTCTTTTAAGACTGCTTCTGCTCTTGAATATCTCGTCTTCCCATTAAATAATATTTATTACCATGAATACTTGTAGAGTAAATTTTCAACTCTGAGGACGATCTAAGGAAGGAGAATCAAAAAAATTACTGTTATTAAAATACAAATAACAATTATTCAATGCACATCCATAATAAAATGTGTAGAAAAAGGTGACTTTTGTGTGTGAGGAGCAGTCTACAAACTTAGCCTTCATTACACCATCATGTCTACAACAATATTGCAGCAAGATGCTCATTTAGTGTTTATGCAGAAAACCCCCATATTTTACCAATTAAGTTGTAGCCAGGGTCAGTGAGATGAAAGAAAAATGTGAGAAGTACTTAGTATTAAACAGAAATTGTAAGCACAATTCTACAGTTTTGTCACAGTTCAGCTTGTATTAATTTCTTCCCCTCTTATTTTTGGGATAGTAAATTATTTGATGCCAGGTACCTTGGTTCATGCCCTATATCCAAATATATCAACACTTCCTTCCTGGAATTCGACATAGTTTTGGAATCAAAGAGTGAACCTCAGCATTTTAGCATTTATTAGGGATTAGTGTGTATGTGTGATGAATTTTGTCTTGCTGGATAGAGTGATGAATATTTGAGTCAATATGCATATGAGATAGGTTATTCATATGCACTGGTTCATATGCAGAACTATAATTTCAAGCTCATTTCTTGACTTCACTGCATTAAAATTCTCAACCACAGTGTTTCATTAATGGGTTTATTGCCCTAATAAGTTTCAGTGAACCCCAGGAAAAGAATAGAAACTGTTGTAAGTAGATTTTAGAAGTTTAGATATAAAAATCTGTAGTTAAAATATCCAATTATTGTAGTATTGTGTGCCTTGCAGACACTGTAAGGGGTGTAGGGAAGTGAATTTAAGGTAGTGCCACAGAAAAGACTGATATTCCTTTCTTAGAGGTTCCAAGTGATACATCCATTATTATTAGAAATAGGCTAGGGTCAAATTTCCAGAGCAGTCTAACTCATCAAGGGCTGAGGAAAAAAAAACCCTATATCTTATTTCTGAATAAAATTAACTCATCCTTACTCATTATTGCCAAGCTGAAGTCTGGAAGAGAAAGGACAATGTGATGCAACCTCCTGAGAGGAAGTTTAAATCTAAAATGACCTCTTAGACTTAAGAAGTGCAGACTTCTGTCTGTTTAGGGATCTGCCTGGAAGAATCCCATGGGTTACAGCCCTAGAGGAAGGAGGAGTCCAGGAGAGATGGTTGTTTTTAAAAGAATCACCTATCCTGATCAGAGAGAAATCAGAAAAAGACAATCTGTCCTGCATGGGTGGACAAGCTGGTCCTGAAAAAGCTCAAATGTGAAAAGAATATGGACAAGAGATGGAAGAAGGGAAGGTGACCTGGAAAAAGTAGACGCTGTTTGAACATGCAGGGAGAGGGTTAAGAAGGGCAAAGCCCATATGTATTTGGATTTTTCAGGGACTTGGAGGGAAACAAGAAACTTATCTGTAAGCACTTCATCTGTAAAAGGAAGACAAGAGAAGTTGTGGGCTCACTGCCAAGTGAGAGAGGCAGTGTGATGATACAAGACACAGGGAAGGACTAGGAATTTTGACCAACTTCTCAGTGTTAGTTGGTCAGACTGCTTTTCAAGACTCTCAGTTCCCTGAAGAAAACTTAAATTCTGGAGCATGGAAGGCTTAACCTTGATGGAGGAGGATGAAGGGAAGGAAAATTTAAACAAAGTAAATTGTCAGGGGATTGGAACTAATCAATGTGCATGGATATCTGTTGGGAGCTGCAAAGAAGACAGAGCTGGTGTTGAGGAACACACACCTGGTGCAACCCAGTTTGTAGATTGAGGTTCAGACTGAGCTCTGGGTGGGAGCCCAAGACAAGAGGCTGTGAACTGCAGCCTTTGGTTAACGAAGGGCCCAAGGTGGCACCATCCAGGTGAGCTGCCCTGAGAGCCACAGAAGGAGCAGGGGACTCAGGAGGGAATGTGAGGCTGGTGTGGAGAGACTCTGAGGGTATAACTTTTTAAAATTTTTTTTTACTGTAAGTCTGATGGAAAACTAAAACAACTTGCCCTGAGAGGGCATGGAGTGTCTGTCTCTGAAGATATTAAAAACTTGTCAGGACATGGTCCTGATCAGCCTGATTTAGCTCACACTGCTCAAGCAAGAACACTGGACCAGGCGACCTGCAGAGGTCTCTTCCAAACTCAACTTTTCTGTGATTTTGTGAATATAAAAGAAAGTACTTTTTTGCATCAGAAAGAGCAGCATTTAAGCATTTCCCAACTAACAAATCCCTTAATCAAAGAAAATGGACTATTATTCTTTTGTAAATGCTCACCCAGAATAAGAAAAAGGACTGTTCTTAAGAACATTAACTGATGACCTCTTCTTTCTTTATTGTAATTTGTGATAATATGGGATGGTGTTAATGCCTTGAAAATGACAGTGCATTGTATGAATGCTTTGCAAGAATGCTTTGCATAATTTTATGCTTTAAACTTTAAGCAGTAGTGGAGATTTTGTTTCAGTTCACTCACATACAGAATTTGCTTGAATGTTATGAAATAAAAACTAGTAAATACTAAATATATACTTCCCCTGCTCTTCAAAGCATGGCTTCCCTTATGCACATGCTCTACCTATCATGTTATCTCTTCCTAGAAACATTATTAATGTGAACAAAATCTGATATGATCAGTAATCACAATCAATTATTTGATTAATGCGTAATATAGATTACATTAAGAGTCATGTATGATTGCATTTCCAATAATAAACATTTATAGCAATTATTTATATGAAATATCTGTGCTGTGTTCCCATACTGCATTTTTCATTAGGTTCCCCACAGAGATTAGACAGTAAACATAAAATTCAAAAATCATAACATTTTTTATTAGAAAGCATTCAAGGACCTTCGGCATTTTGACTATGTTAAAACACTCTGTCAGCTCTCTGTGAGGTTACTAAGATTAATTGCCTTTTCTGTGATTCAAAGAGCTTCAAATTTACTCAGTATGAATGTGAATTTTCTGTATGTTCATGCTTGTTGCACAACAGTAAAATATAAACTAGTTTGTCCACCGTGCATAAATTTCAAAGTTTATAATAAATCCTAATGTTTTCATATCTCCTTAAATGAAAGCTGGGGACAGACAGGGAGTAAAACAGGAAAGCCAGTGGATGGTGAGGGAGTCTGATTTCCTCTTCCCTTTTTCCTGCAGTGCATATGGTAGTTTCTTTCTATAACTGTGGACCTGAGAAATTGGATGTGAACAGTTCTGCTAAGAGGAGGGATCTCAGATTTTTTTTCTTAGCATCTCTGTGTTGGTCCTGATGCCAATTTCACTGTACAGAAACTGCAGACAGGATATTTGCTTTGCTTGTATTGGTTGCAGGCATCTAACTTGCTTGTCTTACAAGTTGCAGAAATATGTGCATGACTAATAGAATTCTAGAAGATATTAATGGTTTTTAATTTTTCTCAAAGTTCAGGTTTTTGAACGTTTTTCCAAATATTTATACATTACAAATATTTTGGAACACTATTTCAGGGACATTGTGGTTCTTGACTCATTGAAATAAGTGGAAATTAGGAATTCAGCAAGTCTTTGCAAAGCTAACTTTAAATTCTCAATCTGTCTTGTATGGTAGGATAAAAACAATAACTACAGAAAGTAAAACAGCCAGGTCCAAACACTGCTTTTATTTATTTCCTGTGTAGTAAAAGTGAATAAATTGGATAGTGGTCAAGCTTTTAATGCTTTTAAGTCTTAAAAAATACAAGAGCTGATGAAGATCTTGCAGAAAAACTCCACTGCGTGGTTGTATTAGAATTGACTGAATCCCAGGCCTTGTACTAAAACCATTGGTCATATTGCCTCATTCAAATTATGGAAGTACTGTGATTAATTCAATCAAATACTTGGCATCTCAGTCTGGAGGCTGGGAACAAGAAAGCCTCAGCTGGGGCTCATCTGTAGATGTCATTGCTGAATTGCCAAAAATGTTTTTGCCATTTCCGTTTTCTGAGTCCTGATAAGATAATGCTTCTACTCTCTTGAAAACTTGTAATCATTAATAAATCAATGTTTTAGTGTATAAATAGGATGAATTGGGCTCTGTGTGTTTGTGTCAATGTATTGTTATACATAACAGAGTCCTGAAGTATTTGCTGTTAAGAGTTACCAATTACTCCTGGTTGTTCCACAGTGAAGTGCAATATTTTCCCTCTGTACTTAGTTTAGGCACTGAGAACAAGATTGCATTTCTTTCAGAAGCTGGTGGGTGATTCACTAGAGATAGAGGCAAGGGAGAAGCTTTCCTCTCTTTTCAGAATCTGTACCTGTGATCATGATAGCATCTGTGCCTGGTTTAATCTCAGACCTAGCTAGGCCAAGCAGTGCAGTCTCCATAAATATGTGAAAGTGAGCCTGGCTGTATTTCTGGCAGTGCATCTTGGAGTAAAGTGATTAGAAAGTTCATCTACAAACGGTTTTTTGCTGTTTCAGATGCAGGCAGGAAGAGACCAGTTTGTCATTTGAACACAAGTCCATGTTTACCTGGCTAGCAGTAGGACTAATTATCACTTTAAGAGTAATTGAAACAATTAGATATGGACACTGCTGAAAGAAAATAAACACAGAAATCTGTAACACTGTATTTCTGTATTTGCCACCCTTTTCTGCTGTGGGTTTACTCGGAAACCAGCAGAAGATGGCTTATGGTAGTCAAGGGTTACTCTTCATGTTGTAAAACACTGGAGAAAAGATTTCAAGCAAAGTTATTTCTTTGAAACATAGTGGGAGTGCAAAGGAGGAAACTTCCTGTTGTGCTGAGATGCTGTGAAATGCATCACATTTCAGAACACTACCATCTTTCCTATACTTTAAACCCACCATACCTTCTAAAAAAAGAATGCAAAACTTTCAGTATCTCACATGTATAAGTTAGGCTGCCTGCAGTTTTAATTTAAATGTATGATGGGATACTGATTTTTCCCACCAGGAAGGAAAAGGTTAAACAGTTGGTTTTGAGAGATGATTATTTGGAAGTCATAACAGGACTGGGAGAGTAGGTATTTACAGCCAGATGATACAAATAAAGGGTGGGGAAGGCAGAGGATTAGAACTGTGGAGTGTTCTGCTTTTACAGTTTTTAGAGTGAAGGTTTAGTGACTTCTTTGAGACTGTGAGGGCTTGTGGTTGGTGGGAACCTTTGTAGAGATAAGACAATATTGTCTTGTTAATAGTGACTCACGTGAGGATTATGATTAAAAGCCCAACATTGATAAAAGGAAAAGATATGCCAAATGGGAGTAGGACAAGTACTGGGTACAGACTGCACATCTGAAAAGTGTGAGGATTGGTTCTGGACTGCTGTGGAGCTGGAGGCTTGCTGTGCTGTGGGCTGCCCAAGCAGCCTGCCTTGTGAGCATGCACTGCTCTACAATCTTTAAATATGTAATCTCACATTGCTTTCACATAAGAGATAAGAATTTAATGAGCAGTGATCCAGTATTTTGTTTTATCGTGTTCAGTGTGTGGTCCCAGGCTGCAGTATAGGCTGTTTACTATACGCTATTTAAATGCTGTGCTGAAGGCAGAATAATTAACTTCCTCATGGGCTTTTCTATAGCACTCATTGTGGTGAGATTGGAGTGTCTTACAATGTGAAATAAATTGCCACCTTAATGCATGTTTGTTGAGGACAGACTATTTCTGCTCTCAAGCACAGACAAATGTCAGGCATATTGTATGTGCCCAGTTTGAAACATCTGAGACTTGATTTTTGTGCCTGCTCACCAGTATACAATACTTCATTTGATGTATAGTTCCCATTTTCTCCAGTCGCAGCTGAGACTATTCAACCATTCCACAACTCTCCAACCGAAAAGCTGAAATAAATAGGGAACACCTGTGAGAATCTCCCCTTTGAGTTGCTTTCAATGTATTTGAAATTTCTGGTAGAGAAAAGTGTTATGTGTAGCTGTACTTTTGTATAAGTGGGATGTTGTGCGCTCCCGCTGTTGTGTTTAGACTTAGATGCAGTGGTTTACAATGCTCCGAGGAGCCAAATATTTGGAATTATTTATCATCTTTACTAAGCTGGGACAGGTGAGTAAAATGTTAGAAAAACTTTCGAAATTGCTCAATAACATAGACTCCCGCTTTCAAAAGCACATAACTTGTTTATGAGCTTAGGCGCTTTCAGAAAATTGCTTTCTCTTTTATTCCATAATAAAGATGATGAAATAATAGCTATATCACTGTTTTAGGACAAAAATTCTAATTTGAAAGTGCTCTGCATGTAACTTTTAACAATACTCCAAAATTTGGTTGAAAGCTATTAAAGAACCGTGTCTGAATTAAATAAATGCAGTATATCTGCCTTGTGAACAATGTATAATGATAATTTATCTATTTTGTAACTAAACTTAATCTTTAGAGAAAAGGAATGCTTCCTGTGAAAACATCATTAACTTTATTGCTGCTAGCAGCACCAGAAATTTTCAGTCTTATATTCTCACCTAGAACACTCAAGCAAATCAGCTTTCCTGAGAGAGGAGAATACATACTTGACTTAGAAAAATAAGTTTACGATGTGAAAGTGAACGTTTCACACCATTTGAAACTCTGCATTGAATATATACTACCAAGTGAAGACCTAATAATACAGGCCACCAGGAGTATAGCAACACTGTAGTGTTTAAAACTGATTATTTCTTAAATTGCTGCGTGTAATCGAGTGTATTAACATTGATTACTGCTGACAGCCTAATAGAAAGAAGATATAAAAATGTGCTTCAAAAAGATGCATAGCAAAGGATAAAATAGTACAGGCAATACCACTTATGAAGCTGAAGAACATTTTCATAATTAGTGACTAATTTGTATGATGCATAATGTAAAAATGTGCTTGATTTTAATTTTCTTTATATAGTTTCTTTTCTCTATTCCTAATTTCATGTGCTTGTCATTGCCCTTAAATACTTCTATTTGCTGTAATACTTCTCTGAGGTATTTGAAGAATATGCTAATATAAATTGTAATGTTTTATCATGAAATAAATAAATTACATTAGCATAATGCTCAGTTTGAACCAGCTTTTGACTATGAACTGACCTGAGATCTCCAAATTCACTTTTGCAGAATCTTTCAGAGGCTGTGGTACTGATCTGACTATCCTTTGTACTTTTAGTCTCTTAAACTTTTGAAATGCAATCAGTAACTTGGCTGTACTGTGTAGATACAATTAAAGCTTTTCAGAAAAATACAATTCATCTGCTTTATTACATGACATCAATCTTGTGTTTTGTCTGTTACTGATAAACTGTTTAATCAAAATATATCTCCTGAAAATGTATCTGATCATCATTCAAAGATCTCAATCAATGGAGTAAAGAATTGCTAAATTCAGTAATATCTTCCAACATTTGCTTTTTAAATTAAAAAAATTAACAGTACAGGTTCTTGAGAACTGTCAGTCTGATTATATGTCTAAAAAGCACTTAGAACAAAGTATTTATTGTTCTTTGGAAGGGTTTAACATACTGTATTTCAGTCACTTCTCTGCCCTTGCCTGCACTAGGAAAGTTGTGTGTGAAATTTCATCATGAAGCAGCTCCAAGTCCTTGAGAGTTTTGTGTGACACAGGTACCTTATGCTGGTTCTGTAATGGAAGAAGCTACCTTGGATAAAGGCCAGAGTATAATTTAAAACTGTTTGTACACAGAGCTAATGCACTGGAATTCATACTCTGTGAAATGACACTTTAATAGTGTGGTAACTTCTTGGACTATGCTTGTGTTTAGCCTTTTTTTGTTTTTTTTATATTTTATTTTAAAGCACTGAGTTCCAGCAGTTTTGCTGTGAGGTACTTTCAAATCACTTTGGAAATTCACTTTTCAACAACCACTTTAAAATAGGAATGCTAGAATTATGTACAGCTCAAATGTCAGCCTTTCCAGTGTCTTAAGTAGAATTAGCGTTGTAGTTCTTATTTTATTCTTTATTTCCTTGTTTAGATATTCAAGAATCAAGTTTGCCCCTTTGCAGCAGTCTAGGGAGTTCCAATGTTTAATTCTTCATCTAGTATGAACTTGGCATTTCCTACGTCTCCCATTTCTGATATTATACTTGGCAAAAAGTTTGTTCCTTATGAGTATTTTTTGCAGGTTAAAAAAAGCAATTGTAATTTAATATATGCACATAAGGCAAAATAGGTGTGTCAGTTCACTTCTGTAGCTGCCTGTCCTCTGCATTATTTGCTTGCAGGTTTTATTAGCAGACTGAATTCTCACATTCAGATGAACATGTTCCCCGCCAGGTTGCACATTAATCCCTCCAATGCTTTTCTAAAATAGCTGATGAGTTTCACAGGGTAGTTTCCAGTGGGGAATCACCACCAAGTTAGCTGGCTCCTGGTACATCTAATATATGCTTTGCTGCTATTCTGTAAAGATAATCTGTAAATTACTTGCATGCAGTATGGATTAAAATAGTTTTAAAAACGATATTGCACGTGATAGTAACACAATCCACCTCACTTCAAAATAATAAAATAACTTTTTACAAGTTCCCTTTTCCATAAAATCATGTTGATTGACTTTTTTTTTTTTTTTTTTTTTAATGTTTTCTTCTTTAATTCTTTATCAATGGAATACCCTGTCAACTTTTTCCTCTAACTTCCTCAGGACTTATGGGGTGAACTGGAGTAATCTGCCTGGCCCCTTATTAATATTTTTGTGGCCTTCTAAGACTGTAAGAAATTATATTTTTCCCCCCCAGTACTTTGTTAAAATCAGCAACCAGTGGCAGATCACTCCAGCATCTCTTTACTCTACAGGTCATAAGTTTTTTAAGAGTAACTGCTTAAAAAAAAATTGTCCAAAGTTACTATAACTGAACAGTAAAGCACAAAAGGTCTGAATCATTCAGAGATTTAACCAAAACTGTACAAAATCCCACACTGGTCTCAGATTGCCTGGCCTTTGTGGCTTCTGTGTTTTTTCAGCAGTGTCCTCTGTGACATTCAGGACTGATTCCAGCCCTGAATTTCCTTACGGTTTTCTCTGCTCCAGGAAAATAGAGTGCTTTCCAGAAACTCCATCCAAGATAACAAATGCCTGTCATGTGTTCTGCTATCTCTAAATCTGCATTTACAAGATTTATAAGAGGCAATTGTTAATTTTGTTTGCTGCAGCCAGCTTGCTGAAGAGAAATGGACAAGAAAAGAAATAAATTCAGTATTTGTTGCAGAGTAAAGAAAGTGCAGGAAAGTACGTTTTCACCAGTCTTTTGTCACTGAGTCTGCTGTGCTCTGGCCTCAGCATCATTTATTCCTGTCCTGGCAGTGATCAGTCTTCTTTTTGGACACCATTAAATTCATTGTGTCTTTTGCTCCTTGCAGACCATTAGGAGATTGCTATAGAATTGCAGTTTATGATATTACTTACCCATGCAATCCCTGCTAAAAAGTTATCTTCATACACAGAGTGAACATTTTGACTCTATGTTAATGGCAAAATCATAATTCCATTTAAATAGTGAAAGGATTTTTCTATAAATCTTAATTCATTGTCAGGCAGAATTCATTCAGAGTTTTCAAGGAAGAGGAGAAGATGGTCCCCTAATGAAATTGTATTGGCTGCTTTTATTTTTTTTCTGGTTCAGATGGAAATTGTAATTGCCACTCGCCACCCTTGAATGTATTTGTTTTCCTGAAATATTCGCAATTACAGTGGGAAAAGGATTGCTGCAGCAACACTGTGTTTCCCAAAGGCTGGTCCAGGGAGTCAGCCTGCAGAGGAAACGAAAAAGGAATTTTAGCCCTAACTCTTGACTTTCCCCCTCGTGACTCCTTTCTTTTGTGTTTGTACCTGTGTTGAGAGAGTATTGATCCAGTCTGTTAGCCCAGGGCAGGGGGCAGATTTCAGTAAGATGTGGAATTCATTGAGGGAGAGGGGGAGGGCTGTGTGGGGAAAAATCACAGCAGCAGAGTTGTGTTCCTAGATTTTGCCACAGAAAATTTAAATATCAGTAGGTGGCAATCCATATTGTCACTGGAAAAAAGTTGAATTTATTAAATTATCTCAGGTGTAATCACTGATTTATCGTTACTGCTGGCATAGTGCACTAGTCCTTTATCTCTGTTCTCTGAAAAACTAACCTTTTCTTTAAGGAAAAAAAAAATGTGCAGCCTGTATTAAGCGCTGGACATGTATTATAGTACACTTATAATAGAACAGTTTTATTTTAAACAGTGCCTTTTAAAAAACAGTTTTGGAACCCCTGAACGAGTCAAATGCTGTAGTTCAGTGCTGCACAAGCTCTCTGACTCACTTTGTGTATTCTTGACAAGAGCCCAAGCAGAATGCTGATTGCCAGAACTGCACTGGGAAGGGTTTGCTGTTCAGTGCTCATAGTTTCATCTCCTGCTCCCAATTAGAAGATGCTGAACTGTCTTTGAGCACACCTGAGGCGTCACCTTCTGGAGCTGTGACTGAAATTAGCCGAGCCTGTCTTTTATGACACAATGTGCAAGTGCTTTTCCTGGCAGTTCTTTCCCCCCCCACTTTCCCCCTCTGCATGTTTCTGTTTTATTTTGGCATTGATCCTTCAGCTCTCCTCAGACACTCTCCTACGAGCCCACACAATGTGAGGTAGGTGCAGCAAATTGCGCAATCAAGTCCATTAAATAGAATTGCACTTCCATAACAAAATATGACAGCTGTCATTTAAAGCTGAGAATTCCCTTCCCCAGCAAGCATATTTTATTCTGAGACAACAGCAAAGAAGATATTCTCCAATTAAAAAAAGGCAGAGAAATAGAAACTATAATGGGGGTTATTTAAATCTAGCTTAATCATCTGAGCAAATAAATGGCTTGGATATGAGCTGATTTGTGTGGTTGGTGCCACAAAGGGAAGGAAGACAATTCCTGACAACTGATCCACACTTCTGTGGCATTGAATTTGTAAAGTAAAATAAGCTTTAAAATTTTATTTTAATTATTCCTTTTGGTTCATACAGAAACTCTTCTGGACTGAAAACTGTGTGCAGAGTAGGCTCAAATTACTATGTGACCATTTGTGCTGTGTTTGGATTATTGGGCCATGTTCCAGCTCTGACCTATGCCTGATTATCAGCCAGAAAATCTAAGATAATCACAGGTAGAACACAGAAAGTGAACTTTCCTTTGGGTTTTTGACTTATCATACAGTCTGCAAATAAAGAAATTCTGGTGCTCATACAGCAAAATTCATAAGTGGACTTCTAAGAGTAGTTTTTATTCCTTCCTGTGTCTTTGATGAATAACCATTATGAAATGCAGATTATACAGATAATTCTGCATGTATGTATGTGATTTTGATGGAAGACAGCAGGCCAAAATTTGGCTAGCAAGATAAATTCTTAGTAGTTAGACAATGAAATTAATATGTGTGTCACTCTGGCAAGTTTGATAAGTGTGCTGATACAGTAGGCCAAAAGGATACATGGGTGCAAATTGCTAAAAGTATAAAAAACCTCAAGTACAACTTGTTCAAATGGAAGCAGAATACTTGTCAGGTGCTCTGTAGACTGAAAAATATTTGCCTGAGATTTCTTAGATCTTCAGAGCTCTCACTGGACTAAGTTTTGGGTAGTGTTCTCTAAAAAATGCGATTATTTCTTCCACTCTTCAGAATTTACCTCAAAAAATCATCAAGTAAAACTGTTTAAATTTAATTGTATAACTTCATGGGATATTTACTTGTGTGAGAACTGTGCTGCACAAAGACTGCTTCTGCTGATAGAAGGAAATTACTTATTCCTATGGATACTTTCAGAATCATAATGGACTCGAATGTGTATTTGAATCTCTTTGAACAAAAGAAAAGGTGACTGTGCTACTGGTGCACCATAACCCATCCATTTAAGAGCTGTGCTTTACTCTGGTCCTCTGTGCAGGGGTAATTTTTGCCTGAGAAGAGAAAAAAAAAGGTTTTGATAGGTGATACAAAGAACTTGCTCAAAATAGGAGCTTTCATATGCTTGGAGGCCACACTCTGATATGGAAATTGGAATATGAATTGACGAGTGCTAGGAGAGAAATACTCAAGCTACAGAACTTAAAGAACCTTGAGCTTTGTTAAAAAACCCAATTTATTTAATAATAAAATATTGACTGTCTTAGATTAGAATGAACCATTTTGATGTAGTCTATTTTTTAAGATATTCGCTTCATACAGCTGCATATTTGTTCCTGTCACTCTCTTCAATATTAAATTTCATGTCTCTAAATGGTATGAGTTTGTTTTATTTTCCTCAGTCAGAGACTTTAATGCTTATTTTATTGATTCATGGTAAAAAAAGGAAACAATGAGGGGCTTCTTCAGGATACTTGAAATCTGATCAATTTTTTTTCTTTTAAATTGAAAATATAATATACCTATTACTCCAGAATATGTGTCTCTAAGTGCAAGTGGTTGCAGCATACATATTAATTTCCTGTTGTATTTTAATGTACAGGCTCAGCATCCATATTTTATAAATGCTGACACCCAAAAGTTAAGTAGGCTAAACATGGCAGTTTTGAAGAAGTAATTTATGTTGCAAGTAAGGCATTGTTGAAGTCAAATAAGTGTTTTACAACTCGTGTTATCATGAACATATTTCAAATACTTGGTGTACTATCTGGAAGTACAGCTCCAGGACATGACAGGAGTTTTTAGAGCAGGGGCTGAATTCCTGTCACTTTCTGTCCAATACTAATTTTAACCTTGTACATAAGATTAATATGCGCATAATTAGTAGGTGAGTGACAAAACAAGGTTGAGAAGGCAAACAGAAAGGGATTTCTTTAGACACTGTCTTAGGAGTGTTGGAACATATTTCTACCTTTTTTTTTTGATTTAATTTTAGTCATTAAGAGAAAGAAAATCTAAAAAAGAAAAGAGATCTTTATTATGTGTCATGGGTAATAAACTAGGGAGAAATATTTAATGTATACAGAAGGACTCAACTCTAAATTTCTGCTTCTTACACTCATTTCTTCAAGGTGAAATGAGATATACTTGTTTTCTGTTCCAAAGTAAATTCTATTTTATACTGAAAACATTAAAAGAAGTCCATAAAGATTTTATGGGGGCAGAAGAAGATATTTATATTTCAGTTAATTTTTTGAATAACAGACTGTGAATGCACATGTAGAACTGGGAGTTACAAATGAGCAAAGGACGAATTGAGAAGTTCATAAGTGCCAAAATTCATAGTTGTTTCTGCCTGCCTGGATGTAGAAAGTAGATGGGATTTTCTTAACATGTCCTCCTGTAAGCAGCTAAGAACTGAAAGCTGTTGGTGCCTTTTGAAGGGTCCTGGTTCCCCTCATTTGGTTGCCATTTCTGGCTGGTGTTCCTGGAAGGTGTGTGCCTGTCAGGAGTGCAGAGCCCAGCCACACCAGGGAGGGTGGGCAGGTTGAGCAGGGGAAACACTGGTTCTTGCTAGCTTTAGATGACCCAGAAGTAGGGGAGAGGGTGTCAAGGCTCTATCATACAAAAGAAAGGAGAATTCCAGAGAAAGAGTCCCTGGAAATTTCATATAATGGACTCCTAAGTGTCTACCATTGGGACTTTTCTACTAGGGAAATAGGATTATATAATACCATTATGTTGATTTTTGAGGATTATTATGCAAAAGCTGTTGTTTCGTGTTTTGTTTTTTTCTTCTAGTAGGCTGCATCTTAGTTCTGAGAGTCCCATGTTTACAGATTGCTATTAAAGCTGCATTCTAAAAGGGTCATAGTTTGAAAATGTTCAAAGTAAAATGTTAATGAAAAAAATAACGTGTACCTTTTATTGAATCATGAGGCCAGGGTGCTTTTTTTTGCATATTCCTACTCATTCCTGTAGACTTTTTTTTTTTTTTTTTTAGCAGCTTCCTTTAAGAGTTTCCACACAGCTGCCCACCTCCTTTCATACTGTTCCCTGTGCTCATTTCATACTCCCCCTCTCCTCCATTAACTCCCTTCATACAGGTGCTCTAGGTCCTCTCAAGAAATGACACAATCCCTGCTGGTGAAATTTGCACTTGTTCCTGAGAGCTGGACAGCCATGGTGCTTCCTTTGTTAATAGGTTTTTACAGCCACTTTAGTAATATAGAGTACTTTTCATTTTCTTTTAAAGTACAACAGCCATAAATAATTAAAGGTTAAGTAAAGAAATTATCCTTAGACAGGTTCTTCATCACGCAGGACCTAGAGTTCTTTATTCATATCAATTAATGACAGTATAAGTACGTAAAAAGGAGTGCAAAGACTATAGTGTCCTATTCTGTTTTTGGTTCTAAAATACCATCCAACTATTTCAAGATGAACACAGAGATGAATGACTAAGAGTCACACTCTTAGAGCTCTTTTCTTATTAAACTTTTAATAAGAACATCAGTAATTTGCACTAATGACTTTTATTTGTATTAGAAAAGACCAAACTATAAATTAGGAAGTAAATGAATGCATGGAACAAATATCTCAGAGATACTGCATTATGTTGTGTACTTTATTCTTTAATTGAAAATGGTATTTTAATTTAATTAATAATGATGACTGTGCAACAGAATGCCTTTTGGAGCATGCCTTAGAAAAGAAAAGAAATTCAAACAATGAGATAGTAACTGTCCTTCAGTAGAAAGGGACAGAGCAAGGACCATTTTTTGACCTTTGTGGCTTCCAGCACTTGATGTCATAAGCTTATTTCTGTAAGTGAAGAGAATTATTTCCTAGAAACACAGCAGACTTTTTTTTTTATTCCTTGAATAAGTGGAATTCTGTCAAACTGTTGTAAAAAATTCTGTTTGCAATCTGCAGAACTACCCAAGGAAGACATTTTTAAAGCAAATAATTTGTTCTGTATTTTCTGTTTTCACACTCTTTTGAATGATTGTTTTATTCTACAACATTTTATTTTCTTATTGTTACAAGACAAAGTATGGTAATAGAACTATAACTGTCAGAAATACATTTATTGGCAGGAATAGTAAACAGTTAAAATTTTTTCAAACTTTTCCTTTTGAGAAACACAACATTGTTTCAACTTCTTGCCATGTGGCTGATACAATGAGCCTTACTAAGATTGAGAAAAGCTATAAAAAACACTGGAGGGTTTTCTTTGTTTTGTGTTTGTATTTTGAATAATAGGTGGCAAGACATGTTTGACATAAGACTGCAGAATGATTAAACTAAGGATTTGGAGTGCAGCTGCGCTGATGATATTTGGCAGCTTTATTGACACATTGTATTGCCTCAGGCTAATGGTTTTTGCAGTTTTTCAGTCATTTCTTGCAGTCTGTTTAGGGAGAAAGCACTTAGGCCTGCTTATGAGCTGGGTTTGTCTCCAGCCCGTGTCTCTCATAACCTGCAGTGATGAACCAAAAAAAAAATGGCTCTGTTGGAGAGGAGAAACACAGGCGTCCAAACTGGGCCTCTTTTCAATGCTTTACACTAAATCAAAGTTTTAATTAGGTCAAATGCTTTGCTATGAAATGGCCAGATTTTAATTTCAATTAATCTGATTATTTTCCTTCACAATTCTTCAAATTTCATTGAAACTCAATTTAAATGCATATTTGAGCTGTAAAAGAGGTGTTGTTCTGGCAAGATATGGTTATTGGGATCATTGTCCTAAAGTTCTTGTAACATTTGCAGACCAGATTCTGGTGCAGTCCATCAGAGCTGTGACTTGCCTGGACAGTTCCAGGGCAGTTCCTTTCACTGCTCTTCCATGGTTTTCTTCAGATTTCCTTTTCTTAACACAGTCTGTGCTGATGCTTCCTCCTGTGCCTGTGCTCAGGCCTCCCTTCCTGGTCACAGCAGAAATAATACTGAAGTAATAGGAGTATTTGCTATGAAAAAATGGTTCGATGTGCTATTAATTATTTTTCTGGCTGTCTGATACACCTTGTCCACGTGAACCTTGTAGTCCAGGCTGTCCTTGAGATCCTTATGGGGTGGGAAATAGTTCTGTGTTTGCATTGCTGATACCTGTGGCTCTGCTGGTCATGAAGCCATTACTGAACAATGGAGACCACTTTTAAAAACTGTTGTTTTATGCCATGAGGCACAGGCATGTGACATGTTCAATAAAAATCACAACAACTTGGAAAAATGCTGTTGCTGGAAGATATGCAACTGATTCTGAGGTAAGATTGTGTCATTAGATATATAATTCATATTAAACATCTCATCATTGCTGCTCTAGAAAATGTTTTTCACTCAGTGGTTACAAATAAAAATGTCAGCCTGGCAGGACTTTGAAGCTGTTTTTCATTCCTTTAACTTCGCACTGCTTAAACTAAATGTTCATTTTGGTGTCCTGGATTTATGAGTGATTTTGAGGCCATTTGCTCTAATCTGAATTTTAGAAAGGCAGCAGTAGAGTGTTGAGTGACAGTACTCACTGAGCTTCCCTGTCTCCCTGGAATGTTCTGGTCTTTAATGTCTATAACTGTACAGTCACCTGTGACTGAACCTTTACCTTTTCCTCTTCATTGGCATGTGAGTTATCCTTTAGGTGGGGAGTAATTACACTGGAGGTAACTTCATGTTCCTGCATCTAAATCTTGCTGTTTGGAGACTCTTAGGGAGCTTTACAGGCTCAGAACTTGGTGATAACTTCTTGAAGTGAATCTGAGAACACTTTACTTAATCTCAAAACTTCTTTTTGTTGTATAATCAAAGTATCAAATTATCTTTCAGAGACATTTCTAGTCCAGAATTCAAGATGTGAATTTATGTGTAAAGTTTCCTTAGGGATTTTTTTTTTTTTTAATGAAAGTTTTCATTGTTATGAGTATCTTCCAGAGAGGAATGAAAAGAATAAAAAATAATGAGTTTTTTGCATCAGCTTTTAGCATATTAAAAAAATTCACAAAACATATTGAAACTGATCACAAATGGAAGTGTGTTGTCAATACCAATCAAGGTTTAATGTTTTAAGTTCCCCAAAACACAGATTACATTAGATAATGACAACTTTTAAAAAAGATATCTCAAAATATTTATTCTTCAATCAGAAGGTCTCCATGTTTTCTAGATTTACTTAAAATTTTTCTTTGTTTAATATCCTTGTCCACAGTTAAATACTAAAGTCTTGGAAGTATTTTCCGCAGAACATTTTGTCACTTTTATAATTATATAGCTGATTTTAACATGTAAGGAAAAAGTGACTTTTTGACATAATTTGTCCCTCAAACTGCAAATAAATAGTTCATAGTCTTAACTGCCTGATAAAAAACCAAATAAACAACAAAAAAACCTCCAGCTCAATAAAACCAAATAATCCCCTCTCTTCTTTAAACCAGAAAAAAAAAAAAAAAAAAAAAGCTAAAATGAAGTATAATACATGCAAGCTAAAAATCCATTTCCAAATCAGAAATCAACTTTTTGGTCAAATGACATTTCTTACATTCCATTATATTAAAGAATGAAAGTTCTGCCTCAGTTTCTTCCTCATCTGATTGAAATCTGAGTTTGTGGTGATGCCCTTACCATAGAATTTCTCTGCAGTCAGTCTGCTTGGAGGAATTAGATGTAAGATTAATTAGATTTAAGGTTAAGAAACCATCTAGTATAAGGCATTCCCAGAGCAGAAGCCTGCAATGCTATAGAACAAGTTACCTTGAACCATTTTACTTTATTTGGGAAAAACTGTCCCCCATTCCACCCCCCACCAACTACATTGTTTGGAATAAATTTATTTCAGCCCTTAAAGAAATGAGAATTACTATTTGAAGAAATGATTAGTAGTTCATCTCAAATCTTGAGAAGGTATAACTCAAATTTCTTATGCAATAGGATTACCTAGGAACTAAAATGTAGTCCTGTAATTATTTTCCTTTTCATTTCTATTACCTCTTCTTGTATTATTTAACATGTGAAGTGGCATGTACATTTGGGCTTTTTTTGAGAACTAAACCCAAACCCTCAAACCCCTGATTTCTTCTAACTTAGTATGTCATTTAAACCTAAATATTAAATCATGCTAAACAGAATGAAATTAAGTCTTTTTAATACAACACAAAATACTGGTTAGCTTAATAATAGTGACCTGATCCAATCACAAGATGTTGGCAAAACTGAGAAGAGAGATTTTTTCTCTACCATTGGAAAGATGGTTGTGTCACAGCCACTGTAATTGTAGACTGTAACTTAAACTGTTCTGAGATTTGAAACTGTTTTTTGTTAAGATTTAGTGTGAAGAACTGTGGAAATAGTTTATACAAACTCTAACATACTTTGACAACAGGGGAAGCTTTAATAACTTTGCTGACCGGAGTGAAACCCTCAAATGTTCCATAACATCCTATACTGCTGATGTTTTCACCAATTAATTGTATTTTTAAAATTATTTTGCATGTTTAGTTAAGATCAATACCCTTAATTTAAAATCTTCAGTCAGTTCTGTGCTCTGATCCTTCACAGCACTGTGAGTGCTTTACCTCACAAATACTTTCCTGTGCTTCCACAGTGAAATTATTGGTAATTTCTGGTTTCATATTTCTTTCATGGGACAAAATGAGCATTGCAAACATGCTTTTTCAGAGATTAATGCTTTTACTCAATAATGTCTGTATCCTCATGAGTCCTCAGCAACTGAGACAGAAGAAAGGGAAAGGCTGAGGTTTGTTTGCTGTGTGGTTGCATAATTATTGTGTGACTAATGGGAAGAATTGTGCTCAGTAGGACTCGTTTCACAAAAATTGGACTTTTATACAATTTGTTTACTCAGACTGAGTTAACTTGCCCTGACTTTAATGTTTGCCTGAAAAGCTATTATTTCTCCTCTTAGTACTGCCAGTTACTATATTACAGTTATTACAGTGTGTGCCTTATGTATTTTTATGGTGTCAGTCAACATTATGGAAAGTTATCTGGAAAGATTTTAAACCTAGAGCATTCTGCCTGAGGGACTGCAGGAAGACTGATGGCCATATCTTTGGAAGGTCATTAAGAGGATTTCAAGATTAAACCCCTTCTTTTTGTCTGGGTGGAGATTAGTGGAGGAACCTGCACCAGTGGGCATTTGGTGTAATCAAACCTGACTGTGGAGCTCCCTTTTGTGTTTTGTGTTGTGGAGGCAGCTGGACAAAAGGGAGCTTAGTGCTGAGCCTGACCCAGCCAGAACAGGCTGTGTACAGGCAGGACTGACAAATTCTGAAAAAAAAGGAGGGCAGGCCTTAGGGAGAAAAGTCTGTGGTCAAGCAAGAGACAAAAGAAGACATTGTTATGTGCAGATATAGAATCTGTGAGAATGGGGAGAGAATATATATAGAGATTTAAAATAGCAGTGGTTTAGTTAATTTTCAAGTGAGATGCTCATCTGTAGCCTTCCCACTTTGCAAATCTAAATATAATATAAACAGGACAGTGTGTGTTGCAATTACAGGAACAGCACAGGAGAAATCACAGGAGCAAATGAGTTACTGTGGTTCTTCTGGCTTTTGCCTCAGTAAAGACTGAAGTGCAAAGGACATCTCTGATGGCTGGGGAGAGGGAGAATGTTTGCCAGATCAGGAGTTTCATACAGGAAACTATGGAAAGAAATGCTCGAAGGTCATGTGAAGGTCTTTAAAATCAGAATAATCTGGAAAAAAAGATGTCAGCTATGGTACTGAACACAAATGGCTGAACATGTGTGGCTGAACACATGGCTGTGGAATCACCGAGTGATTTTGATTGGAAGGGACCTTTAAAGATCATCTAATTCCAACTCCCCTGACATGGTGGGACACCTTCCACCAGGTTATATTGCTCCTGTCCAGTGGTGATCTCCAGCGACAGGGGTTAAGCAGGGTCAGCCTGTTTAGGGTGCTCTGCAGTGCCTGTGCTCCCAGAGGTGTGTGTTGGCTCTCCCTGTGATCTCTGCCTATTGCTGAACATTGGTACAATAGAAAAATGGCTAAGCACTTCTCCTTTCTGAGATAGCTTTCCTAAACTGCAGCTGTGTATGGTTTCTGCAAAAAAAAGTCCATTTCAGAAAAAAGGTTGAATATCTCAAGTTTTTTTCTGGTACAAGCTGGCTTGAAATATCTTCCTCTTCAGTCACTCAACCCTCTACAAATTGACTTGAAACAATTTGAAAAGTTTTTATTTAACATCCTAGTAAAATGTTTCTATTTGGAGTTACTAGGTGAAACCTCTGTCACCTTGTTTTCAGATTTTTAAAGGTAATGCTGTTCATTGTGAATTTAGTACTGAAGGTCCCTCAGACTTCTGTGTCTGGGGAATTCTGGCATATCTGGATTACTGGGACAGTGATGTAACTCCCAACATGTTGACTCCTTTGTCAACATATTTTGCATTGCTGCTGCTGCATCTTTACCTAAATCCTAGGCGCAGCCTGAAAAAGACAACATTTTAAATGGAGTGTGATTTCACTTCTTGCTGAAGCTGGACCAAGAGATTTGTGGTACTGAACATTGGCTGAAGGTCAGTGGAGAGTCTGAGGAATGTGGTTTATAGGTTTGTCTTTCTAGGCTGTCCAGAACAGATTAGCCTGGGCTTTGTGTTCTGACATGGAATGAAAGCTTTAGAAAATTTCATGTGGTCTTCTATAGAATTCATGTCTGTGAAGGAATTCTTAATTATCTTCTACCTAATTTTTTTTTTTTTTTTTTTTTAATATATTGTAAAAACCCCCAAACTCCCTCACTTTAAGAGAACAATTTTCTGATAATACTGGTAAACTAACTGGTATAACACTACTGGTAGTAGTGTTGCTAATACTTAACACCATTAAAAATAAATTCATATGTCTTTAGAATAAATGTGGTTTTTCATTTGAGTATTGTCTCGAATAATATGTGCAGTTTCAGGTCATAATGCAACAATCAAATTTCCCGTGAAAGGTTATCAAAGGTGATGGATCTATTCACATGGTTTCCTAATTGAAATCAATATAATCTGTTTGTGTGCTCTCAGTAATGTTCAATGAAAATATCCCCAGCCTTAGGTGGGACAAGTAAATAACTAAGATTCTCAAATATTGCTCCTTTTAGAGGAAGCATTTTTCCTTGTTTGCTTAAGTTCAAAATCTATCAGCTAAATAATCATCCCAAACAGATGCTGTTTATTTATTCCTACTTTTTCTACTGTTTTCTCATATTTATGTATAAGAAGCTTTGCTGCTATCTAAAAACTCATAATCTATGAAACTGATGAGAATGAAAAAAATCTCAAGAGGTAGAAAAAGCTATTGTAAGAGATTTGTCTCATTTTGGAATTCGGCATCCAAATTCACTGCCATCATATTTCAATAAAAGTGAATTTATATAAGATGTGAAATAATTTATATTTTTACAATCAGAAATTAATGAACTGTTAGCCATAGCTCCAATTTAAACTGGATGAAGATATAAAAGGATTAATGTTTCTTCTTCACATATCAGATTTTTTTATATTCTATATAAAAGAATATATAATGATTGTTTACTAAAAAGGCTTTCAATAGAACATAGGAACATTGAAGAGGGAACTATTGTTTCATCTGTTCTAGTCCTGCATTGCTGCAGGTGGCTGATGGGGCAATAAGTTTTTAAACTTCATTTTAACACTGGTAATTTTGCTGTGCCACCAATGCTTTTACTGGAACACTGTCCCCGAGCTTGACTTATTTGAAAATTAGAACTCTTAAAAAGTTTATTATGAATGGTTTAAATTAATATATGAAGTATTCTTGATAACAACCCCTGTGGTTTATGGATAAACAGAATTACAGAAAAGGTGGGGTTCCTCTGAGAACCAGCTTCCTGCCCAAAACAGGCCCAACTTAAAAGTTGGTTCAAATTGTTCATGGCCTTGTCACATGTATTACATGAGGCTTTAGTTTGATAGTTCCTCTATCACTGTAGGTTGTTACACTTATTTCAGCTGGACTAATACTTATAGGATGTGATATAAAACTCCCTGATTATGACGCACAGACCAAATGGGTTTTCAAGAAATATTTTCTCTCCATTATGCTTCTCTAAATCTGGCTTTTTAGAATAGCAATTGGTTTATGTCTGTGTTTTCCTATTAAAAATCTTGAAGTGTGAGTTTTTTTCTCTGATCAGTAAAGATGTGGATTTTCCTTATGCATTTGAAAGAGCAATTTGACTTTGCGCTAGCTCACCAAACAAAAATCTATGTATGTTGCATAACCTATACTGAGGCTTGTGACACCAAATAAATGTTTTATACATCCATAAACTTGGTGAGAGTTTCAGGCAGAACTGATTCAGGACTATTTTAAAATAGCAATGATGCTTTGACAAGCAGCCTAGAAAACATAATGGATTTTGAACAACCATCATCTGTTCCATAGTTCGATGTATTGATTTTATTTATTATTATTTTTGGGGCCTTTTTAATGTATATATTGAGTGGCAATAAAGTAGTGTCAATGAAATTAGTAATACTTTAGCTGTTTTAGGCTGGCTTTTCCTTTTCCTGTGCAATGGATAAAAACATTTTAAAAGGAAATAAATACTACAGAAACAAAGGTCTTTCATACATTTGGGTTATACCAAAGTGCTTGCTGGAAGAACGATAGAATTTAAGATGTAATTGAAAAATAAAATGAAAGATCCTTTCCATAGAATAGATAGGAAATAATGTTCATGACTTTGGAGTATACAAAGCAATAAAAGGCTTTCACGGGTGATTAAATGCTGAAACGAAGCTAAGACGTTTGATCACCGTGCAAGTAATTTATTTCAACACTATGAAACATGATTCCTATTATAAGACAAGATAAAAGAAGATACAACAATATTTTTCTTCTCTTGTGAAGGTCGGGTAGAACAATTAGTAATGGGGGGACCAGATGGCTCAAGGGACAGGCAGTGGGCTTAAGATTGTTCTTTTAAATGTGGAACATATCAATAGTAAATAACCTTTGGTATCTTCTGTTTTCCTACCATATGCAAAGTAAGTCAGTTTTATCAGTCCCTTTCCCTTGGAAAATGTTTGCAGCCTTGAAAGTCACTCTCGTGGTTGGCACACTTGATCCTCTTTCAGCAAAAAGACTAAAGAATACATTGACAGTGTCAACTGGGAGTGAAGGAAATGAATTTATGAACTCAGATTTGTGGAATTAGGTGTGCACAGTTGCCCACATATATTTGCAGACTAACAGACCATGTGTAAACACAGATGTATTCCAGGCTTCGGTTCATCTCACTTAAAATTTTTTGGCTCATATCCTGTTTTCTTTTGGGGATTTAACTGTTTGAAAGTAGTCTTCTATACAATTGGGTATCCACATACCTGAGTTGTGAAGTACAATCATAGTGTGAAACCACCACCATAAACTGTGGGAGTTGTAAATCAAACAATAGAAAAGTTAAATTTCCAAAGCCTCTTGTCATTATAGGTGCTGGCAATAATTTAGAAATATTTTAATACTGTCCATTTTATACAATTTCTACTACTAAAGAACTCTCTTGTTGAACTTTCCAAGTCATAAGAATCTCTCCCATGTCAGTAATCAGGACTGTGTATGGAATCATAATGGGCAGTTTTGTGCACACTCATGTTACTACTGTACTGTTAATTATTCTGCTATATTTGCATACATAAATAACTCTAGTCAGTAAAAATGTTCATTTACAAGAAAATGTATCAGAGGGCCTAACAGATTTCCTCCACCTAATACTTTAATGGGGCAAAGAAACAGTTTTGCTTGGTTTTGTGTGGTTTATCATATTTTAGTTTGCTTGTACTTTCATTGCAGACATACTCAGGTTATAAATATTGTGTTTCTGTGACTTTTCTTATCAGTTGAAGAGCAAATTTTGCATGTCAAAACCAACCATTTTTATTTTAAAAAGGGGGATTTTCTCCAAAGCAACAAGCCTTGACACTGACAGCAAGAAACATTTAACCAAAAAAATGATTGCTTAGTCAGAAGGATTTTATTGTGCAGATTATAATGTCTTGTTATAATGAGAAAGACAAGTTTTGCTCAACTCAGAGTTCTGTGTTTGGAGTAGCTTTCTACCTTATCCTGGTAATTATCAGAGCCCAAACTGTAGTAAATAATTCCATGTTTCTTGTCTATTCTAAACCTTGGAGCTGCTTAAAACTGCTGCTGCTGCATTGGCTGTTCTAGGTGACTCATGGAGTAAAAAAGTTCGAGGTGGGATAAACTCAGCTTCTGTGCACAAGATCTCAAGATCTATTCTCTTCTATAAAATTCCAAATGCAAGGAAGTTCATGGTTGAGTCTTAACCCTGGCAGGACAGTGATTTATTTTGTGCCTTTTCAGGTCTACTGGGCACTTTTAGTTGTGTTTATTTCTTAATTTAATATATGTGTATATTTCTTAATTTTCTGTCACCTCTGGCTTTGCAAAAGATCACATTGTGAAGCAGTGACAGGTCCTCTTTTTAGGTGACTGATGTATTTTGCCTTGTTGTATCTCAATGATTTAGTTATTCTTTTTCCCATGTTAAATTGCATTGAGTGAAGGATGGCAGAATGAAATGTTGGAGTAGTGAATGTAGGGTTACCTCTGGTATGCAGCAATATTGCTAAATTCTACTGCCATTTTCTAAGTGTGCAGCTCTGGCATTCAGTACAAAGCACTATCTCTGTAATTCTTATGAAATATTGAACAAGCTTAGCCATATGAAAATATTCAAAATGCTTGCAACAACTTTACTGGAAGGTTAAACCCCATCTTTAATGCACTTCTCACTTTTCCTGAAGGCTGAGATAAAAGTAGAAAGGGCAGTTTTCTTGATTCAGTTCACATGGCAACATGTTTATAAACACTTGCTTCTGAACAGAAACAATTATATTTGAAAAAAAATTTGCATTTTATTGTTGTGTACCCTATGGCAAAAAAAAAAAAAAAAAAAGAAAAAATTAAAAAATCTGTTGCTTAATAACCAGTACCATAATTTTCTTAGACTTATGTAGGAAGAATGCAGGGTGTCTAACAATAGATGGAGGTGAATAATCATACATCTGATAAAATAATACCTCAAAGGGAATCTGGATGATGGGATCCATGTTTCCTTACTGCAGGTTTTGTATGGAGGTGTAACTTGGTCATCTACCTGAAGTATCTTTCAATGCAGCAAATAATGGTGGGAAAATTACCACAGAGGCAGCTGGTCCTTGAGTGGGAAGGTGGATTTGCATCCCTTGCACAGAGATATGGCATTTGCACTAAAGCCTTTGAAAGAGCAAGGACTCGCAGGGACTTATATGAAATAGCTCAAGTGCAAACTTTCCTGTGGTCTTGAAGCATCAGAGCAGGCATTGCAGCAGAAGGAAATCCTCACTGGTAAAATATTGCTGAGAGGAGGAAAATCTGAAGGCTGGATGTAGCATTTGATGGTTTGATTGTGTTGGATTTGCAGTTGCCATGTTCTGATTTCACCTGGGTATCTCAGCACTCCAAGGGATCACCACACACAGCCCATGGCTTTCAGGGAAGCAGCGAGCCCTGGAATGTTCTTTTGCAACAATTCTGACTTAGCCAGTTCGAGGTCTAATGCCACGTTCAGGTTCCTGTGGCAGATGAGTATTTCAGCTAATTTCAGTGCTCAAGGACATCTCTGCTTTCAGTTCTTCCTTCCAGCTTCTAAACAAAGATGACATTCATACTCGGGGAGTTCTGACATTCAGATTTATTACAATATTCTAATTGGAAATGACTGTTTCTCAAGGAAAAGTAAAATCCACAAAAGAAAAAGGTAAAGAGGATAATAGTGCAGTACTGTGATGGTTTAATTAATGTTAGGCTAACCTTAGGATGTCACAAATGTCATTTTCTATTGGCTGCATTGGGGCTGAGCTGGGTTTTAGCCCACAGCAATGTGTGGGTGGTGGGTGGGCAGAGCACTCACAGTGTTCTGCCTGAGGATCATGCTGCAGTTCTCCAGTGTCTCTTCTTCCTTTCCCAACACCCTGTGGCTCAATAGACATTTTATTTTCTTCCTTTTCTACTCTTGCTGTTTCCCAGCAGTTGCCCATGGCTAATCCAGAGGCTGACATTGGCATGGAAACAAGTTTGAGTACCTGACAGAAGTAGGTGTGTTTAGTTAGAATATCTGGGCTAGCTGGTGTTACTTTTTTGGTAGTTTTTTTGTTTGGGCTTTTATTTTTTTCCTTGCAGAGTTCTTTGCATATATCTTGTACCTAGTAATAATTCTTAACACTTTTACAACATTTTCCGTTTTCACAGCACTGTACAAACATTGTGTAATTTATCCTACCTGTCTCCTGCAATGCACATATTGAAGTGGCAGCTCATATGAAAGCTTGAATCTTCCAGGCCTTCCTTTATGCCTTGCCCCTTGCCCTCAGAGATCTATATTTACCACAATACACCAGAAATCTATTAATTCCTCTCTTTAAAAAAATTGCTGAGGAAGAAAACTGAGATAATGCACAAATATTTTCATTTTTGCACCTTTGTCCTGCTGTTTTACGTGCTTCACAACGCGCTTTCCCTCCCGTCTCTATTTCTGATGTATTTTCTTTCCACATAAAACCCAAACCTAATCTCTGATACAGCAAATTGCTATTGCACCTCTTCAAACTTCAACTGTAAACTGAGTTAATGCAAAAACCTGCCCAATATTTCTTCTGGTGCAGCACTGCCTCTAAGACATGGGGAGGATGACAAGGCATTCTTTTCTCTTTTTTTTCTGGGGGAAGGCAAGCTGCCACAAGAATCTCTGTGGATCAA
Source organism: Certhia americana (assembly GCA_018697195.1). Lineage (NCBI taxonomy): Eukaryota > Metazoa > Chordata > Aves > Passeriformes > Certhiidae > Certhia > Certhia americana. The sequence continues at coordinate 7,375,147 of CM031864.1, forward strand.
TAAAGCACAATTTATGTAAATCGCAGCAGCTGTCTGCCCTAAATTAAACAAATGGAGCTGGTCCAGCACGCAGTACTTCAGTGGCCCTTTCCATTTTGGGCTTGCTGAAAGTTTCCCTGAGCAACTGAGAACTCTACTCTTGCTTCACCTTGGGACTCTGGCAAGTTAAGAAGTGCAATTGCCTGTTTTTTTCTCATTATCTGCAGCTTAGGTCAGAGAGTACCTTCTGCACTATCATTTGGATTAATTAATTCACATTTTCCTGAGCTGTTTTGCCACTCTATACATAAAACCAGGTCTCCAAACTACTGTAAAGATAACACAATATACATGTCATTTCACTTCCATTACTCTTAGGGTCCCTACTAGGCACTGACATCATATTTGCAGCTCTTACTCATGTGTTCAGTTTGAAATCTCATATTTGATTTTAAGATAATCATATTTTCATGAAAGTGCACACAACTTCAGTTCCATCTTTGCTCAGTAAAATTATTTATCCTATTGGAGTAGAAATTATTGGAGCAGCTCTGGAAACTTGCCAGCTAACAAACACTGAAGCTTTGAGGTATTTAGTCATTTTACATAATATGCTGAGGTAAATTTATGTAGACTTTTCTTGACAATTGTAGTAGTTTTCCAATTATTTCCTCCCCAACTGAAGATGTTTGAGGAAAAGATTTAAATGTTTTTATGAAATGCTAAAAAAGAATTTAATATGGAAAGAGAATAAATTTAAAGGCTCACTTTACTGTTTCTTAGAAAAGTGAGTGGAATACAAAGGAGAACGGCTGGAGAAAATAATTTTTCTGAGCATTTCCAGTCTCCAAGTGACTGTTTTGACTTTTCTGGATCCCAATCCTCCCCTCTTTTTTTTCTTCCCCCCTGCTGATACCTTTCTGTGACAGATTGCTTCTAAGGATGCTCTTTATAGAGAAACTAAACGCTGCTTGCAGTATCTTAGACATGAGGTGGTTCTTGGAGTCCCTTTGAACAGTTAGTTTTTGCATCTCAGACACTAAAGGGGCTTGGAAAATGTTTGACTGACCTTACAATCTCCTTGAGCTGGTGATCCTCAACTCAACTTGCAAATCTCTGCAGTCTCCTGGTAACAGCTTGTTCTGGGCTCAGACTTGCAGAATCCAGGATCTGAGCTAAACCTTTCCACAAGCCCATCCTTTCCTTCCCTGTTGTGGGCAAGATCCCCTGATTGCAAATCCATTGGGAAGCAGGAACAGGTTTGCTTGTCCTGCCTGAGGCAGATAATTTCTAGTAAGCAGTGGGGATGCTTTTTATCTGTACATACTAATAAATGCAACACGGAGGGATGGATGGCTTATGTCTAAGACTAAGAGTGGCCTTCAAAGTCAACTGACACTGTAGGCATAGATTAAAATAACCAAGGCATATGTTGCAGAAGATGTGAAACTTAATGTGTCCTGAAAACAATATTCAAAAATATTGTCAGAAAATAGGTTAAAAAGCAAGATGATACAGAGGTCTTAGAATCTAGGGCCCTGCTATGGCAGAGATCCATAAAGGTCCTTTTGGTTTAAATTCCATCTTAAAATAAATTTGGATTTTTTTCAATAATTGCTTAGAGTGATTAAATGTATATATATATATATATTTAACTTTTAGAACAGAATCATGAATAATGGAATAGAAATATGTGGAAATATTATTAAAATTAACAGCAAAATTGCATTTCTGTTTAATATAAATGTATGTAGCCAACAAAGGGAAAAACACTGATTATTCTTATACAATCTTAAGTAGTTATTAAGGTGCTGAACCTTTTAATAAAGAACTAGATTATTTTTAGAGCGAATGCAAAGTAACAAAACCCCTTTAACAAATTATCCTTAGGAGATTGTTAGAGTTTTAATCGGTTTCTTGTACTTAAACTCATTTTCCCAGCATGATGTACACTATCTGTGGGAGCTTTTCATAAGAAATTCACACTATGATTAAGGCACCAGCTATTTCAAGTGAAAACATTGTGAAATGTTACTATTGTTTGGGCAGTTGGAACTGAAATGATTGAGTGAAGGATGATAGTTATGCTGCAGGCTAATTACATGGCTAATGTCTTTGCTTTACATATGAATAGATGCTTCTAGAGATGAGCAATAACTGAGACTCCATTATCAGTCCAATACAATGCACTTAAATTAGCCACCATTTATGAGTACTATTAAAATAAGAGCTGGCTAGTGCGTAGTGATGTTGCACTTGACATGTTTTTTGTTATCAGTCTGTAGATGCTGGATATAGTATACAGGGGAGTTTTGACATAGTCAGAGAAGATGTTTTTACAACATATTGCTGTTAACTACATATTGATTAAAATCATAGGATTTTTCAATGAGGTAAAAGATCAGAAAAGGCCACCAGAACAAAGGAAAAATGGCATTAGAGGCAATGGTTGCCTTAGCAAATGTAGTATAAATTAAGTGTCATCGTTAAGAGGTTTCATAGCCAAACATTCAAGTTCACTGGAGCAATGCTAATGGATGCTCTGTCTCAACTTTTGATACAGAATATTTCAAGCTGACTGAGTTTTCAGCTTTAAAGTCAAAATGAAAGACATCATCCAATGTCTGAAAGTGCTTGCTGTAGGTTTTCATGGATGCTTAAGGAGTTATTGTACTTGGTGAAAGGCTTAACACAGATTTTGTGTTAAGCAAGATGTTGTCTCTTTGGCATTGCCTCTGAGTTCAGTGTGTGTGGGAAAAACCACAGGAATGTCATGCAGGCAGCACATGGATTAAAAAGAATTAGTTTTTGCTGACAATATGCCTCTTCTAAGTGGCAGCTTAACTGTTTAAAAGCAAAGATTAAAAAGGTGGGATTAATTATTAATTCCTACTAATCACAGAGTTCTTATTAGGCTGTTGTCCCCTCTTCTGCATTTGGGCAGCATGGTGCTCCTCATATGGGACACTTCCCATCTTTTGACAATAATGCTGGAGCCTGGTGATATCCAGAACTGATTGATGTGTGGGACAGCAGGCCTTTGTCACCTACTTACACAGCATCTATTCTCCAATAATGTACAATTTATAGACCAAACTATCAATCTTCAATACAAATATAATTTATGCAGTGCTGTATAGCTGTGTAAGCTGGAAAGAACATAAAGTGCACAGTCAGATTTCAAAACGATTTTTAAAGCAAATGCTCAGAAAATATTGTCTTATGAAATGGAATCAATTTATAGCAAATGCCGAAATTCAGTAGACTTCAACTCCTTGCCTTAAAAGTTAGAAAAAAAAAAAAAAAAAAGAAGCATCTCAGATTAGTTTAAAGAATGAGGCCTTAGTGTTTTCCCTGCTGCCCCTGACACTGGGCAGAAAAAGGTACCCATAAGAAAAAACAATCAAAGTAATTGCTCTATGAAGTGGCACAAAGCAAGGAAAGGTACATTGGTGGTATACACAAATGACAGACAAGTACTGTGAGCCTTTCCCTGATGAAAGAGCTGCTGTACATGTAGTTTATACATTATTGTTTTACTGAAATCTTCATTTCAGACTGCTAGAATGGTGATTAAATTATCTTTTTAATGTATATTTGATTAATTGTAGCATTGTGTTTTTGCTTTTTACAGCAAGACTTAGGAATGTTAAATGCTCACTGTTGCAATCATCTTGTTTCACTTATGGGAGTTGATATTAATGTCAACTGATTTCATTCTGGTTTCTCTCCCATCAGTTGTTTTGTTTTTAATCAGTTTTGTGTCATACTTATAGATAAATATGGTTTGTGAATGTAAACTTGCTTGCTGTCTAGGATGCCTAGACCACAGCAACTCCTCTTGAATACAAAATTGCAAGTATTGATGCATCCTATTTTAAAGGATCCATCCTTTACATCATGTCTGAGTCTCAGGTAGCAGGTAAATGTGAATAACCTGTGGTATAAATGTCAATGCAGGAGCAAACACAGAAATATTCCTTAACCATCTGCATTTTGTAGGTGCACAACTGCATGCATAAATCTCAATTGAGTTACTTTTCTGTTTTGCTTAGAAATCTATGCAAAGGGAAAGCTTACTATTTTTATTTGACTTGTCCAGAAGGGTAGAGCAAGTTTGAACCCCTATGATTGCATTCCTTGGAAAGATTGTCCATACATTTTTTTTAAATAGTTCAGGTAGAAGACAAACATTCCTGTGTACTTCAAAGTCCTGCCTCAAGTGCAGATAACTATTTTCTCCATTTCCACGTAGCATAGTTTTAAACAAATATTAGGATCTTATTTCAGTTTGAAGATAAGTCTCACCTCACCTGAGATAATACTGAAAGATGTTCCTTCTTTAATGCATGTCAAACTTGCTTTTATTTCATTTCTTTCCTTTTCATAAATGGCAATACAGCCTGTCCTGATCATCTCTAAAACCTGGACAGATTTTCTTTGCTCACAAAATTAGAATATATGAGTGAATGAGCTCTACAATCCTTTGAATGTGGAGTTGCCTCATGCTAGTGCAATGAGGTTTTTGCTTTTCTTTGTTTATCTCATATCTGGTAAGATCACGAACTTCTGTTAAATCAACATCAAAAATGTTTGTGGCCACTGTTTTGTTATGTGCTTCACAACCTTTGTTATCTACATTCAGTTTCTTCTCTCAATTTTCCTACTAAAATTAATAACTGGATGGCCTCCAGGATCCCTTCTTGGAAAGGTTTAGTGTTTTTACTTCATTATGGATACAGCAGTGTAAGTGACAGTGAAACACTTAATAAAGTTTCAAGTAATTTCAAAGCTGGTAACATTGCACACATAGTCAGGAGAACTGAGCAGAAAAATATCTGTCTGGCTATCCAATGCAACTCCACATATATAGGTTTTCTTTTCCTGTGCCCTTTACATTTCCAATTGCATTCCTTTGTATTCTTTCTTGCACTTAAGGAAATTGTCCCCACCAACATGTTACGCAGCTGTGAGTAAATTTCTGGCATGGACAAGCATTTTGGATTATCTGAAATATTTTTGAAAAGTAATGAATTCAATATGAGGCTTAAATTTGTATGAATTGATTTTCTGATATTACCAGTGATGTGCATTATATAAGTTTTTAGTTGTCATTTTGTTATTGTCATTTCCATGTGACCCATATGTGGAGGGCATTATTGCTGGTTCTCTGGTAAGCAATTGTTGGTGCTCATTTACCCTTAGTTGTCATCTTTTTTATAGGGGATACTGTTAATTCAAGAGCATATTAAATTTTGCACAGACAAAAAAATCATGTGCTGTATTATAGTCTTCAAATATTCCCATCCAATCTACGAAGAGCGAACATGGATAATGATGTCTATCCTCATTCTGTGAGTGTAGGTAAAAATTCTTCGTATTCATGGAAGAAGTAGTCGTGGTGTTCCAGCCCAGAGGTGGCTGTACTTAGGTCAGTTTACCTCTGCCTGTTTATTAATCAGATAATTTGCTGATTTTGTTAAGTGCTGCCCAGATATCAGAATTCTACTTAGTCTACCAGCTTTGAGGATCACAGAAGTGTCACATCAGCTCCTTAATGCAAAGGGGTGATTTGTCTGGGGAGCTGGTGTGTTTTCCCACTGAATAACAATACCTGTGATTCATCTCCTGTGCTTTAGAAATACGTTGGCAAGTCCTATTGGCAAACATTTCTCACTAAGTCTGGAGTGGACAGTCAAGGGTTTAATCTTTGTGCCTGCACTGGATCAATGGAATTGGCTATTCAAATACCATAAGGTCTTTCTTCATTTCTTGCATTTGTAATGCTCCAGAGCAAGACAAACTTTGTAGGCTTTTTATGGGAATACTTTTCAGCAGAATTAATATCTCTCAAGGCATGGCTCTTGCCAGGGTTAGCTGCAATTTTTGACTGCCAGTGTTTGTACTCACTACTCTCAGCCCCCTAAGCTGAACAAATCCAAGACCCTCAATGTTTCTTAATGTATTTTAAGTTCTCCAGCACCTTAGTCATTGTGGTGGCCTCCTACTGGATCCCTGGCAGGTTTTCAGTATCTGTCATGACCTGGGGAGGACAAAAACTAGATATCTTATTGCTGGTGGGTCTGAACAAGTGCTGAGCAGAATGGGGCGTTCATTTCTCATTTAATTACACATTTTTAAGAATCTTGTTTATTGCCTAAAGCTATGTGCTGTTGTTGTTGCCTAAGTATTAACTGATGTGTTCTAATGTGAACACTTCTTGTAGAGTAGATCTTGAAGGTGCTTATGTATGTCATAAGGAATATTATTATCACCTTATAGATGGGGAGCTGAGCCATTCCATGGCAAAGTGATTTTTGAAAGGTAATCTCACACACTGAGTCTGGGGAGCATGCAGGTGTTGGCTCTCCCTTGTGTCACACAGAAAAGGTGCTAAATCACATGAGAAATCAACCAGCCTTTTGATTCTTTAGAAAAGATATATTTTAAAAAATATATCTGACAGATATATGGTAGAATAGCCTGAGATCACAAGTTGATCCTTTTGCTTCTGGTGTGGGTTACTACGTGAGTTCCTATCATACCCGATTGACTTTATCTTGTTCCTGTGCTTATAAACCAAATATTTAAAAAAATCGTGCTACCCAAGTATCACCCTTCTCCAAACACCTTATTCTAGTATCTAAGAAATGAACTGTGCCAATTTAACAGTTGCTGCCAATCTTGCTTGTGTCTTAAGGGTGTACACAGTGTATTCCAAAAACTGCATTGGTTCGAGATGAATTTCTACTTTTATAATATACAGAGATACACAACCCCCAAAAAAAAAACAAAGCGAAAGAAAGAAATCTCCCCACACAGTACTCCCTGTGATTGACTGTAAAACTTTAGTTGGAATTATTAGTGTCAGTTTGGTGAATTACTCCACTTAAAATAGAAACTGGTCACATGAATTATAATAAGATTCTAAATGCTTTGGAGATGAGTGCAGAATGGAGCTTCACCCTACAGAAATACTCTTGTCTACCAAGAAATAATTTTGGATTGACCACAACTCCTGGACTGCAGCACTGTGCGAGTGTGGAACATGCCAAACACTTTGGGTGCATCTCTACAGCACATTTAATCTTTTTAATCTGTGGGTTGTAGCCACTTTCTATTTCCCCCTGAACTGATGAAATATAAACCCCAAGTGCAGTGTTAGATCTGCCTTGCATTTTTCTCCCCACTTCACAATTCCCAGTGCAGCATCAATGATTCACATTGGTAATTTGGTTGAGTGGCTGTACTTCACAAGACTCTTTCAGAAGTTTTTCCTGAGGTCTTCTCTCTGTATTTTTTCTCTCCCCTCCAAGCTCTGATGGGCAAAAAGCATAAAATGTCCACTCAGCTCTGTTTTTAATCTGAGCCACATTTTCTGACACACACATAATTTAGTCATCATCATCAAGAGGAGCTCTTCTTCTCACAAAAGAAGTTGCCATTAGAGTGGAAAAACTATTGTAAGTGTGATGAGAGACTACAACCATCATGCACAGAAGGACAAATTACTACTTACTTAAGCAAGTTGAACAGAATTTAGATTAAGAGGAGGAGAATAACAACAGGAAATTACTATTGAGAGTAATCATATGAGGAAAAATACTTGGTGAAAATTATTTTCATTAAATATAAATGTGTTAGACTCAGCAAGATGTATATAACGCTTCCCAAATAAAGTCAGCTTGCAATGATTGAACCAAATAAATATACATTAGTATCTCTTTCTGATTAATCTAATTTAAATGCAAACTAATAGCCATAAAAGTGAATATTTTTTAGAAATCTCCAGGCTAAAAGAAAGTTTCATCTGACCAGACTACAGACTTAGGAATTATGTTTTCAAAATATAATATTTTTTACGTTTCAAGTTTATTGGAACTGCTTCCTGGAGGAAAAAAATTTTGGCCATTTTTTGTAACTTCAAACCAATCAGTTTGTTTTCAGTGCATGAAAGTCAGAGAAAACTTTGAAGGAAGGATTTGAGGTGTCTCTATTCAGCTGTGTTAGGGTCCTGTTAAGGTCTCATTTGACATGGAGAATCCATCTTCTAAGCAGGTTAGAGATTGTGAGCAGTAGTTTTTCTCTTTTTTTTTTCTTTGAACAGATGTACTGATGAAATTAGTTTAGGAGGGAATAAACAAAATATTAAGTATGGAAGTGTTTTGGGGGTCAAAAATTTGCCAGTGTCCCACCCAGGTACCTCCACTTGGCTGAATAAGAGATGCCAACTCTTTCTTCTTACACCTTACCCCAGAGCAGCCCTAAGGATGTGCTCTTTGTGCCTTCTCCCCTAGTTGGCATCATAGAATTGTTTCAAATCATGACGTGGGTTAATTTAGTCATGTGAAATGCAGAATTCCTGTGGAAATTCCTGTCTCTCCCACTGCTGTCCCAAGGCAAAGGCTGAAGCAGCCACCTCTTATTCAAATGTAACCAGATTACTCCTGTTTTGACAGCATTACCTCAAATCTCCACTTTCTCTTTAGACTTAAAAATATTCTCAGCACAAGCACCATGTGCATGTCCAGTGCCAGCTATTATTGGGAATCCATTATAATAACAATCATAGTAATAAATAATTTCTTTTATTAATTTAGTCACAGTCATAAACTCTGAGTATGATAGTTCTGCTTACTAGATCCTGGGAAGTGAACTGCCCTCTCAGTATATAAGGGGAGTCCCAACCTCTGATTTTATTATCTTTTGGCTGCCAGAGGCAGCCCTGAGGGCAACATCACCTCCCCAGACAGATCATATTTACCTGCAATCTGAGCTTTAGCCCAAGATTGGGGTGTTGGTACAGCTACAAGTGCAGTTGCTTCTTCTGAAGTGATGCTAAATAGATGAAAGAAGGACTATGGAGACAGGTTTTCTGTGGGCAGGTTGCAAATGACAGATTCATTGACAGAATGTGCCAAAGGTATTATTTTCTTCATTTAGGAAAAAAAAAACCCAAAACCAAAACAAAAACCCCAGCAAAAATCAGCCCAACACTATCTTCAAAAAGAAGTACAGAGATTAAAGGAGAAAGAATCAGTTTTTCCATTTTGCTATTACACAGATATATGCAACAAATTGTTTTGTCAGGAAGCCTGTATTATATTTTGTGTTTTGTTACATGTGTCCACGTGTTAGAAAACAGTTGTGTGGCTCTTTCATACTCAAAGCAGGAATATAATCATGGATCCACTGTCATATTTCTACACTCTGAAAACTTACTAAAAATCTCTACTTTATGAATATTTTTAGACTGGGTGAAACTGTAATATAATTATTGAATTGTCTCTTTGCAGCTATTTATAATATCCTGTCTTTCAGCCTGAAAAATCCATGTGTTTGAAGGGATTTAGGTCTTTAGGGATGTCAGCTGTGACTGGAGCTTAAAGAGATATCTATCTGGGTTTAATTGCTCTGCTCCTAGACTTGCTTATATGAGAACTGTGGGACAGGACACTGAGTTCTTTCTTTCCATAAGTAAGAAGTGCAAGACATTTTGATATTTTTGGGTTTGTTTTCCCCAAGAATAGACAAAAGATAAACATTTCCACAAAAGAGCACAGAAGAGAGGCAGGAGGAAGGATGTAACACTAAGCATGGTGCTTGCTAGCAGTATTTGCTATTAATTCCTACTGAGTGTGCTTGGCACTTTAATAGCAAATATACTGTTTTTGTTGTAGGGCTGATAAATTTTGTATTAAGGAATTGCTTTTCATCCAGCATTTTACATTTCATCCAGTACTTTACAAAGTTGGGAAATATACTTTCTTTCCACAGATGTTGTGTTTAAAGCTGTCGGCTCTGTTCACTCAAAGTTGCACAGATAATGGATAGTAAATTAGGAAGTGTGTCACTTGATTGCTGCTTATCTACTCTTTTTACAAGAGAGATACTTTTAAAAAATATTTTTGTGTACAGCAACGTGCAATAACCTACTTTTAAGGCATACTATAATTTCAAAGCCAGCACAAGCTGATGGGAACACTTAAAAAGCATTTATATCTTGCTTTTTTTGGATGGCTTTGCTAAATCTTTCCAGGAAAGTCTTGTCTTTTTGTGCTCATAGAGGGCTTTAGGGCATAATGTTACAGAAGTTTTTCTTGATTGAAATAGTCCTGCCCACTGTTGTAGTAAAGTATGAAATAAACTGTGTTCCAATTGAATGTCTTCAACTACATAGTGCATTCCTTAGTTGCTTTTTTTCAGTTTTCATCTGTATGTTCAGCGGTGTTTAAAAACAAAGAGGTTACATGTATGATACTCTGTAAGGCATGTAAGGTTTTCCTAAGAGGGAAGACAGTTCTGCAATGAACAGCAAAACTCCTAAACACCTAAAATATTCCTGTGTTTAATGTCTGATCTGATGTGCGTGTATAAAATTAATAATGGCTTGAATTTTGAACAATGAAAATACAGGGGAAATTACAACATAACAAAGGCAAACTATGCAAGTGAAAGTATCAGATGGAAGAATAATAGCTTTATTTGACAGTGTTTTGACATCATTGATGTACTGTTGTCACTGGAGACTTTCCTTTCTGTGTTTGTGATATACTATTTCAATCCATATTATCCCAATAGAATCACAAACATTGAAAAGATCTGATGTGTGATAGTCTCTTACTAATATGTGAGTTGACATGTTGATTGTTCTTTCATATCTGGGACTTGTGAGAATTCTGTTTAAATACAATTCACCAATACTAATAAAAGATGCACAGTTGACAAAGGGGATACAGGTGTTTTGAAAGTGATTAGCATGTAAAAAAGCAAAGTGGCTTCTCTACTCCATTTTGTGGAAAGAAAAAGTAAAAGTAAACCAAGTGCATGATTAATGGTATCTACAGTGGTTCCTGTGTTAAGCTAATGACAAGTTTATTATCCTCATTGAATAGACCAATAATGCAAATCTGAATGCGAGAGACCTCTTGAAATCTAAAACTTTAAGGTTTCTATTTTTGGGAAAGGCACATAATGGTTATAATTATTCCTAATTTTTATACAGCTCTATCAGTGGGTGTTTTTTCCTCAACAGGCAGACACTCATCAGAACAAGCAGGTCTGGGGGAAAAGGGAAACACAAAAAAAAAAAAAAAAAAAAAAAAAAAAAAAAAAAAGAAAATATTCCTTAGGAGAAGGTAAAAAATTAACAATTACTGCAACTCTCAGCCACATGGACTGACCTGTCCAGGAAATGTCCGTGCAAGCCCATAGGTTCAGCCTGGCAGTGTTTGGTGGTCTGCAGCTCAGGTGTGCTCACAAGTGAGGAAGGAATCCTCGCCTGCTCTTTGGCTGTGCCACTTCCATTTTGCTCTCCCTTGTTCCTTGTGTGAAGCACAATTTCCCCACCACATCAGGCAGACCGGGGCATGGTGTAACAGCTCTGTCAGGCTTGTTAAGATTTCTCAAATCATACATAAGTCAGGAAACTGGTGTGTTTAGACCTGGGTACAGTGATGTGGAGGAAGTCCCTTGGAGAAGCATGGGATGAACAGAGCTTCCAAGGACAGCTCTGCTTCCACTTGGGTGCAACTTATGAAGGTAATAAGAAGGAGATATTGGTGTAAGAATTTGGTGTAGAACAGCCACCTGAAGACACCCTATTATTCTTTTGCTAATCTGTCCTGCTGTCACCTGTAATCTCATCTCAGGAGCACAAAAGTGCTGTGATGTGATAAAGCAGAAAGGAAAGATGAAGTGTTCTTTCTTTTCCACAAAGCCTGGTGAGTAAGGAGTCTTCAGTTTTTTTAAACAACATTGGTTGAATGTGAGAAAACGTGTTTGAGTTTGAGAAGAACACATTGATAGGAATTTCCATATGCAGTGATAAAATTTTCAGGGTTTTTTTTTCTTGCAATGAACCTGTATCTCTAGGTCATAAAGAAATAGTCTTCTTAAAGCAGCTGTGTCTTGGGTTTCATTTTAGATGCTTTTGTTCACCCCTGCCAAAAGCTGCTTCTTTGTCTTCTCAGTGTGGATTAGAGATATCAGTGTATCTGTCAGAAGATGAACGAGATGCTTTGGTTTGTTCTCTACATATTGTCTCTGGAAAATGGGCTCCATTTCTTCATTTAGTTCACTAGTTACTATGTTTCTGGTAAATATTTCAATCCTAGGCATAAAGCAGCAGATGGGAATAAAAATTGTGGGTGCCAGGATGTGTGGGAGAGGAAAGGACTGTTAAATTATAAAAGGGAATGCAGTATTCAAAGAGAATAGTGTGGGAAAAGAGGTGAACTGGACAAAGTCAAGGGCAGGGCTTAGGGTGCATAGTGAGAGTGAAGAAAGAGATAAAATAAGTGTGAAAAAAGAGGGAACAACAGATTCCAAAAGTGATTTATATAAAGTTCTCTGTGATGCTGTGGAGGAAAGAGGAAGCACAGTGCAGACGAGAAAGCAAACAGTGGGTGGAGAACTGTGCTAATGCTCCTAATCTGCTTCTCGTGTCCTTGGTTGTTCTCAGTGAGTTTATATCTCTGACACTCTTCCATGGAGATGTGCAGATGATGTTTTTTTCAGAGTCTGAGCCTCAAGGATTAGGATGGGTTAGGTTATTAACCCAGCACTCATAGTAAGACAGGTTTCTACAACTTCACTTCTCAGATGGTTAGAAATAGTCAACTATTTCTCAGTCTAAATTTAATCATGGATGTTTTTTTCTTATTCTTGCTTGGGGTTTTCTTTAGTACAAATGCTTTCTTTCCTTCCTTAAAGGATAATTTCCCTGATATATTTTATATGTACAGGTTTTAGTTCTGTCTTTTTCTCATCTAAGCGAGCCCCAGTGCACCCTGAGTGGAGGAGGTTGTGCCTGTAGTGCCCCACAATCTTGTGGCTGCCCCATAAGAGCTCCCTGATGGGCAGCAGTGTGTGTTCACTGCAGCATCCACCCAGTCCACTGCCTTTCCATGGCTTGTCCCTTGGTAAAGCTCTTCCTCTTGACAGTTCCTGACATCCTCTATATAATGGAAATAAAACAGAAGCTGACAGTTTGCAACATTATAAATAAATACCCCAGACTGTGAATGATACACAAATGCTGTATTCCTTTCAATTGTAGAAGATGAGGCTTTTAGAGAATGTTACCACTGGCATTTTTGCCTGTAACAAGGGGCTTAGACTGCAGGCTAGGGAATGTTAAATAAATTTCTCAAGCTCTAATGCCATCTATTTTTTTAAACAATGTTGAATTGGAACTGGTGACCTTGTCATTGCAGAAATAGAAAATTTTATTTTACAGTTTCCTCTAGCTGTATTAGCAAAAAGTATGTTGTGAAAATAGGCAAAAAAATGCACCCATGTTAAATACATGGTTTTATGCCCTGTCTAATGAAGATGCCTCCAGCAATCAAGAGCCACTTAAGTGGCAATAAACAAAACATTATCTGATAATATGCCTTTCTGTTCGTTCACATCAGTGAAGTTATATCATATTAAAGAAGTAACAAGTAGAACTACCTATGCAGAATAATTCTAGTTTGCAATCCCAAAATTTTCCTCTGCCTTTTTTTTAATGACAACCTCTTATTCTTCTCAGAGTATTATTGCAAGCTGCTTTAAGCACCCTATCATTAATCCTGAAATATGTATATATCTTCTTGCATTGTTAGTCAGATGAATCTGCTGTAGCTCTTATGATCTCCTGAAGAAAATTACAACTCTGTGAGAAATATTTATATTGCAAATTTTCAAAATATTACATGATCTCAAGTCCAAATATATAATTGCCTTCTACTACAGATAGAAAGGATGTGATTTAAAAAGAAAAGTACATCCAGGAACTGGCAAGCAAATGGTGTCTAAATTTCACCTAATTTATGTGATCTTTTAAATCCTTCAAGCCATCAGATGTCTGAAGTCTGGCAGATACCTGAGATTTTGCCACTGAAGTTCTTTCTGTGTCTTCAGTCCATTGCCTGCCAGAGCTGCCAAATTCATTCCTGGCCATCCTTGCACAACCCATACTCTGGAGATAAGAGCTCAGTCCATGATTCTTTAATTTAATTTATAATGGAGGGTGTATCTCTAGGCTTCCTGCCTAGTGATCCTACAGGAAGGAGTGTCCTTTCCCTGCTGCTGGTGTTTAAGGTCTGCTCTTGGTCCTCCCTGGTTTCAGTAGCCTCCCCAAAGGCCGTTCACCAAAACCCTGCTTGTAATTGCTAAAGCACATGGCCTTTTCCAAGACTGTTTTAGGGAATTTTTTCTTGCACCTGAGGCTCATGTCCTTGCTGCTTTGCTGTGACAAGCATTGTCACAGGGCCTAAATCTCTTGGTGGTCCCACACATTGATTGCCCTTCAAATTCCCAGGGAAAACGTGTGCCCAGCTTTTCCAGGTGTCTTCCAGGACCCAGCATCACAACAGGGATGTGGTTGATACTCCTGGACAGTGGTTGCACCTGCAGTGCTTTATGTTTGTGGGTGCTAAACTGAACTAGAAAAGACTATTGCAATCTGTACTCTCCAAAAATCCTTTTTCTACATGGACAGATGGTAAAAATTGTTCTGTTGCTCTCTTGTAAACTGCCCTTAATCTCTTCTGTAAATGAAGAATAAAACTGCTATCTGAAAATTTTCCTTGGTACATGAAAACGTTCCTGAACTTGCAACCACAAATTAAAAAAGTAAATGATCTGATATTAGTCTATAATGTATTAGAAGGTGTAGTGATGCTGTTTTTACTATTTTGATAAAGAAAACTTAATGGAAAAGAAAGAAACATAACAGTTATAGCTTTTCTGTGATTCTGTTAAACTCTAGCAGGTTTTTTATACCTTTTATTGAGACAAATCCTGAAATCCTTATTCTTTCCTTCCTCAGGACAATCTCCTTTTAACTTCAGTGAGATAATAAGGCTTATGTTGCTTTGAAAAGTAATTTGAGATCTATGGTGAACAAGATTTAAATATTATTGAAAGGGAAATTTGATTGAGTTTAAATTAAATAAGGAACTTCAGGATTCAGTTTAGGGAGGTTGCTCTTTTTTCTTTTCTTTTTTTTTTTACCATGTGGTTCTTTATGCATTCATAACTTCAGACTTTAGTTGCAGTAGTGAATTGCTCTGCCTTGTAGGACAGTGTAGGAGGGACACTTGTGGCTGGCCTTGGAGTAGGGCTATCTTCCTGCTCTTGTACACAATCTGGTACTTCATGGATGCATTTGCCAGCAGAATTACTTGTTTAAATAATTTGCTTTGTCATGTGGCTGCAGCATTACGAGGAAAATACAGATTCTTTATTTTGGCTTAAGTAAAACCTGCCTCACATCAGAGTTTGTTCTATTAGCTGGGGCCAGCAGGGTCAGAACTTTAATGTAAGAGCCCAATAAGGTAGATTACAAGTAATTTTAGTTTATGATCTTGGCCAAATTCATGAAACATGAATAATGTTGCTTATATAAATGAAATTTCATGAAGACACAGGCATGTGTTTTGAAAGAAAATGATAAATGAAGCGGAAGTAAAAATGGAAAAAGTGTAATTATATCAGTTTCCTATTGACTTTTATTGAATTAGTCATATCCGCTACTTAAGTGTTTTGTAATCTACTAAAAATGCTTTTATAGTGTAGAAATTTCATTTTATGAGTTTCACATAATGCGATCAAAACATTTAGACTAACATCTTCATGGTAAAGAAATTTCATCCACATATTAGTTTGTATTTTTTTTTTTTTTGATGGAAGGTAATACTTCTAAATGTTATATGGAAGTATCTTTGCAGAAAATAGAAGAGTTATGTAAGAGCACAGAATTCATTGTTTGCCAGTGTTTTGGGATGAGAAAATAAACTTGTGAATGAAGTGCTAGGTTTAATCTAGCATTGGAATATACCTTGACACCAAGAGGATCTACTGCCACATTCTTTGAAACTCATGGAAATCCTGTCATTGACTTAATGAAAAATCTGCTTGACACTGAAACAAATTTAATGAGTCTGTCATGCTTCTCAATGCAAAAAGGAAGAGGGGAACTGGAGGAGTGAGGCCACCCAGATCTGGATCATACACTACAGAAATGTTGATAATGCCAGTCATTTGGGAGAGGATGAGGAAGGCAAGGAAGAGGAGGAGGAGTGTGGGAGTGAGGGTGTGTTGCAGTTTTAGTGCAGTAGCCAAAGAGCTCTGTTGTAACTTGGGAGGCAAAGGGTGCACTGGTAACCCAGTGACATGGAGCTCCTGTCCAAACCCCATTTTATCCCACACTGGTGAGGGATTTCCTCATGTAGGCAATGTCAATATAATTTCGTTTATGTCTCCTGCCATACTGTCAGCTGATTATTGTATTGTCATATCAAACTGAATGAGTGGGACTCCCTTAAATGGGAAAACTTTGAATTCACTTGAAAATGGTTCTCTTCAGTGTTGCCCTAATGTAAAAGTAGTTAAATTTAATAAGTGATGAGACTAGATTTCATTAGGTTACACAGACCCAAGCTGGAGGGCACTTGAAAATCAGTTTGCATCTGCCTACCTGTTGGTAGAAGCCTTCCATTTCTTCTCTCTAGCACAGCCCTTTTGGAGAATGCTGGTCTGAAGGCTTGGACTTTGAGGTACAATAATTCTTGCAAATGAATATTTGAAAATTTCCAGGCATTTAGTGTGTCTGAACATTTCAAGCTGTTTGTAATATTTGTGGAGGCTGCAGCTCAAACTATGCTGGGTTCCTGTATGCTTGTTTGCCAGAATTTGGTCAAGGATTGCTGCAAAGCCTGAATTGCAGGTAGGCAAATGATATAAGACACTTTATTTCTGTCTGTCACTGTATCCATCACAAACATGGTTGACTGGGTCAGAATTCCTCCTCTAGGCACTGACAGAGGAGGCTGCTGGGTTTGGCTACTGCAGCAGATCTCTGTGGACTGGCTTCCTAAGCTATCACATCCCAGTGTGGCTTCCATGTAGGGAAAAACATCTGGTTTCTTAAAATATTCTGAGCCCAGCGGCTGTGTAATGACTCTTTGGAGGCCAGGTGCAAGTATCAATGAGATCTTCCTTCTTGTTTTTGTGGTGGTGTGGTTTGGGATTAATTGTCCTTTTTTTTTTTTTTTTTTTTTTTTTTTAATCTGCTTGGAATGAAGCAAAAGGTGCAAGATGTCAATATTTAATGAAAAAAAAAGAAGGAACTTTAGTTAGTGTTGTCAAAAAACAAGATTTTGAAAAATGGGAAAATATGGTTTCATGGGGTAAATGTCACCTCTTTTAGGTTTGCAGGATGTGGTGACAGTGGGAACTTTGCATGGTAGTACTTAATATTTGCATGAGGGAAAGCTTGACTTGAGCCACTTGAGAGCAAAATAGGAAACAGATTATCTGAAGCAGGTATAACTAGAATGATCCTCCTCTTTTTGTGAGGAGGATCAGAAACAAGGATATTGTTCCAGAGCTAAGGCTAATATAACTTCTTGAGGGCTCTTATACATTTTATTCCAAAGTAATTCTTCCCCCAATCTTTAATTAATATCTCTTTAAACACTGTATTTAAATATTTAAATACTGTGTTGAAATTCAAATAATTAAGATATTTGAATAAATTGAAATCCAAGTATTTAATGTGCTTAAATAATACTTTTATTTGCTGAAACCAGGTTTTATGTCAAATTTTATGGAACCTATTTAGCCCACAAGAAACTAATTTCTAATTTCTCAGTCTTCCATCTGGAATGAATGCAAATAGAAGACACCTTGAAACGAGGAAAGGTTTACCTCTGTGTACCCAAAGCAATGGGTATTTTGTGCTCAAATGGAATTTTTTCATCAACAAAGCAGGGAGTTGAGTGTACCCATGATCACTTACTTAAACTTGAGAGTGGAATTTAAGAAACCAGCTGCTGTGTTGAATTTCTGGAGCCCAAACCACATAAACTTTATTCCAGGACTTGTTCAAACTAGTAAAAATCTTTCCATTGACTTGAATGGACAATGGATTGAACACAGAATGGGTATTTTAGTTTAAATAAACAAGAAACATATGGCAGACAGCTGATTCTCTTTCTGTTGTTTGTTTAGATAACAGCTTCTTGAGAGAATCACTACATTTGTTATTAGTATATAGATTAAGGATGAGATTAAATAATCTTCAAATTGCCCACCCAGGTTCGTTCAAGTTTTGGAGGCAAACTGATTAAATTAAACCCTGAGACTGGTGACCAAAATATCTTAATTCAGAATATTTGTCCTTCCACATCTAAGCTGCTTTCCAGAGACTGGGCCTATTTTTTTTTTTTTTTTTCCTCCCAGTTGGTTAATTCAGCTACTGAATCATTTGAGGTGTTTGAAAAGAATGGCTGAAAGCTCAAAATAAAAATGCATATTATCTATTATTTAGCAAATATTTATTTAGCTCCTACTAATACAATTCCTTTTATTCGTGTTGTTTGCTGCAGGTGCAATACATCTCTTTTTCTTGTATCTGCAAAACATTAAAGACTCCTCTCTATGAAGAATACTTATTTATTTTTTATTCTTTTCTTGCCTTTGGCTGCTATTACAATATGGCATTGGTGGCTGATTGTCTTCTGCTGGAGAACATTGTGATTTGCTGCCATATTTTGATGTCTCCTGGAATCTGTAATCCCCTGGCTGAGCAGTGGTGGAGGCTGTAGGCGAGCACACACTGCGCACTGACCGAGCGCTCTTCTAGGTGGCTGTTTCAGCAGAGCAGCAGCAGCTGTTATCTCCCTCCAACCTGGTGCAGCATATTAATTATGCCAGCAGTAAACTGAGGCCTCCCTTTAACCATTTTTATTTACAGTTTGTCCCCATTTTGCATTTGTGCTGTCGGGAGAGTTTTGTTTTGTTTCTAGAACCACTTCATATCTCAGTCAGCTTTGCTTTCTTTTCTCTTGTGTTCTCCTCTGTTGATGCTTTTTCATGTTTTTTTCCCCCCTCAATCATTTCTTTTTATTCTCCATTTCATTCCTGCAGCTCAGTGCTGTTGAGAAAGAGGCTGTACCTTTTGACTGTCTGTATGTGTTGTCATCCCAGCTTTACCTATTGCCTATTTAACTTGGGCACCTTCAGTTTCCTGTCACACTCTGCTCTCCCTTGTCCAAACTTCTGTCTTCCTTCTCCTCCCGAGCAGCCTCTGGGACATGCAGAGTTTCTGGCTGAGTGTCCCATACAGAGAGCAGACCTCTGCCTGCCACAGCAGGTGCCTCCCAGCACCACGTGCCTCATTTTTATGGTGCTTCAGAGCACCAAACCCTCTTTGATGTATCAGAGGGGTGGGGGGCAGTTTTATGCAAGTTTTACACTGAGCCTTCCTCTCTGCCTTCCATCACTTGTATTTATCATATTGCTGACACATGGATGGAAGCATTTCCTTTTCATGTCAATCCTGATCTATGCAAAGGCACTGGAAAGCAATTTATACGTTGCTGCAGCTTGTGGATTCAGCAAGGTATTTTTACAGGTTTGAGATATTACCACAGTTAAATAAACCAGGGCAGTGATGGGGAGGAATAAAGTGAAAGCGGCTGTAGCAGCTGCACATTTCTGGTAGGGAAACATGGGAATTATGTCTTACAGCTTACTAGGGTAAAGTGTGTATAGCTGCAATACCTGAGGGCACAGCTGGGCGTGGACACCACGATGCATTGCTTTGAAATGTATACATTTACTGACCATGTGCTTTGTCTTTGCTGCATCCAAATCATCTGGGACATGTAGCTGCATAAAGAAATTTTAGATAGGAATAATGCACAAAAAGTTGGGGAAAACTGTGCCAAATAGTAAAGTTAAATCATTTACCTACATAAAGTTTGCTTCTACCCTTCAGTATGGCTTCAGTGATGATATTTATATCAGCAGGATGATTTGTGCTGATATCACTTCAGTCTGAGACAAGATGCAGAGCCTGGTCTGATAGGAGAAATGTGAACGTGCATAATTTGGTTTGTGGTTTTTAGTTGGTTTGTAAATATATTAATCATTCAGCAAATCCATTGTGACTAAAAATGAAGATTTGTACACATAGATTCCTCCCTGCAGCCATAGTTTATGTTTGCCTCTGTGAAGTGTACACCCCTGGCTTGGACTTGTGATAATTTTTTTTTTATTTTAAATAATTCTCAGAGTGAAAATGTAATTGTTAATTGAAATACTAATTCTGCTTTGTTTTCATCCTAAAAATTGCATCCACTTAGAGAGGAGTTAGGCTTTAATTGTTTAAAATCTGCTATATCAGGCAGTGTAAATTTTTAAAGGATGTATGCTTTGCTTTTCACTATGAAAGGCAAGTTATTAAATTTACCAGAATGTAGATAATCTGAAGAGATGAGGGGAGTGTACGTGTCTCCCTTCTATCCATATTGATTTGTGGAGCAATAATCACTCGTATTTCCTTTTGTAACACTTATAAACTCCATTTTGTCTGTGTGTGGCGTCCCTGTTACTGCTATGCTCAGAGTGTCCAGCAGGAGTTCTCTGCAGGCTGGGGTGAAATTTAGCCTGATGTGTTTGCATATATTACAGTAGATTAAACCTTACTGCTTACATCTTCATCAATTTTATTTGGTCATTTCACCCATTTTTTTTCCTCTGACAGAGTGGTTTAGGTCTGAACTTCAAGCCATGTCTTTGTTAACAACAGTAAAATAGGTATAAATCTTGCATACAAGCAAGTGCATGCTCTTGTACACATTTTAAAACATGCTAGCATATTTATAAAGCTCCAAGAGGGTGTTTAAATGACATTATGTGAATTTATCAGCAAGTGGGACTTTTCCAAGTGAAGGTAGTGGTTGTGCTCTTTTTGATTTTTACTACAGGTTTTTGTTTGGAGAGAGCCTGAGAGTCTGGAGAGGGGAAAAGGAGAGTTCAAATTAAAAAGTGAAAATAAATGGCAAATCGCTGATCTATTCCAGCGGCTTATGAGTATCTCCCTAAACCCCTTGTTTTCTGTGATGCCTGTTTAAAACTGGACAACAGTGTTCTTCTGCTCTGACTCCTGCCTACAGCAGTGATCACAAGCATCTTGTCACCTTCCATCCCTCTCCATCTGTCCATGGACATCTCCCCTTGTCTTGCAGATGGTGAGCTGTCTAGGGCAGGAGCTGGGGCTTTGTTCTCTGCTTGCACAGCATTTAGTGAACAGCACTTGGCACAATGGAGTCCTGGTCAATGACAAAAACTGTGAAGTTTTATGATGATGAAGCAAGTAAAATTGTCAACTTCATATCCATTAGAAACTTCGGTTATGTAAATAACCAGTTTCCCCCAGAGTTTCATCAAATATTTTACATTGCTGAATTATTTACGGTAAACACATTGTCTTACTACTCAGCATAAATTTAAAAGATAATTTTAGCTCAGGAAGAAAATATTCATGAAGAGATACCAGAGGAAGAAATAAAAGTGATAAATTACTGAAAATACACTGATAATGGCAGTGGTCCAGATGAGAAATAGCTCTCATCTGAGAGTTCACTTGGTATTGTAAGGATGATGTTGCACCTGGATATATTACGTGCTGCATTTGCCCACCTTTGTGATCCATGTACAGCTTGGGAATAGTGGAGGACAAGGGCACTCTGAAAAGATTTTGGGAAAAGAACTACTTGAAGTACAGTAGGCAGTGAGAAGCAGGAACACAATAGTGCTGCTGGGAGGTGATAATACCATTTGAAGTTTCACTGGGAGCTGTAGGAGCAGGGGGGAAGAAATCAGGGGCGTTTGGGGTGTAATAACAATGAATAACCTTTAAAGAATTGCTACAAGATAGAGGCAGCAGGAGCAGACAGAGCGTCCATGGCCCTGAAGCATGAGGCCGTTCATAGCAAGGTGTGCCATTTTTGACTGCAGAAAACTATAGGCTTGCCTCAGGGAGAGGTCCCTCATGGAACAGGAAAAGGTTGTAACAAGATCTTTCTATAATGTAAATATCATATGTCACCTCCACACTGGGTCTTTTCTCTGCTAGTTTATGTTGACTGAAATGTCAACAACACGCTTCTACTCAGTTTCGTGTCACTTGCACAAAATCAACTATTGCTAAGGAAAACTGGATTATGAGTGTTTGCCTAAAAATAATCCAGGAGATGATGGCTCTGGCCATGGCCCTAGAATCTAGTTTTTAATGCAGCCATACTTTCTATTTCAACATATTACAAAGACAAGAAACTTTTGCATTTTGCAAAAAACCCCAATTATGGCAGAAATTGTATACTCATTATGTATTAATTATATAGTCATATATAATATAAAATTATTTTATATATTCATATATAATCATTATATATTATATACTCATTTATGATGTAATAATTTGGGAATTAATATTTATTCCTACAGCAATAGAGACAAAGACATATCAGCCAAGTTGAAAACATGGATAATGTGTTTGTACAAATCATGAGGAGTTTTCAATAAGCAGAGTTACCTGAGAAATGCTGTCGGTGTGGGCACACAACAACAGCTTTTCTGTTTTGTTCTATACTGCACCAAAATTGTAGACCCTCCTGGACTATCCTGAACAAGTTTTCTTGCTTTCATATCATTATCCTGGATTCTAGCATGAGTATTCTGTTTGCTCTGGCAGTAATTATAACAAAGCAGTGCTGATTTTGGTTGTGAAGGTTTTCTGTTCAGAAGGATGTTCTCCAAGAGGCAGGATTCTCCTTAGTCTCTGTAGGAATACAGCAGTTGTTTCAGTCTTGCTCCTGGGGCATGGAAGACTTTAGAGAATACCCACCCTCATGGCACCATTCCCCCATGCTCTGCAAATCTGGCTGGAGCTGAGTGTGTTTATATTTGTATGTGTTTGTGATTCTGTCCTCCACCACATTTCTGAGAGTTCAAATACCCAGAGAAAACATCTGCCTCTGGAAACAAATGAAAAAGATCATTTGTGCTGTGTTAGTCATAGAAATATCTCTTTCTTTAGTTGATGGACATAATTCTTTCCTGAGCAATGTCAAGCTGAAGTTATTGAGTTTATGGAATTTTCTATCAAATTAGCTTTTGATCTTGGTGAAGTACAGCCCAGAGTACTTTTTTGCAATCAAATATTCCTTGAAATGAGTGCAATGGATACATTTTAGTTTCATAAAATTAGTTTCAGGAGGTTTGTGCACAATTGCACTATCAAGACAGATACATGAATGCTAGTTGTTCGTTTGTTTGTTTTCCTCCTTATTTTCTGGTGGACTGGTAGCAAAATTTTGGCCAAGATGGAATGGCATGGGATTTTGACTGTCCAAATGGCAAACACAATCACTCTTGTGTACCACCACTCTGTGCTGTAAATGTTGCTTGATGCCTTTAGAGACAGCAGAGAGCAGTTTCACCTCTGGACACTTGGAGGCTGGGAGTTCTGCTGTTCTGCAATCCTTTCATCACTGCTGACTGCAAATCCTCGGTGTGCCTGGATTGTCAGTGGCATCCATGCTTGGGAGCACGGACTATGCGACTGGCTGAGGTGTGGTGTCAAGTTTCTGATGGTGTTAAGTCTGCCATCAGCACAGATGGCAGTAGTTCTGGTCCAGCCTTGCTCTTGAGAAAAGCACATGAAGTTAAAACAGGGAGCTGGCGATGTGACATTGAAACCTCCCAGAAAATTCTGCTGCTCTGGCAATATGTTGTCTTGCATTGTACCTTTCCTGTCTTCTTACACATCTGGGATATTTTGGGCATGCTTTGGAGAAACCTGACAAAAGCCTTTGCATGTACAGAGAAGGAGTAGTGAACCTTGTTAAAGGTGTGTAGAAGGGAAATTTTTGATCTGTAGAGTTGCTGTCCCCTCTGTTGGGAACTGCAGCCAAGGACAATCTCTTCATGCCTCTAAACTTGAAAGCAGAAGTGATGCTGCTCTACAGAAATGGCATATTAAAGCCACTGCCATGATACAGGGGGCACATATGTGACATATGGAACTACCAGTGTGGTGTGAGCATTTCCCTGATTTCTCAGGGAGCCTTTTATGCAGTCCCTTCATGTACAGAAACAAAAAGATCTCCATGAGGAGATTTAAACTACAAGGAATGACTGGACCTCAACAATTTACACTAATAAGAGAGCAGAGGGGATTTTTAATATGAGTCAATGGAGGTATTTAGGTTTTAGGTATCAGTGCAGACTGCTCTGGGTTTTGTTGTTGTTTCATGGGAATCTCAGTTGTCACAAGGGGCTGCTGAAGAATCCTTAGGCTATTGTTTTTTTCTTGTAGGTCTTATATGTTTTACTCTTTAAATTAAAAAATGAGAAAAGGCATTACACTCATGCTTTGTTTTTTCCTTCAGTGAACTGTGGAAGTTCCAAAATGGAAGTGTAATTATTTTGTTTCTGGGAAGATTTGTTTATGTGTTATGATTAATATAAATGATCTATACCATTTGTCTCTTGGTTACAAACTGTTTACAGAGTTTCAGAGTCAAAGAACCTGGAAACAATCGATCAATAAGATTAGTACCTTTATATCTGGGCTATACTTACCTATCAGTAAGAACCTCTCCCAAAGAATTTTTCAGAACCTTTCCCTAAGTATCTCTATGGCAGGAGACAGAGATCTGGAGAAGACAAAGTTCTTTGGTACTGTAAGAGTTCTGTTCAAGATGACCCTTGATCTGGAATTCTTGAGGTCCTCCTGCTTTTATCTATCCTTCAAAATAAGGAGGTTAAATTTTGTTAGATTTATGTGAAGAACTCAGATACATATGGAGAATATCTTTTTTCCTCTGATCCTCTGCCAAGCCATGCCAAGGGGATGCATCCATCATTAAGCTCTAAGAAATGTTTTTGGATCATCATCAGGTAAAAGACTTGGAGAAACCTGGGAATACACCGAAGGTCAGAGCTCAAATATTTGTGTAACTTTACAGTTGACTTGAAGATAAATTAATCCAGTGGTAACAAACAGAACTATATGCCAGAATTATAAAGGAAAGAAAGAACATGCAGGGTCACTCTCCCCATTGTGAAGAAACATCTCAGCTATGAAAGCAGCAGATTTAGCAATGTATATCTCATATTTCAGCTCTCTGGAAGATGCATTGCTATTTTGGGATTATATGAGGAAGCAGTATTTTCGTCAGTTCCCAAGCTGATGGTGAAAGGAATTAAGTTTGAGTGAATATTCAAGTAGTTATATGAAGCACCCAAATGGACTTTAGAGGAATGGGGTCATCCATCATTAAACCATTTGCATTAGAGAAACAGAAAAATTGTCGTTGTTTGGGGCCTCTTTTGTGCACTCACATACCCAGAATTCTGGGCCTTTTTCTACATAGGCTGATTAATTCACCAGCTCAATTCACAGCCAGTTGCTGGCTGTGAGCCACTAATAATGGATTGCCTATGCAGTAGCCTTCAAAAAGAAAAAGAAAATAAATTTTTATTACCACAGCAATTTTGGCTCTGCTATGAAAATGC
Source organism: Certhia americana (assembly GCA_018697195.1). Lineage (NCBI taxonomy): Eukaryota > Metazoa > Chordata > Aves > Passeriformes > Certhiidae > Certhia > Certhia americana. The sequence goes on from CM031864.1 coordinate 7,400,488, forward strand.
ATTTTACGATCTTTTGTTCCGTGCTCCAGCAGAATGCTTTGTCATCAGGAGGTTGTAGTAATAAAGATGTGGTAGGCAAGTAGGACTGCTGTGGGGTTTTAACTGCTCTGGGGTTTTACCCCCCTGGATATGACATCATCTCTGTGGATGCTGAGGGCCAAAAGATTCTGAAGTGAAAATCTGAAGTACTCATTTTACTTTATAGAAGGTGATTAACCTCTGACAAAAAATGGGTGAAATTGTCCCCAAAGAGGATGACACATGGATACCTTGAATAAATCTATTCACACCCTTTCCTCCTTCTTCTCTGCCACTGATGAATATTCAATATGAAATCTACCAAGAACAGCCTGTTCATGTGACATCAAACCAATAAATCAGGAAATCAGAAAATATCTCTGTTACTTCTAAGTTACTAGTCCTCAGTGGTTTCTTTTTTGTGCAAACTTTGCATACAGAACAAAATAATTTGTAGTTTTTCATATGTAATTACCTATGAGTTATCCTGAAAGTTATGGTGTGATTAAATTTCCAAAATATTTTCTTTTTCTGTTCCTGACAACTGTTAATAAGAAACAACTATTAATAGGAAATATGAGTCCAAACTGGGACCACAGGTGACTGTTCTCCCTCACTTTTAACACTCTGCTCACTAAGGCAAAGCTATTTAATTGGTTCCTAAGCACCTAATTTTTATGAGTGGGGCTTAAGTGCTGAAATATAGGAAAGCACATTTCCTTGTGCTTGCTATCAGCACAGAGGAATATAAATGTAGTTCAAAGAAAGTCCTAGAAAGCTTCCTAAATTATTTCTTCTTTGGAAAATGGAAAGCATTATCCTATAATCTTTATTTTTATCAGAGAACAAAGAGGGCTTTTTTTGGGAAAAACACAGGACTCATTTCTGATTACTTTTAGCAAGAGTTTCACAGAGGGGTGAAGGAAGAAGATGTGACTTCCTTTTTTTTTTTTTTTTTTTTTTTTTTTTGGTGGGGGGGAAGTCTTGACATTAATGCTTAAATTTCAGAGATATGAGTGCTATGGTGTAAAAACTTCTTACTGGTGTGACAAATTGAGCTTGATATTGTGTCCCTTCTTCCCATTCATTGAAATCTTTGTAATCAGAGCTTCTGATTGACTTTGTTTGCAAAGCTGAGAAATATTTCTGTAAAGTAAAGCAAAGCAGTGTTTTCTGTTTTCCAAACACCTGACAACAAACAAGAATATTGAACATTAACATTGTACTTTTGTCCCCCAGGCAAGATTTATGATCTTTACAGGTTTATTCTGATGAGTCCTTATTTCCTCTCTTTGAATGAACATTAAAATAAAAGGAATGTTTTTCTAGTTAGTTCATTGTATTTAAGAAGCAACATAATATAAAGTAAAATTATGTCTCTGATTGTTTTCTCTTGAAATGCAAGACTTCTATGAAGTCTTTAATATGGTCTTTCTTGTTTGTATCTTATTTTCATAAAACAATTGCTGGCAGTATTTTGATGGTGGTAGGTGTTAATAAAAGTCAAATTACACCAGACTAATATGGATAAAGTCTACAAAATACCATAAAAGATGGAAGATACCAGTTTAATGAACAGTGTCATTACAGTTTTTATTTCTGAAAAGGAAAAAAATGATAAATTGGAATGCTTAGATAAAAAAATTATTTTAGGTCTTATATTTATTTATTATAGCTACTATATTAAACAAATCTATTCATGAAGACTTTATTTAATGATTGTAATGGTTAAGTATAATATCCTGGCCCATGGTTCAGGGTTGGTGGCATGACTGCACTACAGATACTTCTAGGAAAAATAATCAGATTTGTAGAGGGCATTGCTAAAAAAAAAAATCCCTCTTTGTAAGGAGCAAGTGATAGAAATAAAGTCTTTCACTTGCATTTCTCTTTTGTTTCTGTGTTTTGATGTTTTAGGGTTATTTAATTTTTTTTTTTTTTTAATATATTTGACATGACTTTTACATGCTGGTTTGTTAATGGTAGCCTTTAAAATATGAGGATGCTTGCATTTAAGGTTCAAACACTTGCTTTGTATATTGAAATCAAATGGGAGGTGTTTCCATCTACCACTGATGGGAGATGGTGCCTTGATGTCCTCACCCCTGGCAGTTGAGATAAAGAAGAGTTTATGGCTTATAATAAATGCTTATGCTAATGAATGAACTTCAGTATTTGAAGGTGCTAAATCCACTTGCCAAAAAAGGTGTGATAAAACTCTTCTTTTTCAGCCAAAGAGAAATGATAGAACAACTGAAAGATTAACCATCACTTTTTAAAAGCACCTTATCCGCACACACTATGCATGAAAGTTACAGCACAAATCATTTAAATGTTTTATCTATTAAATGGTTATGTATCTATGGCACAATTTTCTTTCTAAAAAGCTCGAAAAGCCCACAACCTTTGGCAAGGCATTTTAGCTTTTGATTCTTTCTCTTATGTGTATGTAGTTTAATCTGCCTCAAAGGTCTTGTTCATTTAAGTGTGAGCTACGAATTATTTTCTTCCAGTGTGCTGTGTACATGTCATGTCTGACCCTCCCAATGGAAGGAAAAAAGCATCCAGCAGCACCATTTTCTTAAAAATGGTCATTTTCATGTTTTACGCACTGAAAAGTGCTATAATACCTTCTTATGAATAACACGATTTTTTTTTTTTCTGGTAATTTTAAAAGGGAAAGCAAAGTAAACTCAGGGTGCCATCTGGTAGGATATAGGAGCTGCAGGTAAGCACACTAATAATACTTAATGCTGCTGCAACATGCTGTGTTTTCAGCACTGTAGGCATCAAGTGATGAATTCTCAGAACGTTTCCTGTGCTCAAGGTAAATGTTACTAATCTCTTTAAGGAATCTTCTTGGTCTTGCTGAGAGTAATACCTGTGTGCTTGCCAGCCCTGGAACCCCAAAAATTGGCTTAATATTGTGTTTGCTGAAGTTTGTTCTTTCTATGCCCAACCCTTCTTATTCCTTCCCTTTTCACCAGCTCAGACTCTGATTTTTCAGAGAACCCTAGTGAAAAAAAAACAGGTAAAATTAGTGATTTTTTTTTTTTTTTCTGATGGAGCTGAGTGAGCAGGAAAAGCAGAAAACAAGGAAATTTTGACCTCCTGTCATAGTGTAAAGAAAGGTAGATTTCCTTACTACTGTCCAGATGTTGCCCCATAGAAACAATAAATACTGTTTTGTGCAGGTTTTTATTACAGTAAATATGCAGACATATTTGCCAGACTGGAATCCCTGCATGTTGCTAAGTTCATATTAGCTAAAAGAGACAGGCAGCAGTAAGTGTAATATATTGTCACAATTAATGTTCTAGCCTGTGACCATGTTTAATTAATTATTTGTATCACACTAGCAGTATGTTAAGTGTATAATTAATTAGCCCAGAAGCAGAAGAGTAAGGAAGAATGACTTGAAAACTGATGGTGAAAAGGTTCCTAGCATATCATAGTTAGGCTTGTTCATTCTGTCTGTCTTCACTGTGGAAGCCCTTGCAGCATTTTTGCCTTAAAGTAAACAAAATGGATCCCTATGTATTTGCTAAAGAAATTAATGTATCATTTGCTCTGTGTGGGACATGGCATTAGTCTTAAGTTAGTGCAAGATGTGTAAGACAAGTGCATGAATTTTTTTGATCTCTGTGGTACCTCTTAGGCAGGAAAAGCATCAGCTCCTATTCAGTATCTGTCAATGCTCCAAGTGGATGTGTTACATTTTTCTCACTTCCCAACATGACAGACATTGGGACTGTGGCTGTGTCTTGGTCTTTCTAGTTCTGGCAGCTGAATTCTAATACTTGCTCGGGGCTCTCTGTGACAAGCACACTCTTTGGTAAGGATGTGAGGAGCTTCCTCTGCCTTGGCACTTTGAAGCACTGCAGAGGCAGCTCTGCTGCTGCTCCCTGGGGCAGGTGGACAGTGGAGCAGACCATGCCCTTGCCTCTGTCTCTACCCCTTGACCTTTGTGTCTGTTTGCTGGAGTTGGTGGAACTACGGGAGCAGGCTGCACCCTTTCCAGAGACAAAAGCCAGGGCACAGTTTTAAATGCCTGAGGGGGGAATCAGCACAGCACGGCACTGATGCCTCCCTCATGTGTGCTCAACACAGACCTGACTCCTGACACAGGTGCCTGCTGAGCTTTAGGGCTGCAATGTGGCAAAACAGACCCTTGTGGAAAGATGTGGAATGCAAATTACATGAAAGTTGAAAGCATAAATACAAAGGCTTGAACAACCATGTGCAGTCTAGCACACCAGGAACACTAGAATCAAGGAAAATCACCACTTTACAATGTGCTGTGAAAGTTTTTGCTCTATTAACAATTGGATCCAAGAAAATGAAGTGCTGAGTTCACTCTTTCCATTGAGTTTCACTGGGTTTAACTGGCTTTCAAATTGGAGGTACCACCGGATGAACAAGTCTGTGGTGGTGCCAAATAGCTGCACAGGCATAAAATGTGACATCAGAACAATGTAGTGTGTGAGATTCCCACTGCAAATGCCACCTGGATTTGTAACTTCCTCCATGCTACTGAAATCACAACAATAGCATTAACAATTCAAGTCAGGCATAAGTTTTTCTGTCTCTGAAAAGAGATCACTACAATGCATACACTCTCTAAATACAGATAATTAGAGGCTGTGGCATAATTCACTTCTCTCTCGACCTAAAAGCAGTCACAAGTAAAGTCATTGCAGCAATTGGTTACTGTCTCAGAGAGCTAACAGAATGCATTGTGCCTACAGTGAGATCCTTGACTTGCATTAATTTGTGTGGCAGAATCTTTACATTATTTCTTAGGGTTTTAGTTTTTTTGGGTTTTTTTACTTAAATTGCACAGTCTCATGGCAACTGTTATTTGGAGGTGAACATCAGCAGATGTAGGGAACAGTTGTGATAATGTCTAAACAGTAGGCAGGAGTGGAACAGGAATGCCAAATTTTAAGAATTTTCTCTTTTTTTAGTGTTTGGGGAATAAAGGAATCTATGCTATCTACTTTGCTTATAATTCACTAAAATGGGTCAATGCTTGAGCTAGCAGTTGCTCTGAAATTACAATGACTGACTGTAATTAAGAACTAATTTGTAGTCATAAAAAAGCCAGATAAGGGGCTATCCACTTCATGAGAAATGAATATAATCAGGATAACTGGCACAGCTGGTGGCCATAGTCTGTCCTCAGTGAGCACATACAATTCCCATAATTCATAATAGGACTTATGTATCTGCCTCAGAAGGTGGATACTTAAGAAAATTTCTTTTAGATTTGAAGCATAAAAGCTTTCAGAGTGTGGGGACAGGGCTTGGGGAACACAGTTCAACCATTTGTTAACTATGCAAAATTAGCATTTTGGTAGGTGTTGTGTAAATGAATTGGGTAGATTTCTTTTGGTTTGCTAGAAAATGTCAGGTTTATTTCAGAGGAGTTGTATCAGAGCTGAATGTGCCATTTTATAAATGTGAGCAGGAATTGACTTCAACTGAGCCATTCCTTAGTTGTATTTGAATTTGTGGACTTCTTTTCCTTGATATCACAGGCAGAACTAGCAGCATTACCCTGTAACCTTTTAATTTGTGATATTCAACTAACTTCTGTATGAAAACAATCAGCTTTAACTTTACTGCAGAAAATATATCTATAAAACCTTGTTAACTGTTTTCCATATGCAAAACAGCAATTATGACCTCTTTGACTTAGCACTTATTCTACAGAAATAAGCAATTGCCATTTGGCTCTATTCATTTTGTACTTTGTTTCACACTTTCTTAAGATGTATCAGCAGACTTTTAATTATCCTGCAAATGATTCTATTAAGCATTCTCCTTGCATATTAAATGCAGAAGACATTGTTTTGAGCTTCCTTTTCCTCCTGTGAATAGAATGTGGGCAGACATAGAAAAATCAAATTATTTTCCTAAATGAAAACAACCTGAGCAGAAGAAATCATTTTGAATAATGACAGCTTGGGTGAGAGTGTCACCATTTTCTATCAGTTTGCTCTGCATCACATAGGAGCTCACTTGATGGAATGTTAAAAAAAGTGTGTCTAGTAAAAATAAGCTGTGACAGTCTCTAAGTAAATGTAATAAATCAGGAGGATTTTCAAAGGGAATAAAAAGTGTCATTTATGATGGTTACAGCTTATACGCCCACTATGATTCCTGTACTGGTACAGTTTATACTCTCCCATGGTAGATAAAATTATTACTTGATCTGTCAAAATGGAGTGACAAAATTTTTGTGGGTAGACAGCTTATTTAAGAATAGTAAAGTTCTATTGTGTGTTTGCTATCCTAACTCAAAGTACTGTAGAAAAAAAGAAATGAGGGAAAGCAATCACTGTTCAGAAGGTTGAAATAAAATTGGGGGAAAAAAAAGGTTAACAGCAAAAGTCTTAATGTTTTACGCATAGGAATCTGGAGAAATAGTAAACATACTGTCATCTAAGAAGTGATTATTTCAGAACCCTGTGAGAACCTAAATTCGAGCAGATTTCCTGTGCTATAGAGAATTGATAATTCTCAGAAAAAGTCTTTGCTTTGCTGGAAGTGGACTGGATTAATCATTCAGTTCCAGGTGTTCCCTGGAACGGGGTTAATTCCAAGAACTGACTGTGGTTCCACAGGGGTGGCTCAGATTTGCCAGACACTCATATGTGACCAGAAAATTCAGAAACATAGAATATTTATGCAACCTCGAGCATCAACTGAATCATTGTCATTTACAGAAGTTCTGTTTCTCTACTTTTTGAGTACATAATCAAGAAGTTGCCAAGTCATGGTGTGTAACTGCTCATGTAGGTAAAGTCATCTAATACTGGAAAGCTTTTAAAACTATCTGAAAATGTTTTATGGCCAGAGTTAAGGTCAGCAAGGTATCAGAAGTAAATAAAGTGCATATATTTCGACAGTAGTAAGGAGTACTTAGCCTTTGGGATGAGTTGTGAAAGAATGTATTGAATCTGTCATTGCTTAAAGCCTTTAAAATTTGGTCCAGAATCCTTCTAACTCCCTAAACTCACCAGGAGCTACTGCTGAAACCTGAATAAAGGCCAAGCATACTCTTCTGTACCCTTTTTTCTCTGCTTGCACATTTTGAAAGAAATGTTGTGGAGTTACACTTGCAGTGCTAAATGTGGAGTTGGAGTTCTGTGCTCTGTTAGAAATGGCATTTAGAAGATGAATGCATTTGCATATTTTCTGAAGAAGTGATCACAGTTGAAAGCAAAGGATGATTCCAACATGAGGAATAAACCCCATATTACAAAATTGCTACTAATTCCCCATAACCAGATCGTACCAGTTCTCACTGGGCAGCTGAAACCCCAAGTGCTTGTGGAAGGAGCATGGCTCTCAAAATTTTAGACTGATCTATGGTGACTTGAATTCTCTTCAATGACAGAACAACTCCTTTCTCCCTGCTATGGATATTTCTTGAAGCTATTTTCTATTCACAAATCTTCATAGTGCATTCACTTAGCTTTGGTAAAGGAAAAGGGGAGTTGGGAGAGAGGAGGCAATCTGAACTGAGAAACTATTCCCTCCTCTTAAGATGAAGGAGAAGCTGTAAAGTATCTAGATATTCCAAAATGCTTAGTGAGATGCTGCTTTGGGTCTAACTTTAGTGAAGGTCAGCTTGCTCCTGCTGCTTGTATAGCTGAAAGAATGTTTGTGGCAAGTAGAGTCAAGCTGGACTTCTCCTCCTAAAAAAATGGGCATTCTAGGAAAAAGAAAACATTTGCTTGTACCAACAGAAAAGTCAGCATAATATAGTTTACTGTGTGGACAGCAAAATTCATGACAAAAATAAGCAGGGGACATCAAACACACCATAGATTTTTTTTTTCCTAAGAGCAGAGTCTTCTAAATATAGATTATAGTAATTTACTTTCAAACAACTCATTTTCAGCATCTGACATGTTCATTAACCCCAGGTAGAAAAATTATTGTGGTGCATTAATTTTTCACCAATGAAGACATTAGTCATATTTGCAAGTATCATTAGTGTCTGCCACCGAGGTGGAAAAGTCTTACTGTCTCTCTCCAAATGGAGGATGCATTAGAATGTTAACTAGGGTCTGCTGAGTTCTGTGGGTTATCAACCCTTGCACGCTTTTATGCATTGAATTTTAATTAGACTTTTCTAAAAGTACATCATTAAAAGACATGTTTTATATGTGAATGGGAGAGATACGTAATCCTTTGGTAAAATAAGGCAAAATGTACAAGGATTTAGTGTAAGTATTCTGATAGTTCTCCTGACAATATGAAAGGTACAAGTTCTTATATTAAACTGTGTGTGTGCTCAGCAATTATAAGAAGGAAATGAGATCAGAGGTATTAGAGTCCACTGGGGGGGGGGAAGGGAAGATTTCAAAGGTGCCAACAACAGCAGGTAAGTGAGGTCAAAGAGACTTGGGTGCTTTTCTTCCCACTGTGTCACTATAAATCCCTTACACAGTGCATTCCTAAAATAAAGGCTAAGTATGGGAAATGTCTCTGAACGATTGGCTCCTATCTTAGATGCTTTTCTGTACTTTATTTCTACTAGATGCTCACAAAGTCTTTTATTTTATCAAATCTTTATTTAAATGGTTTTGCTTTGGATTTATCTATGACCTATTTTTTTAATCCTCCAGGGAACAGTCCTTCTAGCTTTTGTTGAAGACATGATGAAAAGGAGACCAAGTTGAAGCAATGTTGCTCTAGTTAAATTTTTTCACATTAAAACAATGCTCAAATTTTATTCCCTGAAGTGTAAGGCTGTATATTTGTACAGTGGATAATATTTTAGAACATTGTTTTTGTAGTTAGAAGGATGAATGTGTGTCTTACTGGTGAATATGACTAAATCTTGGTCAGGAGCCAAGGGGAACTGACATTCTCTTTAGCAGTGCTTGTAAAACTTGTAATCAATTATTCCCTATTTCCCCCGTTCCATCCCCTCTTAATTTCGATGTCCAATTTCCACTTAGATGAAAGAGGGCAAAAATGAGCTCTACCTGCTGAGAACAGTCAGCAAGTTCACTAATGGGAGTAATATAATGTGGTGGAAACCATACCTGATTCTCCTCTTCCCCCTGATCACTCCACTTTGGTTTCTCCTCTTTCTTGATACTTTTTGATATAATAAAAGCAACAGTCTGGCAAAAAAGGGAAAAAGAAACATCAAAAGAACAAACTATTTATAATACAAAGTTATTTTCTGACTAATCTGTCCATTATTAGTACAACTGGCATGGATCTTGTCTTGCATTACTTTAAAATTGGGTGTCTTGTCTAAGCGATCTTTTCTCCATCAGCACAGTCAGTGGAAAGGAACAGTCACTTCCAAAGACAATGCTCACTTTTCAGAGTCACAGAAGTCAACCAGATTCCTGGGCATAGGATTTCATCAGGAGCATGACCAGGGTAAGGTGTGGTGCCTCTCTGGAGCTGCCCATCTCCATGTTGACAGGAACAGGAGGGAGAACCAGCTCAGCCTGGAGAAGTGATGGGTTTTAAATGTTTGGTTTACAGTTACTGTTAGACCAGCCCATCCAATGGTGTCTGGAGAGTCCTTTCACTTCATTCTTTCTCACATCAAAACCACAGGCACCACCAATCTATCAACATAGCTCCTTAAGTAGGAAGTAATTTATTTTTCCCTAATTGGAGAATCACCCTATTAGAGTGAGAGTGAGACTGACCCTAGTTTCCTCCATTGCAGAAAAAGTATGGAATTACCTTCTAGGGCACTCCTGTCTTCTCTCTGTTCAGCCTTTATTGAATTTTTAACTGGTGAAGGTTTGGATTAGCATGAGGAATGCCTAAATATGAAATGGTGTAGCATTTAGGAGTCTGATGGTGTATGAATCTGATGGCAAGTTGTGACACCAGGTATAAACCTTGTCTTCAAGAAGACAATAAATTGTGTATTAATCCTCTCTGAGTAAAGATCTCTGTTATTAGGTTTGTAACCTACTAATTTTTTACCACTCCTGTAAATTATACCAGATCTTTCTGATTACAAAGAAGATTTTTTTTCTTTTCTTGGTAGTGTAGGTGGTAGTATACAATGTGAAATTCTATGAGATTCTCCAGAGAGATAAAATATTAGAATTGGTAATACAGTTTGAAAATGAAGACAGAAATGCCCTTTGAGCTTCATGTATATCAAAATAAAACTTACTAGAACTTTGTTGCATTACTCATGGACTTGCCTGGATTGTGAAAACTTGGTTTAACTGGTATTTAATTTAGTCTTTCTACCTAAATTTTTAAAAATAAAGGCAGTAAGTCTCATTGCTGATTATATTAGTAATGGAAACTTTGGTTCATGCACCTATGAATTATTGAAATTTTAGTGATTATTTGAGCACATCACAACATGAGTAGTTGAATAGGTACAGATGTTGCTTGCTTTATTTCAATGTTATAATTCAGGGTTTTTTTTATTATAATAATAAGTCCATATATGAAGCCTTTGTGTAGCCGTTCTTTTCAGTAGAGTTTTCCTGTGGAAAAAGTTTCTAGGAACTACAAAGCTCACCGAATATTTAACCATTGTACAATTTAATGGCATCTTAATGTTACTTTTCTGGCATTTACACAAAAGCTATTTGTTGCATTTTCATTTGTTTGCCTTTGAGCTCAGCCATAGAAAGTTATTTCCATCTCAAGATAGTTGTATTATTTAAGCACTTTTTGTTTTGATGGAAATTACTTCTGTAGGCAGAAATTTACCGCTTTGACTGCGATCAGGGCCACAGCTCAGTCCGTAACATTCACTGCTGACATGCCTATTTCCTACCTGTCAGAATGAAATACTAATGGTATGTCCTATGAATTCTGACATCGCTTTCTTATTTTTTATAACCAAGGTCACTTTGCTTCAAGTTTACATTTGGCATGCAAATAGCAATGAAGCTGTAAAAAGCTTTATTTTCTTTTTCTCTTGCAGCAAATTTGTGCTGATTGTGTCCTTTTTTAATATTTTTTTCTCATTTCGAAAAATAAAACATTGGAAAAATTTAAGTTGATAGATAAGGCATTTACTTGTTGGAAAGCAGAAAAAGGTGGGTTTTCATCTTTATTAAATACACATGCTAAATCAGACTGGCTAATCAGCTGGTTCTTTCTCGGTGTCTATATTATTGCATTCATGTTTAAATGAAGCATTTGAAAGGTGTTTAAGGACTATTGTCTAATCCTTATAACATTTCTGTTCACAAAGAGTCTAAAGGAAGCTTTAGTCTCTGGAGGAAAGAGAAGTGATGGTCTTTTAGGGTAAAAGACATTGCATTTCCCTTGAATGCATCTAGGCAGGCTTGCATCTCAATTCCCAGGGCCTATTTTCCACCGAATCTTTGTTCTTTAATCATAATTTTCACTATTGTCTGCCTAGAATAATTTCTTTTTTTTCACTACTCACAAGCAAGAAGCCTTGTTTATGGCTCTGAAGTGTGGCAGAATTGCACTCCAGGAAAGCAGTGCCCTGGTTTTTGTCTGCCTGCTTGGGTGCAGGGCAGGCAGAGCTGCTCACCTTGCATGGCCAGTGCCCTGCTCCATCCCCTAAAGGACTCTCTGGGCAGCCTGAGACAAGTGACTCAGTTTAAAATCAGTATTTTTGTCTGTGACATGTTTTCAATTCCAATTCTCCTGATATCACAATGAGATCGATCTGTTACATTGAGATGATTTTGTGTCTGTTTGGTTTTGTTTTGTTCTGGTTTGTTTTTTTCTGTGCTTCTTTAGCCAACTGGAATAAGGTTTTTTTAGCACTGCTCTGATGAAAACCTTCTCATAAGTTGGGACAATAGGCAGGTTTTGTGTAACAATCTTTTTATTTATTCCAAAACTATGAAACACTGTTTTTCCATTGTTAAGAAATGCCAATAAAAGGAGTAGTTTTCATGTATAAAACAAGCTGCTCTTGTGAAGGAAACTCAGCAGCGCTGTGCATGGAATTAGAGTCTCTGGAGCATCTAGACTCCTAGGTAGTTTTTGAAAGGGAAGGGTGATCTGTAGACTTCCTTGCAGTGCACTCAATTTTAGATCTATTCCATTTTGCAGCAGTGAATTGATGGGATGATACGGAACACCACTCTCTTTGGGATACCCAGAAAGAAACAGGAGGCTCTGTATACTGATGTGTGACATAATTTTTGCAATTTTATCCTTATTGGAGAAATTCCATTATGATATTTTGAATTGCTAGATTTTATTTTTGTTAGTATCAAAGGATATTTCATGGACTGGAGGAGGCAGAGCAAGAAGATCCCTTTCCTTTTGGCAGTCACTGGGACTTTGTGCTGCCTTACAGAATCAGCTCTGCAGTATTGTTTGAGTTGGTTACTGAGCCAAGCAGGGTTTTTCAGCAGACATTTTAGTCTAGGAAATAGCTTGATTGTTTCAAAATCCAAATTTGCTTTGGTACATTGAGATTTCCCTGCTGTCAGCAATGGGGGGAAATATTTCTGGTGAAAAAGCACAAAGTTGAAGGACACTGCCTCTGAGATCTGCCCTCAAATTTGCAGCTGGTGTTTGAGCAGCCTTCAGCAGGATCCTGAGTGTCCCCCCTCACAAAGTGTATTTTGTAGGTATATTTTGTAATGTTGGAAGACACTGAAGTCCTACAATAGGATGTACAAAATGGTATTTCATTTCCAAGGAAGATTTATAAAACCCAGTCTTTTCTGTGCTGTTTCTTTGTGCACAAGGAATTTTTTCATCATATGAAAGACATGATTTCTGTTTCCCTTAATTCAGAGTCTCCATCCAGTTAAATCTAAAAATAAGTAAGAAGCTGAAAGTAAAGCAAAAGTAAACCTTCTGGACTGTACTTAGCTCTGTTATCTAGCCAGAAATACAGTTACAAAATTTGTTTCCATGTCTGTGTATGATGTGGTTAAGTCTATTACACATCTATAGTTTTAAAATGCCATCTCTCCTGAAAAAAGGTATCTTTTTTCTTGTCTTTCTTAATTTTCTTCTGTTTTATTTTTTTTTTTTCTTTTCTTTTTTAGGGTGTGGGGAAGTCTGAGCTCAGTGTTATTCAATGGCAGTAGCCTTGCAGGGTGAGAAAATCCATGGAAGGCATATAAAGAACCATTTTCTATTTTTTATTTTCTTGGCTAAATAAGAGGTCTCTACTTACTTGCCTTTTGAGTAATAATGCAAAAGCTTCTATTGTAATCTGTGTACCTGGCATTGTGTCTTTTACCTCTCAGACAAAAAGAAATGGATTTATTTATCTAATCTGCCAATCTAACCTGTGCAATTCTGATGTAGACATTTACCAGAGGTCTGAGCACTGTTTGTGCTACTCTGATTTATAGAGAGTCCTCACTGATGTATAGTCTTGATGTTCCTCCTCTTCTGTATTTTAGCTGTTGGTGGCTGTCTTTTGATTGTTATTTGTAAAGTCTTGTTACTGCATGGCTCTAATTATAGCTCCCATTATTTTTAGGGAAATGCTGAAATACAAGCTCAAAAGGGGCTTTAGAAGTGCTCAGATGAGAATTGGAGATGTGATAAGCACTCGTCAATAGGCTACTGGGGCTTTTCATTTACCATCATTCAAATAATAATTAGAATATTTAGATGCTAAGTACATATCTGAGGGAGAAAATCAAATGGAAAGAGTTGGGGCTTTTAAAAGTATATATAAATAGAATATAATACAGATCTTCACTTTTGTGGATTGACACACAATGTAGAGTTATGTGTATTTTCCCTTTGTTTTGCAGTGCTGTTCTTTACAGGAAGCACTGAATGCTTTTTATAGTAAATGAAACTGCTAAATATGGATTATGTAGGAGCAGAATTGGTAAAAGACCTGCAGAATGGCTCTGTATTGAAATGCAAAAAGAACAAGGCAACATCTAAATTCTCTTAGTGTGGACAGTCTAAATCATTGCTTTAACCTGGTTTTGATTATAGACAATTGTCAGAAGAACTTCCTGAAAGAAGCAGCATAAAAGAAAGGAAACTTAGTCAGGAAAATAAGGGGGACTACAAGTCTGAATAAATGGTAAATAGGAAGTAAAATGAAACTTATTTCATTTTATCTGGAGAAGTCATCATAATGTGTATGTCAGAATCCATGTGGAAGCATTCCCAACTTCCATATTTCAGGATTGGGAAGGCTGCCTGAAGGTCATGCTGTGGTTGCAAAGTGTCTAACTTTGCAAGGATGACTCCAATATCTTTGCCATTTCTTCACAAGCATTGGAAGCAGCAGAGATGCCTCTTCTACATTGGTAGTAAGACCAACAATTTGCTGTGTTTTAATTCCCTGTCTTACAAAACATTTTGCTTTTGTAAGCTGAAGCCTTGCTCTCTCGTGACTATTGACTCTCCATGAAGCTAATTCAGCAGTAAATATTTTTTCCTTTACCAATGTAAACGTTTCTGATTTCTTATGCATCTCACCCCCCTCTCTCTATGCCTGGTGATCTTCCCTATAGATCCCTTCTGTTTGGATAACTGTGTGCATCAGATGGCACATAGTTGACTGCTGCTTTACATGTTGCAGGGATCAATCCTTCACTGATAGGGCAATGGACTGGATGACCTAAGATATGTCTTTCATCTCTATTTTATCACTGCAAAATGCAAGTGGGCGTGCAAATCCCAGCTCTTTGCCAAAGCCATCTGCTCAAGAATATTGTACAAACAGACAAGGAGGGTTTAAACTAATTACAACTTTTGTCTGTTTATGAAAATTATTCTTTGCTACTGCAATCATATATCTGGGCTTCCTCTAGTTGTGTCATCTTTTAAAATCAGAAAATCTCCTTTGAGCACAAGCTGAAGGCTTTGGGTATTTTTCAGAGATTTTTGGATGTCCCCAGTCCACTTTCTCTGGAAACTAGCAGTGTCTCTGATTGCCAATCAGTTCAATGCACTCATTGTACAAAGACTGCACATATTTTTCCCTACAATATCACAGACAGCAAGAAGAAGGGCCTAATCTAGGTTTCTTATTAAATTATTGCCTTTTTCTTGCTTTTTCACCTTGAAAGGCCTGTCTTGGTAACAGCTAGGATTCGCATCAATGTAAGTTTTTGCCTTTGGCATAGGAAACTTGCACAAAATGGTGTATTTTGCCCGTGTTGAGAGGAAATTCATTTCACATGGGCTGGAGAAATTGGACTGAACATAACCTACTTCTAGGGCCTCCCAGCAAACCAGAGAATGTGCCTTCTGAACTTCCATGGTCTCTTTCTCTCAGAGTTTGCTGAGCCCATTTCCAATTTCCCGATTTTATCAAGAAATACTCCCAGAGTGACGTGCACAGTTTCTCCAGCTGGGATGAGTTGTCCCCTCTTTTGTGTGCCCAGCTGTCCTGGGCAGCCCTTCTCCATGCTGAGCTCTGCAGCAGCCAGATGAGGAGTGAATCCTCCCCCCATGCAGCAGGTCACCGAGCTCAGCTCCGAGGCTGTGCCGTGTTACTGCCGGCTTTTTGGGTGACAGATGGAAAGCCATAAGCTTTGTCACTAAGTGTTGCCTGAGCCAGTAACAGTTGTATGTGCAGTTCAGGGTGCTGGTGTATTCAAAGTTTTATTTGTGTGTTTTGGTTGTGTTTGTGTGATATTGTAAAAAAGAAAAAAAAGGGATTAATCTCTTGGCTGGTTAAAGAGAGCTCCCTTAAAAATAGTATAGAGGAAAAGGAAAGCTGTATTTATTTTTTTAATAGGAATTTTCAGCTTGTTTGGTTTTTTTTTCCCTTTCTTTTTTCTTTTGATCAACGCTTTATGGCTTTCACCTTTCCAAGTGGTAACTATAAAATTATTTTGAGCCATGTATTGTTTTAGAGGCATCAGCTCCAGAGACACTCTGCACCTAAATAAATGGCTCACTGTTGGCTCAATATATGTAAACTGAGTTTGATCATACTTTTAACACTCTCTGAAGTAATTAAATTGTTTTTCTATTCCATGAGTCTGTATTTCAGCACTTTTTTTGATTTTGGTTTCACTTTCAAAAGTTCTTTTGGAATGGTTAAATTACCTGTGTGGTTATATATCATGCTGCCATTGACTCAGTCCTTAGTCTCAGAGAGGCTGAACAGTGCTAAAATCTAACCTTAGAGCAGGATATATGAATATTTGTTTAGAATGTGTGAGGTTGGTTCATCAGAGAAAGCAACCAACTTAATTAGCTAATTATTGGACAATTTTTAGCATTGTATTAGTTCATAATTTACAGTTTTGCAACTAGCTTAACAAACAAACAATTAAACTTCCACATATGGCTTACTTTGCAAAGTTACACCACCATGCAGAACTAATGGGTTTGCCACCACATGTTAGGAACAATTCCGTTATAGTTTAATGAAACTAGTGGTTTGTCTGTCGAAGGAATAGCTTTACATCCTTATCAATATAAATTATCAGATAAAGTACTGGCTACAGGTTGCATTTTATTGCTTTTAACCAGACACCTTGCACTTGGATTTGCAGAGAATTTTAGGGTAAGTAAGCACTTTTGTCTTAGGTTTCAATGAGGAAAATTTACTGAATTTGAAGAGGAGCCACTGCACTGTTTGGCATCTTAGTGATAATAATGGAATATGATCCTTATCTTCTGCAGGCTCCATGTCAGTCAAATATTACTCAGCTTGGACATCCAAAATGTCAAGGAAGCAATCTAGGTTTTCATAGCTGGAAACTCTTTTAAGGGCAACAGAGTGGTGGGGCTGGAATGGCATGAGGGGCAGGGCTGTTGGCATCCAAGTTGTGAACAAGTCCAGCCTTGTTCCCAGGCACAGGGAATGTTTTCTGCTTGCACAGCTTATAATGCAAGCTATAATGGCCAGGGAGATGTGACTGAAGGAGGGGTAGATGTTTCCCTCACTAAAGACATCGTAGGTCAAAACAAAGTACTGCACAGGTTTCTCATGAGCTGTGGCTGCCCCAGGAGTCCTATCCCTGGATAAGGCCGGACACATTGTTCTGGGAAACAGCACAGGCAGTTTTCTGCATTTCATGTGTTGTTTTCCAAAGCTGCAGCTCTGGTTGGAATTTGCAGCTGCTGAGATTGCAGGCCAGGGCCTGCTGTGAGCCAGCCCCCTGCAATGCTGCAGTGCAAACCTAGTGAAACTCTGAGTGCATTTCAGTGGCATTAAGGTTGCTGCACCAAACCCCCTGAAATTCTGTGTCTTTATTCTCCTTTTAGTCATAAATAAATAAAATCAGGAATTTGTGTAGATACTCAGGCTTTAATGCATTTGAAATGCATTTTGATTGATTTTTCCTTAATAAACCAATGACAATCACTTTCTTCTCCCTTTTGCTTTTCTTAAAAAAAGTTGGATTATTTTGAAAAGGGAATCTTGTCATGAAAGGAAATTTGGTTTGTATTGTTTCATGTGCAAACTTCAGCTTTACCTTTACAACTCCCCTGTGGTGTTTTATGCCTTATGACATTTGTGTCAGATCTATTTTTGTTTCACAATGCAGGCTATATTCTTGTACCCTTCTGACTGTATGTCATCCCTCTACATGAAAGAGAGCTGGACAGAGGTTAGGATGTTATCTTTTTGAGGCTAATTAAGTTCCAGCATAATCATTACACATAGCCTATATTTTCTTGTTGAATATAAAACTTGCTTTGAGCAGGAGCTTGGCTGTGATAACCTCCCAAGGTTGCTTCTGACCTGAATTATTCTGATTCTAGAAAAACAACAGTCAAAGGTGTGTGTTTATTGTAGAAAGAGACGTTTCATTGCCTAAAATTCTGTTTTTGAGAAGTCAGAGTTCATTGTAGAACATTCTGACTCGTGGTAACAGAAAATAAGATTTCCCAGAAGAAAACTGTAACTCTAACATGGGCACAACTAAATACATGCTTAAAATTCCCATCCTCCAGCCTGCATCCCACAGAAAATACCTGTTCTTCTCAAGGCCATATAGCTCACAGAAGCCAAACAAGTTTTTCTAAAACAGAGGCCTTGCCTTTTAAGAAAAAGGACTGAAATGAAGTAGAAGACTGTCATTTAAAAACAAAAGTCTCCACAGTTGCAGGTTGTGGAGAACTCATGCTGTATAAATTTTTTAGAACACCAATATTTCAGTGGCTGAGTTGATGGATGAACTTGGCAGCCTGTCCTCAAATGATCTGGGATTTTTAGAAAAACAAAACCCAACACCCTTAATGCCAGGCTTTAAACTGTATTTAATAAAAAATAGAGCTGGGTGCAATGTGCTTATTTTGCTTTTTTAGCTATAAGGCCTGTTGCTGCATTCAGCCATTAACTTCTACCTCATTCTGTCAATATCCAGGGTTGGAGATACAATAAGCCACCCTGGCTGCCTTCAGAAGGATGCATACTGAGGAGAGAAAAACAGACTTAGCCATGACTCTCTTAACTGTTTCTTCTCTGTGTTTGGCTGATCATGTTTATTCTCTCATTTGATCTTGAGAAACTAAAAACTAGTTTAAACATGATCCTAACTCCCTCATGGGACAAGAGCACAGAGTCCTGTGAGCACAGTGTTTGCATTCAGCCACTAGGGAAGAAATATGAGCTCACATCTGGGATGGGTAAAAGGTCTGTGGGTTTTGTATGCTTGAACTTCTCCATGTGAAGTCAAAATAGATAATCCCAGAGAAGCAGGCAGGAAGGACAAGGGAATATGAGTAGGATATGAAGAGATCATGGCCTCTGTTCTTCACAGAATCATTTCCATTTCCTTTTCTAAAGCCTTCAAAGAAGCAGGTCATCTGGCCTCTACATCTGACAGAATACATATAGAAGGGTTCTGCCTCCAAATCCAAACCCTTGCCCACTATTTGTTGTTTTCTGTTCATGAGTTTCCACAGACCTGCTTATATGCAAATAATTAAAGGTCTGTCTAAAAATGTATAATGCTAATTTGGATAAGATTATAATCATTGAACTTCACTGTATCTTTTGCAGTTTCTATTGCTTTTAAAACTGGGACATGCAAGAGAAAAGTACATGAAGCAATGCTTTAGTAAATATTCAGGAAATTTAAAATCAGTAAACTGGTCTTTGATTGCGAATCCAGCTGTGCAGTAGTTTCTTTCTTTCTTAAGTTGTTCTGAATCACAGGCAGTTTCAATATAAAAATATACACACCAGGCTAAAAATCCACATGCTTTCTTCACTGCACCAAGTTCTAATATGTCAATTTTTGTGCAGTCAGTCAAGCAACATGACTTTATTTACTGGAGAATGCTGAAAGCTAGCTCTCCATGTCAGTACTCAGAAATAATTAAACAAAAAATAGTTTGACAGAGGATTGGGGTAAGAAGAAAGCAATTTAATTTCGTTCCAGCTTAGGTTTCATGCTCAGTTAATTACAGAATCATGGAATCACAGAATAATTGAGATTGGAAAGGACCTCAGGAGATCTCTAGTCCAGCCTCCTTCTCAAAGCAGAGCCAGCTGTGAAATCAGATCAAGTTACTCAGGGCCTTATCCAGTCAGCTCTTGAAAACCTCCAAGGATTGCAATGGCACAACAACTCTTTGCCATTCTCATGGGAAACAAGTTTCTCCTTCTATGTCATCAGACCTGCTCTAATTTCAATTTGTATCAGTTGTTGCTCATCCTGCTGGGATGCACTACTGTGGAGAGCCTGGTCTCCTGTGGAACCCTTTGTAGGCTCTGGCGTCTCTTCTCCAGACTGAGCAAGCCCTGCCCCTTCAGCCCCAGAGCAAGTGCTTCACCCCACAACCATCCTCGTGGCCCTCTGCTGAACTTGCTCCAGGTGGTCAATGCCTCTCTTGTACCTGAAGGGGCAAAAGTAGACAAGGGCTGAGTAGAGAGGAGTAATTGCTTCACTACATCCCCTGGCCATACTCCTGGTCATATATCCAAGGATGCTGCTGTCCTTCTTTGCTGCTAGGGCACATGGTTGGCTTGTGTGAAACCTGTTCTTTCCCTGGCCAGGCAGTTCCCAGCCCTCTGTCATGGCAAGGGGTTGCAGGACTTTGTATTTCTCCTTGTTGAGTTTCAAAAGGTTTGTGCCTGCCCTTTTCTCCAGCCTGAGTGGCAGCTCTGCCCTTGGACATGTTGACTGATCCCCCAGGTCTGGTCTTTTCCATTTACAAAATATTGCCACACATTTCTAGTAGAGTCATATCTGCTGTATTTATTATAGTAGAAATAAAACAACACAATTTAGACAGTGTTTTGACAGTATGAATTTTTGTTTATATCATAGTTGTAAAGATGTGGAACAGAAAGCTTAATAAAACTTAACTAAATCATACCGACAGTTAAAATACATAAAAATGTCTCTGTGTGCCAAATACCGATTTTACTTGGGTTTGATTTTAATTCATACTTCATGCTGTCCACATTCAATTACATTAGGACACTCAGTGTTGGACTGGTTCTTGGAAAAAGATAGATGCAGTTCTGTCTGTTTCCTTAGTGTGTTAATACGTCAGTACATTGGCTGTAAAATGTACAGAGTAAAATTTTCATATCCATTTTTAAAATGGATATGAAAACTCTAAAAAACAGTGGCTTGGTGCAGTGTCCCGTGGGGCTGGGAAAAGAAGCCAAATCACAAGTCCCATTCCACTGCCCAGGCGTTAGATTAATACTCTCTCTGGCAGCTATTTAATTCAGAATAGATTTAGATCAGGACTTTTGTTTGAACACAGTGGCCGTTTAATCATGCCAAAATGTTTCCACTTTTTTGTTCTCATTTTTTCTTTCATTACATTGTGTGCTAAAGAAATTATAATCAGCAAAGCACTAGAATTATCACCTGGCTATCCTGAATCATAATGAAGTACTGTGTGGCATTTTACCGTTCCAATTCCTGATTTGTGGTTAAATTTGATATGCAGCATACTGAATTCACATTATTGTGTAAATATTCTCATTATAAGCTATAATTTGCTTTTGATCTGAAAAGGTCATAAACATGCCATCAGTTATTTCATAGTAGTATATAAGGATTCATTGGTTTTTTTCTCCACTCAGAATGGGAGGTATCTGCAGGAACTGTATGGTAATGCCTGGCAAATGTTGACTTTTATCAATGACTTGTGTTTGCTTCACGCCTTCAACTCCTACATATTATAGCAGTGATTGCTGTTTCTGTTTTATTCTATAGTGGTTTAGTATTATGCTGGATATACTACTTTGCATAATGTTATCAAATTCCTACTATTAGGCCTTGGAAAATATTCAGCTCAGATTTCAAACTGTTCTGAAATAATGCTAAGTTTAAATCTAATTTGTAGTCAATCATTCAAGGTCCATAAATGATTGTCAACCATCAATTTCACGTATCTTTAATTCTGTTTTGAAAAACAAACATTTGAATTTTATCTTTTTCTGGCACTACCCAAAGTCTGTTTTTCACTTTTTCTTGCCTTACTCTTCCTTCTGGTCTTGTCACAATCTCCCCATGAAATCGGAGTAATGAATGTGGTGCAGAAGATTTTCTGAGAAAGCACCTTAGCATCTCATGGGACTTAGGGGAGGAATTTGTACTCACACTGAGCCAGAAAGGAAAAGATGTAACAGGTGACTTCTTTCTCACATAAAGTCTTGGTGTTAGGGGAGGTGGCAAGTCGGCAAGTACAGAAAATAACATTTTTTTTATTTCAGTTCAAGTTATTGAAAATTATAGGTGGCTGCTGCTTGGAATTGTCCCACATCTTAATGAGTGCTTTATAATAAAGTAGAAATGCAGAACAGGAAGAGTTATTAAATGTAGAGGATCTTTGGGGCGTGGCAGAGGCATGGATCCTTTTTTTGGATTGCACAGTTCACGTCAGTTTAATTAGCCACCAACATTGCATTTCTGTGCATGGAGGTTAAACTGTAAGACTAAACAAAAATTAGCCACTGCCGAGGGCTGCCAAAAGCTACTAAGAATTCAGGATTTGGCAAAACTGACAAGCACTCTGAATTCCATCCTTTGGGCTCATGGAGAGGAGGGACATGGACTGTGGGTTCTCACCTGTATTGTTGTGGGAACAGAAATGCCAGGTGTCACAGAGCTGAATCCCGTCCAGTGAATTCCTGATGGAAAGTTCGGAGTTCAGTGATGACACTTCCCAAACTGGGATGGGAACCTGGGCCCCAATGTTTGCATTAAACAATACCCCTGAGTCAAACTTCTCAGCCAGGCTCTGCAGCTTGTTTACTGATGGCTTTTGGAGCTGCATGTTAGCTGACAAGCCTTTCACTTTGGTCTTGTTGCTTGACTTTGTTGGAGAAATCTGTGGGAAAACTCGAAATTATCAATAATCCAGAATTATGAAGTTTGGGGTTTAACTTGCAATTTTATTTTGTGAATTTGCTGTTTGTCTGGTGAGGAACATCTTCTGTAATTAAGGAGTTTTTCTGAAGACCATTGCATAATACGGCTTTGTTTAATTTCCATATAGGAGCATTAATAAACCCAAATAATAGATGAGGAATGACCGTGCCAGTGTCTGAAGTCAGTGTCCCAAATTCACTTGAATTGCCATGTTAGCTGCATACACATGTGCCATTTTAGAAATCTTCTACTCAGACATTTCATTGCATGCCCTTCCAAATGTGCAGGGAGGTGATGAGCAAGGATTTCAGTGTTACCTGACCCCTCTTCATACACAGCAGCAATTGACTGATGCACTTTCCCCCTACTGTTATATACACAAAGGAGCAACACTTACTTTCCTTTCTCAGAGTATGCTGAAAAGCATTTGATGTGGATTAAGATAGCTACTTTTATGCAAGTTTTCCCTACAGCCTCAGAATTTTGATGGATTCTTTGGGGATGTGCTGTGGATTTAATCTTACCACCACTGAATTTACTCCAGCCAAAGGTGTTTTAAAATCAAAAGCAAATACATATCTGAGAAAAGTGCCTCACTAACAGTTCCTTCCTCAATTAAAAAACATATTCAAGATTTCCTTTACTGGGATTCTCAGTCTATGAGGGTAGGGGAGTGAATGTTAGCTCCTACAGAAGTCAGAGCTGAAATTCCAAGTCTGTATTTGCTGTGTGTTGTCCAGGATTTTAGTAATAATGGAAATCAATCAGAGAAAGCCCAAATTTTTCTGGCAGATTTCCTTGGCATAATTTTGTCTGGAAAATCTTCATATGGCTCATAAAAATTCATTTATTTCCACTATTGCCTCATGTGATAGAAAAAAACACATAAAATCCTTATCCTCAGATGTTTGTTATATATATGAGTAAGAAAGTCTTATAGTTCCCATGGCTGTTGTTCATTATTTTAACCTCAACACAGAAATCAGTTAACAAAGAACAGTAACTTTATTTTTTTCATACTTTTATTCAGAAAAAGAAACAAATTATCTCCCTCATTTATATTAATATTTAATCCATGAGACATCTTGTCTTTTTTTTCTGAGGAGCAGGGAACAGATTTGTGTCCAGATAGATAGTTTACCAGGATCTGCCTTTGAAGGCCTATTAATTAAAATGTGGATATCTGCCTTCCTGAGTCTGTTTAAATATGCCTTAAATATGTCTTAGCCTGAAGATTTACACTTTTGCTTTTATACAAATGGCATTAAAATTATTAAAATAATAATTTGTAAGACCATTTTTGTGATAAAGGAAATTATTTTTGTATAACTAACAGTGCAGGAATCATCAATTTTTGTACCATCAACTTTACCTGTGAATGCTTTTTAGCAATTTCATAACACTGAAGAGAAGCATATTGGTAAAATGCATTGTTGGGTTTTCTCTATTTATTTTCAATGATGGATCTGTATGTAGAAGTCCTTAATATGTCAAGCTCTTTCTAAACCAGGTGCACGCTTTTGCTGAAAAGACTCATGATGCCAAGAACTGAGGAGCAGGATAGTGTCAAAATATCCCAAAGTCAGCAGGAAATTCTTTTCTAGTTAGAGGCCCTGCACAAAGCCCAACTTTTCAATAGTACCTCATTTAATTTGGGATGCAAATGAGGATTAAGTACTGCCTAGGAGTACACATCAAGCTTGCAAAGTCCAAGAAGAGGGAGAAACTGAAAAAAAGAGGTTTTATATAGGCACAAAATTGAAACTGGGAATAAGTTCCTAACATTTAGGATAAAACAAGGTGGTAAAATTTGTTGCAAGCAGCTCCCTTTCTTTATGTTTGAACGTGCTGGTTCATATTCCAGCCTGACTGAAGTCAGGAACAAGCTCCCACTGACATCAGTGGAGCCAGGATTTCACTCTCTGGCTGAGGGAAGCCATAGATCTTCTTTATTTCTCCCTTTCATTAGAACTCAGGCTCCAAGGAGCAATTTGCTTTACATTTGAGTTTGCCCATGGGACTTCGGTTTTTCCCTTCAGTAGGTGGAGATCAGTGCCTTCCTGGCAAGAAGCTTGGAGCTTCCCCTGTGTTTGTGTGTGGAGGTGCACATGAGAAATGGCAATTTTTCCTTCTGTCCTCTGTGATTATGTCAAGGGAAGATGCTTATAAATGTGCTGCTTTTTTTTGGGGTTTTGTTAAGGATGTGGTGCTCTGAATCAGTATACCCCTTTTAACATCAGTCACCAAGCTATGGATTGTTCTACCAAGTGGCAGAGCCCAGCAGAAACCACCCATGCAGGGAGCCTGTGGTGGTCACTCTGTGCACAAGTCACAGAGGAGAATGAGCATGTTAGATTTTGGTTAATTCATTGTATTAGCAATTCTTTAGGAAAAATCATTTGTGGGAGTTAACTTTAAAGTGTTAAAGAACTCTTGGTTCCTTTAAAGGCAATACTTACCCTATTATCAAAACCAAAACTCTGTGCTTTGCAAGCTTACCTTTCATTCATTTTTTCGCCTTGCTCTTTCACTTTTACTCCTTGATCTTTCATCTTCAGAATGGCAATTTTTTTTTTATTTATTTCATGTAACATTTGGGTTGTACATTATGTTGCCTTTTCTCTTTAGGAAATATGAAGCAGTCAGTATTCCACAGCTGCAAAGTTACTGCTGTCTTGAGGCTGACACAGAAACAGACACAGAGCTTTAGTCTGTTTAAATGGAGATTAAAATTTTATGTAGCAATTAATGGTTAACTGGGGGTAAATGATCCAAAATTACCCAGCAGGGTCTTTGTTGAACAGAAACACTGCTTAATGTGCCTTGTTTACTAACAATCTGATGATGAGTGAGAAGACATTTCTTCTTGTATTCTGTCAGGTCTGTATAGAAGCCAGGATGTGCTCCTGTGGAACGGCTCAATAGGGACCTGATAAAGCTGTGCCAGTTGCAATCAGATGCATCATTCAAAAAAAAACCAGCTCCCTGACTTCTGGACATGACAGGGAATTTGGGGGAGAACCAGATATTTGCTTGCCAGTTTGACCACTCAGGACTTTTCTGTCCACACAAGCAGTTTTCATTCACGTTCTGGGCACCAAAAGCAATGTAGGTGCTGGTTTAAAGCTGGATGGTTGGGAGTGGAACTCCCAGTTTGGGGAAAAAACATCTTTTGAGGTTCCCTCCTTGACTTTGGGTTTCAGGCCAAGTAGGATAAATCCAGGGGCTACTGGTGCTGCAGCTGTGGGAATGAAAGCAAGTACGGCAAAAGTGATGTGAAGGTGTGTCAGCAGGCTGCACCTCCTGAAGGTGAAAAGAAGGAGGGAAGGGAGATTTCATGAAATGTTCTCCTAAGCAAACTGTTTTGTTTGGGGAAATTTGCATTAATGGCTGTTCATGACTTGAGATTCTTGTAGATATCTAACTATACTGCAGTTCAGACACCTTTCTAAGGACATAATTTCGTATAAAGCCTATGGATATAAATTATGGTACTGTAAATATTGGAAGAAGTGAGTTTTTGCCAGAAAGTGGTCCAGATCCCTTAAGTCAAACACTTACATTTAGAGATGGTGATGGTTGTCAATTACTATTTCCTCTAAATAGGAGGTATTTTCTTCTCCTCTTAAGCTAAAATACAGTCCTGTGACTTTAGTACAGCATATGAAATAGTAGAATTCTCCCCCCAACACACAATTTCCACAGCAATCCTCCAAAGTTATCCACAATAAAAGACTCCAAGCAAACAAGAGTAGGAGTTAAGTCATCTGCTATGCATTAAATGTACAAATACTGAAAATTAAAATCCTCTCTGAAGCATGCATCCCAAAAGGTTTAAAGATTGTTCTGTAAGGAAGAGTGGGAAGGCAAATGTCTCTCAATGCATTTTATATATGCTACCTGTGACAAATGTTTCGTAGACGTGAAGAGTGGAAGGGGAAAAATCCTGAGGAGGGAAGCAAATTGCTGCTTGGTTTTCAGTACTTTTAGATCTACTTAAAAATTAAACTGGGCAATATACAGTAAGCACTTTAGCTTATGTGATAATAAGTACCACAATTTTTTTGTAAAAATTAGGTTCATAATGTGCACAAATATCCCGAAAATCCTGGTAAAAAATTGCAAATAGCCACTGATACAAAATCCGAGCGTGGGCAGATTACACTGCAAGGCGACGAGCCATTTTGCATTTGCTGGCAGGAGCTGGCATCTGTTTTTAGATGTAACATCCTCAGTGTAGCTGAAGAGCCTCTCAGAACGTTGCTGGGAAGAGCTCCAAGCGAAGACAAAGCCAGGTTTGCAAGATGTGGAAGTGAGCTGGTGTTAGACTTCCACCACTCAGCAAGACCTGCTCTGTGTAGTGAGCTCAGAGAGGTACAGAACTGGTTCAGATTTGGCAGAGACAAGAGTCACTTGAGTTTGAGGTTGTCATGATCTTTTCCAAATAGCTCATTATATTTGCAGCTTCCAGGTGGGCTGGATGATAATCCTTGGTCTTTATTATTGCTTCTTGGATGACTGGGATTTTCCCCTGATGTTCCTCAGCCTGACTGTGTGTGACAGTTCTGGCATTGTCTTGGGGAAATCGAGAACTGGCAGAGAAGTGCCTGAGTTAAGGAATCAGAACTCATTCTGCATGGTGCCTTTACTGACACCACACTGTTAAATGGCTCAGAAAGACAAGATAACACTTCCTTTTTTTTGGCCTCATTGCCTTGATCCAGTACTCACATGCTGAGGTGGGGCTGTCAGAGCCCTGACAGCTGGCATGATGACACACATACACACACCTCTAGAGCTTATTTTTCAAACTAACTCCTCAAAGGGCTCGAGGATGTGAATGACAGTGTCTGCCAGGCTCCACTGTACCTGAGTCAGCACCAGCTGTCTCCAGCCAGAGAGCTACCCATGATTGTTTATTCTTCTACAGGCTTTTCTGTGTGCAGTGTGTGGTTCACCTTGTGCTTGTGACCTGGCAGAGCCAGCTCGTGAAAAGGCAGTTTGAAATCAAACGGGTAGTATATTTACAGTTGCTGAGTATTCAACTGGTAATAAACCTGTCTTAATCCTTGAGAGATATTTCAGTAAGATGACTCTTTGGAACGATCCTGTTTAAACAATTCATCATTCATGCAGATGTAGAAGTTGTGTAGAAGCCACCTCTAATCCACTGGAGTCAGCAGCCATTTACAGCAACAGCAGAGCACTGACAAGGTCCTCCCTGACAGCCACAAACAATTCTCTCATTTGGCAGATAGTCATTATTTTAATATGTCCAGGAAGTCATGGCCAGCTGTGTGTCAGCTGCTGAAGGCCTGGGCATGCACAACCCAGGGCTTGAAAAGTAGGTGAGTGAAAAGAGACCACAAGTTGTGGTGTTAAAAGACCAAGCACATGCTAGGAGTTATTTTATGCTTTTAGCATGACTAGTGTTCATGGGAAACTTTTTCTGGGATCGTGGCATTTAAAATCAGAAGTTGTGGGAATATTTTCTGTGGGAAGGGTGATACTGAAATTCTAGTAAGCACATCACTGACCTGGAGTTCAGACATTCCACTGTAGGTATTTGTAATTTCTCAGCTGGTTTCTCTCTGGGAGAGGAGGTTTCTGATGGTGTCTGTTGTATCTAACATTCAGGGTCTTCCAGCTTTTGCAGAGCTCTCAATATGGTTGATTTGAAAGCCTGGTTATGCTGTGACCTTAATCTTTGATACTTCTATAAGCTTCCACAGATGCAGTTTCAGCTTATTTATTTTTCTGACACACGCTATCAAAATACAACAATCCTTTCAGGAATGTTAAGTTTCTGGGGATTTTTGCAGCCATTTCTGGCACAGTAAGGAGTCCCTCTCTTTTTTTTTTTTTTTCATCTTGGACTTTGTCTGGCAAAAAGGAGGCATATCTCATGCAAATGAGATTTTTGCCATTATGATAATTAAGAAGAGACTGTAACTAAAAAGCATTGATCAGTTGGTTCATCTCAGTGATAGTGGATTGAGACTCCTACACACTCAGACTTCAGTGTCCAAAAAGTAAAAAAAACAGTTTAGAATGAAAGGCTTTACAGAAAAAAAAAAAGGGTTTTTTTTGTTTGGGGTCAACTGTTTTTCATATCCCTGTGAAGCACTGGGTTTATCTTTTCTTACAAAAATGACATCTTGAATGCAGTATCTCCTTTTTTCTCCTATAGCATTGATGAAGGCAGTTTGTAATTGCTGTGTGGTGGGACTTTATTGAAGTAAATCCACTGTATCTTGTATCCCAGTTACTTTTATTCTAAATGCATTTCCAAAGAGTACGTTTTAAAAAAGTCACTTAAAAGCATGTGATCAATATTTCTTTGATTCTAACTGCCAGATACTGATTTAGGTGGTTATTTTTATCTAAAACTCTTCAATTTGCCCATGCAACCTAGAAAAATGGTGTTTGTGATCAGGGAGTTTCACCTTGGAAAATAAAAAGAAGTCTACAACAATACTGGAAACACATTTGCTGAGCTGCAAGAATTCTTTCCTGGCTATAGACTGTCCATAAAGAAAGTACCTAATTGTACTAGACACACTTTGGAAACTTTCCCAGAGGAGTAATAGATAAGTTAACGGAGCACTTTTTAATTTTGCAAAGTGCACTCTTCCTTATAATTTACTTAATATAGAAATTTAATGTACTGCAGTTTACTGAACAAATTACATTTAAAGTATTTCAGAGTTAAGTTGAAAGCTCTGCTTTGGTAGCCAGTTGGACTTTATTATTTGATTATCCAGATAAGGACAAGCAGTAACAAAGTTCTCTGTTTTAAGTGGTTCCAGGGATTATCTCTCAACCATTACCATTGTTAAATGCAGATTTTAAATTCCCAGGAAAAAAACCTCACAAAACAACAAAAAAGATACAGTAGTCCTTTCCTACCTCTGCATTAGTTAATGCTTACTTTTCATTTGACCTAAGTCTGAGAGGATTTTATATCTGTTCTATAACAGCTTTCATAAATGAGCTATAACTCCATTAAATAAACACCTAAAGTTATAGGAAAATACAAGGATGCCAGAAATTAGTATGGGCAGAACCAAATGTCCTCTTTGTGTGTTACTGCAGCCCAGCTAACTGAGGTTCTTTTCCATTTATTTGCCTGAAACTTGACAGAAAGCACAGAAGTCCTGGATTAGAAGTAACAGCATATATTTTCATTAAGCCATTGCCACAGACCCATGATTCATCATGAGTGATGCTTTTGTCCTGCCCTCCTGCAGGGCAATCATGTAATGTAACCCCCTCCCCCTCCGATTGTCTTAAAAATTATGTTAGGGTTTTGTTATCAGACAACAGGTCAAATGAGTGTTTGTACATGGAATGACAAAGACTGTGGCATAAATTATCCCAGGCTCCAAAGCAGCTCATTAAAAAATTTCATCCTGGTACATGATTGAGCTGTACCCGTCTTCTGTGTCAGAAGTAGAATTGTGATCATAAAATCCTTTTCATGGAGGTTTTTAACCTGGGATGGGCACATAAATCACTTGGAGGAGAGAATTATTTAAACTTTAGGACAAGCTGATGCAGAGTGTAGAATTCAGAACTGTTCTTGAAATCTTAGTGACTGAGGAGATGCACTGCTGTGTACTTCACTGTTTAAATTTTTCTATGAATGGTTTCTCTATCAGGAGGAGTTGTAGAAAAGCAGGGCTCCAAAGAAAAGGAAGTATCCCTGAACCTTATGGTGTCTGCTTCTGGTGTGTTCTGCAGATGGGAATTTGAAGAACTTGGTGGTCTGTGGGAGAGGGTGGGATGAGGGAAATACATGTCAGCAGACTCCAGCAGGAGACATCAATGAAACCAGGCCATCACATTAAGCATGGAACAATTTTCTAGTCAAATTGCCAGGCAGTTCACAGATTCTGCAATGAGGTGGAGTCTGAGAATCATCAGACTGAAGAATGGCTCAGACATTCCCAGCTGGGAACTTTCAAAAAAGCTGCACTGCAATGGCAATGCCTCAAAATATCACCTGCTCTCAGAGGGTCTCACCAGTACTGTTCCTCAGTTTAGTTTCAGCAGTTCACTGATGGGTACCCTGATGATCTTGGTTTAACACAGAGCCAATCTGGATGACAAGAATGTTTCTGCAAGTGAAATGTGGGGAGGTTGTGTAATATTTCATATCTACCCTGTGCATGTGTCCCTACAGGCAAGACATGGGGTCTCTGAAGGAATTTTAGAGGGCATCCTTTCCTGTGGTGCATCATAAAATTCTAATGATGGAAACTATTGCATGCTGCTGTGGTCCAGGGGAAAAAAAGGTAAACAAATGCCCTCCATCAATAAAAAACTGAACAATGCTGTTAGGGCAACCTCTATTCCTGATCCTTGCTGCAATCCACATTGTGCTAATGGAAGGCATTCAACTCAGTTGGTATTTTAGGCAGCCTTTGATATATTTCCATATGAATACCCTCTGATAAAAAAGCTTGGAGTTGGATGGTAATTGACTTTGTTTTATCAAGGTAGGTAAGGAAGGTGAAAGAGAATTCACTATTAGACAACCTATTGCATTCTTGAAGAAGAAAGAAAATGTCAAATTGGGCCAAGGGAGGACTTGTGACTCCTACATCTCTTTTACCAGCTGGGAAAATAGAGATGAAATGGCTAAGAATTTCTCAATCATTAACATTTTTTTGATGAAAACCTGTTGAATTTTTGAAGTGAAATCAAGTAGTTTCTTGGCTGGTAGAGGGACATGGCTTGTGTATTAATAAGGATTCCAAATGTAAATGATCATGGAAGCAGATAGGCAGAATTTTCTTGGCATTGGATCTGGGCAGTACTTCTGTCTGTGGATAGACTGATGATACATCTCAGAGTTTGAATAACTCTTTGATGTGAGACTTGATGGCTGGAGGTGGAGAATGAAGTTTGCTTTATCTGGCATACAGCCTCAAGATAATATCAGAAAAATATTTTATGCTTCTGCTTCTTTGAAAAACGTATATGTGCTGTTCGCTTTTAGTGAAAACACATAAATGGGTAAATGGGTAAATGGCCTCATGAGATTAACATTCAATTAATGGATGATTTCTGCCATACAAAGATTTTTATTAGCATTGTGATTACTGAGAATAATTAGTCATAGAAGTCTATACGAGCATCAAGTTGAAGAACATGACTGGATCTAATTAAAGCTAATGTGAAGAATTGGGTTTTGCATTTTGACTAGGATGGCAATGCAAAATCCCGTGCTCCTGTGAAGTATGAGCTTCAGTGACATCCTGTGGTCAGGACTCACTTTGTTGCATTGAAAGAAGACGTTTTCAAAACCTAGGGATGAAGCCATCCTGCTTTCTGAAAATCAGATGTGAGGTGTGAGTGTGTGTGGCAAAGGCACCTTGTCCACAGTGACCTGCTGAGAACCTCGGGGTGACAATCTCAGTTTCCTTCTGGGTCACGAGGTGGTTCTTCAATTCAAAGACAAACAAAAGCTCTTCTGCAAGACCAGGGAATACCCAGCTGGAGAAAAGCAGAAGCAAATGCTCTAATAGTTGATCAGAAATGTGATTTTATTATTGGAATACTGGAAGTAATTTCTGCCTACAGTTGTGGATTGAGATAGAAACCTAGTTAGATACAGCAAGTTGTTATTATTCACAGACATGAAGAAGATATTTAAGGTAAAGATCATCATTAATTTCCCTGTAATGACTAATGCTTTATATTCCCAGAGGCCTACCTCTTCTTTGATGAAATACCTGCCAAGCTTTGGCTCACACAGGGTTTTCTGCCTTCTCAATGGAAGTCTGCTTGTACATCTTTCAGGGAAAAAAAGATCTGGTGATATTGATACAACACACATGAAGTTGCTATAACAAGTGAGATGAGCAGGTACACAGATCATTCAGATTAAATCACTATCCACAACTGAAATAATTTTTATTTTTTTTTTAAGTTAGAAAGGCTTAAGTCAGAATTTTATTGTATTTTTACTCTATTTTTTACCTTTAGCAAAATGTTGCAAAACACAGTCTCCTCCTGTTGGGAAAAAAATAAGCAAAATTCATAGGGAATTATCTATGAATAAGCCAATATGTAGATTAAGTGGGCAGATTGACTTTTTGTTTAACAACTCATACTCCAAGCCATTATCCCGAATAAATTTGACTGCAAAGGAAAGGAAATTCCTATATCTCAGTTACGATGATAGAAAAATAATATTTTTTTTTTTAATTGGCTTAATGTTTGTTGCTTCTTTCAATTTTTTTTCCTTTTATGTGCACATAGTTGATGCAAACTATCAGTTGTTTTGTAGGTGAATAGTGGAAGTCATTTAATGAGAACAGCTTTAATAGTCTCCCAAAGATAATCATATGTACATCCAAAGAGGGTTGACTTCTACCTTTAATTTTTACATGAATATTTTCTTTACATTTCAAGAATACAATGTCAGGACTGGCAATTTGAAAGAAATTTCTATCATTTTGTGTAGGTTGCTACTGCTGCTGGGTGTTAGCAAGTGCATCTCTAATATGCATTTAGAAGTTTTGAGAAACAGAATTTTTAAACATGCTGTCTCTTTTCTAAACAATAATTGTTGCCATCAGCTATTTTTTCTCCCATGCTTTTCTCACGGATCTTCGAAAAAAAAAAATATTTTCAACTTCTGTGCATGAAGACAGAAAGGTCTGAAAGACAGACTTGGATATCTAGAAATACCACTCATTTCATGATTATTTGGTATTAAAATCTACATGAAAGGGGTGGAATGCAGGGTGAACAGATTTGAAAGCTCACAACCCAGCAAATTCTAAAAATCTGCTTGCTCTTTGTTTAGGTGGAAATTTCAGAGACTTGATAACACATCAACTACGAGATAAGCTGGAGGTGTGAAACAGCTCAGTCTCTCTACCTCCTTTTCTTTTTTTTGCTACAACTCCTCCTTATTTTATTCAGGTGCATTTGCAGTCAGAAGACTCTTATCATATGTGTGCTTATAGTTGAAAATGACACACCTGCCCAGTATCTATGGTAACAAAGGCTCTCTTCAATCTCAGACTTCTTGGTGCTCTTTTCTGCCTTTTTATCCTCTGGAAGAATAGATAACAAAAAATATTTGTGACAGTTGGTTTTAATTTCTACTACCATTTATAAATTTTCTGCAATGATCCGAACATCTTGTCACTATAAGCTTTTCTCCATGATTACAGAGGATTGGTCTTTTGTGATGATGCATGGGGTTTTTTTTTCTCCTTGGGAATATGATAAAAAATGCAAGAAATGGTAAAATGAACATTGTCTTTTTTAGAAAAGGATGACAATGAAGGAGTTATGTTTAACAACTAGAATACCTATAACTATCAAAGAATTTTGTTTCTAACATAAGAAATTGCAGATCTACAGGGAAATTAATCAAAATGATAAATAAACTCTAGTCCATTTTCTATTATGGACAACTGATCCAATGTACTAAGCTCTTTTTTGCTGTTGATGAAAAGGCAACTCACAGTATCAGTTAGTTTGGATCACTCTGCAGTGAATCAATACTTCACAGAAAATAATTGGATTAATAACTTTCTCTTTATTTATAAACCCTGACAATTAAAAAAAAAAAAAAAGAAAAAAAAGAAAACATAAGGTCTATTTTCCCTTTTAAACCTCTTGCTCTTTCCAGACTTATAAGTACAGCCAGTATTAGCTAAAGGAAAGGGCTTCAGTACCATCTGTTTTGCCTTGTTCTGAGATTCTTTCAGTGAAATCAGAAGACAGCCTGAGCATATTTTAAGTGGTATTGTTTGTACGTTCTTTTAAATCAAGGTGAAGAGACAAGTCCCCCTGTGGAGTTCAAGAATCACTTAGCAAACCAGATCCTTGTCAGAAAACATAACAATATTCTTTCTTTATAGTGCACTCTATTCAAGGCTGCCTTTCATACAACTACCCATGACATAAGGCTGCTTTTCTTCAGTTCCTCCTGCTCTCCTATTTCTCATTTGACAAGCACCTTCCAACAAGTGCAAAACCCTTCACTTCTAAGAACAGGCTTTCTATTAAAATGTGATGTAATCCTTACTATGCCCTACTTACAAAATCTCACAGGCCTAACAAACTTTACAAAGGTTTGTGGGTTGGATTTTGTCCCCAGGAACATCCATGTAAATCTCAGTGAGTTCACTGGAGTTTCTATAGATTTACACTCATGTAGCAGAGCTCTGCTCTGTTCAGTACATAATTCCTTAACCACTGCATCATTTTAATATGATGGTTAGGAATGTGGTAATTTACTATTTTGTTCTCATTACAGCTCATCAAATTTGGATATGCAATATGCTGGGATTTGTGTGAGGGCTTAAGGAGAGAAACAAAATTACTGAAACGCATGTTTTAATCTGAGCCTGTAAAGAGTTTTGCAAATGAAGGTGAATAACTTGAATATAGCTGTGACAAAAAATGTATACAGGGATTTAAAGACTTATATGGTCAAAGCAACTGACTTGGGAGAATAAACTCTTTGCAGCAGTTTCTTGGACAGCTCTGATCTAAGCAAGGACACAACCATTCAGAAATAACCTGATAAGAGATGTTGTGACATTTGAAATGCAAAATAATGTTGAGAGGATTCAAATCTGCAAAACCCCTTTAACCTAGATGCTGAAACAGTCAGCTCAGTGGTGGAAGGAAAATTTGGAGTCCATTCCCTCTGACTACAAGGCAGTGGCCATATCCAGTAGAGATTTCCCTGAGATTTCCCAGCTTTTAGGACCAATTTCTAATGGATTTCAGTTAGTTAGTTTCTTAAGGCTAAAGAAGACTACTTTGAAACCATCAGACTTGCTAACCTGATTAAGCTGATAATATTTTTGTTCACCTGGATTTCTGGGAAATCATTTATTTTCACATCTCTGTTGCACAAATTATGGCTTTTATTTCCCTCCCACCAGCTAAATCAGCCTTCCCCACTGCAGTCTGTCTTCCAGGTGTGTACAGAGACTCTGAGGGAAAGGGTGAGGGCTGGACTCTGTCTGGCTGGGGTTGGGTGTGCTTGGACACCTCTCAGCTGGACCTGCTGGAGGGAATCCATTGCTGACAGTCAGAAGTGAGAGTTCGCGATGTCAGGGCTGGAGCACTGTCTCTGGTGATGCTGCTCTCTCCCTGGTGAGAAATTTACCTCACACAGAGGCTGTTGAAGGCAGAATGGGTGAGGGAGGGCAGCATGAAATTTTGTTTGCCACCTATGAGGAAAACTCCCGTTTCTTCTGTTCAGCCTATTCTTTGGACGTGACTGACACTGATTACCACCTGATGCCTAATGTCTGGAATTTGCTGACCTTTAAATGGTCATCCTTCATGTGGAGGTTGACCTTCAGGGCTGAAGAGCAGGAGTTTGTGCATTTATTAGTAGGTGAACATATGTACATGCATAAAAATATAGAGAAAATAGAGAGTGCATGTTATCACTCTCCTTTAATTTCTAGTTTTGTACTGCAGACTCCATAGAGGGTAGTGGTAGCAGGGAGCAGAGGTTGAAAATATTAATAGGATCATTTAATGTTATAAAAGAATTCTGTTTTTCAAGGTTATTCTAATATCCTAGTCAATAGTAATACCATCACAGTGTCTTCACATAATCAAGTTATGCTTAATAAAATATAGTGCTGAATTCTCAAAATTAAAATGAAGATGGAATAGGAGGGGAAGATTGTGATAAAGAAAGTTGTCATCATCATTTTATCAAATAACTTCTACTGAACAATAGTAAGGCTCCACATAGGTTCAGTGGCCTTGTTGCAGAGGTCACTCAGAGATAACATGTCCTTCCCTGTCACTATTTCAATTGTTCCAATTGTTTCCATTTTCTTACAGAGCTGTCAAGCATTTTAGAATCCTTGGGATTTGCTCCTCTGAGGGAGCAAAATTCTCTTTATTCAAAGTACAAAATCATAGAATAGCCCAGTTTGGAAGGGAGTTTGGTGGGAACCGTTTTGTGAGCAATGAGTTTGGATGAGATTCTTTAGCACCCTGACCAACTGTATCTTGAAAACTTCCAGAGAGGGAGACTCTGCCATGTCTCTGGGGAGCAAAAGAAACATGAAGAGCTATCCAGTTTTCCCCAGCTCTGAAATGTGGGTGTAAATACTCTCTCTTAGAAAAGCTGTTTGGGAAAACCTCATCCTTTCTTACTTAGTCACTTTCTACATCCAAACAAGGCAGCAATCCACAAGGAAATTTGTTTAGAAGATGAAAATGAGTGGGGAAGAAGCCGAAGGCTGGGAGAACAAAGGAAATGATTATTTCTAAGGAGAAGAGAATGTGATTGCTTAGGAAATAATTACACTTGTTACTTAATAAATAGTGTTTCTTCTATATATTATGTAGCTAGAACTTGTTTGGTGTCTATGAGGAAATAATTGATTTGACTTTTAACACACACTTAATGAGTTATAGAATAACTCAGAAATCTTCACACTGTGAATGCAATTGTTTTCACAGCTGATTTGTGAAATTCATGAAGATGGGCCCAGAGTTCAAATCCAGAAGTGAACTCCTCCCACACTGAAGGTTTATTTGGATCATCCCTTGTGCTCAGCCCACTTGTAGCAATTGGATTGAACCTCCAAGAGGAAATTTTTCTTTCTGAGCTTAGGGCTGTTTGAGACTGAGGTGGAGTTGTGAGATTGCCTTTGAAATTTTGTTTTACAAGTGGTTTCATGGTGATTGGCAATATCACATCCTATCACATAGGAGAAAATGAAGGCACTCCAACTGCAGTTTGGTTCACACTAATTTCCTGATGGATGAACTCAGAAACATGAATTTAAGCATAACTCTATGATTTTATCTTGGTTTATTAACATGCAAAAGCACATAGAGTGGTTTGGGATTTTTTTTAATTGCTTGGAAACTACAACATGCACTGAGTACTTTTGCTGCATTTCTACTCCACTTTCAGCCTTATCACTTTAAAAAGAAGGGGTAAAAAAAAAAAAAAAAAAGTATCTTTTGCAGTCTCAAGGGCTTAAAACTTCCTGGGAAGAAATGTGACTATGATCAGTTACCAGATTGTGAGTAAATGCTGATTCATTTAAAAGTGAAAGAAAATAATCTTTTCTCCTTAACATCAAACGTGAGGGAAAACTGGATATGTGGACTTTAAAGTAAATGGTGCTTTTTTAATTCTCCCCCCACCCCCTAGCTGATGAAGGCTGATTTGTAACTGATAGTCCGTAAATTTGGGGAAATATCTGTATAGATGTTGCTTTTGCAGCATTTGATAAGACCCTCTGTGGGAAACAGATAAACAAGAAAATTATATTTTCTATCTCGATTGAGTACTAATATGTTGCACAATTTCATAGATGTAGCACGTCTATAAGCAAATACTTTCAAACAGAAGACCAGGTTGTACCAATAAAAGGAAACCTCTTTTTAATGGAACTAATAGATTGAAATGCTGGGGTTTTTGTTCCCTTCATTTTAAATGAAGCCAAACATAATCCAAGTGTGGGATACAGAGAGTTGAGGAGACTGACTGAAGGAGCCGGTATTTTCAGCATATGGATAATATAAATGCCATAAATGCCATTTTCCCTCCTTTCTGTGATTTTCTTTGATTGTTGTGGCACTCAAGGACCTGCAGACCATTGTGCCCACACTGCTTGGGCAAGGGGTAGGGACAGCTCACATTTCCTGTCTCCAAAAGTGTGGGATTATCCAGTTAGTGGGAACAAATCCAGGCCATAGAAAGGCACCGCACATTTGCAGCAGTGAGGGACATTCAACATTTTCAACCAACTTAGGAAATAATGGACTTGTCCATCATTTGAAATCTTTAATCAGTCTGATATCTTTTGTAAAAATACAATTATTCTGTCAAAAATTTTGGGGTTGATGAGAGTTATGGGGTGGTGATATATGCACTGTGGAGGATAGGCAATATTTTAAAATGCAAAAGCAAAGCTACTAGTTGTGTTCACAATCTCAATATATCACCTTCTGTAACTGTTTTTTTCTTCAGAACAACCAAAATATTCTTTTGGGTAGGATGAGGGCCAGAAAGGAATGCAGTAGTCCAGCTGGTGGGTAACAGATAACAAGATCATAAAAATTAAAGTTATACTTTGGGTAATTAGGAAGTTTGCTTATTCTATCATTAATTGTGCAGCTGTTTAATTTAAATATAATCTGATTCAAAGTGTTAAAGTTTACTCCAAGCTGAATGTTACTGTTTTCCCTGAAGTCTGCAGCATTTTGCCAGAGAAACATAAAATCTGGGAATAAAAGGAAAACAGTATTTTTTGTTTGCAAAATTACATGTTATGCCTATCTATAATTTTTTTTTTAATAAAAGGGACTTGAAGTAATGCAATTATTTCTACTGGGAAAACCTCTCAGGAGCAAGTTGTACACAGTAATTATGATTTTAGACTGAGCTGACATCTTTACTAAGTTCTGTGTTATCTTACCCTATATTAAGTATGTTCAGTTTTTGAAGTGGGTGTTTCAAATGTCTGCTCTTAATTATCACTGTGTAGCTGAAGAGAAGTACAAACTCACAGCCCCATAAATGTGAAGACTGTTTTGATTTGGTTTGTTTTGATATTGTTTTTCACATATAAATCATATGGGCACATCTGCGACTGAAATGGAGATAAGCCTCCTGGTGTTATCTTATTTCTTAATTGTAGGCTCTCATTTTCTGGGGAGGGTGTTGACTTGGTCCTTCCCTTATCATGCCCTCCTCTGCTGTTTACTTGCTTATTTACTGGCAAAGCTGCTTATATTTTAAACCTATCTAGGCAGAGCAAGCTTTAAAAATGCATGTCAGATTCGTTTTAATTCAGAAACCATTTTGTTTAGCAGCACATGTAGGCTTGCTCCAATTTTCTATTTCCTTTTTTCCTGTTTCACACTAGAGTCATAGAAATGCCTCCTCCAGATAACAGAAGGAGGCAGGTGTTATTGAGAATAGCTTTTTTGTGAAAAAGTGGAACCATTATTAAAAATACTTTTAGATAAATGTCAGTCTTTATACTTCCTGATATTTAACACACATTTCAACTTTTTCTACTTGCGTATCTCTGGTGTGAGATACTCTTTGAAATGAGGCAGTCAGATACAAACCAGAGCTGCTTCTGCTGGGATGCTGCTAGTGCTGCAGTCCCAGGCTGAGAAAGCCTCGCAGGATTTTGGATCTAAGCTCATATTTTTCATCTGGCTGCACTATTAGGGATGAAATCCTGTTGCACTGCCTGTGATCGGATGCTCTTTCACCTTGGCACTTCGTAGTTTTTCAGAGCTTCCCACTTGATCATTGCACAGTTTCCTGTGCCACTTCATTTGCAAATATACTTCCAAACCTTATGAAGTAGATAAAGTTATTTTTCCACTGGTGGAAAAGCTGAAAATCAGAGTGTTTGAAGCAGGAAGGACTGATGAGATAGGATAGCAATAGGAGAAAGCTGATACATCGGCAATGCATGGCAATGTTCTTTTTTCTCTCTTTGTCTGTCTTGTTTGTCCATTGTCAGAGCTGCGTAAGTAACTGTCTTTATAAGCAGTGTTTCATTTGATGTTGCAGCTTTCAGTTATTAATTAGTTAAGACTAATTAACTAAGGGAAGACAGGTTAGTGCTGCCATTTCAGTCCTGCTGAAGGAAAAGTGGGGTCCACAGAGATCTTAGGATTTACCTTGAGGTTACAAAACATGCCAGTGTCAAACTCAGGGCTGCGAGATGGGATCGAGCAGCACTCCTGGGAAAGTGCCCAGTGCCCACCCAGCCACAGCTCCATGTCTCAGATTTGAGAAAACATTTTCCCTGCCACGGTAGTTGACTCCTGCTTGGCCTTACATGTGGGAGCAGTGTCCCAGAGCTCTGGCATCCCTTTTTGTGAACCTTTTGAAGGTTGTCTTCTCCACTTTCCACAGCTGCTATATCCTGACAGTTATTTCATGATTCAGTAGAAAATATATTTTGCATCTCGTTTAAATGTGCCAGATAAAATGGAGAAATGAGAAATGCAGGTGGATTAAAAAGTAAAGGTTTAACCTTGCAGACAGTACTGAAAAGAATCTTCCAGATGTGATAAATCCGTGTCTTTAGATGATTTATGTTGCAGTTAGCGGTGCACCCGGGCAGAGAAAAATTAATAGAACAGAACCTGAAAGTTTTGGAAAACAAACGGGAGATAAAAGTATTTGGAAACAGAAACTCTTCTTCACCACAGCAGTAATTTTAAACAATTCAGTCCTGGTAATCAAAAGTGTTCTGAGAAGAAAAAGCAAATTCAGAAGACTCCAGACCTACAGAAGCAGCAGGAATTTTCAGAGGTTTAAAAGAACAACTTTCCTCAAATATTGCTGAATATGTTTCTAGATAAATTTATAATAAATGATGCGTTTTGCTGAAATTTCTCTAAACTTATATATAGGACAAGTGGAAGAGTCAAATAAGAATAATCTCATCTGTGAGTTTCTGAATAACCTAAAAATATGCTCTTAGAGGATAAATAGAAATTTCAGAAATAGAAGTCAGAGTACAGTGCTTTCCATTTTTAAGGCAGATGTCTGTGACACAGACACTAAATTCAGAGATTCATTCTGTCTGATTTCAGAAACGCTTAGGAGCATCATGTTGCTGTGTATCTGCTAGACCAACTGCAGCAAATAAGTAACAAAAAATTCTGTGTTATGTTGGATACTGTGAATTTTTTCCCATTTCTCCTTGCAGCTACGAAGTTATTTAATATTTATTTTTCTGTAATTTTCTGTTACATTTAGAAGACCCAAATTATTTAGATTTACTCCTGTCTGATTATTTTCAATTTTTGATTTGTCAAATGTTTAGGGAAATAAGAAAAAAAAATAGGGAGACAATGTGCAAACAAGTTTCTAGTTTACTGAGGTTTTTTCACCCTAGTAACATCCTCTTCTTTAATTTATTTATATTTTATATTTGTCTTTCTAATTAAAGTAAATAAAAAATTAAACAAAACATTTCCCTAATGGATAGAAATAATAGACTGGCATAATTAATTTTAAGCATTTACGGATATTCTTTGCATAGAACCTTCTCTGTGAGTAGCTGTGGTCACTCCATACAGTTTGCATCATGAAGACCACAGTTTAAAACTGTTCTAATAAAACCCCATTTCAACTGCAAATTATTTCCATTGTCTGATATTTTAATGTGCTCTCCAGTAGGCCAGTTTTCATGAAATTTTAGTCCTGTTTTAAAGTTTTTATGAAAAAAGAGACACTGTCCCAGAGGCAACAGGATGGCTAAAGTAAGGTTTAATAAGAATTAACAAAGAATCTCCTTGTGCAAGGCAGGAGCCTGCAGGCAGAACACTCCTTGCACAGTGGGGTTACTCCTCCCCTCTTCTTGAACCCCAAAATTCTGTGGCTCAAACTGCCTCACTTCTCTTGTCTAGACAGAGTTTTACCTGGGTTTATTCAAGGAACTTTTCCTCAAGCCTCCTGGTACTTACAGCAATGATACTCTGGAGCCTGCAGCCATACAGAATCTGTAAAAAAGAACAGACAGTAGGTATGGCCCTGGGAATTTCCCACACTCTAAAGCACACAGGCAGGTAGGTGTAAACCCTGGAGAAAACTCTTATGGAGGCTTCTGCAAATGAATCCTACAGGCTTTGTGCTACTGCACTTAAAATGCCTTTCCAGGGGGAATAACACTGGAACTGATATTTTCACCCAGACTGGAAGCCACTGTTTAAAGTGTTATTGTGCATCCTTTTTCTTAGTAGCACCTCGAGCTATTTATATTTCATTGAATTTAATAGTTTATTTCCATGCTGCGGCAGATTTGCCAAATAGTTCATTAAAAAAGTATTAAAAAAAGTTGCTGGGGTTGAGAAAGCATTGTGAAAGCAGAATTCTTCATGGCTTGAAGAAACGTAGTATTGTTTTTTGACTATAAGGTAGAATTGCTGTATGTTTGTGCTAAAATTATCCACAGTGAAACAGTTAATATTAGTAACATCAGAGAGAAAAACTGTAGTTCACACAGTTTAGAGTTATCACCTCTACCTGTCTGTATGAGGATATAGCACTGTGTTGGACTATATTCCCTTGTTAAGTTGTTAAAAGTCACAAAGGAGAAATACTTTAATGTGATCATTCTGGCTTTTTAGTAAAGTGGAAGAACCACAAAGTGCTTAAATGCCAAAATTAGGGAAAAAACAACAGACTGAGATAAAAGGATTGAACCCCAGATTATAGTACAGAGACAGCTTTAATTGCAGCCTCTCCCTTTAACATTTCCCTTCTCCCTATTTCTTTCTGGATGGCTTTAAGAGAGTAATTTCTAGGTAACTTAGAGATGTGTCCAAGTCCTGCCTTTTTGGGCTGAAAGTTTTGCACCCCCTGATGCAGTACTGGACTACCCACCATGGAACTCACATATACATCTTTGCATTGCTTTACAGATAAACCTGTTTTT
Source organism: Certhia americana (assembly GCA_018697195.1). Lineage (NCBI taxonomy): Eukaryota > Metazoa > Chordata > Aves > Passeriformes > Certhiidae > Certhia > Certhia americana. The sequence goes on from CM031864.1 coordinate 7,443,194, forward strand.
TCATTAATTAGCTTGTAAGCTTTTGTGTCAGGGACCAACTCATTGTTATGTCTCTGTGCAATGCTGAGTCCAATGGGATCATTGCTTATTATTCATATCAGAGGCAGCTTAAGACTTGTCAGCAGCATAGGCAAAATTGAATTTTGCTGCCCCTGGAGGGCTGGCATGGTCGGTAAGGTTTTTGCAGGGGCTATGGCAGAGGGGACATGGGAGGCTCTCAGTGTTGGGAGTGTCAATATGTTTGAAATGATTGTGAGATATTTGGGGATGCTGCAGAATAAACTACGTTGGTTCCTTTCTGCAGCTGGGGAAAAAATAATTAAAAGCTTGGTTGAAAAGGTATATCCTTCTCAATGGCTCCTGAGGTTTCAAAACTACAATATCAGATTTTTTTTAATACTTTTTCAGCCCTGTATGTCTATTTGATTACTTTGAAAAAGGAAGTGAAAGTGTCTCAGAAATATCAGGTAATATAAAAGGTAGAGTGTGACCAAACGTTTTGAACTTTCAGAGCATGTTATCCTTTGCAGCTGATAATGCTACTGTTCACATACAGAGGCACGAAACTGGCTGCAGACTAACAGAAAATATGAATAAATATTTGCTTTTAGTTATTTGCCCTATTATACATTATATACCAATATAATTATTACTTGTAGGCATATAACAGGAGTCCGGATCATTTCTTCTTGAAATATTACTGATATTTCAGTTGATCAGCCTTTAAAACATGGTAAGGGTGAGACATGCCATGAGATAAATATCTTTATATACTGTAAAAGTAAGGGTCTTAAAAATATTCTATCTACAAAACTTTTTTAGTGGAATGTCAAGTGAAGATTGCTCAATTTTAATCTCGTAATTCGGTGAGAATAAAAAAGATGGGCATGACTCAGAGTTGGTCGAATGTTACTTAGGTTTCTGTCACAGTGCTTGAAGACTTCCTCCATTTCTGATGCTGTCTAAAATCTGATCATTCTTCAGCTTTGAAATAATTCCTTAATTAATGGATAGGTTACGCCATTATATTTTCAGCAAGTTCTGTCAAAAATGCAACTCACCTGAAAACAAATCATGTCAGAACTGAAAGGAAGCAAAAGGATTAATTTAGTAAAATGTATTTAATTTCTGTGAACTACCATGGCCTAGAGATTTCCATGCACACTTCTGGAGTTTTCAGCTAGGAAATTGCCAATGTTGAAATCTTTTCTTCTCCATTACTTAAATTTTGCAGAATTTTTATCTGTTTTCATTTTAAAATGCATCAAGAGAAAAGACAGCTCATTCAGCAATGTACAAAAAGGGCTTTATGAGTTTAGTAAAGAAAAGATGGATGTGAGAGTTTTTAAAATGCTCGTAATTCTGATCTAAGTAATATATTCAAGCTTTGAGTAACTAAACTTGATACCTGATAAGAGGAGACTTTCACATCTTAGAGAAAAACGTGGTGTGCCAAGTAAAATGCTGTTTACCTGAATTATGTATTACTAAGTTTTCTTCTTGTGTCTGCCCCAAGGTGCCACCCAAGAGGGTGAGGTCTCTTCCCTCTCCTTACAAAGAAACCTCACCAGTTCTGTGCAGCCCAAGCTGTGGCCTCCCTTTGTGGCATTGCTCTCCACAGGCTGGGATCCAGCTGTCCTCATTATTTTAGTTGTCACTCCTTGTTTGTTTTTATGAATGTAAATCAACATGTCCCAAGCCATGCACTTGTGCAAAATGGTGCCAGAGAAACCCTGGTGGAGTGGTGTAGGAGAACAACTCAGCTTCCAAAGTGCTATAATTTATTTCGAGGTGCTGAGAGTCATTTAGGAGAGAAAAATGTTCTCTTTCTGATATAAAAAAGACTTTGGAGAGGGGGGGTAGAGTGGCAGAGAAAAGATGACCTTTTCCAAAGGTACCCACTCTCATCTTGTAAATTTGAGAATACAGTGTCAAATTTCTGGTTCATAAACTTGTGAGGGAGAAGCATTTTAATTTCTACTGAATACATGGGGTATGTACGTTACACAGAATACAATCAAAGCAAATTGGTAAATGTGAGTCTTTTACCTGGCTGGAGCATATGACTAGGTTAGAGGGAAAATATGCAGTACTTGAAATTTTGGGGAAATGGAAATCAATTTGTCTTTGAGTTTCATGTGGTGTCCTTGAAACACTGTTCATACAGTATTAATTTCTTGTGGAGTGGTAAGGGGTTTGCTTTTTGGAAATTCCTTTTAAACTCATTCTTACTGCAGATATTAATTATCAGTATTTATTAGATTATGTGAATGAAGAATACACTTTTACTTTCTCATTCGCTCTTAGTTTTTTATGTAATATGGGTAGATATCTATACATAAGGTATTTTTTTCACACAGCTACTAATAAAAGTTCTGTATTCTTACAAGCTGGAGGATAACAATATTAGAATCATGTTATAAAATGATAAAAAAGGGTTCACGCCACATTTATTTATGCACATATCTGGATACTCTTGGTATAAGAAAAATAAATGAATGCATTGGAAATAAAGTAATATTTAATTTAATATGGTTCCAACTTTTCTGTTGAGAAGGTGATTCTCTTGATAGTGAGATTTAAACTCTTATCTCTGCTCTATGGCTTTGGACATTGCCTTCTATTTGGCAGCAAATGAGAAATTTCAGAGTAAACAGCTACAAGCAAGCAAATATTGTAGAGAAACTCAGTAGCTACTGCAGCTCTTCTGTGTAAAAGCTTCTGAGATATGATTAAAGTTGAAACCTAAATGGAGATAAAACAAATAGGCCTAAGCTAAGTCCAAAAGCTAAAGCAGAAGAGGTTTATTTATTTTTAGGTAATGAGATTACAGTTTAAATTGCATTTCATCTCATTAAGGGACTGTTAACGTCTGTTACCTCTTTTTCTGACATTAAGTTACCATATACCACAGATTCCAGCTAATGACTTTTTGAGGGAGACATTTAGGACATTTCCTAGGAGAGGTTATATTAATTTTTCTACTCCAGGAAAAGATTGAAAATTTTTTTGAACATACCAGTGAGTTAATTTATCTGATTAAGGATTAATTGTGATAATACAGTCCCAGGGATTAGGTACCTTCAGTGTAAAATTTGACTTTGTATATTACAGTTTTCTAGATTAAAGACCTGATAGTCTTTGACCTGGTAGTGACCCCATGTTTGAAAGTAATTTTTTGGAGTAAGGTGGGGAAAATTGTATTTATGGCCAAGTTCTGAAACCTTAGTTTGGGCTGATTTGATTTTTGTTTCAGTCAATTTTTAAAGTTAATATAACTTCTGGTTCACCCTAAAAGTGGTCAAATCCCTGTATGTAAGTGTTGTGCTGAAAAGCACGTTCTGCTCACAGGTCAAATCTGCTCAGTTTTCTAAAGCCTAGGAGAAGTAAACTTTTATATATTTGACTTCAGAAAAATTAAACTGACCTTCTGATATTTTTTGTGGGAGTGAGCCATGCAGTTTAAACACTTATTAATCCCTTTGTAAGTGCTGTGACAGAATTCTGTCACAACAGGCCATAGCATGATCATAATTTAGTGTTAATACCAGCTGGAACCACCCCTGGTTTCCTGGTGAGTCCTTCTGTACAGTGAACAAATAAATAAAAACACACAACAAATGATAGGACCTTCAAGGCATTCTGGTGAATCCAGGGGTGGTAGCAGGATGGAATGCAAAGGCACTGAGCTGAATTTTGCCATTATTCCTCAAATTTTGTTTCTCTAGGTAGCAGATTTTGTTTTTCTGTAGTCTGTATCTTTTTTTCTGGATTTACTCATGGAGAATTATCCCATAATGAAATGGTTATCCATTAGTGAGTCTGAGGGAAATAAGAGAATATTGAGACAATAGCAAATTAGTTAATAACCTCACCAAATCTGTATTAAATGTCTGTGAATGCAACACTTGCTATTTAAAAGAAAAAGAGCACAACTACTCAAAATAAAAAGTGAATTTAAAGTAGAAAAATGTCAAGGAGGAAATCTCTGTGTGAATATTACCCCATTTTTATGCATCCGCTTTCAGATTTTGTAAATTCTAAACCACAAAAATGTTTCCTGCCTTGTAATAGGACCTTATGAGGCACAAACTTGTCATTCTACCTCCCTTGTATTTCATGTGATGAAATAAAGAGATCAATGTCATCCTTTGGCCTGGCTGGGGTACATTCAGGGGTTAGAGGGAAAATCTTTCTGCATTATTTAGGATTTTTGGAAAGTGTTCTGATTTTGTTGGAATCTAATGTTAAAGGCAAAGATGGTGATGATATCTGCTAATGGTTTCCTTGGGGGTGCTGAATCTGTTTTTCAGGATTGTCCATGCTCTGAGGTGGAACAGACTCCATTTCACTCTGTGTGTGCAGCTCTGTGTAGTGAGCTGAGCAGATCTGATGTGTAATTGAAAGGAACAGCTTTGTGACTGAGAGTAATGGAGATTAATTAATGAATTGTTATTGCTAGAGAACTGTTTGTGAGAAATTTTGCAGTTATTTTGAATATAATAGGAATGTCGGAGACTGGATTATAATTGGCATGGGTTTGAAGGATGCCCCAGTTTATTTTTTCTCACTGTTGCATTTTTTCTCAGAAAATTCTTCATTTTACAGCCCAAATGTTTCTTTCTGCATTTAGTTTTAGTAAATGGTTTAAATTCTTGACATCAAATTCTGTCAGTAATTTTTCCCCAATAAATGCCAGAACTGCAATAGCTGGACAAACCAAATTTGTTCAAGCAAGGATTTCAACCTGGACAAATAATGTAGCTTTGGCATATTCCCCAACAAAATCCCAATATCCTTAAATTATTCTATTTAGTCAGCTTTGATTGTGTAAAAAATACTACACAGTTTGAAATACTAGTATAGTAATAATAATGCCCTAGATTAATATTAGTATTAGAATTTTTCAGTGATTAGTTAAATTTTTAATTTAAAATATTAAGAGAAAAAAACAGTGGGGGTTTCTATTTTGAACAAATTGCATGTAAAGGATGGCTGCAGCAATAGTAGTAAAAGGCAGGAAGCTATATCATTGCTAATCAATCTAGAGAGTTCTGTCTCTTAAGATGTCAATACAAAGTTAAGTGCTAAAATAATTGTAGTGTAGGCTTTCTCATAATTACTGTTGTTCATTTGGTGTGTTGTGTAAAAAAAAGAGAAAAGAGGAATTTGCTTTGCAGTCAGCAGCCGCAAATCTCTAAGGAGAAAGAAAAAGATAGCAGAAGGCTGATAGTCATCCATCATTCCTGACAATTTCACAGCCTAGAATAACTTGACAGAGACCCAGAACAAAATGTTGTTGAGAATTGAATGCTGCTAAGCTGAGTGAATTGACTTTCTGATGTCAAAGCAGGACCTACTTCAAGTGGCTGATGATTTTCCTTTTCTGACTTCAGAAACTCTGATACTTAAAATGCCTTGTGGTACAAATGGGCAAATTTGGAACCTGAGGAATTCTTTTAAAACTTTCTAGATCCTTTTGAAGAATTTATAAGGTGATTCTGGTCAGCAAGTGTGTGGGTGAGCAGCACACCTACTGTTAAAGAATATTTGATCATTGCATTCCTCAGAAAGCAGGAATAAAGAGTCAGAATTCTTCCCAATTGGCCTGAAACATGAAATTTTTGAAGACCTGGCTCATGTCATCTGAATTTGTCTTTAGTTCTGTGCCAGCCCCTCTTTTACAATGTTTGGGAAGGTAGACTTGATTTGTATCTGTGCAGAACACAGGGTTAAATTTTCTATATTTGAATCAACATATTTATTTCTTATTTTAAAGTTTAAAAATTCTTGCATTTTGTTTAGAATAGGTGCAAAATTTCTTCATTATAACATTAGAACGATGTAAGCTTTTACACAGTCTTTATTTAAGTATTATTGTTATATGGAAGAGAATTTTTGCAGCTATTTATTTAGAAAAAAACATGGTATTGGAAATGTTCCTAAATTATTATAATTAGGCATTTATTTACCAATAAATATTGCCAGTTTTATCTACTATTCAAAGGCTAACCTTCTAATTTGCTTACAGCCATTAAATTGTATGAAGAACACAAACTGCAGGGTTTAAATGGAAAGAGCTCTTGTTTTGTAAAAGACACATTATATCTTAGAAGTGTAAAAGAAATAGAATGTAAATAGGATGTGTGGGCTAAGCATGCCATCCCTGATCAATAATGCAAAAGGTTTAGCAGGTTTATTTGTAAACCTGGCACCACAGATTTAGTCAGAATGGGGCCTTGTACAATACCTGTAGGTATTTAAAGGTTAGGAACAGGGAATTTCATTAGTCTGGCAAATCCTCTGCTGTCATTCCCCAATCTCCTTGAATTATTTCCAAATGTATTCTCCCTTTTTTTTTTCTTTTTCTTTTTTTTGTTTGTTTTTGTTTTACTAATGGCTGTGTTACTAGTACAGAGTTTTCTTGCTGATTTAACTCCACCACAAATTGGCACAAGGAGCAAAGATTTTCAAAGTGCCTTGATTCCCTGTAATGATATTACAGCAACTATCTTTATGTTAATGTAGTTATAGCTGGTATAAAAAGGTTACAGTATCAAGCCTGCTATTCTATAACATTTTATCTGTGTTTTCAGTTTGCTTAAAAAAGAGTAAAGCATCATGTCTAATAGACTGAGGCATAGATCTGATATTTTGCAGCATCCACTGCAACCTGAAAGCAGCACCGAGGGACATAAACCTGAAAACTGGAGAACCACTTTTACTGCATCTTTGTGCTAAAATAAAAAAACAAACAAACAACCCGACACCTTTTGTAGCAGAGCATGGTCTCTTCCTTCTCCTTCCTCACTGCCTTCCCTTTCCATCATCACAATGAAAAAATGAAAGCCTTCAGCTTTGCTAAGAGTTAAAGAATAATGTATTAATAGAACCAAAAGCCAGACATTCTCCCATTTGAAATGTACAATTTCTGCATTTGTCTAGAGGTCTTACCTAAAATATAGACTATCCTAGAAGAGGTTCCTAGGGGTAGAATAGCTCTCATTATCACATACTCCTCAAAAGCTATTTCTTCAAATGATATAAAATATTTTGCCTCTCATTTATTCTATTCTTTTTCAATAAATCAAATATGAGAGATCTGTTGAAGACTGTTCAGTGGGGCTCTTGTATCCTTTTTCTGACAGCTATGTTGTGACTGGATTGTGATGTACATTTCTGTGGTGTAGAAACATGCAGGGATTTTTTTTACAGGGTCTAAATGTTTAAAAGAATGGAGATATTTGAATTTTTATATGAATGTCAAAAAAAGATTATTTGCGGTTTTAATAATTCATTGTTTTCGTGTACTTTTTAGTTTTCGGTTGTAAAACAGAAGTTTGTTTGCAGATTGCAGAGTTTGTACAAATGCTTTTCAAGTGATCTGAGGTTGTCATCTGTCTGACAAAGACATTTTGTTTGAGATATTCATCATTTTGTGACGTTTGTGTTTTGTTTACACTGCTTCAGTAATTCACTTCTGGGACTAAAACTTGCTTTTGAGGTTTAGGCACACTGCAGGATGCCAAAAGAGCATCAGATTCTTCTGTATTTGAAAGCTTTTGGGCTATCAAGAGATCAAAAGCTGCCAGAATCAAACCTGAGATCTGCCATTATAAATAAGGCACTGACAATTCTTATTGTGAGAGGTTGTCCCAAGGGTGAAAGAAGCAAAGAGAAATGAATTGCCCTGACTTTTTCCTAAGAAAAATCTGGCTATGCAATGGTATCTTTCTTTGGGAAACTTATGTGAATATTAGAAAATGGAGTCTGCCATAACATGTTCTGGTGCTGAAATAACCATTTTAGCTCAATTATAAATCAGTTAAGATTAAAATAAACCTTAACATTCTTTTGTGGTCAGCAATACCAAATTCTGGGGACCAGAGCTTCCCTAGATGCAAACTATAATTTACTCTGCTAGCCTAGTATTTATAAACAGAAATTTACAAAATGCAAAGAAAACATTTTTATGAACATTGAAACAGATTTTTTCAATTTACCAGACCATTTTCCTCGTTTACATTTCCTGCATATATAAAAGGATCATAATTCTTTACCAATTCTATTCTATAACACAGGTCTCAGCAGCAGTAAGTAGATAGGGAAATTCAACATATTTACCATAGGTTGTATTTGTAATGAAACTCTTTCTTTTCCCAGCTGTGTTTTAGCAAGCTTTTTAAATAATAAACATGTTGTTAATGTGATTAAAACCTTGAAGCTATTTACTAGGGATTTCATGTATGTTTATATCTGAATATATATCTTTCCATTCTTCTGCTTGTTTGCTGTTGGTAAGGACATAACGCAGAGCTCCTATAGTTACCACATTGAAGCTCAGCAATAAGATCATCCAAGCAAATGTCTAGAACAATGTTATTTCAAAGCGATCTATAAGAATTGTTCAATAAAGAAAATGTTCCTTATATGTATAATTCAGCTTTATCTTTATTGATTTGTTCATATTTTTAATAGGTTTTAGAATTGTCAGTGTTCCAGTAAAATATCCTATAATCTGGTTTATTGTTAGGGTAATAGAGTTACTAACTTGGACAAAATTTTAATCTATCCAGCAAGGCAGTTGTTGTTTCTCTTCCCTATAGGCATGCTTTTAAAAGTTAATTCCTTGAGGAAAAACAGGCTCAAAGCATGTGCTGTGAGGAAAAGAGCAATTGTTCTTTCCAGAAGAAGGAACCTGACTGCCACTCATTTTTGGAACCTGGGCATTTTTTAACATGGGGAAATCTTCTTGGTCATGTTTTTAATGTCAGCATTTCATAGGAGCTGGCATGGAACAGACAATAAAGAACACTATTAGCACTGCCTTTAGACACAAGGAAAGCACAAGGGCTGCTTGATGTGAGAGGCCTGTTTATCTCCTGCCTCTGATCTGAGGCTGTGCTGTGACAGGTCACCAGTGCAGTGCTGTCATTGTCACCCATGGAAGGAAGGTCCCCATCTTGGGGACCCTTTGGTGGCAAAGTTTGCAGTCGGTGCTGCCACAGAGCGTGGATGACTCAGCTCTCCCACCCTGGGGATCTCAGCAGCTGGGGTGAGGCTGTACTATTTAGATTTCTTTGATTTATGCTGAGGAAATCCCTAATGAACCAGAACTAGGGCAGTGCTAAGACATGTATTTCACCCTCTTGAGACACACAGTGTGCTGCTCTTGCAGCTGACATCCCAAATCTGAATCACCATTTTATTTCTCACAGTCACATTTACAGCTTCAATCTTTATTCCTGGCATATCTAAAATTCCTGTTGAACCCAGTGTCAAGCGCATAAGGACTGCAGAAAAGCATTCTCCTGTGCAATGGGAATTTGTTTTGGTGACAGAGCACTGTTTCAGTTTTGTGTGAAACTCCTTATTATTTTTAAGGTCATATTAGCATTTTTTATTTATTGAAAGTCTTCTGCTTCTGCTACTGCATGTCCTTTTTTTTGTTTGTATTTTCCTACCTCCCTAGTGATAAGTGGGTTCCTTCCCCTCCCCAGGCTTGGCCACCAAAATAGTGTTTGCAGACTCTAGCCTCTGTGATACACAGTTATAGGCTGGCTGTCAGAGGAGTGCTCATGAGGTGATGTAACTATAGATATAAGTAAAATCAAGGGAGAGCTTATCATATGCACTGCAGTAAAAATAAGTGTAAACTGCATTAGTGTTCTGGAAAGCTCAGGGCTGAAATGATGCTCTAGGAAATGAGAGATGATCAGCTGTGATTACTTTGTAAGGGAACTGAGAAACGTCTTGGATCTTTGATTACAATTTTTTTTTTTTTTTTTTTTTTTTTGCTAATAATTTGTATCTTCTGCTGTTACAATTTTAATATCCTAGGAAATCTGAAAAGAATTATATTTACATATGGTTCCCAAAAAAACTCTTGAGTCTTTTCCAAAATGAAAAAATTGAACAACATAAAGTGTGAAAGATCTTTTTGCAGCATTACAGTTAATATTGAGATGTTGTATTAAAATACTGAGTTATGAGAAGCAATGTTATCAATTTTCACATTTCCCCAGAAGGGTTTTCGGCAACTTTGAATATTCCATCAACCTGGCATATTAAAGAGTGCAGAATTTACCTGTTAAAATGCACAGAACATTCATTGTAGCCTCATAGAAGCCTGCTGTTACTGTTGCTTTGCAGAAGAATAAGCAACCATTTAGAGATGTTGTTTTCTCTACCAGGAGGGCACTTCATGGCAGATTTCTACTCTACCTTTTAGAAGTGATCTGGAGGAAAATCAAATCTGTATCATATTGAAAGGGGCTTTGGCCATACATGATAGAATTTTTTTAGATAGATGTTCAGCACTGTATCATATTTATATCTTTTTGGAGTCTTGTTTTTCAAGCTGAGGCTTGCTTAGAATCTGAGCAATAATTCTTAGACCTCAATATAATGTAATAGTTTCAGCAAAACACCAAATACTCAGTGCTTCAAAGCCAATAAAGATGAGTGATCCATTTCTGAATTCCTTTTATTCATACAGCAGATTGATTTACATAAACTAACAAAACAATATTACACTTAAAGTTGATCTGTAACAGTAATAAAAATGTTGCTGTATCCCAAAGCTGCAGAAACGTCACTTTCAATCTACAGTTATCACTTACTAAGGATAAGTGGTGCCTATGGGATTTTTTGGCAAACCCAGCATCTTTCTCCCATAATTCTAAGTTGTCTTAAGTCCTGAATCAGGAATCCACCCATATTCAGCAAGAAAGTGTGACTGTTTACTTAACTTTAAGCCTCTAGGAACACTTAAAGTGGGGCTAAATATTTATGTATTTGAGAGCTTTTCTGAACACAGATTTGGTATTTTTAATCTACGTTTTAAGCTCAGGCAGGGCAAAATGAAGTTTTACCTCTGGCATTTGAAAGCAAAAGGACATGACTGACTGGACTGCAGTTATACTGCTCACCCCTGTAATGAGAATTTGCCATTGCTGGGCTTTTTTTCTCCTTTCCAGTGCCAGGGAGAAATGCCAGAGGGGAATGACACCTGTGTTACACAAACACAACACAGGGCACCTTGCTTTAAGACACTTAACTTTCCTATTGAAATCCTCCCTGTTCCTTTGTTTAGCTGTTCTGTTCATGACACTGCCAAAACATGTTTATTCCACATGCTGTGAATCACCTTTGCAAACAGACAGAGATCAGCATTTGAATCTAACATTCAGCATTTCATCTTCAGAATGGGATTTTCAAAGCTTTGAGTACAATTCATATATCCCTTTACTATTAGGGTTGGTTAAGACAGTTCTGAGGTCTTATTCTAAATGTCAAATGACAAAAAATAGCAGGAATTAAATCAGATTTCCTTCTACTTACCCCTGGGTTTTCTTCTGAAGCACAAAACTTTGAATAGTCTGTTAGTACATGCGTTAGACTCTTGGAGTAGAATTCTAAGCAGTGAAAATTGAAAATATGAGAAATAGTGCTGAAGAAGTGTAGAAATCATGAGCATTTTTTTTCAAATCAATACTGCAAGCTCCTGGTTGTCAATGCTAAGACGCCAATGTGCATTAACACATCGATTACATTTTCTTATAGAAATTGGTGAATTGTGTGAATGTTGCAGTATTGCAAAAGGATTCAGCTAGAAAAAGCAGAAAAAAACCCCAGTATTTTAACCCTGCTATATAGAAATGGAAGGGATTATTAATTTTGTAAAGGAAAACTAGAGGTTACATACTATAACAATCTCCTTTATTTTCATGAAATTGATAGCATATAGTTTATATTTTCCCTCAAAAAAAGTTTTTTTTTCATCAGCACTACAGCTACTCCAGTAAGGATCCAATTCAAATTCTGTCTAGATATAAAGGAGCTGTACAATATGGGAAACCTTTATTCTATTACTATTCAGAACCATGCATTGAAGAACATAGAAGGTTCAAAGGTTTCATTGTAATAGCTACTAAAATGCTTGAATTAAAGAAAATAAAGGGAAAACCAAGGACCTCCATGAATAACCTGGACACAAAGCCCATCTGTGCTTAGTTACTGGAGAAGTAAATAGAAAGGGTTTAGGTTTGCAAGGCTATGATCCCAGTTACGTGACCAAGACCACTGGCAGTAATAACCAGGGGTTGTACACATCAAAATGTTATTGTTTTGTAACCCATCAGAGAACACTGAGGCAAATACATCAGTGCTGATTTCTGAGCTCTCCCATATATCCTGTCTTGCCTTCTATGTGTTATCATCTCCTTCTTTTCCCCCACAGAATTTTCCCACAAGCTCCAGACAAACATTAGCTTTTAACTGTGAAAAATGCCAGCTGCAAAAATACAAAGTAAACAATTGCTGGAAAAGCTTCATCCAAATCTCTCTCTTAACAGGGCTTTCTTTATCTTCCTCACAAGGACCTGCACTTGAAAAGGCTTTTTCATTCTCCTCTTCCAGCCTGGGTATCAGATGGATTTCTGCCTTTCTGCTTGCACACTATTTAAATCCTAATTATTACCTTCTGTGTGTTTAGGGGTTGAGCGAAATCGTGATCTACACAAATATCACTGCCACTCTCTCATTGTTAGTGCCACTGTTACCTGCAGTATTTTGGGTGACAGTGTTCAGCACTCCACCTTCATGCTTTGAGCTCTGCATGAGTTTGGTGTCCATCACCAGGTCTAATTTGTTGGTAAGTGTATCCCTTGTTGGTAAGGGAGGCTTTGATTCTGGATCATGGACTGATTTGCACTTTATGAGGGGCCCAGAAAAGCAGTCTGTGCAGAGTGTGTAGAATGCTCCCACATGAACTTAGTGCCACTTCATGCTCTGGTCTTCAGGACACACTTTATGCCAGAGCTCATAAACATGGGCTTTTGTTCCTACATGTGATGACTTTCTGACTTTCCCTTATCCAGACTGATCTCGTTGTTTTGAAACCTCCTTTGGGCCCCGCACTATAAAGGGGATTTGGACTAGAAAACATTTAATTGACAACATTATCTTTTTGTACCACCAAGAAGATGTTATTATTATTTTAACTATTTCAAATTCTATGAAACTTTGTAGCATTTCTTCTCGCTGGATAAATAATTTCTATTAGGAAAAGGAAAATGTAAGTCTTTTCAGCTGCTTCCTCTTGAGGGATGTAAGATATCCGCAAATTTTGCTAACACGTTCCAGAACAGCCAGCTGTTACTATCCACCTGCAGCCATAATATTGATTGAAAAGAATATAGAACCTAAACATGGATAGCTTCTGTAATTATGCAGAATGAGTTTAATACATGATGCTACTTCAAATGTCATCTGGCAGTGGCTGCAATGTGCCATGGAATCTATTAGGAAATAATTTAGCTGGTTGAGAAAGTCTCAGAGAAAGACTAGGCACTGTTTTCTCGTATTACTGATTCCTGAAAATATCCATGGATATGGAAAAAGGCAATGACAAGACCAACAGGGCTCAGGCACCTGTCAGTTATCAAATAAAAAGTTGCTCACACATCCCTGTAGCTCTTAAATTTCCCAGCAATGGAATTAGAAACAGCTCTTTTGCCGAAGCCTGCATATATATTAAGAGATAGGAAATAATAAAAGTACTCTTTTTTTCCCCCAAGCTGATTAAATAAAGATGCCTTTGTTATTTTTGCAAAAATGTAGACCTTTTACTACAAAGAATGGAAAAAAAATGGGAAGGAGGTTTTAGCTTCAAACTGTTTTAAATAACTCTGTAGCCTGGTTATATGCCCTGTCAGGACTTGGGCTATTTCCTTTTTGATGAATCAACAAAATCCAATATATGTCTTGTGACACATTTGCAATTCTATTGGAGATTTTGGCCCAGGGGAGCAAGGAACAGGAGTCATTCTAATTACACAACTGCTGGCTTTCCAAATGGACATTTCTGAGTTTTCAATTGGAAGTGTCAGATTATTGATGTTTAGATGAAAAGTTAAAACAGAAATCTGACTTACAATGGCAAGAGAACAATATTGTTATTCTGTTCATTGGAAAAGCTGCTGTTTTTCCAAAAAAAGTTGAGTTGGGAACACTTTGAGTGACTCTTGCTCTCATGATTTTCAAGTCCAACAGGTCACAGAGAGAAGCCAGGTTAGTGGTCATTCCATAGCGTGGCATTAAACAGGGAGGAGCAATTCCTCTGTAAATCCTTTTGAAAGCTTTCTGCTAGAAGAGTGTCTTCTCCACAGTTTCTCCCAGCCATAGAACTTAGTGAGTTAAAAGTGAAATTCCAAATGGGGAAGGAACACTGGCTTGCACAGGTCTTACACCTCCTGTGGGTTTATGCCTAAGCTTATTAGTTTGAGGGCAGAAAAGACAGATAACGGGGAAAGACCTAAACTAGTAATTATTTTTAAAGGTATTTTTTGCCATTGACACACAGTTAAACCCCATTATCTGAAAAATACTCGTACACCTTAAGGGTGATGGGCTAGCATCAAACCCGAGGATATCTCACACACATAAGTACCACAATAAAGGCTAAACTAATTTAATAGTTAGCAAAACATTATATCAGAGGTCTTGCTGTATTAAAATCCTTTGGGTCTCATTTTAATGTTGCTCTTTTTAACATCCCAGACTTCAGCATTCCTCTCTTTCAAGTAACTAAGTGAAGATCTCTACCAAGGGAAAAACACTAATAATTCACAATCTGTAATACATTTGCTGTGTCACTTTCCTAAAATTTTGTGTTGTAAAGACTCAACAGTTTCCAGTTAACAAGACACAGGTGCATCTGATGAGCGAGGCTGGTGGAGCTCTCCGTGGTCCCCAGCATCCTCCCCCCTCTGAAAGTGAGAATTTATGATCCCCTCCTGAGCATCAGCAGGTTTTGAAAGCTCCTTAGCTGAAGAGAAAAAGGCTAAATGCTGTCAATATTAAAAACTTTTCCATTTGAAAGGACAAATGTTCCTACAAAGGGGGGAAAAAAAAGCATGGGTTATTTTAAAATGTTAGCAGTAATGAATGATTTAAATTTGAAAAGGTCAGAAAAATGCTATTTGTAAGTTCTCATTGGGGATTTTGCACAGACCTGACTGTTATATTACTTGTTTTCTTCAGCATTGATAACAGTTGCAGGTGACACTTTTTTCTTTCTGTTTGTAAGTCCCTCCAGTGTAATTTATTTTTGTACAGCTTTGTATAAGGTGCTTTGTCAGAAAAGATCCTAAAGACTTTCTGACTCAAACACCGAAATGCATCGCTTTTTTTGGTGAGCAGGCAGCAATCCCATGTTGCCACTTTCTCACATTCATAAATGGTATCTCAAAATCTCACATGTCATAGGATTGGTTCATTTTTCTTTCTGTTGATTTTTTGCTTGTTTTTTTTTCTTTCTCTCCTTCTGAAGTGGTTCTGCCCTTTAAAGGGATAAAACTTACATCTTTACTTTTTTTAAAAAAGAAGGAGGGAAGGAAAGGATAACCAAGATTCTTGCCGAGGCAAGAACCCAACTCAAAAAAAGGTGCAGATTCCAGGAATTCACAAAACACTGTAATATATAAAGAATCTACAGGAGTGGTAAGCAAGGCAGACCCCCATGGTATCCACCACCTTTGGATCTTTAATGTTCATTCAAAGCACAAAAGCTCAGACTTAATTTCAGCTGAAAGGTCTTAGTAGTAATACTTAGTGCTCAGTTCTCTTATTTTGGCTGGTTAAATGAAGAAATTGTTCATGACTGACTTCAGACAATTGGTCTCCAAGTACTTTGATAGCTCATACTGGTAGCATTCTGCATTCTCCACTGAATTGAAATTATTATGCTATTTGTATTAAATATATTATATAATTTTAAATATTTAATATATGTATGTTACAGCAATATTAAGGCAGCATGACACTTCCTACTGCAAACCCTATTTTCAGTTAAAACTTCTCATACTTGTAATGGTTTGACACAAAATTTTCCGTGCCAGGTGTCTGCCTCAGGCAGAATTTTGTGGTGTTCTATGGCGTGTTTGTTTTTTTTTTTTTCTTTTAATGTCAGCCAGAGCTGCACAGTATTTCTGTGAGCAGCCGGCCAGGGAAAACCATGCAAAATAAACTTGGGAGCCTTTTTGAAGGGGTCTGGTGGGTCCTTATCCTGGGGGAAGGCACTTAACCTTTGTCAAAGGTGTGACTTTCTTTTGGAAACCTGTTTCAGCTGGAAAACGTGCTGGGAGTTGGATGAACCCCGTGCTCCCACCAGCCTGTTGGAGTATGATGCTTAGTGCAACCATCCACTCTCAGTGTCCTCAGCTCCAAACCAAAACCACCCTGCTGTGTTCTTGGCCCCCAAATAGCCAGCAGCTCCTTCCAGCTCCAGTCAGGAAAACTACTGGTAATAAAGAAAAAAAAGCCACCTGAAATATTTCAGCCAAATTTCCTCCTTTTGTTCATGTTTCATCTTTATCTTGCTCATGTTAAACACACTGAGCATCCCTTTATCCCTTGAGTCTTTTGAGTGATTTTTATTCCTGAAGTAAGTCTGCAAAGGACTATGAGAAAAACTAGATATAATCAGTAAATTTTAAGGTTAAAGGAAGTACCAAGCTTTTCCTTTGTTTTCTGTCCAAATGGTTTTATCAGCAAAATACCTTCAAATTCAAACATACAGCCCATGTTCTAGAAAAAGGTCCTCCTCCTTCTTCTCTCAGTGGGCAGAACTTGCCTGCCTTGTCTCATGTTCTCCAACATCTGTCTCAGATTTGGCAGCCCAAGCACAGAGCCCACGATTGCAGCGTTTGTCTTCCCTCATGCTGTGAAGCCACAACACATCCTGGTGCATCCCCAAGATCGTGGTTTGACTCAGCATTGTCCTGAGAGGCTTTTCTGCACCGTGCCTCTTCCACCTACCCAGAAACTGCAGATGAGTTTGTCAAAATAATTTAAGATTTTATCCCAAATCTGAAGTGGGAGCATAGAATTATAATCTCTGGTACAGAATCAGTTTGAATATTACTTCTTTTACTGGTGTTTATACACTCTTGAATATCCAACAAGTATTTTTATTGTAAAAGTTTCTGCCATTTTTCTCTGTATTGATGCTCTGGAGATGAGAACAATATCTAGGGAATTTTAAGTACATTTAATCTAGTTTTATTTTCTTAGCTTGACATTTCTTAAATTCTTGAATACTCATTTTGGAGTATCTCAATTATATTGCTTATAAGATGACAATCTTGTACATCTCTATAACTCATATAATCATTCAGAATAGTGATAATTTTCTTTCAAAAAAGTGTTTTAATGGGTGCAGTTTATTTCTAGTCCTTTTGCTCTTTACGCTGCATAACTGGTGTGTTAAAGGATATAAGCATAGACAGAAATTAGACTAAAAATTAGATTTGTTCAGCAAAACTTTGATTGCTGTATCACAGCCTTTTATGACAGCATTCAGTTGGAAGCTCTTTGCATACCTTATTGAGCAAGCTGCATATTTTTCCAGCGTGTGTATCCAGTGTGTATCCTGTAGTCATTACATTTTTGCACACTTCACTGGCTGAGCTGCATGGACTATTTTAACTATCACCAGGAATACTTGACGGAGTTCAGCTGCTCATTTGAGTGCTTCGGTTTGTGTGTTTTATTACTTCAGTGGTGTGTGTTGATAAAGTTCTGTTCTGTGCTGTTAAATTTTTGGTTCTGCCAGTCTAACTCGGCGCCATGCTGGGGGAATTGCACGCATTGCTAACCGCTCGCTCCGTGGTGAACAGGAGCGCTCAAAACGCTATAATCTGCAGTGTTTTGTTAAATGAGCTGCATATTTTTGTTTTTATATACATTGCTTACCCAGTTGTGTACATTTGCCCAGCTCATTATACAAAATAAGCTTGATTGGAATAAGAACATTCTCTACCAGCTGTCTGCTCTGAGTCAGTATGTAACAAAATTAGCAACTTTCCCTTTCCAACAGTGACATGATTGCATCCAAAGTTTAAGGCAATTGGTTTGGAGATCTTGTTTGTTTCATTCACTCCATGCAAACATCAAGATTAACAAACCAATTTGTTGCAACTTAATTTGTTTTCAAAAATATGAACAGAGTTAAGTAACAGAGGAAAATCTGAGCATCTAATAGAGGAAAATACTTGCATGTAGAGCATAAAGCATGCAGAGACCTAAGTACCATTCTCTACCTTGAAGCCATCCATTGTAAGCATAAGAAGATGAAAAAATAACTAGAGACTTCCCATGGTGGACATTTCATCAGATAAGCAACATCCTAAATACTTAAAATTACAAACACAACATTCTGTAGATTAAGTGCATTCTTTCATCCAGAGTTATAAAATAAGTGCATTTTGTGACCATTAGAAAATCTCAAAATACATGAAAACTCTTGTGCAGGGATATGTAGTTTCCTCACTACCTTTGGTGCAAAATTGAATTACCACCTTCAAGAAAGTGGTTTTCCCAACTTGCTAGTTTTTCATGTCAGTTCTAGTCAAACCTACAGGTTATTTTTAGATTTTGCTTTTACTGATTTGCAACATAGAAGTACGTGCTCCCATTCATAAAATCTTCAGCACTACCTTACCTAAAAAAAACTTGCTTTATTTTTCTTGAGTACAGAGCTACTTAGGGCTATGCAGTTTTCCTGGCTTCCTCCCTACGAAAGGATGAATGTGCCTGGTTCCTCTTTGTGTCCCACTGCTGTTGCCTTTCACTTGAATCTTATCACTCCCTGTTGCTTGAGCAGACTGCCTGGAAGGTCCAGATTTGTTTTTGAAAAGTTTTACATATGAAAGCTTAATTCATCTTATTGTTTTAGTAAAAAACTGTTTGATTTTGAACAGTGGACAATCAGTTCTTAGGCTTCTCATGGACCATTATGAAGGGTGTGAACATTACAATAGTTTGTTCTAAAAGAAAAGTATGAATGTAATTTTTAGTGGTTTGTCTTCACTTCTACCTTTAAAAAAATGTAAAGAGAGACATAGAAATTGAATGTATCACTCTATTGTGGAATGTTTTATAAAAACTAATTTAGACTTCATATTTTGTTTTGTTGGAGTAATCAATGCTGGGTATCAGTAGAGCACAACAAATGAGGAGTACTTCATTTACCATCTGAAAATCAGTGTACTCCATGAGATGAGCTAGATCCAATTTTGACTTTCTTAACAGAGACAGAATAAGTAATTTTGTATGAAATGACTTGAACCAGACAGATGGTAAAGAAAAAGGTTTTGTTCTCTGTTTTCTCTTGTCTTCCCCCTGCATTAATTTGCTTTCAGTATCAGTCCATTACCCTTAAAGATCCAAATTTTGCTCTTCCCTTGACCTGTTAAATATAATCTGCAGTTTTCCCAAAGTTTTAGTTTAAACTAAGATCAGATTTAGAATCTTTTTATCTATCATATTCAAACAACTGATGGCTATGTGCAATTTCTGTGTATGTATCCTGTAAACTTTTTGCAAAGGAAAATTCTTCATTTTGCCAGGGGAAAAGAAGAGAAATGTTCCTATCTTTGGGGAAAAAAAAATCAGAAAACATTTTATTTTTGCTGGTGCCGCTGTGTGAAGGCTTAAAAGGGTGGGGGATCAAGTATACCCTTGGTCAGTTAGATGACACCAACTTGATTGGGAGTGTTGATCTGCTGGAAAGCTGGAAGGCTCTGCATATGGATGTGGACAGGGTGGGTTGATGAGCCAAGGCAAATTGTATGAGGTTCAACAAGGCCAAGTGCCAGGTCCAGCCTTTGGGCTACAACAACCCCTGCAGCTCTCCAGGCTGAGGCAGAATGGCTGGAAACCTGCCTGGGGAAAAATGCCCTTGGGGTGCTGGTCTACAGGGGCTGGACATGAGCCAGCTGTGCCCATGTGGGCAGGAAGGCCAGTGGCACCTGGCTTGTATCAGCAATGGTGTGGCAGCAGGACCAGGGCAGGGACTGTCCCCCTGTGCACTGAGAGGCCTCTCCTTGAGTGCTGTGTCCAGTTCTGAGCCCCTCCTGACACTGAGGGGATGGAGTGAGTCCAGGGAAGGGACATGGAGCTGGGGCAGGGTCTGGAGCACCAGTCTGGTGGGGAGCAGCTGAGGGAGCTGGGGGGGCTCAGCCTGGAGAACAGGGGGATCAGGTGTGATCTTACAAGCACCTGGAAGGAGGTTGTAGCCAGGTGGGGTCAGTCTCTTCTCCCAGATAAAAAGCAACAGGACAAGAGGTTTTACCAGAGAAGGTTTTAGGTAGCATATTAGGAAAAAATTCTTTGCTGGAAGAGTTGTTAAGGATTGGAACTGTCTGCTCAGAGAAGTGGTCATCTTCTCCAGAGGGATGTAGATGTGGTGCTCAGGGACATGGTTTAGCTGTGGACTTAGATTAATAGTTGGACTTGATCTTGGAAATATTTTCCAACTTCAGCAATTCTATTTTTCTATTCTATGATTCTATGAAACAATTAGAAGGTTTTCACAAGGAATGCTACCCCATCTCCCAGCTTTTCATCCACCTCTGTAATGTTAACTGCAGCACACTGGACTTGCTCTGCTTGTTTTATCATCTGGCTTGGATTCCTACTGAAAAATCAGCATGCTAAATTAAAAACATATATTTCATAGGTATCAATGCAGTGTAAAACAACATGGACATTTTAAATACTTGGAACAGACAGGATATCCATTATCTGAGGTCTACAGAGAATAACAATAATTCATAAGGTGCACATCCACTTACTATATTATCTCTGTATATTTTTATGCCTCTGGTATAGACAACACACATAGAAACTCTTTCAGAATTTATGCATGATGTCTTTTCTTTTCCTATTTTTTCCCCTCCAGAGAGTAATTTTCAACGTTGTCAACTTCAGTAAAACAAAAAGCCTCTACAGAGATGGGATGGCTCCAATGGTGAAATCCACAAGCCGACCAAAATGGTGAGTTATTTTCTCAAAGAATCAATGAGATAAACATGTTTTGCTTGGCACTTGTACTGAAGACCACATGGCTGAGGAACACTTTTACTTGAGAATATGAGAACTTTGATACAGCAGTGTTGTGAGGACAGCTTCTCTTTGGAACAGATGACAGTGTGAATTCTGGAGACTCCTTTTAGTGCCTTGTTTCAAGCGGCATGACTGAAGTGATGTCCATTTGAGCAAACTGAGCAGTCAGGGCTTGGGGCAAATTGGTTTTCAGCAACTGTCCAGCTCTTAGAACAGTAATTGTACCATTTATGGCCTGCATTAATCTCAAAAATAAATCCCTGCAAATATTATTGGAGATGGACTAGGGTTGGTCTGGTTTTGAAAAGCTGCTTGGAATTGTTCTGCCTGCTTTGGGGTGGCTGGAGTTTGGTGGAGGAACGGGAGCACTGCCATGTGAGTTGACATCATGTGAATGAGCAGTGCCCAGTCTAAGGCAGAGAGAGGCCAAACAACCTCATCATCAGCTATATAAAATGTACAAGACGGGAAGTCATGTGCATATTAAACATGTGAATACCCATATAGATTGTACATTTTCTCAAAGCAAATGTAATGAAATATCTACTGTGAATAATAATATGTAAATCTAGTGAGTCTGAATGCATGCAAGACTCACAAGAATTATATGATTTGCCTTTGCCAGGAGACTTGTTTGAATATGGATAGTGAGGTTAGGCCAGAGGTGTACAATAAGTTATTCTTGTCAGCCTTCACAGCTGCTTCTTTTTATTGGTTAATTAGTAGTACATTTGATCAAGCTGGGCATTATCTGGGCTTTATTAATATATTTTTCTTAAATGCTTCAACTGTCACAAATTTTCCACTCACAAGATGGAAATGGTGGTCATGAGATTGTTCTCATTGTGTGGCTTCCTCTTCATATGACCAACAGAATTGATATTTGGCTTTTTGTCTCACAGTACAGTTAGTGGATTATATCAATTGCAGCTCAATAGGAACATGTAATAACATTGGGAATTAATTTAAAAAATTCATTGCATTTAGTGTTTTTGTATCAAAAGTCATGTTAATTGTGTTTACTGTTTAACTTCAGAAAAATCTTTTGGGGCATTTCAGGGCCACATTTATCAAGCATATTTTAATCATCTTTCAAAACCTTTTCCTTCTCTCACTGGGGTCTGGTATTTGCAGCTAAGTGTATTGTGTTTTAAGTTTACCTATAAATCAGATATTGCTTTCATACAAATTTTATGCCTTACTTTGGTTTCAAATTAAAGTGTAAATCTTACAAAACAATGCAAAATGGACTTATTTTTTCAGAACACAGAGGCTCCTTCACTATTTTTAAAACAGATTTCTCTTCCATTTCCCTGGAGATCTATTTATTTTTGTGTTTTATATTTTTAGAGGATGTATTTTGCTCCCATGAAAGCGAGGAATGAATAACATTGCCTGAAGCCAGGCACAGTGTAGGCAGCAGGTGCTGAGCAGCTTCCTTTTACAGGGCTACTAGCACACTTTAATCCTGTTTCAAAAATTCAAGATGTAATTTTTTTTCTTTAGAAAGATGATTATTCTATTAAGATATTTTTATTTTTTTCTAATAGTCTGCATATGAAAACATCTTGCTCTGCTTTGAAGGTGCACATTAATTCATACTGTTATCAGGGACCTTAGTGATATTGGGGTCTACTCAGTATAATTTTCTGTCTTGATGTTAATAGGATTTATGCATATGTTTTCCAAGTGGGAAAACATATATATTATTTTTGGATATATGAGCTCTATCAGGGCTCTCTTCCATTTGGATTATGCCTTTCACAGTTACCTCTGTATCTGTTTCCATGGCATTCTAGCACAACCTGTAAACAAAATTTTCTCTTTCTCTGTTTGCTGAAATAGGATTTACCAGTACTTGCAGCTGCTATTGCAGCACACAGGTGGTTGTGGTCCTTGAACACGAGCAGGGCAATATCCAGCTGCATCGATTGGATCCTGTTTGATGTTTTGTATGCATTAGCCTTGTAAGCAGTACTGGATCATTCAGTGCTGCAAAAGTGCTGAGCTTTACATGAGGGGAGGAAGGTGTGAAAAGGAGCTGTTGAAACTCTCCACCTCATATTAGGGTTTATGTCAGCATAGCAGTTTAGTGGACACAATGTAATTCAATCAGAAAATGATATGTTAATTACGAAAAGCTGAAGAATCACTAAAGGTTTTAAAATCCAGTTAAAAGGAAGATTACCAGTAGCCATGGGCTACAAATACTCTGTAGCTCAGGCTTCATCTCTGAACTCCTCTGTATGAAATATTTGAGGAGTTAATCATTATTGTACCTGTCTGTGGAGGCATTTGTTCCATACCGAAATTCACCCAACTTCCTCTGGCCACACTGACAAGCACAACTCTGTGTCACACATACCTATTCCACTCCCTTTTTTAGATAATCAATTTTGAGTTTTAGATGATAAAATACCTGTTTTCCTTTTTGCATTTGAGAGATATAGGTACATTATCCCTCTTTATAACAGATGTTGAAGCCTGAGTTATGGCTTTTTGATTTAAATGAGAAACTTCCTACTGTATTCACACTAGAATTTGACTGTATTGCTCACAAACCCCTGCATATCAAAAGTACATTGGCCTCCAGAGACTGTGAATTTTAATATTTGTTTTGAATGTGGTTATGCAAACATGGCTCCGAGCTTTGCAACACTTTGTGAGTTTGATTCTTGACTCTGGAACAAATTGCTGCCAAGTGCTCTTGAAGTAGAGAGTGTGTCAAACAGAGATCAACGTTTTTGACCTGTATTCTCTTGCCCTGTGGGGTAAGATCTTTAAATGCAGACAGCATCAAGGTTCAGCTCAGTGTTACTGATGTAAATGGAGTATATCACTGTCATCAAAGCACTCCATGTGGACACAGATGTTCTGGTGTTGACATATTCTTCTCTTTTGAAGTAGGGCCAAACATTTCCAGTAATGAGCTACTGGAAAAGAGGAAGCAGTAGGGATATCCTTGAGGGATAAGGAAAAATATAGGTTTCACTGTAAATAAAAAAGATTTATTAAAAAAAAGGTAAAACCCTGAAAAAAAATTCTGATTAAAATGATATGTATGTTTTCCCCACATGTGGTCATGGACACTAAGCAGTAAGGGATTTCATCAGTTGTATCAAATTTCACTGCATTGAAGCACAGCTCAAATATAGAAATACAGCAATGTGTCACACCTTGTGACATCACTTGCTTTCCATAGCGGACTGGACAAGATAAAACTCAAGATTTTATTATAAACCAAGGAAATAGGCTGTGTCACTTTAACATTTTGCTTAAAATTAACTGTTTTTTCAGGTATATTGCTTCAAGATTTTATAGAATTGGAAGGGATTTTAAAATTAAAATTTACTATATATAAATTTTTAATATAAAACCTCAGTATCACAGAGACCTGTTCTCATTTTGCCTGTGTGTTTTTCCTGTTTAGTGGAGGTGAAGAATTTGAAGGGAGATGGATTTGAGGAAATTGAATTTTGACTGTGTGTATGGACTTTATACTGTAATCCTGTTTTTCTTTGCTGTTTGATCTAAGTACAACAATATTTTGTTGTACTTAATCATGATTTCACACTAAGAGTCTTAATCATGATTTCACACTAAGAGTCTTTGGAAGTAAAGGTAGTGAAGCCTGCCATGTGGGCACAGCAGTGGAAGACCATCTTAGTACATATACTGTGCTATTATATTGATTGCACAAAGTTTTACAAGTTTCTCAAAGTTAAATAGAAGAGTGAGTTGTTCGAGAGGCAGCAGATTTTCCAAATGATGAAGTGAGCAAATATTCCCTTTGGGCAGAGAACAGCTATAACTCTTGATTATTCAGTGTGAGCATTGCCTCATTGGGGACATTAGTTTTTCAAATTGTGCTAATCTTTTAAAAGTAACAACTGGCCACTCATCACCTTAGGTATTTCAGCAAGATCATGTGCAAAACTCTAATTAGTATTTATAGAACAGCAACTCCTCCCAGTAGAATAGTAGCTGTAGCTGGCAAATATCTGGTTGACACCTGTTAAGTCTTTAGACATCCATTGTATTTTATTCTGCATTTCAAATGAGTAGAGAGCAGTAGGTGAAGTCCCCATAATTAAGGGATAAAGGATAATAAATAACATGGCTCTTGAGTGGATGAACACAAGGTTAAAGGCTGTTCTGAAGTTTTGATGCTGTATTTCAGGAACTGTTTGTAAGTAGTAATGCTAGCTAAAATATTATTGAACCTTCAGCATACGGAGGATTTATGTCTAGATCTAAATGTGTTTTGTTTATAATGTCAGATTCAAACTGCTTCTTGGCAAAGCAGTTGCTTTCTTCCCTGTCTTTTATCTCACTTAGCATTGATGGCTTTTAACCGGGTAGCTCCCTTCCCCAGCTAGCACTCACTCTTCTACCTCTGCTGCTATAACATTTACTGCTAAATGCTCACAACACATTGCTTCTGAAGTGTTCTTTTTTCCAGCAAACCTGGAAACACAGAAAAACTTCTGGGTAATTAATTCAAATTTGAATCTGTATGTATCTTGGTAAATATTGTCATGATGAAGAATTTTGGTAGACATCAAGAAAAGCAATGTAAGTTTTATGAACAATACTCCCATATGTTCCATTCATCAGAAGGGGACAAGTCTGAGAAAATCTGAATTTTGAGTAGCTAAAATGTGTTGCTTCTTGCCAAGTTTCTTTAACATTTGTGTCTACAATGCAGTGTTACAATCACTACCATGTCTACCAGGCTGCATTATACATTCTGAGACTTTCAGCAGCATTTTTAGTATGTATTTATATATCTTTAGCCATAAGATAAGCTGTTTGTGAAATGAGCTGTCATTTGTGGTGAAACAGTTTGAGAATAAAGCACTAAATATATATATAGCTTGTTAATCTGAAAGACTAAAATTGCTTACTATAAAATATATAGCAGGTTGGGACTAGTGATAGCATCACCTGAATTTAGGTAAAGAAGATGAACAAGCTGTTATCATTACCTGATTCCTTTCCTGGCCTATTTTACAACTTTGGCTACTGTTGGAGGTTTGTTCTCTTGCCAGCTTTACAATGTCATGTGTGCTTGATGCTGCTTTTCCAAGGGATGTGGTGAGAATGCCTTTGGAGGTTCAGGAATAGGTCCCATGGCACAGGTGGGTGTTGATGCAGTCCTTGCCAGCTGCAGCTCCAGCTCCTCAGAGCTGCCCCTTCCCTCATCCTGGAACAGCTCTGCACAGGAGCACCAGGCTGGGAGTGGGCCCAGGGTAAACCCAAACTTTCAAGGAAGAGAAAGAGGATTCAGTCTTGGTCTGGGTCATCAGTCGTACAGCTCCAACCCCAGGAGCAGTAAGGGACTTGGGAATAAGTGGCTGAAGGAGGGACAAGGGAATGGGGGTAGCAGCTCCCACAAAATGCATTGAGAATTGTCTGTGGAACCACAGCCTTCATTTCAATAACTTGTAGCTTTTATTTGGAGAAAATAGGGAGAAAGGCATTTCAGTATCGACCTTTGGAAATCACACATTGAGTGAAAAACAGAAGTAGTTTTGTCTTGGTCTTAGTGCAGCTCTTTGGAAGAAAATAAGATCTTTTCAGACAGGTTTCAGGATGGCATGTATATTAAAGGGAAATAACTGCCAATCCCTGAGTATATTAATGTTTGTGTGAATCTTGCAAAATAATGAAAGAAACAGCTCTAACCACTCTACAAGCCTATAAAAGAAAAACACACTCTCTTCCTCTTTCCCAGCTCAGCAAAGGTGGTTATTCCTGGAAGTATAGAGGAGGTTCCATATCATTGTTATTAACAACAGCTTTTGTGGAAATAGAGGAGAGATTATATTCTGCTGAAACAATGTATGAGTTAGACCCCAAAATGAATGTGTTTATTGTATAGATTAAATGGGATTTGTTTGTGTCAAGAAAGTAAGTTTCATTTTATTGGAGGGATACTTCACTGGAAGTGTAAGATAGAATTATGTTGGAGAAAACTAATAACAAAGAAAATAAATTAATATAAAAGAAAGCAAATGAGTTTTAGGGTTCAAAGAGAAAATGATGAATAAGTTCCAATGGCTGCTATGTCATCATGGAAAAACCTAGCTGTTTTATATGTATGTGTGTGTTTCCTCATCATTTATCTAACTGATCTCCTATAAATCAATTTATTTGTATTACATCAGAGTCAAAAGGCCCCAGCCAGGATCAAGACTTATTGTGCTTAGTGATGTGGAAACATATAAACAGACAAAGTCCTTTTCTAAAGTTGTGAAAATTTTATGATTGATTTTAGTAAGAGCAAAGTTAGGCCAATACTGAGCACTTCTGAAAATCCCATCCTTAAAGATTTATTTCAAGCAGTAACTGTTTAAAAAATGACATACTGCTTACATAAGAGTCTAAATATTTGATGGTTATAGTATTTACATCTAAAACACCAGAGGCCATGTGCTTTAATACCTCAATCTGTTTCCCATATACTCTGTCAACATGAGTTCCCTGCATTGATTGAGGGCACTCTGTGATCCCTAAGGTTGTATTCAGGAAAGGTTACCCTTGGTACTATATTCATGAAAGGTTTGAAGCACATAGGAAACAAATGGGTTTGTTCCTGTTAGGTGCATTTTTGTCATCTATAAATTACTTAATTACTGGGGTTCTGATGAGAAATTCAAAAACCTTAAAAGTGTACAGTTGCATGAAAATATCTCCCCCATCACTGGTGGAAACCACAATGAAATTTGCAGTTGGGAGATTTTGTGGCACTTTAAAACAACTGAATTGTGGGTTTTCCCCACTACAGTCCACGGTATCGTGTTTAATAGCTGCAAAATATGACCAGAGCTCTGCATTATATCCCATCCTGAAACAGGCCATTCTCTCTCCTCAGGTGATGGGCATTTGGTGGAACTGATTGCATGAAAAGTGTTCACAGAACTGGGTCCCTAACCTTGGCAGGTTTAACAAAAAGTACATAAAATTGAAGCTTTTTTTTTCCCCTGAAATGAGTCTGTAAGTTAGATAAATATGGGCAGCACTGAGCTCAAAGTAGAGTCAAACTACCAAGAGGACATTGCAGCTTTTCATTGCAATTTTATACTTTGGACTAATGGAGTGAAGCAGAATGAAAATCACCTCTGTTAAGAATGGCATTTATCAGCTGTAAGTACTTAGTAGTAAGAGCTCTACACAGACAAAGCTGAGTGTCACCAAGAAATGTACTTGAAAATCAGACTGTTAACACAAGACTACACAAATAAGAGCCAAAAACTGTAATCAGAAAATGTAACATCTCTTTAAGAATCTTTTAATGGTCTGAAGAGTGCTAGACAAGTTGAATTTAACAAGATGTAATAACCTATGACATAATATAATTGAGAATGCACCAGGACGCAGCACAGTCAGGTTAAATTTTGGCTTTCCTTCATTTAGCCTTGCAACTTTAAAGATCTTTCAACACTGGGTTTTAAAAATACATAGTACTGTTTAAATTTACATATGACATAAAAGCATAGAATGTGCAATACATCAGAATTCTAAGCAAAGTTAGGGCTGAAACATCCAGCCTAATATTTTTAAATGTTTGTTTGAATCATTAACGAACAAAGTTTTTATTCATTTGCTGTGAAGAAAAAATGTTTACTGCAGAGGAAAAGGTGCAAACATCTGATAAAAGTGAGATTGTTATCAGGTGCTTGCCTTATATTCGAAGTGCCATGGTAAAAGTCAAAGCAATGAGTTCAATTTCTCTTTTAATAGAACATAAAATAAAAGACAAAACATTTTGCTGTACTGTGGAAATTGAGAACTGTAGAGGAAATAAGCAGTAAATAAGTATGGCAAGTGATAATGCAGGAACAGAACATTAAAATAATAGGTGCTGTATATTGAACTTGGTCTCATGGGATTCAACAGTTGTATACAAACCCAAAAGATAAAAACCTGTTTTTTATGCTGTGATTACTAGGGATAACTTATGAATTAACTTCTGTATGATATGGCACAGGTTTGAGAGAATTAAAATTTAATGATAATACAATAGTGATTAGTTCTTTCCGGCATCACTAGATGCTGAGGCAGTGGTAAAAGTTTGGTTTTTAAAACTGCTTCAAGTAGGATTATTGAATTCCAGCTTGAAAGTGAAACTTCATCTTCCTGCTTCACTATATTAAGCATCTCTGAGATTGAAAACCTAGCAAGAGCTCTCCTAGTGTGATTAGAAAGTATCCAATATTTTTTGGCAGCAAATACTAATTCCAATCATTCTGTCTAGTACTGCTCAGGCAGCACTAGGATAACTGGCTGTCAGATGCTTTGGGTAATGGAAAGGTGAGGCTCCAGGCTCTCAGTGGAAAGCTGGTATCATTGCTGACAGTTCCCTGCCTCTGGAAAATCAGAGTGCTGCTGGGGAGGGGATGGGCTGTGCTGGGTGAGTGGTCTGGGCAGCTCTGGTTCTTGGCTGGAACAGCATCCCTTTGGAAACCACGGATCTTTAGTAGAGGTTTGAATGACACAGTGCCTTCATTACCACCCTCAGGCCCTCAGGTTTCCTTGCAGGTTTCCCTGCCTTCTGCCGAGCGGGTCTGGGTGGGATGATGGGCTGGTTTATGTGTATGGGCTCCCAGAGTATTGGGCAGCTGGTCTGGGGCATTTCCCCAGCATCCGTGGTGGCATTGCCAGGCTGGACATGCCCACAGCACAGCCGTGCAGGTGGATGGGGGAGCAGTGCAGGTGGGTGACGGGTGACAGGAGGGCAGTGTAGGTGGGTGACAGGAGGGCAGTGTAGGTGGGTGACAGGGGGGCAGTGCGGGTGGGTGGGTGATCTGTGCTGGTGGGTAGGTAGGTGGGTGGGTAAGCAGTGCAGGTGGTGGGTAAGCCATGCAGTTGTCCACCCTCAGGGACAGGAGGACCCTCAGGAGTTTATTTCAGCTGGACTGCTTTGTTTGAAAGAAAGTGCCCCGCATGTGCCCGGGCAGAGGGGTCCGTGCCTGTGGTGGGGCTGTGCTCTGCCCTGGGGGCATCTTCCCTCAGGGGCTACCTTGTGCCCTTTTCTAGGCTTATTCTCTGTTGTTTTCCCATTCTGTGCTCTTGCACAGACATCACCAAGCCGCATGAGAGGTTGACATCCACGGTGAGAGGATGTGGGACTTGCTGGCACATGCTGTCCCTTCAGAGGTACCTGTGAGCAAGGTGTGGGTGCTCAGTCCGCTGCCATCTGCCCCAAAATGTGTGGCCAAAGGAATGGCGTCATGAGAAGCACAGCAATGAGTAGAAAGTGTCCTCTCAACAGCTCAAGGATTAGAGTTTTATTAAGGTTTGGTTATCAATTTATTAGGGACTTGTACCAGGTAACAGGACTTGCAGTAAAATGACATGAAATGGTAAAATTAGTAACTTCCCTAATAGGGAATTGCTGTTGAGATTGAAGAAGAAAATGGTGCCTGTGTTTGCTTTTTGTTTGAAGATGTCGCTGTTTTTTAGCTTTTCTGAGGTACTGCTGTTAAAAATACTGAATTCATTCTGTGGAGAATTCTTTTGGGTTTATTGGAAAAATGTGATACCATTTAGAAAACTTGTAGGCAGGGACATTTCAGCTCAAGATAAAGAGATTCTACTTAGAAGGACAGATTTACCATTGAAAAAAATTGAGGAATATCCAAGTTAAAATAACTTATTGTGCCTTTTAATATTTGATAAATCATCTCCTGGTATTTTTCCTGGTGGAGTTAAAAAACCACCAGTACCTCATGGCTTCACAACCAGAAGTGATATAATAATTTAGCTTTGATATGAAAAAGAATTTTCCCCCCATCTGCTATGGTACTGGATACTTAAATGTTCTTATGATTGTTTTTAAAATGTCATTCAGTCAATGAAGGGGAGTCATGTAGATGTGTATTTTGCTGTGTAGGTTTTTTATTAAACATAATTCCCTGGGCTCTCCTGAGGGTTTGTCTCTATCCTGGGGGTACTGGTGGAAAGAATTGTGATGCAAATCCTGCCTGGGAAGTGTTTGGCTTGATTCAACTCTGTGAACTTGAGAAATGACTCAGCCAGGGGAAAAGTGCTGCTGCATGTGCAGTCAGAAGGGCTTTACCTTCAGGAGCAGCTTCTGTAGCTAAAAGCAAAATAAGTCAAGATAAGTAAGGAAGGAATCACATTCAGATTCACTGAGTATTAACCCCTGCAGGGAAAAAGCTGATTCTTGCTTAGAAAGGAGGGGGGAAAAAAGAGAAATACTGTGTGTGTACACCTGGTGAAATGAAAGGGAATTGATTTAGGGGGGAATGATGGATATAAATATTATATTTTCTGTATAAGTTAAAAAACAAACAAACAACAAACCCTGTGCTGTATATCAGGCTCTTAAAGAATACATGTTCATGTTAACTGTTACACTCCTGCCTGAAATCTGGGGTTTAAAACCAGAAAATTATTTGCAATTGGAGAACGTTCACTTGGAGGAAATTTCCACAAGGGTGGAAATTTCCCAGCTGGTGTGAGGTACCTGTAAATCAGAAGTTAACATCTGCAATCTGTGTAGCTGCAGTCTTTGACAAGAGTCTCAGAGTGCAGGAAAGTGAACAGAGCATTCTGGATTTGTCATTTCTAATACTCATCAACTTGTTTCTGTGTGCTATGAAGGTACAGAAACCAATAAATGAATCATGAATGTCTGGGGTGGGTGTGTTGGTATTTTCGTGTGGAGGATGCTCCTTCAGTGTGTTTCCCTTTCCCTTTCTTTTGGCAAGGAATTCCAAGTTTGCAGTAAGGAACTGGGCTTTACAAACATATCTGAGTCGAGGAAGTGAAGGAGTAGATACAAATGGCAAGAAAATAGTAGCCTGGAGTGAAATGTGTGACACTGCCTGGGGCCTCTGGATACTAAAATTAAAGAAGGAAATAAATTACATGTTCACTGCATGAAAAGAAGCAGCCAACTTAACCATAACCAAGCATGAAAAACCGTATCTTAGTTCTTAGCAGCTGCTGCACAACAGAACAGAGTGTTTGCATTCACAGTACTGCCACTGTGTGGTTTCCCCTGAAATTCTGCAGGTAAGGAAAAGCTCTTCTCTAGCAAATTATCAAGACACTCAAAGCAGCACGTAGATGTGGGAAGGAGAGTGATGGCAGTGAAAATGGCATGGTGCATTTCCAAAGGTTTCCTTTTTTAGTTTTGGTTTTGGTTTCAGTTTGCCTTCCTTGAAGGAGGGATTTCATGCTTGAGAAGTTTCTGACCTTGAGATATAAGTTTTCAGCACAACCTGACATTTCAATACCTTAATATTTACAGTTGAAAATTAAGGTTTCCTTTGGTTCTTTGTTTCAAAGGTTGGTACACAATTTTAGGTCCAGACCAAACTTGTTAGAGTTTCTTTTGAAGGTTTTAGTTCTTGGAAAGTACAGTGCAATGAAATAAAGATATCCACTGACAGAATCTTGTGCTAACATAAATAAAGGCTGTTTGTAGCTTTAATTTAACATGTAATTAATAAAAGCTATCTCTCTTGAAGCCACCAAAAATATGAATTAATGTTTAGAAAACCTTCTGGTAAGTGAAGCTGAGATACTTTATAGCAGATGCACAACATTTACAAGTATCACTAATATGATCTGCCTGACAGCATGAGCCACATGCATGAGAGCTTAATCATCTCTAATGCCTCAATAAAAGCTATTTATTGGAGTATATTTTTTAAGATACACCTTTAAGTACAGAAACTTGATATTTTGAGTTCCAGTTTCAAAATGTGTGTCTGTACTCATTTCTCGTGTTGTATCCCACCATTTTTGCATTGGGAAGGGATTATAAACTATTTAAAATATCAAAAAACACTCTGCCCTTAAGTGACACAGTCCAGATATTGTAGTCAAGCTTAAAAAACCCCATAATTTAAGTCCATTTTATTAAAATATAGATATGTAAAAATATGTCATGTTACTATTCTAGTGGTAAATGGGGCTTGAATCTGGAGAGTTTTTGAACAGTACTCATTTTTTACTTTCACTTTGTGCAAGATTCTGCTGTAAGTCTTCCATCCTAGTTTCAAATGAAACAGTTACAGTTTTGAAATGCTGGTCAACTATTCTGTTTTCCTGCCTATGAGATTGCAACATAGTAACATGTGTCTAAATTCTTCCTGTTATATCTAAATGTGGCTATGTATACCAGAGTCAGAAAATCTGGAAGCTTATAATGAACTGCAGTGTCTCTGACATTGTTTGACTTCTCTCCTCCTCCTGTTTAATATTCGATTTCCTTGAATGTGAGATGAGAACTTCAGAAAGCTGTGCCTTGGAAACAAGTATGTTACAGCTGTGAAAATTCAGTAATGTTCAGAAGCTGGTCATGGATTCAGTTACGCCATAGTAACCATAAAATAATTGTGAAGCTTTTTTGTTTGTTTGTTTTGCAAAGGAGGAAGGTTTTTTTATTCAGTAATGGTGACATCTGTAAGAAATAGAGAATGGAAAAAAAGCCATGGTTCTCTAAAGGATGGCACCAGATGTGGATTGCACAACAGAGCTGAACCTGCTCCCCAGTCCAGTGGCTGAGAGGTGCCTTGGATTTGGGTAGAGATGAAAACAATTGACTTGGATGGATAAAATGAAAGTCAGCTGAGGTGGAAGGAGAGCTTTAAATGTAACTCATGGTGTCTTGATAGGTTTTGAAGAGTTAGGGTGATTCTGGTAAAGTTTTTGGGGTTATAGAGTGCGTGGCTGACTTTGGAAATGCAGCCAGCAAAAGCAAAGTGGTTTCAATGTTTTGCTGTTTTCTGCTCCATGTCCCTTCCAAAGATAGAAGATCTAACTAGTATTTATTATCACATTTTACAGGGGGAGAGATAAAGGCTAAAGATAATAGATTTTTTTTCAAGGTCATTGTAAGGAGCAGCTTAGGCACAACCTCAGATTTTTTTCATTTTATTTGTTTCTCAGTTCAGTGATCTGAAAGCAGTAAAAATCTAGTACCAAATGTACTACATTATACTGTTACATTATTCCCTTAAAATTTCATGCCACACATAGATGGCTGTAAGCGGGTCCAACTTGGGTTCTGGGGCTTATTTATTTTGATTATTTTCTGGAGATTTATTTGTTTAAACTCCCAGGGAAAACTTGAAAATTTCCAGGATTTCAGACTTCAAAAAGTGATTTGCTGTTTTTATCAGAAGCATACTACTTGTGCTAGCAGATTTAGCATAACTTATTAGTTATAAAGTAGTATTTCTATTCCTTTATTATAATCTGAGATCTAGAATTTTCCTCTCACAATATTAATAGGGGTTATTACAATAACATAGAAGTTATCTCTTGCTAGATTACTGAAAAAGAAATCATCCTTCATCATCTCAGAATGCTTGCTTTTTTTAATGTTTTAAAGCTGTCTAAAAATATACCCAGACACTCCAAGCTAAGCAACAGAAAGGCTTCCCATAAGTTCCAGAACAATTAAACTCAGTGCTCCCTTCTAAATAAACCATGTGCTGGGTCAGGAGAGTCAGCAAGAGGCGGCCTCTTTAGCCCCACTGTTTGCACAATGTTCTGCTGGAGCCCTGCACAGGTTTGAAGTTTTTCTCAGGTCTAACTGCCAAAAAAACCCCCAACCCTGCACATGTTTTTAAATTTAGCTTTTGGAAGTTTTTCCAACTAAGTTTGAACTACTGAAATGAAGGTTCATAACACAAAGGTTGTTATACCCTTTGTGCAAATGGTGCCCTTATAATGTGGCATATTAAATATTTAACATAGTTTGCAGCAGATAAAAAGCAATTTTGTTTAATTTTTCCTAAATATTAATGCTATCAGGCACCTTAATCCTTTCATTATAACAAAAATTTGTTCAAGCTCATTCTTATTAAACATTTTCTAATTTATAATGATATGGATGTTTTTCTTCTGATCCTAATAATTAAGGCCAAAATGCCATTGTAAAGAAAAAAATGTGAGAGCTGGGAGGGGGAGTTTCCACTGATACATTGGGAAGAATTACAGGCTAGAAAAATAGCTTTATTTTACCCAAGGATACCAAAGACAATGCCTATCTCTCAGGTAATCCAGCTCAAAGTTTTGGGTCAGTTGCCAAGGAATGAAATGGAATACCTGCAAAACACTCAGTGAAATGACCTGGAAAATAATGTATAAAGAGGTTGCCAGTCACTTCTGAGTGAGGACCATTCTTCCATCTCTATCTCTGTGCTGCAGAAAAAGAAATAAAATTCCTGAATTGGAATTAGTTTCAAACTAATTCAACTTTTCTCTGCATCCCAGAACAAAAATGTAGTCAGCAATTATTTATAATGCTAATTAAAGACCTGTTCTAACAGGGTTACTGGAGGCTGAAAGCCCTTGATACGACAGCAAATGTTTTCCATAACCACCCATTGGCATGAGAAGACAGTATGAAAGTAGGGAAAGGATAGGGACAATGCGAAAGAAACAATTGTAAGGAAATATTGTTCAGAAATTGAATATATTTGGGTGATATACTTACTCCAAGCAGACTGATGCGACTTCACTAATTGCAGTAAAACTACAGTTGACAAAAAGGGGGACTGTGGCCCATTTTTGTAGTGGATCCAATATCTCTGGGTTATTAAAAAAAAAAAAAAGGTTTATTCTTATTTTCCTCCTTTCTCCCATCTAATTCTCATTATGCACTCTCACAAAAGGATGTTCACACATTTGCTTTAAAACTATGTTTTTTATTATTATGCAGATTTTCTCTCCTCATGGAATGACTGTTTTTAATTTTCAATGTCCACAGCTTTTCAGTTGAACTGAAGAAATATTGCTAATTTGCTGGTATGCAAAAAACTTCATTGCTTTTTTGGTAGATGCACTTTTTAAAAAAAAAAATGTTTCTTTTTAATAGTAAGCTGCTTAAAACAGTCTTTGCATAATTCTTGGGTCTGCTGAATCCCGTTAGTTGATTTTCTGAGCCAATATTACTCATGCATAGAATAATTATATAGATATTTCTGTTGAGAAAATAAAGAATGAACTTACAAGATAAAGAACTGAGTGTGATGGCTGTGGGGTTTGTGAATACAGTAGGTCAGTACTTATTTTCACATCAGGGAAAATTTGGGAAAACCTCAGGATTTAGCTGGAGTAGTTTTTAGATTTAAATCAGTGTAAGGTAGGCTCCTTTCCTCCATTGTACTGTGGGTTTTGGTGGTCTCAGGTGAAACATTGGCTTTATTTTGAGAGTTTGATTGAAGTCAAAGTTGAGCACATTTTTAAGTGCCTTGATGGATGTAGACTTCTCCCAAATGCCAGAAATGCACAGGTGGCCATCAACCATAAATCCCACTTGCTTCTTGTGGGAATTAGAAATTCTGAGAAATACTTTGCATGTTTAAGGGATGAAAAATCTCTGACAAACAATGTTTTTAACCTTTGTTCATGGAAAAGGCTTTCTAAGGAAAAGGCATTCTTCTGGAATGAAGCAGAGCTTTCAAGAATGTGTATTAGATAGTAGTGTAGTGTGTAGTTTATCACAGGGTGAGAATTTTAGATTTATGGAGTTTTTAGAATGATAAGCATATGAAGACAAGATGGAGGAGTCTCATGGTTTTTAGGCTTCTTCCTTCTTCTTCATCTGCTCCATCTTCTGCAGTGATGGTGGCATGCTCTGGTTGGCTTAGAGTAGAGACTAACTTTCTAACAAAGGTGATAGGTATTGGAGATTTTTTATAAATACTGATTATGTGGGTTTTAATATAAAAAGTACACACCACCCTGAAGGCAGAGAGTGTGCCTGGGACTGACCTGCAGAGCAGATATCAGCTGACCAGGAAAAAGAATGTTATAGATAAGAAAGAATAAACAATCATGAAAAAACAGAAGAGACAGCTTATGACCATTTCTTCAATCTCTGGCTGGAGGAAAAAGACTTTTATATTCTCGGGTATCTCAGTGCACCGTGAAAGAAAAAACTCACAAGGAAAAAAATATTTTCAATAAACCCAAGAGCTTCTGTCCCTAAGGACTGTGTCCCAAACATCCTTTGCCTGGCTGGGATCAGCACCCATGTGTGAAGAGCAGCTGGCTGAGGTCAGCCTAAAGGCAGATAGAGATGGGATTGTAACTGAAGTCAAACTCTCTAAGGATAGGAAAGCTCATTGATTTTAGAAAATGGTTCTGGATCATGTGGAAAATTGTGATAGCATTTAAAAATCCCCCTCAATTCACTTCAGTGGACAGCTGGAACACTCTATTCTCCTCCACACTTGCATTCCATCCAAGATATGTTGTGAATACACCTGCAGCTTCTCTTCAGCTGTACCAGCTACTGCAGATTCTGGTGTACTGCCTTCCTGGTGCCCTCAGGAAACACAGGAAAGTTCCAGGTTTAGTCTCACAGGCTGAACAGCACTGATATTTGTTTAGAAGCTGCCATGTATCTTTGCCTTGGATAACAAACAGAGACAGGCTTGGTCATGAGTAGTGAAGCTCAAGGTGAAAGAAGACAGGTCCTCAGCAGGGTTTGCATTTTGATCTTTTACCAGAACAAATTGGGAGAGTGAGGAGCCTTACTGTCCTCCATAAAGAAATGGAAAGCTTCTGTCAGCAATTGTGGTGAAAACCAGTAATAAACAAGAGGAGGGAAAGAACAGAAAGTAAAAAAGAAGAGATTTGTAATAGCAGGAGAAGCTCTAAGAGAAAGGAGATATCCTAATAAACCACCAGGCCTAAGAGAAGTATGATGCAAACCAGAACACTTGGCTCTGCAAAACAGCATCTATATTGTACAGGATCCAGACCATGTTCTGTAGTCACAGCAGAGACAGAAAAGTAAACAGACATTCCTATTTTCTTCAAGAAAAGTGAAGATTTAAGTCTAAAGGTGAAATAAGGATTTTTAAAATTTTTTTTTAATGGCCTAAATAATTATGGTGCATTCTTTTTATGGCACTAAGAGATTTTAGCACTAACAGATCCGTACAAGAGATTGAATCTGGTAAATCTCAGTGGCTTCCAAATGTCAGAATGTACCTGGCCAAGCTTAGAGGAGAAAAATGATAGTAAATGGGAAGGAATAAGTCGACATTAATGTTACATGCCCACATACTTACTTGGCATAAAGTAGATATGGAAATTGAAGTCTAAAATATCTCTCAATATCATTACAGGAAACAGATTTTTAATGTTTTTCAAATAAAAAAGGTTCTTTCAGTTCATGAAGATCTATAAAAGTGTAACTGTACTCTTCATGTAATTGAAACGTTAATTTCACCAACCTTTCCATGAAATGCTTGAATGTCTCCTATATGCATCTCTTTTCACAAATATCAAGTTTAAAGGAATTTTTCTTGAACCTGTGAAGATTTCTTGAGTTGCAGAAAAACAGGTTATTACGAAACCCACATCTCTGTACATGAAAAATATTGAAGTTCTATTTTAAGTATTACTTGGCATATCAAAAACTTTACACTGGTAATTGCATTGTCAATCATGTAGTGTCCCATTGCTAAAGAAATAGGTTCAAATCCAGCCATTATTTATTTTCCAATGGCTAAAAAGAATGAGTTTTATTATGAGAAAATAATACAAATTATTCCCTTCAGGAATTACACAGTGCATATTGCACAACAAAATTATCATAAGCAACAGTTAGATCATGAATTATGCTTGAAATATCTGCATTTTCCAGCTTCCTACAGTCTTTTTTTAAAACACTTTGAGCTACGCTAATGCCCACTGCGGATCACTTGAAACCTGCAGAAGGTTTGTAGTCAGTACGAGCTGATGTGCTGTTGATCTCTGTTTGCAAGCTGTTTAATGCTAAAAGTTCTGCTGAAACTGTCAGTAGAAAGACTATGAATAATTTCAAAGACCCTCCCAGGCTTATCTGTTCTCTTGCTTCCAGCATGCTGCTTTTAGTAATGAAACTATAGGTGCTGCCTGGTTGCTGGAAAAGTGACTTTGAAGCAGTTTTACCACAGCTGGGTAAGACTGAGACGGTGCCTGCACTGCTGGATCAATTATCATCATTCCTTAGTAGCAGTGATACTTGTTTTTCACCAGACAGTTGTGGAAAAAATATTCAGTGCATATGAATGAATGCAGTGCGGCCCCTGGATCATTGCTGAGATCCAAACTTTCTGCCTGGAGCATACAGGACTTGCAGGGTTGCTGCTTCCTGCAGGGTGTGTTTGCATGTGCCTCTATGTATGATGCATATGGGTGCTGTTTTAAAAATTCTGATTCTCTTTGGAGCACATAAAACTCAGTATTTGACAGAAATTTTGAAATATTGGTTGATCTCATGATATTTGCCGGTGTCTTGCTAAAGTCCTTATGCTTTTGATAATCTGGTCACATCTAAGGTTGAAATAGATGGCAGATTTGTTCTGTTGTCAATGAGAGTCTAGCAAGAAACAGGAGTGTGGTGATTAGGAGTCTGTATTTCCCATAACCACCCATTACATAGCTGTTATTCAAATCTGTGAGGGGTGTTTTGTCATTTTGGTTGGTGATTGCTCTTCATGGTTTGTTAGGGACTTCACTTTTTTTTGTTTTGTTCTGTTTCTTTTGAG
The DNA here is from genome assembly GCA_018697195.1 of Certhia americana. Classification (NCBI taxonomy): domain Eukaryota; kingdom Metazoa; phylum Chordata; class Aves; order Passeriformes; family Certhiidae; genus Certhia; species Certhia americana. The sequence goes on from CM031864.1 coordinate 7,482,640, forward strand.
GGTGGATTTTGTTTTTTTGTTTTTTTTGTTTTTTTTTTTTTTTTTTTTGGTGGGTTCTTAGTATTCTTTTTTTTTCTCTGAAATCACTTTCTTTGTTGAGAATTGTCTTACTCAATGGAAGACTTCAAATAAAAAAAGTTTAAACTGTGAAGGGCAAATATTTTAGAAAGCTCTTGGGGGTTTTAGGTAATAGTTCAGTAAAAAAAAGAAGAAAAAAATAGCCACTATTGAGGTGGACTGCTTTCTTTTCAGGGAAAGGGTGGTGCAGTAAAAGGTGATCTACTGTTGTAGAGTCTCTACTTCTCCTACTTATTATGGTACCATGGTAACATCAGAATTAGACACGGAAAATGGGGTAAGCAGCTTGGTAGAACATAATCAAGAGCACACAAACAAAGTGTTACAGGAAATCTATAGGAGAAATTACTGACAAATATTGTAGGGTTCTGGGAAGGAACATTTTAGGGCTCTTCAGGGAACAGCTCGAGTAGGGGATCTGTCTGTAGGAAATGTGGAAGCTGGTATTGTCTGGGCTGCTGATGGGAGTGGGGAACATGACACTGCTACTACAGAGAGGTGGTGGCATTCTAGGTTGGGAAGAAGTAGAGACCAGTTAGCTTTTGGAATCTGTGAAAGGTGTGATTTCTTCTAGATAAAAAGAAACTATAATTCACTACTGCTCTGCCTGTGTGCTCAACCAGCAGGGTCTTAATTAGGTCCTGTCAGTGATTTTTGTGTCTTTCTGAAAGCAGTGTAGGCTTGTGCGTTGTAAGTGTTGTTTAGGGTAATCAGCTGTCCAGACTGACTCTGCACTCCCCACAGAAGACAGAGGCACTCACAAGCATTGTTGGCAGTTCAGGAAGGCACAGGTAGTGTGGCTTTGACAGACTGTAATTGTGAGGGATAAAACTACAGTACAGGGAATATATAATCCCAAATCAAAAACATCTGACAGGTCAATATTCCTCTCTGATGAGAATTCAGCAGTCACCGACTACAAACCTGGTATCATGGGAAATGAAATTAATGCAAAATCATAGGCATGACTGCATGTGAGACATTAAATAGTGTAGATCACAGCAGACTGTTGTATTTTCATTTTTGACTGCTTTTGTTTCTCACAGGAGGTGTTTATGCACATTGTTTCAAAGGGTTTGTGTACACATTGTGGATTTACTACAACAATGTTGTTGATTTTTGTTCCCCAGCTGCTATGGGTAACATGGGCATCTTTGTACCACCTGTGCAGCAGGAGGTCTTTCCTTCCTTCAGCTGATTGCAGATTACAGGTTTGGATGTTATCAAATTAACCTTATGAACTGCTTTGGTTATTCTCAAATCAACCTTTGACCTGCACGTCAAAATTGTTGCAGCTGAACGTGTAAGAGAACGTGAGGATTAAGGTGGTGGGGATGCTATCCTACCATTTAAAATCAAAGCCAGCCTGGAAAACATTGCTTATGAAATTGATTGATCTTTCTGTTGTGAGGAAAGGATAAGGTTGAGACACAGACAGCATAAAAAATGTTTTGTGCAGAGCAAATATGTTAAATGCAGTGTCCACTCTTACCCTGGTGGTTGCATTGCTGGTGTGACAGATTGAGGGACAAGACTGCAGGAGCTCGATCTCTCCAGGGCCATGGAGGAATATGAGCACCACTCAAGGTGCTCAGGGGGCTGGCTGGTGTCCTCTACCACTGTCTATTGCCTTGGAATGGAAATGGAAACAGGAAGAGTTTCTTGTTGACTGGAGAAAGACAGAAGTTGTCCCCTGTGTTCAAAATGGCCAGGAGGTCTGCTTGGGGAAGCACAGGGCAGATGAACTCACTTTGGGCCCTCTTTGGAGCAGGTTTTCTTGGAAGCTATCTCTGGGCCTGTGAAGAGGAAAGCATTTGGATGCTTAATCAACCCTATTGCCTTCTATGACAGGATAAATGGATTTGTGGATGACGGGAAAGTTGTTATTTACCACAACTTTAACAAGGCTTTTGATATGGCCCTTGAGGATATTTTTGTAAATTGTGCTGGTCTGAGTGCCTGGACAATTAAACAGTCTTTAGGTATCAACTCAGGTATCTAAATGTAAAAAGAGACTCACAAAATATCTAAAGAAATTCAGTTAGTAGTCTTCAGAGAATGATTCAAAATTATTCAGAATGTTTTCAAGTGATAAAGTCAACTACTCCTTGCAAGGCTGCAAAGCATAAGCAGTACTTGAATCTTATTTATTAGGAAGGCCATACAATTTCTTTTTTTTACATATAGAACTCAAGCCAAAAGAGGATAATGAAGAGTATGCATTAAACTACAGCAATTGTGTTTGTTTAATAGTAATATTGCAACACTAAAACTCCTACTTGTTATCCCTCTTTATTAATAAATAATTACTGATTTTATTGTTCATTTTTTGTAAAACCAGGCTTTGAACTGGGAGGGCTAGAGGGGAAGGAACATTTGCTGTCCTCCTCAAGCAAATGGGCAGTGGCCACTGGGAAGGTGACAGGCACTGATGGTCTGGGCAGGTATTCTCCCTCCTTGTACAATAGCTCTGCAGACATGCAAAGAACTCACTTTCTGCACAAGGTTTCTGCCATATCAGTCTGCTGCAACCAGATGCTTCAGGTAAAGTGTGTAGCACAGGGATGAGGATCAAGTCAGACACTGAACAGCTTCTTTGTCACCTTTTCCTGGAGTTGTGGGTGCAGTTCATCATTAAATGGAGTTAACAGCACTCTAAAACTGACATTCCAGAACATTTACAGGAAGGATCTACAGCACACATAGGTTTGGCAAAGGCTTAGAGCAGTTATAGGTTTGGGATGTGGGAATTTGTAATGCTGTGTTTACTTTTTCTTTCTGTTTTTCCTTGTACTCATGGGATTACTGGTGATGAGAGAAACTTGGGATGGCTTTACTGTGAGAAATAGTGATGTGTTTGTGCTTTACAAGTCGTTGCACTGGTGTAAAAGAGGATTAAATAGTAAGCAGAGTGTAGCCTGTTTTAAGACAATACTTCTTGGAGAGCTGCACTAAAAACAGTTTCATTTAAATGAAGACACATGTGGATCCAGCTAAGAAATAAGTCATGTCTGATTTAGCCTTATTAGATGGATAAAATAACACCTGGTTTGCTGGGCCTGAAAAAAAATAAATGGTTAATATTAAAAAGCAAAAGCAGGGGAATACAATGGTGAAAAGAGCAGGCAGTGATTGAAAGGATCTGTAAGAGACTGCACGGAACCATTCTGGAATGTGTGTGTATGTGCTGAGTCACTGGCAGAGGAGCTGATGGACACTCCTGCCCACTCCAGGGGCTGCTCCAGACACTGCCAGAGCTGTCCCCAGCCCTGGGGCTGTCAGTCATCCAGGCCACCAAAGCCTGCCCTGCTCACTCTGCTGGTGGTTCACAGCTGCTCAGTGCAGCGTGTGGAATCTGTACCTGACAAGTGCTAACATCCATGCTCAGATGGCAGGGCCTAGGGATATTGTGGGAGATTGTATCCTCATTATGTAAACTGTGTTTTCTCTTCTTGCACATACCCAGGGTTGTTTCTTAGCTTCCTGTCAGTTTGGGGTTTTTTTTGATTAAAAGTTTAAGTTTAGATGTATTTTGAGATGTTTTGGCATGAAAGATCCAGCATAAATACAGAACTTGAAGTGCAAAGCTGAATGAATATAAGCTATTATAATACTATAAATGATTTATCTTGAATTACACCCAGAAAAAAGATGTGATAGAGCCAAAGCATATAATATCAATGAAAAGGCAATCCCTACTTCTGCATCTCTTTGAGCTGTTACAATTTTTTTTTTCTCTTTTTCCTTTAAATTGCATTAGCCATTCCAGATAGACACTCAGCTTCTGAAAGAAAGGCCCTTGACATTAAGTGTACTGAAAGGTCATTGAACAGTCATAGCTTTCTTTTAATTTTAAATGCATTTATCCAAGAAAACACAGCACTGATACAACATCTGCTTTTCAAAGCGACTCTGTCTTTTAGCTGAGCTGACTGAGGCATTCAGAGGTCAATTGAAATGCCTAAGGTCACTCAGAGTGTCACAGTAAGGGATGGGTATCTGGAAAACACACTTGAAACAGCAACCTAATTTTTTTTTTCCCCCAGAAATTACAGGATTTTCCTTTAAACTTCAGAGTAAACAGCAGTATGGTTCTGAAAAAAATATAGGAATGTTAAAGATGGTGACTCCTGCTGTGTTGATTACTATTGATACTGTGAGTTATTTGTAGAGGATTCTAAAAATTCCTGTCTAGAAAAATGATCAAGTTACATATTGCAAAAGCAACAAATACTGTGAAGGCAGAAGGCTGTGAGAGGGCTTACTGCATTGTTGCCACATACACGCTGCTTTGTCAAACTTGTTTTTTAATAATTTTTCTGTGATTGACTTCAATTAGATGGCACTGTCTAAACTGGCTGATGAGCACACTTATAAGATCAGAGCTATTTTGGGAATGAAAGATCCTTTCCCCCGTCATTGAGCAGTGAAGTAGGATGCAGTGATGACTGTGATTAGCAGAATACATGCGTTCGCACGAGGGAAAAACACTACGCTGAGGATAAAGTACAATTTTAGCTTTGGAAAGCTGCACAAAAGCGTCTGCAATGTTGTAGTGATATCTTTCACTTTCGTGGCTTTTAACCCTCTGACTGCAGAAATTCTGTAAAGTTTCACCCAATTTAGTAAATGCTGCCATAACTATAGAGAAGAAAATACAAGTGATTTGTTGAAGATGGGTGTTTTTCAGAAGTAAATTCTGTTGGGGAAATGCATAGCCTGTCAACACATTTGTATAAAGAACTCTGAAGAATTGCTATGAATTAAAAGTAATTTATGGCCAGTGATTGTAATTCTTCATTCTGTACATGCCTCTATCTCCCATTGACTTACATTAAAAAGAATGTTTGAGATGTACAAGGAAAGCAAAAGAAAGTCAAAAAGAAAGGCAGCTGTGGGACAAGTTATAGGAAGCAATCTTAACGATTAACAAATTTATTTAAAGATTGCCAAGGGCAAAAGCAAGGAACTATCTTCCAAGTAGTGCAGTTGAAAGATGGCATGTGTATCTTTCACCTTCATTGCTGACAAAAAGAGCATTACTATAATCTGATGGCAAAATAAGAATTCATAGAGGCTATCTTTGTAAGGTCAGATGGGAAGGGAGAACATGAAGAGGGAATACATGGGAAGTACATCTATGCTTCTATTATTACAGCATACTGAAGAATGATCAAAAGAAATGTGACCTTTTCTGAAGGTGACTGATGCATTCATTGCTGGCTTTAACTTTTTCTGCCAATATTCTGATGTTTCATTTGCCATTTGATCCTCAGAAGGCTTATTTTTCACAGAAAAGTGAGTGGATGTTAAAAATCTTGTTTGGGGTTCATCACCCACCCCACCTCCCAACCACTTGGGAAACAGCCTGGGTACTGGGGAAGAAAAACTCAAATCATTATTTCTCAGAAGGATTCTAATGTTATTTGGTGGGACACTTTGTAATCTTGTTGAACATTGCAGTTCTCTGTATTGACTGTACGTTGTCCAGTAAAAGCTCTGGCTGGAAGATTTTTCTTCTGCTTCCAAACTGCATGTACCATGTCTGAAAAATGATTTTGCTGAAGTAAAATACAAACTGATCAATCATACAAACAAGACAAAACTCCCACAGAGCACATGGGAAAAAGAACAAAGATTATTTTTGTCTGTCTAGTTAGAATTTTGCATATGCTTCAATATATCTGACAGGTTGTTTGTGCCTTTTAGAAGATTAAAAAAATATAAATAAATATATATGGAGAGAGTTCTGATAAGTAAAATAGCAGTGTTGTTTTTCATACATTTGGGGTGCTGAAACAATTCACAAGGGGCAAAGCAGGCCAAGTTGTCTTATGTTGCTCTCTGCAAATGAAGATAAATGCCTTGTTCTTTATCACTTGGGGTTGCATTCCTGAGAGAAGGATTTTTAAAATGGATTTTTAACTTTCAATTTCTTTTTTCCTTAGTTATATATGTATTTAAATTATAAAGGGAGTATTTGAAGATTTGTGTTAAATCTGGGCTCCAGCTATGTTAGACCCTGATATATTGTGGCTATCCTGAAAAAGACAAAAAGGAGAAAAAAATTATGCTAATCCTTCTAGAATATGTAGACCTATTGGGACTGTAAAATTTCAGAATGAGATTGTAACATCTTTATTGGAGCAAAAACCATAAATAGATTTATCCTTTTTTTGCTGTAGTTAAGAAAGGTAAGAAAATAAGTTGCAGTCCCTTATTCACCATATGGAACTGCACTGCTGGTTTTTTCTTGTCTCCACTGAAATGATATTTCCTTAACACAGCTTAGGTAGTGATCTTCCTTGTGTTTGATTCCTGTGTTCTCTTATAAACATTTCAAGACATCTATGTCTTTGCTTGAAGGGGTATCCACTGAAAGCCATGGCAAGTCCAAAAGAATATTGAGTGGGGTTCTAGGGGCAGCTAAAATACATGAATCTGCCTGAGTAGCTGTGAAAATCCATCCTGAATGATTATGCAAAGTTCAAACCATCTCTATTAAAAAACCCAAACAAATAACTGAATTCAACAATTATCTAGACAAAGTTCTGCCCTTCCAACTCTGCCTGGACCTGTGAAACACTTCACTTTACACTGGATTTGAACCCTTGAAGTAAATATAGTTTAAAGAAAGAAGAACCCTGATGATGGAAGGTAGGAATGAGGTGAGGGAGGTATCCTGTCCACTGAGATGTGTCCATGGTGTGGACTCTGAGTGAGGCTTCACTTTGCAAATTTATCCAGACAGCTCCAAACCAGAGGCCTGGCTGGATGGAGTAGGGAGAGCAGATCCACTTGGTTTACAGAGAGGATCTAAAGTGGGATGGAAGAGATGTCAGACCCTGGTCTCAGTTATGGAAGGATGGAATGAAGTGAGCTGTGTGGAAGCACAGAAATGTTTTGTGGTGGAGGGCATTTATGAGACAACTTGCATGTGTGTTTGAACTCTTGTGGGTGTTAACTCCAAACCTCAAATGTGTTCAGGAATGCCTAACGAAATGAGATTCAGATTCAAAAAAATTGCTCAAGCTTGTTAATATTTGATGGTGGAAATTCATCTGTGTCTCCATTCATGTGTGACCCACTTTGTATCCTTTTGGGAAATACATATGGGAAGGGCAAGAAATTGCACATGGTTCTTCTTGTTAGTGTATGCACTGAAAATCTGCAGCTTGGGAAAATATATTTTTTTCTTCCCTGTAGACCCCAGGGACACAGCCTTTAAAACTTTCTGCTTCTCTGAGATTTATGTAGATCCAAACATCCTACAAGGTCAGTAAGTGTCCCTTGTGCCCTCGCTGTAACTGCTGAAGTTCTGCCTCTCCCTGCCCCAGGGGAGACTTGCAGCACCAGGTGCTTCCAGAGAGTTTGTGTCTCCAGGGTGCTCTTCAGACAATTTGCCACTGAAGATAAAAAAAAACAAATACTACCTGTGGAAGTATTCATCCTCCTCTGGCTGGAGGAGGGAATGTTTGGCAGCCTACCTGTCCTGTGCCTGTGGCCAAACTCCTCCCAGCTGCGCATCTCCAGCCCTGCAGAGAACCTTCTGCAAAGCCCAGCTGGCTGAGCTACAGGGCAGCTCCCTTCTGTTCCTGAGCAGAGATGGAGAGGGCTGAGTGCAGAGGCTTCTGCAGATCAGTGTGATTTACAACCCGCACAGCAAAGAAGTGACTCTCTATACAATAACCTTTGGTTTTGTAGAGCTGGCTAAAAAACAGTCAATTGAATGTGAAAGAAGCTAATTAAGAAACAGTAGACCAAAGTAGTCATCACTGTAATTTCTTTGGCTTCAGTGAGCTTATTGCATGGATGAGTTTTATTGGAGACATTATTACTAATACAGAAAGTATGTGCAAAGTTAGGAGTTATGAAGTCAAAGCTGTAATTCACCTGGGAATACTGTTCTTGATTTTCAAAGAAGGCTGAAAAGAGTTAAATATGAAACTTCTACTTAATTTCTCTTGCATTTGGGCACTTAATCTTCTTGAACTTTAAAAAATATCCTACCTAGTGAGCCAGTTGCTTAGCTTCTGTGGAGTTCCCAGAGTGCTAGGTGATATGCCAAGGAAGCTCTTGCTTTAGTATTTCTCTGAATGTAAGTAGCCTGAATTTTTAGCATACTTGCTCAGTCAGAAAAGGATGGAAGAAGCTGCTTTGTGCAACTGTTTCTATTCCTGTACTTTCCATTTAAGTGACACTGGAGATTTTGTACCCTTTTCACACTGAGAAGGCAGAGTTCTTCATTCCAGGCTGTTTTCCCTCTCTTTTGGTTTTCTATCTAACTAAATTAATTTATGATATTCCAGAAATGTACTTTATGGGTGCCTCACAAGCAGATCACTGAACTCTGCCCATGATCGAGCTGCTGCTTTGTGCTGTGAGCCTGGAAGCTATGTTGGCTTCTAAGAGTTTTTGCCTAATTGAGAGGAGCCTCAAGTGCACTGAGGTAATGCATCCCTGCCATAATCTTCACCAAAATTAGTCTCCTATATAGTCTCCTGGACATATACCAGGATAGAAAGAATAGACTTGGTGTTCTCAGCTTTGGCTCAGATCAGACCTGGAAATTTTAATTAGGGTTTAGGTCTGCTTAGGTTTGGAATCTGAAACAACGCTGAAATCTTTGGAAATTTGGTGTCTAATTACCTCTTGGGGTTCTGGGACTGAGTGATTTACTTAAAATCACAAGTGGAGTAGAAACAGAAACTGAACAGAGAATTCCCAAATCCCAGTCCTTCACCATTTATCCTTGACTCATCTGGTATCTTGTGATCTAGGTTTCACTTCAGCCAGCTGCCTTCATCAAGCCGTTGGTGTCACCCTACCCTGGGACAGCTGGCTGGAGTTTAATGCAGGAGGAAGTGTCATCTGCATATTCTTGTTTATCTGTGGCATTATGGGATGCCCGCTGGCAGCTCGGCACAAGCACAGACTATAAAATGGGAAAGAGCAGTGTCTGTGGATCTTGAAGGAAAACAAAGTTTCTGATCAGAGATTTCAGTCTGAAACACAGAAAGGAAACTGCCAGAATTAAGTGCTGTTTATTTAGATAATAAATGTAGGAGCCAGGAAATTTAATCTCACTGAAAACATCTGCATTTCAGTGGTATATATGCAAAGGAGAAATCTAGAAGAAAGAATTGTCCACAGATCTCTGTGCCATTCCTCACTTTTTTTTTTTTTCTCTGCATGGCTAAGGAAGACTTGGAATGATTTGCAAGGACATACTTTTAAAGAAATATTATAAGTAGTGAAATCTAAAAAAAAAAAAAAAGAATGACTTTTAAGTATTTAAAATCCAACCCTGATATTTGAAAAGAAAATGCTAAGTAATAAAGGGGATGAATTTCCACACAGCATACTGCACAGGAAATTTGCACATGCAACCTTTTATTTGTTTAATGGATTTTCTGTGAATATCTTCCATTAAATGTTTGTAAAACTTCAGCCCAAGAAATTTAGCAATGGAAGTGAAAGCATTTATATTCATTAAATGAGCACAGACTTTTTGCTCATGATTTGGGTGGAATTTAAAATGATTAATGCAGCTTAAAGTAGTTAGGTGATAGGAATTTTCTAAAACATTTTATCTGTATCTAATAAGCCCTCTTGGGGATACAAGGGCTTATGATGCATATAAGGAAATTTAGAATCAGTTTATTAAAAACACATTTCTGCTTACTTTATTGGTGTTCTTCCATTGTATCTAAAGGCTTCCAGGTATTTTACTATCTAGTCAAGCCAGTCCATAGAGAATAGAATCATATAAACACCTATATCTGAGAGGCCCAGCCTTTTATTGTAGACATGGGAGTTGCAGCTGGTGAATGGGCGAAATAGATCCAGGAATATGTTATAGCTGAAGTTCAGAAAATCCTTCACAGAAACTGAAAATATCTTAAAGTGAATTTTGCCTAGTGAGGAGCTCTTAAGCAGTATTCTGTAAAATTTTAAATGTAAAGGAAAAGCATTCTAGTCAGGCTGTAGTCTCAAATTAAGCCTCTTAAGTGGCTTTGTGATAAGGTAACATTAAAAGTACTGAATGTAGTTGTTTATTCAAGTTTTCTAGAGAAAGGCATTTCAGATTTGCCTAGAATTCAACTAAGGGCCTTTCCGAGTTTTTGACTGACTTTGTAGTGATGGAGAAATCAGTGTGGATGACAGTAATAAATCATTTACTGCGTTCACAGTGCAAATTAAAAGTGGTTCACTTGGTGCTGTAGATCCCTGGTAAATCAGCCTCTGCAAAGTCACCATCGACAGCATTCAAAGCCAAGCCCCTCTTGGATGGAAAATCAGTGCAGTGGTGTCTCAATTATCCAGGGTAGACTCTGCAGGTGATGGATGGGAAGCAGGCTGCAGGTACCCAGACACTCGGGATGAGTCAGTCTGGCGCTGCTGTGAGCAGTGATGATACCAGCTCTGCTGAGAGCTGGGGAGCTCTGATTCAGCATTGTCACTGACCTCTCTGTGCACCATTTTTTCCTGCTGTGTCCTTCTGCAGCCTGATTTATAGGGGAAGAGGGACTGTGGGCAGTAAGGTGGCAAGTTAAGCATTTGTTAATCCAGTTTGTTGAATATCTGTCATGTTTGTTGTGCATTTCGGACCTGCCAGGTATCATTTCCCTGAATTTCTTTGAAGAATTGATTTTACTGAGTTAGAGAAGTGAAAATTTTAGAGTTGGAGGGTAAAAAAGCATGAATGAAATGAATGGCTATTCCACAGAAGCTGAAACACATATCAGTCTCTGGTTTCATGTACCAGGTCCATGCCTATAGTAGAAACTCTTTCCCAGGATAACATTATGATGGAGTTGCTGAACTTTATACTGGTCAGTACATTTAGATTATGAGTACTCGAGTGAACTCTTCCAACAGCGGGGTTGTTAACTGGTACTTATCCAGAACCATTGCAGTGATAACTGGAAGAAATCTGTAGCCTTGAAATAGCCAGAGACTCTGTTCACCTCAGTTCTTCCAGCCAGTCTCCTTCTCCTCACAAGGACTCACTTTAATGTGGCTATAAATTTTTTAAAGGAACATCTTGAACTGAATGCCACAGCAAATAAACCCTTGTGATAGCACACAATGATGCTTCATTCCTCAAGGAATGATGAAAAAATGGAATAATTTGTTCTTTGTTAATATGTGCTTTATGCTCAAAAGAGGAAAAACAACTGATACCTTTAGCTCTTCAGTTTTACTGTTGGGTACATTAGGAAAGAGCAGGACAGAATTAGCAAGGTGGCATGATTCCTGTTGTAGATCCTGCTTGTTTCAGGCTTCACTGACTCAGGGAAGCAGCAACGTGCTGCCCACCTGGCTGTTTGAGGTGGTGTTCACTCAGGTGGCAGTGCAGGGTGTTTGCAGAGTCAGTGCAGGCTGATTTTGGGATGTGACAGTGAACTATCAAATTCTTCTGGATCCATCATGACACAGATGGATGTTTATAGATAGGATAAACAGAAAGTTTAAACTCCTGGTGTCAGGGCAAGGGGGAGACTGAATAATTACTAAAGGAAGTTATCTTCTGATTATTCAGTCAAAACAGAAATAACAAGTTTCAGGTAATTTCTTCTTAGTTGCTATTTGTTTGGTGTTCAGTGGCCTACTTTAGGGATAGCATATATTTAACAGATAATCCTATGCAGAACAGAATTTTTCTACACTTAAATTCGAGGTCATGGGTGTGTTTGTTTCTGAAGATTTATTGAAAGGCCATCTACTCTTTGGGCAGAGAAATTTCTACTCCCTTTTCTGCTGTTAAACTGTGTGATTCTAAATGTCTCCTTGGAATACACACTGCCTATTTCTTTGTAGGTACAGATACTTCTAAACGCTGTCTTAAAATAGGTGCAGGGTGAAGAAATTGTCTGCCATCAGATGAGTAAGACTTGGCGGGGCTTCTTTCTTCCTTTCATCTACATATGCACACCTCTACAGTGATAAAAATATCCTTTTTAAAACCTGCAAGGATCTACTGCTACTCTCAAAAATGCCTGGCTGTTGTGGGGCAGTTGTGACTCTTCGTGGCAGTGTAGGGTATAATGTGTGTAGTTCTGCTTCTGGTGGGAGTGTCTCTGCAGGCAGACTAGAGAGGAAAGGCTGAACCAAAATCAATCCACGTTAATCTCCCGCCATGCTGGACACAAGGACATTGTTGAGGTTTGATTGATGAATTCTGATCCTTGCTTATGAAGTTACAGGAAATAGAATATGCTGGCTTGAAGAAGAGTGATGAATCCATAGGAGTAGAAACAATATGCCCCATACTAGACTCATATTCCCAACTCCAAATGCTCCTCTTCTTTCCATTCCAACATCCCAGATGGCAGATCTCCTTAGCACAGTTTAAAATTTTCAGCTTACTGAAAATGGTTTATTTTTTTCTTCTTTTCACTATCTTGTCACTTAAGACCCCTTCACCTAATGAGTATCTCCAAGGTCACATCGGGGAATGAGCTGACAGGATGAATGACAGGGTACATGGACAGGGTGAGAGTTTTCCATTTCCATTTCAGTTTGCAGCCTTGTTGGCACACAGTCCATATCATCTCTAATAAAAAAGAGCCATAGCTTTCCAGGTTTTTCAATTATTGTTTTAATTTCTTTGCTCTGATCGCTACTTTATCACAGCATAGGAAGTTACTCTGATTATCTTTGTTGTAGCACTTTAATTATAAAAAATAATGCCCTAACTTATGTTCTGTAAAACAGTTAAAACAGCCAAAGGGAGAAAGCTTACCCATCATGAACTTTGACTTTTCTCTAGTCATGTGGATTCAAGTGGGACAAGCAGACAGTCATTTCAGGTGTTCTAATACCCCCAATCTATGACTATTTTCCTCAGAAAAAAAGGATTGTAATTTTTTAGTCTAGAGACATTATTAGTGATTTCATCAAATCTAATGAAAAGCAGGCATTTATTTTAACTAAGTAGTGATTTAGCTGAACCCTACAAACACAGGCAAAGCTGCTGCAATTTACTTTCAGGAACACTTGTGGCTGAGGTCACTGATGTCCTGCGTTATTTCTTGGAAAGTCAGAAATGTGTGCAACCTCTTTTATTAAAAAGCCTTGAGGTTCTTCTTGCACAAGTAAGAATAATTTAGTCTTAGTATTCTAATTACATTCTTCCAAAAATTTCCCTCAAAATTCCAATTAATTATCATCTTCACTTCCTCTTCTGATGAGCTGTCACGTCATGTTGTTTCTGTGAAATGCCTGATAGCCACTTCAGATGTAAGACTCTGCATTTTGCTTGGGAACGAAGCCTTGCTGTGGATAAAGGGTCAGATCCACCACCAGCATGTGTCAGTGTGATGTGCTGATTATAGGGAAGGTATTTTAAATATAGCAATGATGAAACTGAGTCTAAATATTCATGCTTAGGGTATGAAATGAGGTGTGAGTTTTCCCTCCTCTTGCCATGTTATCTGTGGTATTCTGCACTCTGAAAGCTCTGTTTTTGTTCCTTAATCATTGTGCCCAGTGTCTTTCCTCACTAACAAGAGGGAAAACAGGGAAAATCCTTCTATGGTAAGGTGATGATACCAGCAGTTATACTGCTTACAAAAATTTTAAAAGGGGGTTGGATATAATACTAAAATGCATATCTACAATGCAAAATTTACTGATTCCTGTTGTTGGCTGCTGTTGAAATGGAAACTTTTAAACAGCAAATAAGAACAGTGCATTCATTCTTCTTTAGAGAAATGGGTAAAACACTTCTGTTTAAAAAAAATAAACCAGAAGTTTTGTATTCTAGCTATTTAAAAATCCTTCAAAATGGGGCTTTGTAAGAGACATGAGATAGATTTTGAGGAATATTAGAAGCATTTTCCTTGCCATTTGGTTTATAACCATAGCTTCTTCCAAAGGAGTACAAAATATGAGTGATGGAGATGATCAAAATACCTGGATGCTGGAAACTCTGTGTAGCTTTAGGAAATTACTTCACAGAATCAATATTGCATTCTGTTGAAAATGTGCTGGAAAGTGAGTCACCATCTTGAATTTCAAATGTAGGAAGAGTAAATTATAAAATCAGGGTATATTATAGATGTATCATTTCTTCCACAAACTACAACTCGAGGTGCACATCCTTTCAAGATGCTGATATATTAAATAGGTATCATTTCTTTTCATATTAGTGCTTTCATGAGCAATACTTTGTGACATGAGAATACATTTAGTTGAAGGAAAGGGTGGAGAAGAGAGGTTGTAGTGGGAGATACTTTTTTTCTGTCTTTCACCTGCATATTGATAAGCTGGCTTTGAGGTATGTTTCCTGTTTGTTTGCAATTGCAAATTCTTGCTAAATTGCAGTAGAACATCTTGTCTGCATTTTATAAATTCACAGCCACTCTACTTAAATACAGTTCTCACCCACACAGAGTTTCATTTGCACAAAAGTCATAGCAGCAGAATATCAGCAATTCCCACAGAAATGACAGCCTAAGCCTTTAGTTCATAATATTGAAAAATTTCCCTAACTTGCAATGTTTCCTGAGGGAATGTCAGAGTTGGCATACATTTCTGCTGCTTTTCTCTAATTTTTAACCTCTTATTACAAATGAAAGCTTGTAGGGTTTTTAACAGGTGGTTTTTGCCTGGGAGTACATGACAGAAGTAGAAAGCCAGAGAACTGTGATAAAAATTAAACTCAGCAAATCGAACTAGTTCTAGTGAGAATGCAGTAGGGAGTTACAAATCCTCAGTGAAAAGAGCTAAAGATTGCTTAATTAAACAGGGTTGCAGAATTAGATTTAACTTTAAACTTGAAATTTAAATGAATTTCTTTGGTGAGGAAACAGTGACTTCTTGAATGTCTTCCTAGAATTTAAATCAAAGTAGTTGCTTATTTCACAGAGAAGATTTCAAAGTCCTGGAGAATAGGCTTTTATTACTATATTTATAAATTGTCTATAAAGAAATATTAAGTGATGATTAGAGACTATAACCCAGGATAAAAACCCAAAAGAAAAGGAATTAACATCTTTGTGGGCTGTGAGTACTCAGTCACTGCATTTGATTTGAACAGGAAATATTTAACTTACATCAGATTTTTCAAAACCTTGTGTAAAAGCAGATTTCACAGAAGATCTTGAAGGTCCCTGGAATCTGTGACCAAGGATTTATAAATGCCAGCTAAAAGCAGTGGAAATACTATTAGGAAAGAAGGTAGAGAGAAATTAGTCTTGATGAAATGTTTTGGGCAAGAATCCGAAAATAAATTTAGTGTTGCTTGTCCAATGGCTTGCATTTATGATTTGTTGTTTCCTTTGCAGCTCAGGAGCTGTAGATTCCCCTACAAATGATATTTCTACCTGTTACCTTTTAGCTTATCTGGTAGACTTCTGAAATGGATCAAATGGCATTAATTGAATTTTGAGGAATAACCCATTGACTTTATAGTTAACCCCAGAAGTTGTGTTGTGGGTACTAGGTAGCCAGGACTAATTCACCTTTGAGTATCTTGCCACTGCTACCTGAGCATCTTTGACAATTTTCACCTGTCCAGATTTTTATTAATGCAAATCTCTGCCTCGTTTTCATCAAAGACTGTGACAAAAAGTTTTAAGGCACTGGGCTTTGTGGTTTCAGAGGTCCTTGGCATAGATCTTCCAGAAAGGGCCCTGAGGCACTTTATCTGAAAATGCAAAAGTGATGCTGACTGGGGATATGGCAAGGCCAAGGTGCCTTAGGGAAATGATGGTTCAGTGCTTCAGCAGGACAGCTTCTCTTGGATGATGCCAATTAAGCTGTAGCTGTCATTTAAAGTTGCTGTCTTCTGGATTGCACCTCCTGTGCACAAGCAGGAATCAATCAGTCTCTGGTGCTGTGTTATAAATAAAAATGAAGGTTCATGGTTTTGTAAATGTAAAATAAGGCCCCAAAACAACATGTACCCAAATGTTGCTCATTTCCAATAGTGGCAATTATTTCTTGGGCTCTTTCAGGAGGTATTGAAGTCTGTCATCTCAGAAGTTTCATGTACCAGATGAATTAAACTAAAGCCACCACTTAAATGCCTTTATAAGGCTGTGAATTATTTTTAAATTCAGGCAGTGTTATATCAATAAACAAGCACGTAAAAAGCTATAGTGTAATCAGGTTTATTGTTTCATAATAGGTTTATACAAGTTATGAATACCAGAGTTTTATTAATTGGACTTTTAATTATCTACTATAGTGAAGAGTGATGTAAAATTACTAATAGCTGTGCTAATTAATATGGGGATTCAATGGTTGTTAATTAAGGGCAAATGGGACAGGGCTAACACAATCCCCTTTTGACTATGATGAATAAAAAGTCAAACCAATAGCTTATTTTCAAATTAACATGATTGATAAAAAGTCAACTCTGAGCACAAGTCATTCATCCTAAGGGAGCTGCAATTTTAATGTTTAGATGATGCAAATAAAGAGAACATGTCTATAGGCCTTGAAATAAAGGGAAAAGCTGCAAAAACTTCAAAGGGCTAAACTACAGATTTGTAAACTTGGTTTTAATTATGTAACTTTGTGCACACTGAGGCTTTTCAGATCACTTTCATTCCTCACAGATTTAAATAAAGCTGACACATGAATGACTAGACATCTGTAATATATTCCAGGAAAATTGTCATTATTTGACTTTCTTTTCTGTTTATCAGATATTCTGAACAGCACTTTACATGCTTATAAGAAAAGAAGGTGGTGTTGAGGGGAGAGAAGCACCTTGCCAGCAGCTGGTTTATCAGCCTGTCCCTGTGATCATTGCAGTCTATCCCCTTCTGATTGCTGTCTGCTCATTACTTGCTTTCCTGCATGTGGCTAAACATTTGAAACTTGTGTTTAAAATATTCATGAAGTCAAATCTGTGTGTGTGTGTCTAGAAAAACCTCCAAGACAGAATCCAGAGTGTTTGGTGATGTGCTTATGTGACACAGATACTGTGGGATGTATTGAGAGTTTTCACATAATATGTGAGGTCTTGAGTTGGATTTCCCCTTTGCTGAAGGAGGTTAAAACTTGCATTTCCCATGATGAATGACTACCAAGGTAAAGGCTGCTTTGTTTTGGGATTGTTTCTGCTTGTTCTGCTACAGAAATGTTGTGTAACAGGAGCAGTGAGCACCTAAGACAAGAAGTCAGATGTATAAATGTGGTTTCATGAGCAAATATTTAAGGCAAGTTTGAGCCTATTAGGAAAAACAAAAATTCAAAACATTGAAAGCTATAATTGAAACATGCTGAAACTAGAGGAAAAATAGGAAAACATTTTGATCTTTATGAGACAGAGATGTATGTATGCTGTTTGACATAGAGTGAGCGTAATTTGCATAGTTGAATATGAATTTAAGAACTTGGGATTGGAAGGAATCTCCTGAAACCATATTGCTTGGTCCTCTTCTATCACAGGCAATTATTTCACATAAAATTTTCACAATCTATCCCATTCCAAATTTAAAAAGCATATTTTTTACCTTTGGTTGCTGAGTCTGTGCTTTGGCTCTCTGATGGTTGGAAGCCTCCTAATCCCTAGGCTAAATTTATTCTTGACTGGTTTATTCTGATTTTGTTCATGACCATTTGCTTCTGTTCCAGCTCTGATTTTTAGCTTGATTTTTCCCCTTGGACAGATATTTCTATCTACAGGCTTTTTTTGACTTTCCAAATAAGGCAATTCATATTGGGCTTCTTTTATTTGACAGTATGGCCCTTCCTAATTCCTGTATAGTACTTCCCTGCATCTTTTCCAACTCCCTTCTGTACTCAGGAACCCAGGTAGGGCTTTGTCAGTGCTTTAAGCAGTCCAGTACTTTTTAAACTCTTAGGGAAATGAACTGATTGATGTATTCTGTCTGTAATCATATTTACCACTTTTTAAAGTCTGTACATATCAGCAAATATTTTTTCTTCCTCCCTTTTCAGTGTCCTGCAGTTCAGGTTCATAATTATCAGTCTCCAGTTATGTACCCTTCACTGCACTGAATTTCTACATACTCTACATCTATTACTTTACTCTTCAAGGTTTTTCTTTATATGTGATATCCCAATATTTTATGTTGACATTGTCTCCTTTTTGTTTTAGGAAATTTCATTTTATTCTTACCTATTTTGATGGATATTGTTATGAAAATATTGATTGTTCTACTAATATTCATTTTGATGAGGGCAGAGCTTTTTTCTTAATTTAAAAATTTGGTAAAAAAATATCTGGGAGGGGAGTGGTCTTCCCCATGCTTTGCATTTCAGTAATATCATAATAAGTTACATTTCTTAAGTCAATATGTGCTGTGTTATTGTGAAAAGATATTTTTTCATGATACAGGGCAGGAACTATGTCATGTGCACTTTGGGTTTTTGAGTGTTTAGCTTTTATTACTGCCAATACATAACAGTACGTATATGAAAAACTATGTTAGCAATAACATTTTCTTTAATTAATTTTTCCATGAATGAATTCCTATTAGAAATTCATTCTTACTACACTGTATTATGTTGTGATGCACTTTGGTGAAATTAACTCAAAGAGCTGCTCTTTGCAATTTTAATATTCCGCTGGGTTTTCCATTCTAGAAAACTCATTATTATACATGTACAAAGCTGAAAAGAAACAAGAGAGAGGCATATTGTGTGAATAACAGTCAGGGAAAAGAGACAGCTGGCATGATAATTTTCTAATAAAGCTTAGAAAAGGCTGCTGTGTCTTGAAAAAAATGAGAGTTTTAATTTGAGTATTCCTTTTGTTTGGATTTGCTTTGTACTAAAAAGTTCTGAATTCTATTCACACCTTTTATGAATATTAACTGAAAAACAAATATATCTTGTCAAGCCCTTCTACTTGGTAGGTGCAAAAGAATCAGTGGTGTGTATCCAGCGGGGGATGGTATTTCTTGTTCTTCTTATCCACTAATTCTCCCCCAACCAGACTGTGCAGTTTGGATCTTGATAAATAGAGATTTTTCTGAATCATGGACAACTTATTAACACATGGAGCCTTTAACTAGCTGTGTGCCAAACTGCAGCCTCTAAGAAATGCTTGTACCTTTCTTAATTCCTATCACATTTAAGATCCTGACCTTTGGAGGCTGTGCCAAAAGGACCAGTAGTGGGAGGCTAGAAAGGTTCTAAACAACAGTCACAGAAATTAAACACTTTGCTTCTGACCTTTGAAGTCACTCAAATCTTGTTATTTGTAAGTAAAGCTTTAATTTTTTTCAGATATGGCATTTTTAAAGACTACATGCTACTTTCTTACAGAATTTAAACCAGATTATTTTTAAAAATGTACTAAGTATTTACATTTAATTAGAAAACTCAAACACACAGCTTAGAGAGGCAATTTAAGGTGAAATTTAAATTAGTATGAGGGAGAAATGTTAATCCCTTAAAGTGAAAATTGAAACCAAATTCTATACTTGCTGTTTCTTTTCAGCAAAAGATGGCCAAGGCATCAGGTAGCCTTCCCTAATCTTCATTTCTGACTGGTTCCTTGCATTTTGTAAGGCTTTTAGAAATGTAACAAATGCAGTTTTGAACACATTATTATAGCAGTGTTTTAAAAATGTATTAGTCCTGTAAAATATTTTCTGTTATTCCTTGGCTTGATGTATTTTTCTAACGTGTTGCCCTGATATTAGATTATCCTAACTCATCTTTATTTTCATCCATTCATCCTTTTTATACAATATAATGTTATTTGCATTAATGAAGTTACTGCTAATTTATGTCGCAGTGAGAAAGGAATCAGGCTTGTTATATCTGGTATCACAGTTCATGAGAGAATCAGTTAATTGCATTCCATTAGTAATTAACATAGAGGAATATGAAATACTAATGTTTTGTAAACTGCACATGTAAT
Source organism: Certhia americana (assembly GCA_018697195.1). NCBI lineage: Eukaryota > Metazoa > Chordata > Aves > Passeriformes > Certhiidae > Certhia > Certhia americana. The sequence goes on from CM031864.1 coordinate 7,502,573, forward strand.
AGCCCTTATTCTCAGTAACCACAGGGCTGCAGGTGGCAGAGAAACAAAGGTCTCCACCTATAGATGGGACCTTTGCTGCTTTTAAATGAAAACCACTGACAATAGTTTTCTGAAACCACAGTATACAGTCATGGACCACGTAGCACTAAAGTGGAGACATACATCTGACATTTGGTTTAATTATTAAACAAATTATTAATTGGTCCCTTTTCTTTTTCTATGTAGGTTGAGGTTGGTTAATTTAATTTTTTAATTTTTTTTGTCATCTTTTTCAGTACTTGAAACATTTTAGCTCATTTATTTGTTCAACCTCATCTCGTGAACTGTGTGTATCACAGTGGGTTGCTGTCACTGGGTTCAGGTTCTCAGAACCCGACCTATACCCAGGGTTGTTTCATCAGGTTCAGTGCTGCAGGTGGGAGGATATAGAAAAAGGGTCAATTTTAACCATGCCCCTGCTCCACTGGAGGCAGAGATTGAGTGCCCCAGCAGGAAGAAATCTTCATGATAAAGTCAAAGGAGTTCAGGTTAAGAAATCTTTCAATTTAAATGGAACAGTGTGGGCTCTGTTCTGTTAGGAGTGTTTGGAAGCTCCCTGCTAAGAGCCAAAACCCACAAGCACATGAGGTAAACAAACACTGAGGCTTTCCCACTTCTTGGTCTGTAGGATTGAGGTATACAGCTTCCCCATGTTGGCAAAGAACTTTACATTTTTTGTTTAGAACATTTCTAAATGCCATTCACATGTATTTTAAATTTGTTTAGCCACACCTATTCCTTCATTTAACTTAGCCTGCTGGAACAAAGACTTTAATTAGGCTGTGATGGTACCAGGATTTATGTCATTGTGGAAGACTTGAGTTTCATGTGGAAGAACACTGAGAGTTTGAACACACGTCTGCTAATGGGGTGATTTTTCTGTTTAGAAAGCCATGCCTAGATGTCTTCAAGAGAACTTTTTTTTGCATGCTCATTGTTTCAGTAGTGTTTATCAGTGAACGTAACCTTTGTGGCTGGTCTTGGACAGGTGTTTCTTCCATTCATTGGGTGTTGAGATGTCTCTCTCAGCCCTAAGTCCATTCCCATATCCATCCATTTTCTTGGTCTTTCATTCTCAGCCATTTCCTCATTGCTGCACAAAACAACCCCCCAGGCATTTCCTGTGCATTGCAAACTGATTCACTTAATAGATGATACTGTTTTAAAATACAGTGTATACAGTCTAGCTGTGAAATGGGAAGTGTTTTGCAAAATCAGTGAGCAATTAAATTTCAGTTCTTTCCTGGTGGGGGCTGTGTAGAATGTCAGAACACATTAAAAATATATCAGCAGCCTCTAGAAGGACCCAATCCACTTGATCAAGATGTAACAAATTAACCCATTAGTCTCAGTTTCATCTCCTGCTGTTGTAAGTGGCATTGCGACATCTCCCATTGATAGATCTGATGAGTTCCTTACATGGGAAGGCTGGGACCACAGTAGGTATCAAAGTTTTTTTGATTTGCTGCCAGAGCTGGAATCATTTGAGTTTTTACTACCATTTTCATGACCAAAGCAGTGAGGGATCTTGGCTGTTGCGTACTTGAAATATGGGGGACTCAGAGCTTTTCTCTTCAGGATTTCTTATATGGGAAACATCTTTATGTAAAATAAATATAAGCTCTTCTGCCATGTCCTGCCTCAGTGACAGTGGGTGATGCTGGGCCAAAAATGAAAAGTCCTGGCTGAATATTGAATTGTGGTTAACACCTCAGAGAAAGTACTCGTAGCTGCAGTAATAGTGCACCCAGTGTATTTCCTCACCACTTCATGGCTTCACTGTTTGCTGCTACTGTAAAAATCTGGGTGTGAAGTGTGTATTTAAACAGTGTTTCTTTATTTTCCCCAACTAATTTTAGTCTTTGACTTTGAATGACAGTTTATTTGTAAATTAGGAGTAAGTGTGAGTAGGAAGGAATGGATAGCCCAGGTGATAGGTAACAGATAGAGAGCCTTTCATTTGTAGCTTGCCAGTTCAAATTTGGCTCGGGTCTGTATTGACAGAAATTCATTATCATCTGATGGTTGTTTGGGAGTCTGTGTGAAAGGAACTGATGGTATTCACATTCAAAAAAACAACAACAAAAAACAAAACCTGTCACAATTACATTCTTTTTGGCAGCTCCTGTGAGCATGAGGATGAACTTCCCTCTGACATCTTAAAGCAGTCTTTCCAGATAAGGCTTCAGGCGAATTGGCAGAACGATATGGAAATTTGCAGACACTGTCCAAGTTTTATCTATCCTTTGTCTAATCAAGGGATCCTAAGCCTGTAAATGAGAAACAAAAGTGGCTTCTATGTGGCCTCTATCTTTTGCTCTTTCAGGTGCCCAATATGCAATTGCTGCCCTCTGATTACCAGAGAATACCAAGCATCCCCAGCAGCTGAAAAGGGATAATTTGGATGAGCCACTCTAGCTTTAAAAATATTCATCAGAGAGATTTGCCCTTGGGCAAATGTAACTCTGCCAGACAGTCAGAAATATAATGGAGTCATTTTTGTCCCTTAGCCTTGTCTGCAGTTTGGCAAAATTAACTGCTAAATGCCAACAAACTGCCAAAATCTTGTAGCAAAGGTAGAGACCAAATCTCTCAGCAGAGCATTTTCTGAGTGTGGTGATATTTAACTTAATTGGGAAAGTGCAGTATGTCAATATGAACTTTTCCCACCCCCCTATCTGTCTCGCTCTGAGGCAGTCATACCATTTCATTTTAGCAATACAGAAACCTTCAACCACCAAAGGATGTGCCAGCCAAAAAACATCACTGCCAACAATTATATGCTAGATGTGTGTGGGCAATAACATATGCACTTAAAAGGACTGAAAAAGAAGGTATGCATGATTCCTAGCATTTTATCTTATCTTGAGTTTCAGTGTCTCACTAAAATTAGAATTAATTTCAAACAGCAAAAAGTCTCTGGAAACAGAACATGTAGGAGCCCTGTGATGAGACAGAAGATTTTCAGACCACATTTTTTGCTTTTACAAGGGAAAGCATAAGCAGAACTGTCTTCATTACTCTTTGAATAATTAATGCTTTCAGTATATTTCAGCACTGATTATCTGACCAGTTGTTAATGGACAAAGCTAGATTACCTTATGGTATTTTTTTAATTTCTACTTGAAATCTCTAATAACCCAAGCATATGCTGATACCCACGTAGGTACAAGAAGTAGGATTTTAGTGGTGACTGGAGTGTGACATGACTCATCGCCAACATATAAAAAATAGGCAAGATGTATTATAAAGGCAGACTTAATGCAAAAACCAAAAAATAGCAAGTGTGCAGGATGCTTCTATGCATGTATAGGAATGAAAGTGAGGAGATTCAAAAGGTCCTTGATCTACTGGGGCATCTTCTATTGCATTTCTAAATATACTTCACTGTTGATCCAGCACTTACTGGATTCCCTTCTGTCTGTTGAAAGTCAAATTCCGGCCAATTTATATTTTTGATCATTCAAGACCTAGTTAAAATATATTTTTAATACCACCCACGTCAGCCTTCTTAGATGATTAGACAGACACCCTTTAAATTAGTACTGGGGCCAGGATAAGGCCCAGTTTTTACTTTATGCATGTAAAGACTTACTCTTATCTACACCTGTACACTTCTTAGTGTGGATTTTGAGGATCAGATGACTGTCTCATTTTATGGAACTATTATATACTATACTCAGTGAAGAAGGTGAAGTGATAGCTTGGAATTACTCATACAAAGAATGTAGATTTGTCCATGTGTGACTTGTCTTTCTCTTTTGAGTACTCAAAAACTCATTCTCTGGGCTGAGCTGGAGTATACTATATGTTTTTTTAAGCCAAAGGATAATCTGTGGAGTACTGTATGTTTTTTACTATCTAGTTTCATAAAAGGTGACTACCGTTGGCACAGGTACATAGAAGGTCAGGGAAGGAAAGAGCAATCGTACAGAAGAGCTTTTTTGTTTATTCCGGTAAAGTGAAGTCAGAGAAAAGGCAAAATTTACCCTACTAATATAATTTAAGATAGATATCCAAGAGGAAATGTTGGCATTAAACTAAAACCACATGGGTAATACTGTCAATGAAAAAATTTAGACTGGAAATTAGAAGATTTCTGAATACTGGAGGAGAGAGGTTTTGAAACAGCTGTCCAATAACAGAAGAAATAATTCTACCTCATATTTTGAGACAGTTATGAAATGACATAAATAACATGTCACCTTTAGTCATTAGAGACTTAATGAGTCAAAAGCTATTTCTAGTCTGGGCAGAGAGACAGGAGAAACAGAAATTCTTACTCCTTAATTCTTACCCCTGTCTTCTGGATGAACAGCTTAATCTACAGGTGGATTTTTTTTTTTTTTTTTTTTTTTTGTATTCACAGTAGAATAAGAATTATCCAGGAAAAATGTTTGAGATCTTGTCACAAGAAAGGTTCCTGACAGCCTCAGTTGTTCTGTGGGCAGAGACAGCATTTGCTATCTTGTTCTGGCTGTGCCTGTGCTTGAGTTCCCCAACTGCAGAGTTTGGGAGCAGTTTCCTTCAGGAGCATCACAGATTCTGCCTCCTGAACATCAGGAATACTGGAGGAACTATTGGCCACTTGTTGTTACGTGAGAGGTGTAGGCATGGCCATTCTGTCAGTATTTCCTTCCCCCTCTGGTATTGTAATCAAACATAGATATTCTGTAAAAATAACACACTATTTGCCTGGGTTTAACTCTGGTTTTAATTCCAGAGTAATTTTTAGGTACAAGCATAGCACAGAATTCAAATTAATAATCAGCGTTCAAATGCTATGTAATTATCTATCATGTTTAAAGGTTTAGTTTGTGCTGTCAATAGTTTTACATTTTTAAATGTGATGTTTTTTGTGCTTAATTATTTCTGCTTCCCAATTTTTATTTTTTTTTTTTTATGCTGGTAGTATATACAAAATGGAGATTTTACATTTTGCATTTGCTTTTAGTCTACAGTTGATTGATGCTTTCAAAAGTAAAGTTTACCTTTCTAACAGGACTATGGCAGAGATTAATAAACTTCATATAGTGCTTACTATTACAGCTATAATTAAAGCCAAATTCTATCCAGGTTGTGTCTATGTATTGTGGTTTGAGAGAATCACTATGCCAGAGACTACAAAATATGCAGTTTGTTCTGTTACTGTACTGCAGTACTGTTCAGTAAAACTGCAGCTACAAATATATTCCTCATGCATTTGAGTTTTAATCCTAGTCTATTAAGAGGTTTGTTAGCCTCATGCCTGAGTAACACTGAGCATCAGTCACATAACTGAGAGTTATTGATAAACGTCTAAACCTATAAATAAAATGCGCCTGCTGTTCTACTCTGCTGGCTTTGATTGGAGATGCAACATTTCCCCAGATGTTTCACTCACAAGCTCGCCAGTGTTCTTTGGTGATGAACAAACAATAAATGTTTGAAAATAGCTCTAGCAAAATGTCAGTGCTATCACAGCCGCAATATTCATCAGAAAACTAATGTTTACATGTGTGTCACTTTATGCAAAACTCACCTTAAACGATCTGATCAGTGATCTTTTTATTACCTAGATCTTCCTCACCAGGGTTACATATGGTGCTTAACTGGAAAACAGTAAGTTCTGGTTTGCTTCACCTGGTTCCTGATCAACACAAGCCTAGCTGCTGATGATAGGGACACCTCTCAGCCTTCTTGTCTTCGAAAAACAGAGTTCTACCAGCTGAGGAGGGCAGGGTTTGCCCAGTGCCCAGCTCTGTGAGAGGAGAGGGGCAGCAATGTCAGGCTGTGCTGCAGGATTTTTTTCCCTCCTGGGACCTTGCCCAGGTGACACATCCCCAGCTGTAAGTGAAGAGCCCTGGGCCTCCCTCTGGCTCTCTGGCTTCCTTTGCTGCCAAAGGTGAGCAGTTGTCTCAGTGCCAGTGCAGATGGCTGAAGAATCAGCTTAGCTGTCCCTGGTTTGTGCATTTGATTATACATTCGAGCTTGATGAAGTTCTGTAATTCTTGTATTGGAATGTAGTTAGCCAAAAGTATTGAATTCATTTTGTTTAGTTTTATACTGACCACAAGGTCATGGACAGCAAGATAGCTCAGTTAGCTGAGTTGATTCCTCCCAGCCCTGGCCAAATGTGTTAGAATTTTGTAGTTAAACAAATCTGAGTAGAATGAAAGGGAAGATCATTCCTACACTTCCATTCCATGGGGACCCTTTAGTCCTTTGTCCTGCTGGTTTCTATTTTGAAAATAAATTGGAAAAATCTTTTAGAGGAAAGACTTTAGAATAAAGCCTTTGGGACTTTCCAGTTTGAGAGAGAAGCGTAGCTTTATTTGCCTTTAAATAATAAAGTTTATTTTTTCCTGTTTAAGTATTTATAACAAGTGAGACTGGGGTTTACAGTATGCAGTGAGGAATTCCATTTTCCAGAATACCCTATTACTTTTTAATTGCTTTATGTTTTAAAAAAGTGATACTATAAAGTGCTTAATCATTCAAATTAATGAAACAGTCTTTGTAGAACAGGCAACTACTTTTTTATGAAATTTGGTTTATATGCTTTATGTCTGAGTAAGAGCTGTACATCCCATGGCCAACCTTTAATCTGAAAATTGAAGAGGAAAATAAAATCTGTTTTATCTAAAAAAATGCCCTATACTTGCCCTGAATTTTTACAATGGTGCTTTCCTCCTTGTCTGTTAATGTTTCTGAATTCTTCAGTTCAAAAACACTTTTTGATTGACTGCATTTTTTTGTATTAATCTGGCAGTCTCAAAGCAATTTATTAACTTTAATTAAATTTTTATATTACCTAAAAAGTGACTTTTGAAAAATGGTATTGGGGGAATACAGGAACCAAGAGGTCATTTCACAAGATTATTACTACCCTGAAGTGCTGCTGAGATTTAGCTTTTGGTTCCTCTACCTTTGGTTTAAATTTAGCAGATGAAAAGAACGAATCTGAAATGTCAGAAATCAAAATATGTCACTAGAACTAGCAGAGTTCAGAAATACAATAATATATTTGCAATCTCAAAGAGCATTGCAGTGGTTTGGTTTTTAAAGAAGTATCATACTGAAATGCCCAAAACAATTAAATTTTTCCAGGATCAGTACCTGAAGTTGCTTTGCTTATAAACAGATGTGTAAATCTGTCTGGCCAGTGGGCAATAATTGATAAAAATAAGCCCCAAAATACTGGAAATAATATAGATGAATCGTGGGTTGAAGTGATTTCCTCGCATAATAGTGGTGTATAATCACAGGAAAGGAAAAAAATTGGATAGAGGTTCCATAGAATGAACAGCATTCTGGATACAGAAGACTTCAGCTTTTTTTGTTGGTCTCTGGCTCAGATTCCTCTCCTGATCTCTGTGTTGTTTTTCTAGTAGTGAAGCTGGAATCACAGCTCCAGTTTCTCTCTAAAGCCAGTGCCTGTGCAGCAAGCACGAAGTCTGGATAATCACAGAGTATTCCTCATGACTCATCAGTGTTTTAATGCAAAGGTGATTATTGATGAGATCTTAGTTCTCTTGGCTAGTAATTTCCTTAAAGATTATGTGTTATGCACATCCCCATCTTCGTGACTAGACCCCAAAAATATTTTTCCTGACAGCTTAAGCCAGACTCTGATTTACTATTGCACTGGTGCTATGTGTGTGGAGTTAAGTTTTAAAACCATATCTGATGGATGATACACAGGAAACCAAATCAATGTCAGTATGAATGCTGAATTAACGCACTGAGTCACCTGATCTCCACCCTGGACTCCAGAGCAAATTGATGGGCATTATCTTTCTGAGCTAAGAAATAATTTTGTGACAACTTTAATGCATATTTCCAATATGTAAAGGGGAGTATGCCCACCTGTATTGCTTTTTGGTTTTTTCTGCCGTGAGAAAGCAACGTGTGCCAGGAGACACTAGGTGTGGGGCTGCCCCTCAGTCTGATGATTGGCATCTCTTTAGCTCCTTGCCCTTGCTCTCGGATTTTGTGGCAGTCTCAAGGTGGGCACTGTTATCTCCCAGGTATGCTCCATCTCCCTGCTGCTGTTCAGCACCTGACACGGCTGTGTGGGCCACGCGCTGCTCGCCCCCCATCTAAAACCCTCTGCAGTTCTCATCAGTGCCCTTCACACAGAGCATCTTGAATGTTTCCGAACCTCAATCCGCAGGTCGCGAATGGAAGGGCACTCTGAAAGTCTTAATTTTGTTAATGTTTGTCCTTTATTAAAAAAAACCCAAAACAAACAAACAAAAAAACCCCAAAAACCCAAACAACAAAGAAACAAAGAACCGTGTTGATTAGCATTCAGTTCCAAAGGGACCCGGGCCCCGAGCAGAACGGGAACAGGGTGATTCAGCCGGCGCAGCGAGCGCGGCGTGGGGAGGCTTTCGCAGCGCCTGCCTGCAGTAGGGAGAGGAGCCTCGCTGCAGAGAGAACAGATGCATTTCACAGTCGCCCGCCAAAGGGAGTATATTATGCTCCCTTTTTAAACTTTCCCAAACACACACCATCTGTTTCACACTAGATACTTACAGGGTTTGATCAAATTAGAAGTCATACTGAAAGGAAAAACTAAGGTTAGCATGGACAGCTTTCTTAAAGCTACAGAAATCGCAGTGCTGTTCCATTATAGCCTGAGTATTAACCTCTGCTGGAGGAAACATTGCTGCTTAGTGGCACTGCCAATTACATTTGTTCACTTATCTAGTCTTAATCAGAGTGATATTTGCAAAAACAAAATTGAGAAAATATCCTATAAAATGACAGCAGGAGAAAACAAGAATGGTGGACATGGAGTGGCTGATAAAATTGAGTTAAAAGTACTGAAACAGATGTTGGCTGTTTCAGAATAGCTACCATTAGCTATGCCTGACTGCAGAAACAACCTCTGCAAACACTGGAGTTCAAATATCTTCCGGCACAGGATGGAAGGATCTAGTCTCTAAATCTGGGCTAGGTTAGTTACCTAGTAATTGTATGACAGTGATACAAATGAAACTGAGACAAGTGAAGGAACCAACATATTGCGATAGGATGAGAATAGTTTTAGTGGTTGGAAAAGAACATTTAAAAAAAAAAAGAAAGGATGAAGGCTTATAGCTCTCACAGATTTTGTCCCTGTTTCAGTTCTGAGGTTGATTTCCAAAGGTATTTAGTTCTTGTTTCAGCATGGCAAAATGTGGCTTGCATAGCTAAGGTACCAAGGCTCCAGGAAAATCCATCCCTTCTGAACACAAAGCTTTGGCTATTTAGGGTGTATCTCTTTTTAATAGCTCTTCTTGAGGTTTGGTTTAAGATCTTGGAACTAAGTGGCCTGAGCCAAATCCAAAGGAATTTTCCTGTCTGTCCTTAACCCCTGCTCTGTGCTCCCTTACGAGGCTGGGTGCCAGTTTTACCTCTACTGCAATTTTGATACACAAACTGTTATGATGCCATAGACAGTGGATAAACCAGGTGGGCACTGTTAAACTGGGGAAGCCCTGCCCAGATCCTGGGTCTCAGCTGCTGGTAGTGAAATGTTGTACAGGTCATCTCTTCCTCCTGAGACAAAACAGTGGGAAACCTGAGATATGAATGTGGAGAAAGCCTTATGAAAAAACTTTGTTTTAGTTGTGTCAAAATTGTTGTAGTTAAATCTGAGCCATAGTCACAAAGAACATATGTCACAAATTATCTTGTTTTGTTAAACGTTGTTGGGGTTATTTGAGACAATTCTAAAATAGAACTATAGACATATAAAATTCTTCTAAAATAATGACAGAATACCATGGAAAAGGCTGTGTTGAAGACATTTCTAAGACATCTTGCAGCTTGAAGTAGAGGAATTTTTTTTTTTAGACATCCAAGATCCAGTTATTTCAAAGATGTTCATCTTGCCTCAAAGTAAAATCATTTTATGATGGTGCTGTTGTTATCTGCCAGATGTGGATAATTATTTAAGCCAAACATCCAAACTCTGTAAAGTTTATTCATAACTTCTCATTGCAACCATTCATTTAATGTCTATTTTAATAAAAGTAGCCCTAGTTTAAGGCATGGTTTGAAGTCATAAATGTTTGTAAAGGCCTCTATGGTATGAGTAGGATGGATTTGGTGGGCAAATTTCAAATAATATTTTGATTTGTTACTCTGTTAGAATATTACCTACTTCTTTCTCTTTCCTCCTAAAATAGATAGGCACAAGACATCTTGCTAGTTTGGGGTCTTCTTTTAATTATATATATGTAGAACTTGAAATAAAACCGACAGATAGAAAGGAGATTGTTCTTCTGTTCACTACCCTTCTGAAACCATTGCAATTTCCCATGTGACATCTTGATTACATTCCTTTGGAAGATAGCATTTTTCTAAAAATTAATTTGCTTTTTAAAGATCATTTCACAAGCCTACACTGACATTCCACATGAGCGGAATGTGATACTGCCAAACCAGATAATCTATACCACGAAGTCTTGACAATATCTGCTCAGAGGACTTTGAAAGCAGAGCTGCGGGGGTTACTTGTGGCCTGTGGGCTAAGGGAATTTAGACTAGCAATGTTGCCAGGATACTCTTTGCTGATTAGGAATTAATTTCAGATCCTTGGTCCCATGATAAAATAAATTTTGTACACTTCCACATAGGTATGATCTAGAATATATAAATACTGCAGTGACACCATGGAAAAGGGATTGGCGAAAGAACAGCGCACATCTGTCAAATTTTTATCTTTACCTTGAATTATTTTTGAATTAACCTTTCTCTTAATCTACAAGCTTCTTGCTTGAGGCAAAACAGTCTTTACTTCACAAAACCATCTGCCTGGTTTCAAGACTTTCATGTCAATGGACAGACCTAGAATGAGGCACCATGTAGTGGTAGGCAATTTGACAGGAGCTTTGACAAATTGGAGATAAATTACATGAACATAAAGAACATACCATTGAGTGCTGAGTGATACACTAATTATATTTTTTGTGCTTTATGAGTGAGAGACAGCTAAAACTGAAGGCAAAGTCACCAGTCCCCCTAGCTGGGAGGTGCATTGAGAGCATTGTATACATCATCAGACATTCTGGAAGTTTAAGGCCTTCAGAAAAAGAAGCAGGCAATTATCAAGGTAAAATTTTGTCTTCAATTTTTGCATATCTCAAACAAAGGAAATGAACTGAGAGTAAAGTAGGCTCTCTATCAGACAGTGGTATCTGCATAACAAGCAGTCTACTCCCATTGTTGATAGTGTTACCACTTTTTAATACTGTTAAGACTAGAATCAGCTAGCTTGTGCAGCAGTGAAACCCAACCTTAAATCTAGTACGAAATATGTCAATTCTTCTTACGTTTTTCATAGAATCATAGAATATTCTGAGTTGGAAAGAACCCACAAGGATCACTGAAGTTCATTTCCTAGCTCTGCACACGTCAGCTCCAAGAACCCCACCAGGTGTCTGAGAATGTTGTCCAAACACTGAATTTCTTGGGAGGGTGTGCTCTAGAATTTCTGGAGGTTAGAGAAGAAAACACAATGTTTGCAATGTTTATGGATTTTTGTCAGAGCTAAATAGCAGACAACCCGTCCTACTCTTTTTCCAGAATAAGTGTGAGATGCCATGGTAGCTCTTGGGAATTCAGTGGGACATCAGAAGCAACTGGTAATGGTCAGGAAGTGTCTGAACTAAAAAATAAAGGTTGCAGTACAACTGTAAACAGAGCATATTTGTAATATTCACATCATGCATCCTTTCCAGCTGGGCAAGTTTTTGTTATATTTGTACTGCACCTTGCACAGTGAGGCTTTAGTCTGTAATAGGAGCTTCTAAGTACACATAAATAACAGTGTTTCTGTTGCTCGCTGAGCAAATTTAACTAAGAATGCTTTCTTCAGAAATGCAATATGGGGTGAACAGACCATGAAAACTGTCACTGGGCTTTTTTCTATAATCTATCAGGTTTTATGTGCTGTTCCTGTAGTACTGGGTTTAGCTGTAACGTCTCACAGGGGCACTTTTCAAAGATACACCCTGTTTTTATTTGCAATTAGAGCTGTTATCACTCTCCTTAAATAATGCATTTCATAATTTAAAGCAGACAGGGAAAGCTACACAAACATGAACTTAAGTGTATCTCTACAACACTCCTGCAAGGAAGTTTAAAATTATGATATTGTTGTTACTTTCATTGCTAAATCAATGTACCAAATACAGTAATCAAATTTTAGACAGGGGTTACTAAACAAGTTTTCACTGAAAATTGCTTGCAGTGTATGGCATTATGAGTTTGTTTATATTCTGCTAAGCAGTTGGCAAACATTAAAGATACACCTATTTTTACAACGTCTTCCAAGTAGAATATTTCTACCAGATCTTTAAATTTCACTAGCCACTGCTCTTAATTTATGAGCAAAGATAATGATGGAGTAAAATAAAAAGAAAATGAAGACTCGCTCCTAGGTATACCTGCAGTCAACATGGTATTCAGGTCCTTTTCCAAAGGTTGCTAGGGACAAGGAGGATACTTGCACTATTTTCACAGAGCTTTGGATTTTATCCACTGAGAAAAGTTTGAAACTGTGTTTAGAAATGTTGCAAGGTCCTGCAAAGGATCAAAGGAGAAAAGAATTAGTTGGAATCCTGTCGTGTCTCCTGGACACAAAGAGGACCTTTAAAAAAATCATTACATTCAAATGCCAAAAACTGAGAAAGTGCAAATCTGGAAGTAAATAATTTGAAGTGCTTCTTACTTATCTTGATGACAATTCCAGGTATAACCTTCACTTAGAGAGGAGAGAATACAAACAGCAGAATTATTAAAATATGAATAAAATATCAAAGGCTAGACTCCATCTGTTCACAAGTGTCTCATCTTTGTTTTAAAGAATTTACATTAATTTAAATATATATTTTATACTATATTGATTCAGGGCCAAATTTTGTAATGCTTATCTGAACCTCATTTCCACACTCAATGTTTAGCAATGTTAAGCAGGGCTTTTTTATTTATTTAATCTTTGACTTCAAAAAATATTTGGTATTTGGTTTGCAACTTTCTTCCTAGGGTTGTATGAAGTATATTGAACTGATCAGTGTTGCCTTAAGGCAGTATTTCAAATACTATTTTAGAAAGCATCCATAGCAGCAGACAGACCACACACATTTCAGTTCACATAATTTATTGGTTTCCTTCCTTAGTAATTGCCCCTTGGGTCTTACAGCTTCAGTGTAAAATCCTAAGGCCCTCTGATAGAGGTCACTCAGTGATTTCCATAGACTTCAACTGAGGTAGCTTAAGCTATGTTTACCTATTTTGCAAACAAATTATATACTGCTCAGTCCATATTTACCTGCACTTACAGAAATGGATCAATTAATAGAATAAAACCTCCCAGAAATCTTGTTTCTCAGGAAAATGTACCCAGGCTTGCTGAGATGTTCTTGGATTCTCAGCAACCAAAGCAGCTTAATCAGTCAAATAAGCAAAACTCCCTTCAAGAGTCAAACAAAAGGAGTTGAAACAGAATTTTGGCAAAATTCATACTGAAGTCAGTGAACTTTATTTTAGTAACTGCTGAATAACAAGAGTGTGGGAAAAGGAGCCTAGGAGTCAATTCCCTATGTGACAGGAAAAATTGTGTTTAATTATCATAGTCAAATATTACATTGCTATCAAAGCTAGATTGCAGTGTATGGGAGTGGTAAACACCTGTCTGCTATTTAAGCTTTTTTGAATTACTTCCCTTTCACTCTTTTAAAGTGAATGTGATCATAGTGTTCTTATTTGCTGTGGCAGCAGCATTGCTGTGTAGATCTGCCTTTTGCTGCTGTGGGCTGTGGTGGGGAAGGAGTCTCTTTCTCTGTCCTTCATCCTGTCACAGAGCTGGGAACTGCTGTGGCCCCTCATTAGGCAAACCTGGCATCTGCTGGCCCCAGATGCCGATCACTGGGAGGATTTTTTTCTCAAGGTAACATATGGACTTTAGCATCCCTGTGTGCTTTACTTGCTCCTTTCTGTGTCTCTCTACTTCACCACAAGAAGCTGAGACAGTATTAATGTTATTTTCCCAGTGACTTCTTGTCCTGTTTTGTCTCAGTTTATACGTACCTATAGTCTACGTTTTGTTTACATTGCTGTTTATATGAGGAGTTCTTTAGTAGTTAGAAATGTTCTAGCAAAAATGTGCAGTATCTTCATAGTAAACCATGCCTGGTAAAGCATGTTACTCCTCTCTTACAGCATCCTGGGATATTGAATAAGGCACAATAGAGCACACCTCTGTCATAGCACTGAATCAGTTTGTGCTGGATATGAGTATAGAGAGAGCAGACACAAGCAACAGCTGAGAATAGCTAGGTGGGCATACAGGCAAGGCAAATCACAAAGAATTGATGTAAAGGCTGTCTTATTGATCTAAGAATGGTCCACCTAATATACTGCTGCATTTGTGGAGTAATAAGAGAGTATAGGACATATATGAAAAGGCAGCATTGATTTATACTGAAAGAGGTTAGAGGGAAATTTTTCTAGAATAATTTGTTTGTTGGAAAGTTTTGCTGAGTGCAGACTAATTCCTTTGGAACTGCCATCACTGCCACTACAGTGCTGTATTTTAACAATTCTCACTTTTGTTACAGCTGTGAACCTTTCATAGTTTCTTTGTCCTTAGGATGTCAGACATGAAAGGGAGGCAGTGTCATGCTGTTCATGAATTCTAGGTGCCTTGATCACTTTGTTAAATCATTAGAGGGAGGTCCCTCTGGGAATTATCAAAAGTCTCTGAAGAGTCACTTATGAAAATGAATGTACCTCTCACATAACATATATCACTTCCAATCCTGTCTCGAGTCTGGCTTCTCTCTGAAATGTTTCTGAATGTTAATCAGTAATCAGGGCACAGATTGGCACATGCTGCTGGGCTTTGAAGCTATTCCTATCATATGATTTGTCACATCCTTAGTAATACTTTGCATGATTTCCATACATATCCTATTAGACTTTCTTGCTTAAGGACTTTAGATTTCAGCAAAATACTTGACAGCACCCAACTGTTGGACATTCTTGAGAGTTTCACATTAGCCAAGTACAAGGTGCCACTTGACAGCTCCAATTGACTAGAGGATTGAGAAGTGGGTTATATTGCTTGTCTCTGTTGTAACATCACTGCTGGATAGCTTTTCCAAATGTCAGGGCATATCTGTGCTTCCCAGAGAGGATGCTGTGAGATTGCACCCCAGCTATTCTTTCCATTTGCTTGACAGGAGACATCCCAATATTATTTGCTGTGTAGAGTTCAGCACGGCTGCTCCCCCAGGGTGGGCAACTAGTTTTATTTTGATGTAAATTTTCTTCTCTCAAAGAAAGGGTGTAAATCACAGAAATGGTTTATTGTTAGTTGATGTTTCTGTGTAAGCACTGCTTGGTAGTAACTAAAACATACCTATGCTATCAAACCTGTTTTCAGCAAACCCCAAAATATAGTTTACACAGGTTGCTATGAAAAAAGCTACTCTCTCACAGTCAAAACCAGCACAGTATATTTAAAACTCCTTAAGGAAATGTTTAAATATGTTTAAAACTAGAAAAATCCCTTTCTCTGGTCTAGTTATCGTCATTCATCTCATCCTGGGCAGAATCTCTGCAGGTGGTCTTCCTTTTTCTGGTTTGGTGGGGTTTGGGTTTTTTGGGTTTTTTGGGGTTTTTTTGGCTTTGACTTTGTTTTTTAATTTCTTTGTTGTTTTTTGTTGTTATTGGGGTTTTATTGGTTGGTAGGTTGGAGGGTTTTTTTGTGTGCACGTGGATTTTTTTTGTTTGTTTTTACTTTTTGGGGGGTTTTGGGTTTTTTGGTGATTTTTTGTTGTTTTGGTTTTTGTGGATTTTTTTTCGGAGGGTTGTGGGGTTTTATTTCTGTGTTTTGTTTGTTTTTTTTGTTCTGACTTTGGATTTTTTTGCTTCTTTTTTTCTTTGTTTGTTTTTTATGGCTTTAAACTGACAGACTGGAGGGGTTTAGACTGGAGAGCAGGAAGAAATTCTTCAGAGGGCAGCTTTAAGCAACCTGGTTTAGGACAAGGTATCCCTGCCCATGGCAGGAGGTTTGGAACTGGATGATCTTTAAGCTCCTTTCCAACATAGACCATTCTATGATGTAAGAAATAGACTGCAATTCAGACATAATTAAGGATGGAAAAAAATGCTTGTCCTATTTTCAGCAGTGTATTTTTGAAATTTCAATTTTAATTTTCACATTTGTTTCAGACTTTTATACCCATCTTTAATCACATACAAGTGAAAGAACAGTTGAGACTACCAGCTGTAGATTAGTGTTTGTGATGATTCTAACATAACTGAGAAATCAAATTAGTTTTTAGCAAAGTCTAAATTTTAGCAGTTTTTCATTATGTTTACAGCAACTATTTACTCTCACTTCCTGTGCATGTGTATGTATGCATGGGGTTTCAAAATATTTCTAGAACAGAAACTGAACTTTTTGTTATTAATATGACTGCCTGAAGGGAATTAAAAATATATTTATGAAGTGGTGGGGAAAACATTAAATGTTGATTAGATAGTGTTTGATTCTTTATAAGGTTGGGATGGTGGGGAGGAAGAGTCAAAATGTGAAAACTATTTTGAATTAATTGCTGTATCTGTTCTAATTTCAATCTTGTGTCACTTGTTTATGCCTACTGTCAAAACACCTGAAGAATTTCTTGACATTTTGAATCAGTTTTTGTTGTGGTCTACATTTACTGACCACTAAACGGATTGGACCTAGTATATCCTACATTATTCTGCTCCTTTTGCTGGGGAAACCCTCTAGTGCCTCTCTAGTCATCTCCTGCAGAAATGTGAACAAATAATACAGAAAGAGGAGATACAGAAGCACTTGCAGTGGGGTTATCTGAGCTCTTACTAAGGAGCACAGTTTTATTTTTGTGCTGGGCTAGCCAGGAGCTGAAAAGAGAAAGTGTGGTACCATTTCCTATCACAGTTGGATAAGGAGAATGCCTTCCACAGTTGGGTAAGAGGCATTTACTGAAGAAATTGTTCTGTAAGGAAATAACTAATGGGAAACAGACCTGCAGTGGACATAAGAAATATCTAAAGATGCTCTTGGGAGGAACTTTCAGCTATGCAATGTTAGCAGATACAATTATAGAGGATTGTGAAACCACATCTGCCAACTGAAATAACTGGCAGTGAACAAAAGATGATGAGTGAAAGAAAATAACCATTGGCATGGTTGTGAAATGCATTATCTAGTCATTTCCAGCATCTGTAACAGAAAGCACATTCCTATTTTATTTGTGGAAGCACAAGGAAGGTTCAAATCTGATGGTACAGCAGTGAATGAATTTGTAAAATTTGATATTATAACTTTATAATATAGTAAGACATTTGAAAATCAGGTGTATTTGTGTAGTGCCTTGCGTTACAAAGAAAGAAGATTTGTATACTCTGGAACAGGTTTTTATTTCTCTTTCATTCCCTGGAGTATATATTGAAGAATGATGACTAGTGCATAATTTTATGTCACTGGCTAAGTCTGACCTGACCCTGTCAAACTGCCAGGGTCATTTTCTCTACTTGAAGAACCAGTTTCCTCACAAATAAATAAAACCACACAGAATCCTTCCAATAGCACCTTACCTCTGAGCACACTAGTTTTCTTTCTGTCATAAATGACATACAGTAGTCTGAGATGAACGGGAGCACTGGTAATACAGGTCTTCCAGAAGTATTTGTGGAGAGACCATCCAGAGGTGCCAATGATGGCAAAGCCAACTTAATTTGCTTGCAAATGTAGTGACCTCCACGGGCAGCTGTACTGGAGCAGCACATGTAAAACAAAAAGAACTAAGGAAGGTCAAATTAGTTCATCAACGAGGCAGTATCTCCAAGAATGTGACTACTTCCCTGAGTATTTTACCTGCAAATGAGCTGCCTTCTGTGAACTACTTGCCACCAACAGGCTGGCTAAGTCAGGATTTAAACATAATTTATGACACCAGAAGCAAATATGTGCTACGAAAAACAGGTTCTCTGCCAGGCTAGAGCTTAATCTCATGAGCGTGTCTCTTTAACAGAAGTGAAACACATGAGCAAGCTTTCCTAAATTACACACTAATCTACTTTTCAGTGACTTTAAAATTTATTACTGAAAGTACAAATAGCTGTCAGCTTGGAACTAATTAAAATGTTAGGATTAACCTAAGGTGTACTGTTGCCCAGGCTTTTAGCAAATGAGAAAGGCATAGGAAAAATAAATGGATGTTTAACTGGTACTGTCATAGAATAGAGTTCTCAATGTAAGTGAAATATCTGATGGCTTCAGTGAAGGAATGGATTTCTCAGGAACAATTAGAAGTTTGTAGAAGTTAAGGTGTGTCATGTAATGTACCACATTACCTGAAGTAATGATGTTTTTAAGAGTTGGACTGGGAATCTGATTCTTCTGATTTATGAAAGCAAATGTAATTTAGAATGTGCCATTTCTTACCAGCTGTGGTAGCTGAGGATCCCTTCACCCCTGATAGATATGGAATAATTATTTCATCAAATGGACTATGTGTAAAAATATAACTACACACCAATCTATAAAACCAGAGGAATTATTAGGCCAGCCCAGTTGCCTCCATGTACACACTCAGGGGTGTGGATGCTGTTCAGCCTTGATTTGCACACCCTGTTGCACACAGGCAAAACACCAGAGCTTGTATTTGTGCATGGCTCGTGAGCAGATCAGAGGCACTTTCAGCTGCCTGCAGTGCTCCTGGGGCAGGGATTGTGGGGTATGGGAGTACCCTCCCCTGAGTCCAGGGTGGGCAGGGGCTGAAATTGCAAAGCCATTCTTGTATCTGGCTGCAAACCGAGCTCTGACATTTCCAGTGGGGTGAATAAGCCATTAGGAACAAATCCCATCTTCAAACAGATTCTTAGCCACTTGGTCTGTTTTTCTTTTTCCTTCTTTCCTATGATTCCTTTGGTCTAGATCTTCTACTTTCAAGAGGCTTCCTCCACAGATCTTCATTGTGGGGAAGAGAGAAATCAGTATGGGAGGAAAACCTTCTGGCTTATTTTCCAGATCAGCAACTGAGGAAAGTGGAAAACATGATGACTGCTACAAATCTGAACACAAATCTTGGGGGAGTTTAGCTGAGATTTTACAAACGTGTACAGAGAGGAGCAAATTGTGATGATATGAGTGTTTTTAATCTGGACAGAGTTCATACAACAGTCAAAGGAACATCTAAGTCCAAACATTCAGTGTGGGAAGCTTTGGCTTAAATCATGAGCTTCAACATAATTTCAGCAACTGAAAACCATTCTTAGTGAGTTATGATTCAGAAAGGCATGAAAAGAAGAAGCTGTCAGTCATATCTTTAATTCAGCTAGTTTTGCAGCTAGGGGAAAACTAGCACAGTACCTTTTAAATCAATTATTGCTTTCATTTGATGATTTGGCCCCATTGGCAGCTCATTGCTTTTACCTCTGCAATATGGAGCTATAACATTTTGCTTATGTTAAACCAATATTTTTATGTTTTAATTTTGAGAACATTAAATGTTTATTCTCTGCTTCTGCCTTGAAGTCATCATGCTTCATTGATGACACAATTTCTATGGAGAAAAATGAGTGAAACATAATGGTTTCAGATGAAGAGAAAAACAGGAGCAAATGAGATTCCTAAAATCAAAGGACTGGCAGAAAATTTACCCAAGAAAACAGAAAAATCTGGGGGTTTATATAGAGAAGCATTTTAACTAAAATCCTTCCCAAAGTTTTCCATTAAGTGTGAGTCTTAAATTTCATGTACTAACTGCCTGGGTGCATGTGGCAAAAAAGTAATTGGGTAATAACTTATGAGCATCTGCAATGCATTTGAGAAAACAAGTCAGTCCTTGTTGGTCTGAGGGGCTCTGTGAACAAAGTGAAAGTTCTACATTTTGTCTAGAAAGATGGGCAGTTGAACTTCACTGTCCACTATTGTATTATTACCACAATGGAACTATCATTCAGCCAGCCACATTAACCAAGCAAGCCATAAATTCCACAAGATCTTGCGATTGTACTTTTCAGCTTTTTTCTTCTTTTAGCATTCCTAAAAGTTATTGCTCTTTCCCTAGCATCTTCCCACATATATAAAGGTTCTGTCAGCTTTGACCTTCATCATGGACTTTTACCAGGTGCTTTCTATTACTTTCTGAAGTTGGTCTGCATATGCACTGTGTACTCATCATCAATCAAATTGTGTCACCCTGCACCATTCTCATCTATTGCCTGCTGTCATCCTGGCACTGAAGGTTTCAAAAAGTACATATTTGACTTCTACTGACCTGAGTTTTAAATCCATACTTAGGAAAACCCCCAGTATAAATTAGCCATTGTGATAGTTGGCATCTCTGTGACAGGAAGGACTTTGTCACCCCTAGCCACTCCCCCTTCTCTGCTTTCTGGAAGTGATGAGCCTCTTGACCAAATGGACCCTACAGCCTAATGTGGAAACAGCCCATGCTTAGTGCTTTGTCACATTCCCACATCTGCTGCCTTGTCACTTCTGTGAACTCTGTCACATGGCTGGGGAAGGAGGGCTGTTGTGGGCCTTCAGTAAATGTGAGACAATTGATTCCCTTTACTGTGTTGCATGACTATGACTTCTAAATAGTTTCCTAAAAGGGCAACATAAAAGATATTAATATTAAAGCAGGCAAATGTGCTCTGCCCTTATTGCCAGTCCTGGTGTGCATGGGTCAGGAGTCACTCCATCAAAAAACTCACAATATTGACTGAAAAGTCATGAGACTGAAACAGTAATCATTCTGTGATGGAAAAGGCTGGCTCTTAGGGGAAAGTGGGAATATGGAGAGCCTCAAAGGGAGACACAACTTCCAGAAAGACAGGGTGCCATCACCACTGTGCCTTCCCACAGATCCCAAACACTCAAGTTCCTCTGTGGGTCTCTTCTCACAGTCCATTAGCTCCTTTATTTAACTTCCTTACTCTTTGCAAAGTGAGGGCAATGGGTAATTTAAATTCAGCTGAAGGACTTAGTACCTCCCTCAGTACCCTGAGAGGGTGTCCTTTCATTGTAACCTTGCAATGAGAAGCTGTGCTTAATTTGGATTCTGAATACTTCTGTTTCCACCCCCAAAACTACAGTTGTCCTTCCTTCTGCCCAGCTGTTATGCAGTGCTGTAGGGTTAGAGCCTTTCTCAAGTGTGGGAGACCTGGCTTCATCTCCCATTTTTATGTGACCTAAAATCAGGGTCTCATTCCTTGGTTGGGTCTCCAAGCTAGAGGTTGGTTTGGAAGGGAAGGGAGAATAATCTCACCTATCAGAGCTTCTCCTATGGTGAGCCTGAATGTCTGATGAAACCTTATTGCTCTGTGACAACACAGAGCAGCAGAATAGCCTGGCTTCCAATGATTTTGTTCTAATTTAATCATGCTTCAGTATGAAAAGTAAACTACTTTTTGGGAGCACATAGGGGGATGAAGACTCACACAGGTGTCACACAAGTCTCAGGATTTGGGCTAACAAACTTTGGTTCTCTTTCCTTTCCTCCTTCTTGCAGCCAAATCAACAGAGAGAGCTGAAAGCCTCTTCTCCCAGTCCTGTTACCCTTTAGCATAAGTGGCTAAAGTGCTTTGAGGCCTTTGCAGCTGAAGTGAGCAACTTGTGCATCTGTGTTCTGCTACCCAGACACTCATCTGAGCCCTTCTGGAGCAGAGTGTGAGTTTGGAACACATGCATAAGCAATAATGCATTAGTGATTGCTTAATAACTTATTAGAGTCTGGCTTCTGTTGAGACACCAGGGAAAAGCTACAGCCAATTAGTTGTAAGAGGGCGGTGGAACAAAGTTAAACTTTAAATTACTGCTGGAAAGGTGAGCTGAT
This sequence comes from Certhia americana, assembly GCA_018697195.1. Taxonomy (NCBI): domain Eukaryota; kingdom Metazoa; phylum Chordata; class Aves; order Passeriformes; family Certhiidae; genus Certhia; species Certhia americana. Next base: position 7,524,469 of record CM031864.1, read on the forward strand.
AAACTTTAGACTAAGCTAGTGTATCAGCACTACAATGGAACTATCAGCTTCGTATAAAACATTAGTATGACAAATTAGTGCTTTGATCGTGCTAGATATAACCATATTCATTTGTTTAATTAAACAATCTAGGCTTCTCTTGGTGTGGGTCATTTAAAAAAATGTTAAAAATAAAATTAAACACATAATTAAGCTGACAACAGATAAAGACCCTTGTGCAGCAAGTTGAAGGCAGTTAATTTATAAGGAGCCTGGTCCCTGAAGGCTGTGTAGTTTATTAAAGTTACTGAGGCAGAGATGTGATAAAATATTTTATGTAGTGCTTTAAAGGCTAAATTGCTCTGACACTTTTAAAGTCCATGGGATATAGTCAATTAGGATGTCTTGTTATCATGTTTTTTACTCATAAAGTAATCTAAACAAAATCCATGATTACACTAATAATTTCTTAAATTTCCCAGATTAACCTTTTCTCAAATGGTTCACTGTGGTGTGTGTAATGGCCCCTTTGGTCGCCCTGGTCACAGTGAAACTCATCTGAAACATCGTATCTTGCCCAAAGTGCTGAGGTAGAAATTGCCAGGGATTTAGGTTGGAAACTTGGTCAAAATCAAAAAAAGCCACCTGGTCATGCAGGTTTCCAGGTACAAGGTCTGTATAGTTGCTGTGGGAGGGGAAAATACTGGTCTTGCCTTAGGCGTCTGGATCTGGAGGAATTCTGGCTAAGTATTTTCCAATACTTTCACCTGAATTTGAAAATAAAGCACGCTAAAATCCCCATGACAAAATGTGCATTAGATAATTAAATAAGCACTCACATTTACAAACTGCTCTCTTGAAAGATTAGAAATATGTTTGAAAAGGTAGTTGAAATACTCAAATTGTTGTTTTCCATGTTTGGGAGTATGCAAATGTGTCAGCTTTATCTCTGGTATTTCTGAGGGCTGAAGGGGCTATTTCTCCTGTATTTTCTAATTGGATATTTTCAGGTTTTTTTGCTACTGCCTTTTAGCAGTTTTAAGTCAAGTCTATCCTTGATCTTTATCAAGGTCACAAGGGCAGCTACTAAATTTCTGATGAACTTCAAAGAGTTTTTTATGTAACCCTCAGGCTTCTAAAACAAACAGGAAGAGGGGGAAAAACCAAAGGATAACAAGCCCTATTTGGGAGAAAGCTAAGGAAAGGCACAATAGGATGAAGAAAAAGGGACTTAACTCAAAACTTATAAAATCTCCTTGTTTTAAATGGACAAAGATTTCGAAAAGGATGTGTTTGTAAAAGAGACTGGGCGAGGTCAGTCCCTGGCTTTCATACTCCTGGTGATCTCTCCTCCTCAAAATATTTCTTTTTCATCTGAGAAAGTTTCTCTGAGCCCTGTATTTGTCATTCAGTGTAGTGTGATGGAGTTGGAATGCGGTCTTCACTTGAAATTTACTGAAGAATGGGACATGCTTACTTTTACCTGTGTTCACAAATGGCTAAAGAAACTCCCCAAAGTATATTTTTAATCATCTTCATAGAAAATATCTGATCAAATAGATACCTTTCTCTGGATTTTGTACTGTCTGTGTTTCAAAAGCACAATTTAAATGGAAGCTGTACATTTCTGGGGGTTTAAAGAGTTGTCTGTAGCATTGAGGTTTGCAGCTGCCAAAGCCATGTTGAAGAACTGCAGCCAAATGCTCCCTTACAAAATATCCTTGTCCAGAGAGAGGGAGTGACAGGGGTTGGCTGCTCAGAGATGGATGACCCTTGATTTCTGCAAGCAATCTATAGCTTTACATATTTTTATTTTTTTTACCAGAAACTTTTCATCCTTCATATTTTAAAATTAATACCAAGACAAATTTTTGTGCCTAAAATTTCACTACTACATAGAGTTTCAAGATTTTCTTCTTACACTTGTTTTAGGGCAGTCCTATCCAACACTGAAAAGAGAATTGGAGACACAACTTCTGTGCTGATCTTTTAAGGGAAATGAAATGACATGTGAATGCATTGACAATATTAATGTAGATCTCCTGCCAGGCCTTGTAGCCTGTCTCCTTCCAGATTTTGGAGATCTGCATTGCAGATCTGAGGGCCAGCCTCAGATCATAGAAAAATAGCTAGCAATAAGTGATTCCCAAATGAATTTTTGCTGTGTCTGCACATTATTCAGCTTTCTAAACTTCTATTACTTTTGACTGCGGGTCAGTTTTGATTTATCATTTCAACTATAGTAACTATGTGAATATAAAAAGAATAAGAAATTTTCCTCTTTGTTATTTCAGTGTGATCAAGAAAAGCTCCTTTTAACTGAAACTTTTTCACAAGCTAATTATATTCAAATATTCTGTGAGGTTGTATCTACTAACCAATAAACACAATATTTGAGAAAAAAGATTAATATGCCATGGTTTAAAATTTTGTATGCAGGAAAACCAAATTATTATAAGTAAATTTCCTTTTGTTTAGCACAGAGATTTTGGAAGCATTGGAAATTCATGCTTGAATGCATTTGTGTTTTTTCATAAAAATTACTTTTGCAGATGAAGCTAAATATTCAATGTCTGAAAGTAAAGGGAGAAATTTGGTTCACTGTAGGATAATGAAAACTGAAAAACAATTATGTTGCTGCAATCAAGATCTCAGCTACAAATAACTAATTTCAGCTCTCTTCCACTGCTCCAAAATATACTGCTTATTGTTCTTAAAATATTTATATGTCTTTGAATTATTTACTGAGCAAAGGACGCTTGCACTCTTTTAACATAGAAGGAGATGAAAGATTATTTCGTGTCAACATAACAGAAGACAATAATAAATCCATAATGTAAATAATATGCCTGGAAAAAGAGCTGTGTATTATTAGTGTGTGTGTGACTAGATTGCAATTGGGCTTTACTTATGAAAATACTTTTTATAGCAGTGTGGAAACACTTGGTTTGAGTGAACGAAGTAATCAGGCAAAACTCTTCTGCAGTTGGCTTCTTTTAGAAAGATACTTGAGTAGTCACCTTGTACTAGTTTCAGATTTGATTGCTCAGAAGTCTTGAGGATATGGAAACCAGCAAACAATGAATTAATATCAATTTGTTTCCTATTTCTGTAGAGATGGATTTGCAATATTAATGTGAGCAGTGTGAATTCTGACCTTTTCTGTCGTTGTGTGTAGGAATGAGATATTAGGGAGAAATTCTTTATGGTGTGAGCGGAGGGACATTGACACAGATTGCCTGGAGGAGCTGTGGCTGCCCCTGGAAGTGTTCCAGGCTGGATGGGGCTCTGAGCAACTTGGGATAGTGGGTGGTGTCCCTCCCCACTGTTTGGAATAGATGGTGTTTAAGGTCTCTTCCAACCCAGCCCATTCCAGGAATAGTGTCTTGGCTTCCCATTTCTGTCTGGCCATGGGCCCTTGTCCTTTCAGTCTTAATTTCTTCACTAAATTCCTTCATGAATTTTCACTAATAATGTATGCTTTATTCAAGTATACTGAAACAAACCCCACCCAACCAAGAATGAAAAGCATCCCTATAGGAAAAGAAATTAGATGGAAGCAGGATATTTTTATGTTTTTCATTTGTACCTAAAACAGTTTTGCTCTTTTCCATGTTTTAGCTTCCCTTTCTTCCTGTATGAAAATCTGACCCAGTTAATCTAATACTTTGCATCTTCAGGCTCATGTATAAAAAAAAAAATTAGCTATATTTTTAATGCAAAGCACAAGTACAATTCTGTACATCTTTCAAAAAAATGGACAATATCCAACATAGAATTTGACACTGTGGAACAGAGCAGGAGTCTTGCCAGCCAGCAGTCTCTGAGAGCTGACAGTATAAAATAATTCAAAGGTGCCCAAGAAATACATTTCCCACATGGCAGTTTCTTTCTAGCCTCAGCAATTATGTCTGACTATTAAAATTTTGAAATGTGGGGCAAAAGGAAAAGAAAGGATAAATGATAAAAGAGGGAGGGGATAATGGTCACAAATGTTCTCCTTGTGTTTCCTCCAGAAAGGGCCATGAATGGAGCCTCAGAATGTTTCCTGCTGCCATTGAAACCAATTAGATTTTTTGCATTAACTTCAGTAAGAGCAAATGCAGGCCCCTGGAGATAAATATTTCTGTCAATATAGCAAAAAACCTGTTTCATTTCAGGTCATAATGTTGACAGAGACATGATTTTGTCTTCTAATCTGGTGTAGGATTTATATAATTGAAGGAGAAAGGCACTTTAAACCTTGGGTTAAAATGATTATATTTTGTCTTCTAAAAACAAGAAAAAAAAAATCACACGGAAGTTGTTCTGTTATAAAACTATTGAGATTCTTTCCTGTGCTAAAAGAACAATCATCTGATCTTTGCAATTACTGACTTGTGTAGTCAAAAACTTGCTGAAGCATATTCTGTTGTTTCTATTTTAGGAAGAACAGATACTTTCATGATGTTGCCAAAAAATCTTCACTTTTTGGGGGGAACTAAAATTTGAAATGCAATAGACCTCTACTGTAACGCTTCATCATTCAAGTTGCCCTTTTAAATCAGTGAGAGTAAAGATCATCTCCAAGAATTAGAGCACAAGGCATAGATCTGTGAAAAGAAGGTCTCAATAAGAATTGGGAAGTTTAGTAGTTTAGGGTTTTCTGCTCTGAAAACAGATGTTTTGAATTTCCAATATAGCTGCAGCTTTTTCATCAATAAATGCTACTTGGTTTTAAATGAAAATATGTTCTGGAAATATTTACATTTGTGACTTTTTTTTTTCTTTTAGTTTTTTTTTTTTTTTTTTTTTTTTTTTTTAGTTTTTCTGCCACCCCCCTGCATGGGAATCTAAATCATGCTTGAATTGTTGATTTATTTATCTTTAATTGTAAGCCATCAAACAGCTGATTATTCAAGTGTAAAAGTTTTCACATGTCAATGGAAGAATTCATTAGGGAATTGGAATTACTATATATATATATATATATATATATATATATATATATATATAAAAATTTTTTTCCCCTGGAGAAACAATCACCAGTATGAACATATAAATAAGTTATTTCCCTGCTGAAATAAATCTGAAGTCTTAATTCTGTCTATTGACAATTTAATAGATTTGATTTTAGATATCCTCTTAACGATGTGATTTATTAAATAATGTACATCTTTAACATCTTTGAAATTGAAAAAAAAGTCATCTGAAAATGGCAGAAATCTAAACAAATGTACTCCTTTTCACTTTGAATGAACTAATTGTGCTAGGTCAAGGTTTTGAAAATATTATTTGTGAAAAAGTTCTTCTCAAAGTAGGTGCAAAATCAGAAAATATGAAAACAAGACCCGACCCACAGTATAATTATGCAAATATTTGTTTTGTAAAAATCCCTCATTGTTTTCCTTGTCAAAGATAATCCGGATTTTTTGCAAAGTGAGATAGCTAATATGCAGCAAACCTTGCAAATTCCTTGTAACTGTGGGCAGAAATTCCCATTGGTTGTATTTGCCCACTAATAAATAACACCAGGGCAACTGGTCAGCCTGTTAAAACAATTCCTTAAAATATAAACAAAGCTGGAAACATTTGGCAGCTTTTTTGTTCAGTTGCCAGAGTTTCCAAGGCCCGAAGAGGCTGGCATAAGACCTTTATCTGGAAACTGGCTCCAGAGAGACTGGAAGATGGGGAACACCAAATCCTGCTGACCTGGGAGCAACCAGCACTAGGGGCAAGGAGCTTAAAACCAGACTGGTCTTTGAGCTGAGAGGCACAGGCAAGAGTCCTCCAGGATTATGCCTGAGTTTTGCTGAATGTTTAGAAATGGAACTATTTCTGCATAGTGTCTTTATTTCAATATTCATCTAAAAACATGTCTGGGATTTTCTGAGTAGCTTTGCATAGATGTATTCAGAGGTCTAAGTAGTCAGGATGTAGCACAGTGGATCCTCCATGAAGATGTTATTTTTATGAAGTAAGTTGGAATAAATCCATGCTGTAACCTCCTTGGACAGATGGGGCAAATACCTTAACAAATACAGGAGCAATTTCTATCATTCAAAGTTGATGGGACAAACAGCCCACTCTAAAAATGCATCTAGAGGATGCTGAAGTACACATGGACAATCTGCCTTGTTTTCTCAACAAATGAAAAACAGATAGTGTGAGTGTCTGCAGAATAAAATAGCAGATAAATCTAGTGTAGGTAAATGTCTGGTCATGCACATGAGAAAAAAAAAAAAAAAAGTACTTCTTACTGCCTAGATCTATGATGATGTCTTGTGATCTTATCCTCTGTGTTCTGGGGTAAAATATTCCAGTGACAGTAGGTAAGTCCCTGAGGGTGTCAGTTAAGTGCTCAGTAATCATTAGAAGACAAATCAAATGTTAGAAATCATTAGAAAATTTAAAAAAAAATGAAAAAAAGAAATAAATAGAGAATATCATTATTGTTGAAAATCCATGCTCTGTGTCCTACTAGACACTGAGAACTTTTTGCCACCCCTGCAGACCTCCCTCCTCCCCAGTCTCCAGAAGGCTGCAGGAGAACTGAAGAGGGCTTCATGAAAGGTCTAAAAGATAAGCAAAGAATGGAAGAGCTTCTGTATTAGGAATGATTAAATAAATGAGGATCTTTCAGTCTGGAAAAGAGAGGGCTGATGGAGACTGTGATAGCAGTCTATAAAATCATAAAGTGCAGATAAGGCTCAGTTGTTCACAGTATCTTGTCCAAGAGCCAGGGGAAATCAAATGAAGGTAGCAGGAGCCAGATTAGAAGAAATAAAAAGATGCAGATCTCATGTAGTGGGTACGTGATCTTGCCAGAAGATTGATGGGTGCTAAAATTCTCTGCTGGTCTGAGGGGAGAATGGTCAAGTTCATGGAGCAGAAATTCGCTGAGGTTTAGCTGAACACAGGGATATCGTGTCTGGTTCAGGAAGTCCCTAAGTTGAGAATAAATGGAACCTGGGTGATTATTAGGGGAAATAATGATTTATACTTTTCCTGTTTTTATACTTTTCTCTACTTATCCACTTATATCCATTGTTAGAGATGGAATATTGTGCTAGAGGGGTTTCTGGTCTCAGTACGGCTGTTTTTATGTTCTCAACTCCTTTTCAAATTTACCTGAATTTGAGGAGTTATGTACTCTGTGTCTGTTAAAAAACAGCTCAGACTTGGAATCTGAAGTTTGAGTCTAAAATGCAATTTCTGACCTTGATGTGAACTTTTAAATCTGGATGGGAACAGAAATTCCCCCGTGGTAAATATATCATTATAATTAAGTCAACACTGTGCCTGAAGGTGCAAAATACAGGAATATAACCCCAAACAATTCAACACTGATTTCCCTTTTCCAGTTCCTGCTTGCTTGCAACGTTTTTTCAAAAACTCTATACTGAATGAAGTTAAGGGACCAGCATTTAGTTCAAAATTATTATGTAAAGAAGTAATAAAAATGCACTGTAGATTATTGAGCATATATTCAGCAATTTATGCTAATAATCTGTCAAGTCTCCATCAATAGGTACATATAAACAAACAAATTTCACCATACCTGATGGGTGAGGTGCCTATAGGAGAATTTGATTGAAACTTTTGAATGGGGCACTGCTCCCTTTAACCTTACTACTTTATGCTCTGGCATGTTTATTTTCATTTTTCTATTAAAAAGCTTTAGGAAAAATGCATTCAGAAATGCTTACAAAAGTAAATCCAGAACTCAACGTTATTGTTATGATTTGACACAGGGAAAAAGTCTGGGGGAGTGGAAATGTTGGTAATAATCTTTGTAGTGTGTTTTATGAACCGGTTAAACTTGTTTTACAATTGCATTGTATGAAGTTCAGAAATGATTCTTGCAACCATTGCGGGTCCTATGACTCTTGAGAACTTGAAAATTACAGTGAGGACTGTGTGAATGTTAAGCAGTATATGTAACTGTGAACAGGAAAGAGAAAATTACAAATAAATCTTTCCCAAAAGCTTTCTCAAAGCTGCCTTATTACTGAAACAAAGGATGCGGAAGGCACAGCATTTCTCATTCATTGCCATCGTGTGCAGTGCATTAGTGACACACTGGATGTAACCAGTGCTGTGAGAGCAGAGCTGGTCATGCAGCCAAGGAACTCCTGCTAAGCTCTTCCAGGAGATTCCTGGTGTGATTCTCAGCAGTAGCTGCAAATGATGCTTAGGAAGCTGGTCATGGCCCTTCTCTATCTGCCCATCTCTTCTGGCCACTAAATGCTCTTCAGCACAGTTTTACAAACAAGTGCAGGGAGAGAGTTGAGAGTTGTTCTTCTCTGAAAGTGAGTGCAACATATTGACATGGGCTACAAAGAGGAGAAAGGGAAAATATGTGTGATCATGAATGGAACTAGCTGTGAAACAACCTCTCTTAGCAACACAACTTCCCTTTCTTAAGGCACCAGGCTCCAATTCATGGAACAGCCACTGGCACTTAACAGAACATCGGGGGCGGATTTGCTCCTGCCTGACCATTCGGGTTCACCCGGCTCTCTGGGAAGACAGACCTGTGTGGAAGCCTTCATACAAAATCTGGGAGTCTTTTGTGGAGGAAAAGGTGGCACAGTCTACAGTGGCACAGTTCATGTTGCAGGTTTTTGTAGAAACTGCTATGCCAGGAAATAAAACTATAAATATTTCCAGCGCCTTTAATCCATAGCCTGCTACTTATTTCTCTATTATCCTATGATGCTGGATGATCATAAGGTAAAGAATCACTATATAATCCTATTATATCCACACTCTCTGTCAACATTCACTGCTTTAGACAATTGTGTAATTACTTTTCATTCATTTTCACCACTTATTATGGAAACCTTTTCTTTCTACATCCTTGAAGCATTGCATCCCATAGGTATGATGGGATATCTTGTGCTAAGAATAATTTTCCCCTGTAAAGCTTTTGAAGCATTATAGAATCTCATTTTTTCTAATCAGCACTCTAGTTTCTTGCGGGCTAAAATTAGGCTTCCTGTCTCTGGCATGCGAGGCGTCAGCGTGTGTGACCTTCAAGCTGCCATCCGGCCTTGAAGTGCAATTTTTGCATCGGGAAATCTAGAGGCAGCAGCTTTACCCTTTTTGCAGCAGCAGCAAGATCATCAGAAACAGTCAACTGAGCAGCAAGTGCAGGGATATCACTCCCGGGAAGCCATGTTATGGTGATGCACAGAGAGCTCTCTCCAGAGCTGAGGCACCGCCGAAAAACGGGGCTGCTCCTCCACCGCCCTGTGCCTGCCCACAAGGTGACCAGCCCGGAGGGTTTGCATGAATATTGATGGATAAACTATAGAATGATGAAGAATCAATACTTTAATCTGCATAAAGGATGATGTGCATTCCGTATGCATTGTAAAGCTGCTGCACTACAGTGTCTGAATTTCACTCGTAAGCTAAACTCATCTGCAAGCTCTCTCCTTCTGAATTATGCATACATTCCATAGCCTGTTGCCTACAACAGATTTATGACAATCTCATTGCACCTATGCAAATCTTTTTTGGTTTTAAGCGTCAAGCACTTAATGGCTTTACTGAGGGAGAAAAAAATTATTGTGCAGGAGTGGATGCAAAAATGTTTTATTGCTCACACTGTGTGCTGCTCTTCCTAAGTTTCGTATTAGTTCCACATAGTATCTGGTCAGTTAAATTTTTGCCATGCTCTCAGCACTTTGTTCACTGCAGCTACAGCATTCTTTGTCCTCTTTTTCTCTCACGTACCGAGAACAGCAGCTGATAGTAACAGAACTGAAGTTACAGCTTGGAAATCACCATTTTAGGTGATTTTAATTATGATGGATGAAGGAGAAAAATGGCAAAAACATGCTTTCAGTAGTACTGAGCAAATATGACATGGAACTGATACACAGAGCTTATATTACAGATCTGTCAAATTACCCAAGGATAATTTGGGTAGCTGGCGGATTCCCAGCTCATCAGTTCAGTAGCGCAGGCAACACATGCTGGTTAGTTTTGCTTGGGCTTGACATATAAATTTCTGACCATCACCAGAGCAGCTTTAATTGATAATGGACATCTAATTCGAAAATAGGTGTGTTCCCCTTTAAATGGTAGCTGTCACATCACATCACGTCACATCACATATGTCACGTCATGTCCCATTAAATCACATTATATGCTGGCATGATGCAAGATAGCATGATGAGGGGCTAATGGAACGTGACAGCTAATACCTGCTAACAATTTGAGTGGTGGGTATCAGGTCTGAATGGGTGCCAGACTTCAGCTGGGTGTTTGTGAGAGACTGCACAGTCTTTGCCCAAAGATGGAGCTTTTCCTCAAAGGGTAACTTTAGCAGCTGCCCAGCTCCAAATTTAAAACCAGTAGTGATATGTCTTATATTTTTATAAAGTGACTTATGACACCTTAAGGGACATGCTAAGGGAGAGATAAAGGTCTATCAGAAAACATGCAGAAATTTGACATAGGTGGTTTTCATTTCTCAGCTCCTGGCTGATTTTAGGTGCCAAAGTACTGTGGGGATTTGCCTAATACGAAAAATTAATTTATGAATTGGCCGAAGCCCTGCTTAACGCAAGGAAGTTCAGCTGAGTGATCTACTGGAAAACGCTCAATAATCTGCAAAATCTGTGATACTGTTTTAATGATTGGGTTAAGTTTCCACACGGTGTTTGTACAGCCCCCTCTGGGATCTCCACAGGTTAAATTACAGTATATGCAAGAGTGAGTTATGACTTGAGTAAAGGCAACAGGGAAAGCACAGTATGTGCAGCTTCCATTTTTCATTGCTTGCACTACATTTGCAGCAATGTCAGTAACACAGACCTTGGGGAATCGGAGTCATTGCCAAATCACAGGGGAAATTTCTCATGTAGCTCTTCCCAAATATTGATTGTTAGGCAATCTTTGAAACCTGCTATGTAAAGAATTTTTTTGCTTGTAGACTGCAGGGATGCAAAGGTTTCTAAGCTAAACATAAAGCAAGATAAAAAGTCTCCTAATTGGTGAGGTTTTGCCTCAGGATTTTTGTTATTGCTTTCTGCACTAAGTCTTATTAAAACCCCGAATTATTCCTGTGTCCTGTGTCATCTATTTAAAGAACTGATTGAGTTGGGGGGTGGCTTTCTCCCCAGTACATTCTCTTTGATTCTTAATTTAATGGGAAAAGAAGATGAGTCCTTTTCTGGAATTGCTATGGTACAATCATTTACACTATAATTTTAAAATCTGGGAAAGTCTGCATCAGTCATGCATGTATAGTAGCAGCTGGGATAACTGTTTCAGGGTGCTTAATTATTATGAAATATTAGGATTGTGTGTCTGCTTGTAATCCTTCTGATAGGCTTCCATTCCCTGCACCATATCTGTCATAGCCTCCACTTCATGGAGCGCATCGGTCTCTCAACAGGTAAGTCCTTCTGAATGCTCTTAAATCCTGGTGTCCTCGGGTACTTTGGACACTGTTAGAGTGGTCATTATACTGAGAATAACCATTTTTCAACTAATTAAATTGATTCTGATAACTCTCAAAATGTCAAGACTTCAGCTTTCTGGAATTGCTCATGGGAGATGCTAAATTGACAGTGATCATTAATTATAGATTTTCACCTCTTGCTGGGGTTTACTGTAATGGGGTCTGTTTAAGATTACCTTTGGAGAGTTGGATCTGCAGCATGTGCAGGGAACAGCAGGACCAGCTTCCTGCTGTAGGGTAGATGTGTTTCAGTCTTGAGTAAACTCTATATGAAATTTCAGAGATGCTATTTGCATGTTCTTTTCCTTGTAGGCTGTGTAGGATTAGGCTCACAAGTTGCTGATTTTAGAGTTACTGAACTCTAGTCTTAAAATCAATGTGACTTGAAGGGACAGTGGGAGTAGGGGTGATTCAGGTGCTGCCTGGGCACAGGATGAGAATGGCATCAATGTTTTAGGATGTTGGTGTGCCAGAAGCCAAGGCTTCCTTCCTGTGTGGTTGAAAAGATGGGCATCAGTGCAGGGGCTACCTTACTGCTCTATTCAGATGGGGCAAATTCCGCTTCAGCCTCTGCATCTTGTGTTTAAATTTGACTTACCCTCCTTGGCAGCTGGAGCCAGTGAAGATAAAATTCCAGGTGCAGTGGCTGAGATGGAGTTTGGGCTACCTGCAGGGAGCACCAGATGTAGGTGCCCAAGAAGGCTGAGTATTTTTGGTAAAACCTGTACATCTCTCACCTTTTGGTGACCTGCCAAAGTCTGTGCTCAGTACAAAGTACCTGCTTTGGATTGGACCATTTATCAGTGGTTTTTTACTTCAGAAATTTTTCTTCTATTGAGCATGGCTTCTCTAATTTGTTAATTTAATCCAGTTATTTATTTATTTTCAATTTAATTTGTTGTGTTCCTAGAGACTGTGGTTTGTGGATGCATCAGAAAACTGAAAATATGTTATCACAGCTGTTGTGTAACAGCATAAACAAAGAATGAGAGAACAGTGACTTGTTATTTTTAATATATAATAATTTTTAATATATTGGATTTTAAATATTTGATTAACATAAATACTGATAATTTCTTTCCAGGCTGTAATGCAGATGTGGAGGCTGTATAATATTTGAGTTTACCAGTAGAAATACTGACATACTGTTCTGGTTTATATCACCAGCTATATTTTATCTGTCCAGTCCCTGGTACATATTTTTTCTTAGTCACTACAACTCTACGAAAGCTTGCCATCCCTCATCTCCACTCTTATCTGCTACTGTACAACTAAATCCTGCTCCTTGTGGTGAATCAGATTTGTCTGTCCCATCACCCTTTGCTGCAGTCACTGAAACAACTGGTTTAGGATTGTCACTTCAGTTCTGGCTTTTATGATTTTCCTATTTGAATGGAGTTCTTCTCCCTGATCTGTACAGTTTAATTCTGCATTTAAAATATGAGGAGTCATCTGAATTTGTTATTTGCTTTCAATCCTTACTAGGCCCTCCACAATTCATTCCTAGTTTTTCTTTTACTACAAATAAGTTTACATTGAATATAGATAAAGGTACAAGATGTGTATTAATATATGGAACTTAACCACTGAATGAGTATTTTTAGGGAGCTATTTCTATTGTATGGTGATTTAAAGACTTGTAAGGGATTTACCAAGCAAATCCTCCTGCCCTTGGCACTCATGCAAAAATAATAATTAAAAATAATTCTCTTAATTTTAGTGGCATTACAATAGTCTGTGGGTAAGGAGAACTGAAGTTGGCCTGCTGAATCATTTTAATAGAATTGTTTTAGAGATGGTTTTGTCTGCCTCAAAGTCAGCAGTCTGTGAGAGGCCCCATCACCCCTTTTGCCTGGCTTCCCCGTGGCATCTGGTTTGTTATTTTTTTTTTCTTCTTGTTTTGTGTCCCTACAGCAGCTTGGGATCCAGTTCAAAAAGGAGAGTTGTTTTTTTTCTGTCGGTCTCTGTGTTGAGATAAGTACTTGGGAAGTGAGGATTTGGGGCCAAATGGCCTTTTTCTCTTCTGATGCAAATTCATGTTCTTCATCTAAATTACCGCGGGTCCTATGGAGATAACTGTGTGCGAAGGATCGAAGTAGCAGTGGGATGGTGATGAATGCCAATGGCTGCCAGTAGTAAAAGCCCCAGGTGATGGGGATTTGTGCAGCATGCAAGGGTTTTGTTTCTGCATTCATGCCAGTGATCACCAGGAACTCAGGTGCTTTTGCTATGACTGGCTACGACGCCAAAATTATTAGCAAAAGAGTATGATACGTAAGCTGTGTTATCATTTCAACTGCTTTGTAGTTTAATTACTTCACTTAAGTTACTTCAGTTTTAAACCACAAAATAGTGGTGTTTTCTTTAATAGTTTGCTACACTGAAGTTTGCAATGTTTTTTTTTTTCCTACTTCAGACATATAAGGTCATAAATGAGTTACAAAATTGAAGGGATTGATGTGTCTGTTCAGCAACTTAAGGGGTTCTGTTCCAGCAGCATCAGTGTGATATCAGGTTTTATCATGAAGTGTATCATTTCATCATAAAGGACCTAATTCCTAGGTGTGAAACAGCTTCCAGTATTGGTTTCTATTGGTTTCAATTTACTTTACATAAGCATTTTCAGTGTTGGCTAAAGGCTCAGTAAGAACTTAACTGAAAAAGGAGTTATGTAATATGCTTTATATTTTATATATCTTCAAGTGGTGCCACTGGTTTTAGCTATGGGCAACCTTAACATAAGTGCCATTATTTTTCCCTTAAAACAAGGCTTTTATTTGAACAGCATTAACAAATGAAAGTGATCTATGAGTGTCCTAGAACTTCAGGTTTTTTGGTGTGAATTCCACACAGGATACATAAGGATTTTTCCATCCTTATGGATTTTTCCACAAGTGTTTTTTCATCTTGACAGAAAGAGACCTAGGATCAATTTACTTATTTATTTTACTTTGAAAAACTGGTGGGTTTGGTTTTTAGGCATGTCCCAGACAGTGCCACTATCTTGCTTGTCTCCTACCCCTGGGGGAATGTTTGCCACTGCTACATTGAGATCAAGGAGTGTCCTCCACCATTCTGGAGGACAAAGGATCCACTGGGAATAGTGGGTTCTATCAGAGGACTGACTGGGAGCTGTGGTTCCACCTGCTCTGGAGCTGTGGATTCAGGGAACACCCAGCTTTGCCCATGCAGCCCAAGGTGGGGCAGTTGCACTTCTCCTCACAGAACACAGTGAAGCTGCTCTGAATGTAACACTGGAAAAGTATGGGAATACAGCAATACAACCCAAATGACTGCTTGTGATGAACCCATGCACTAATTTGCTGATTGCCCCTGCTGCAGAGTGTGCAGTAAGTCAGGAGGCCGTGTATTGAACGCTAAAGAGAAAGCAAAGTACAGTACAGCTGCACATCAATAACTGTGTCCTGCCTTTTGTTTTCCCAGTGTTGCTTGAATTCCATGGAAAGTACAAGCAATGAAGATTTCTCTATGCAATGAAAAATTTATTATTTTGCATATGCAGAAAGGGTATAGGTCAAGATTTAAAAATTCATCTATTTAATTTTGCAGACTTGCTGCTATTTTGATATGCCCTTTATTTTTCTACCCATTGTGCTTGTCCATGCTTCCCCATGTATGGTACAAGAGCTGACCAGAATGTTACTGGGCATCTGTGCAAAACTGCAGACACTTAAACACAGCTGCTGGAGTTTTTCCAACTTCTATTATTGGTCACATGCAGAGAATAACAGTAGGAGGCAAAGCTCCTCATGCAATCTTATGTTGATTCATGCATTTGTGCATTAAAAAATTTGTCTTTAAATGCTGAGGTTTTTTTGACTGGAGCAGAATCGTCCTCCTAGAATTATGTATCAGTAGTCACAAACAAGAACATCTTGAAAATTAGTGATTTATTCCTGTGCTCCTTTTTATGTTTCAGCTGTAACACTCTGGCTACGATGCTAATGCTTGTACATGTGTCACGGTGCAACATGAAATTGCTGTAAGATATTCTGTCAGTTTAAGTTGTTTAAATTAGCTGGTAGTAGTGACTGCATAGTCAGCTGATCCCAGAAAAGCTGAAAGTATAAACACAGTCAAGTTTAAGAACATTTCTTACGTTGCCTACTTGGCAATATAGTGCAGTATATATATGAACATGTGTTCTTACATGCACGAAACTTGTAAGAAGAAGTGATTCAAAATCCAAGTTTATAATGAGAGTTGAGAACTGTTCCTCTATGGGGGATGTCAAGGAAATGGTCTGCTTCTAGAATGAAGCACACAAAAAGTGTGTCTAGAGAGGAATACTTGGCAATTCTGCTGCCACCTCTTGATCGTGTCCTGTAGTTACAAGTAGTGGTTGAAAATTTCATCCCAAATATCAAAGCTGAAAAAAGTGTATGTGTATATATATATATATATATATATATATATATATGAATAATTATTTAATGTATTGATGCTATAATTTTAACTGAGCAGGTAGCCATCTTAGGCTCTGCAGTTGATGTAAGGTTTTATTAAGCAGTTTTGTTCAAACTGTGTAACAACTTATACATTTAAAATGAGAGGACTGATAAAAAATATAAATAACTAATGAATTGCAGCTATGTTCTATTCATTTTCTCAGCTTATCGGGTTTTTACCGCAATGCATTTTCATTAAATGTAGCTTAAATCAGGGCTGCTGACCTTCTCTGTCATTAAACTGACCTGGCTCTCTTGCTCTCTGCTATTCCTTTCCAAGGGGTTGCTTGGAAATTCCTCAAGTGACTGCAAGTCATCTCTTGGAACTGAAATGTCAGCATCTCCTCTCATGTGAATGTCTTACGAATGTCTCCTATATCAAGAGTCCATGTGTGTGTCAGATTGTGTTATGGGGCTCCTTTTTGGATGAACACACCTCCAAAAAAGGGGAGAAATGTCTCAATTTTAAGCAGATGTTGTGCACTTCGAAGCATATGATAGTGTGTGGTACTCATGTGCTGTGCTAAAGCTTTAGATAGTTCACCCACACCAGAAATTTGAGCAGTGGCCTGCTTGGTTTGTGAGAGCATCCTGTGAGGGTGGAGATAGTGCCCACTGGAGTGTGGGTTGGTTTTTTGGGTTTTTTAGGCATCTAAATAACAGATTCTGAATTGAACTGGGGTGGAAAGTATGATTGCCAGGTCATGTGCTCATTCCTTGGTTAATCTTCTGTATTTTCCTAAATTTCCAATCCATAAAGCATAGCCTGCTGTGCCAGAAACATGTTTTAGAATTAGTTCTTCAGGGACCAAATAGTCTAATGCTATGCTGTGGTGGCCACATAAACAGCTATAATAATAAGAAAAAATTACTTAAAGAATGTTGGTTCTAAGAATAACCTGAATATTTGGATCTGTTGCCAGTAGGGAGACATTAAATTATTATACTATGAAGATAATTTTGTAACAAATGAACAATCTTCTTGACAGTGAAATTTCTTATTATGAGAATATGAATCTATGCTTCACTGAATCACAGGCCAAACTTGCTGCTGCCTTGAAAGAGTGCTATCCTGGCAATACAGATATTTAAACTTGCTAGAGAGCTATTACATCTTCAAGTTTACATTTGTGTAGGATTGAATCAGTGAAGGGGTTAACTTTGAGATTGATCATTTCCTTGGGATTAGAGTTAGTTAGGGTTAGTGTTTAGAGGGGAGGGCGGCAGGGAGCCACAGCTGGTTCAGAGCAGTGTGGTTACAGGAAATGTTTGAGTGGGTTGCCAGCAAGTGGCACAATGTTTGAGTCAAGGACCCACACTGGAGATGTTTGTTGGCAGGTCAACAGGTAGAAATGTATATTTTCCAATTCCTGCTAAGAATGGGGAGTAAGAACCTTGGAATGCTGGAAGTTATTGGTCAGGAGTGATTAGCAAGAGCCATGACTTTATGGAAAAATCATTTGAGAGGGAAGACATGGTCCCTCTAGGAGGCAGGCCAATTCTGGAACACTGCAACAGCAGGGACACTGGAGTGGTTGTGCAGAGCCCAGAACTCCTCACCATGGTCAGCATTATGGATAAGGAGTATTATTATTAGCAAACATTAAACTCTTGTCAAAGCCAAGGGCTGAAGGCAAGGGTGAAATGCAGGGAGGGAGTTCTAGAGCAAACTGGAGTGATCTGAGAACAAGAGCTGAAATCTGGTTTAGATGGCCTTTTGTTTTCAGGGCAAGATTTACCACAGTACATGAGAAATCAGGTTTGTAATTCGCAATAATGGCTGATGCACCTGACTTGTAATAGTCCAAGCAAAAAACATAATGCACAGAAGTGCTCAATTATTTCATAAAACTGCCTTGTGAACAGATTTTGCTCATTTGCAGCTGAGTTGTTTGTGCTTTGGTTTGTCTCAGATACCCATTACACATCCATTTATAGTGTGACAGTGTTTGGCTATATCTGATTCTCACCAACTCAAGGCAATTAAAACTGCTGGCCCAGTGTCACTTGTATCAAAACACGCTCAAGCATAGTCTGATTACTACAGCTTTCCTCTAAGACTGAAATGTGTGTATTTAATAGCTTCAGGAACAGCTGGACTTAATAAAAACGTTGGGTAAGTGGGATTGTTGAAAAGAAAATGAAAAATTAACCATGGTGTTATTACCTTTGTGTGATGATACCTGCATGGAGGTGAAACAATAGAGAGCTCGTTATGGCAGAATGTTGACCCAAGTGATGGATGTGCACTAATTTCACCACAACATATTCACGCCCTGGTAGTTGTCCTCTATAACAGACCAAACACCTTAAAAGACAGCAAGGTAAACTGCTAAAAATCGTAGCTACCAGCTACTTGTCTGTAAATGCACAGAGATTTGTTGTTTATCACAGAGGGAAGGCAAGTTGGAATGTGAGTAATGAAGGTGAGACACAAATGAATAGAGCTTGGATTTTTTTTTCTTTTTTTATTTTTATTGAAGAATAGTGTGTCTCTGTGCAAGAAATGAATGACACAGCCCAGAAATGTTGGCTGCTTCTAGGTGATATAGGTCAGCTGGGAGAAACTCCGATTGTGAGCAAATCTGTCAACTCTGGGGAAGCACCTATTACCACATCCTTCATACTTTTTTTTAATGTCTTGCATCCTTCTGTCCATTTCCTGTTATTGACCTTTTTCTCACACACTAATTTAGTTGTGGCAGGTTTGAAGGGCTCATACCAGTTGTGAGGAGGAGATGGAACAGGCTCCCCAGGGAAGTGGTGGAGTCACAGAAGCGTTCAAAAAATGAGCAGATGTGGCACTTTGCAAATATGGTTTAGTGGGCACAGTGGTATTTTCTTGAAGGATGGACTTGATGATCTTGTAGGTCTTTTGCATTCTTAATGTCTCCATGATCCTATCCCAGTGTTCCTGAGCCTGATGGTAGAGCAGAACTGTGAGACCTACCAGCAGGGTAATGGTATCCCCAAAAGTTTGTCTGCAGCAGTTGAATAGAGTAGTAATTGAATTGATCTGTAATCTCCAGAAGAACATGGACAAGAAGGTTTGGCTTATTTGCTTCAAAATGACAGCTGCCTGCACACAAGAAATGAATAATGTTATTCATTTAGTGTGGTAGCGGTGAACCTTGTTGCTATCTGGTGCCAAATATATTTTCCCTTTTAACTGATTGTCATTGGTGCTGGCCCAATTTGGCACCTACTCCAAATACTTTGATATTGTTAGGTAAGGTAAAAGTCAATTACTTAATATAGCAAGAGTTGTGAGGGTGACATAAGTATTGACATCTCTTTATTTTATAGCCACAACTATGAATAAATTGGACATTTCAGAATATTTCCTTGGAGCACCTGTTCAGCAAATGGAATATGGTTATGTAGGAATATGGTTAACTCTATAAATTTCAGTGTGATTCAGGTGTTTGTTCTGTGTGCAGAATTGGATTGAAGCGGGATGTGTATTTTGTTATGGAGGCTCAATGTAGCAAAGCACCCACACGTAGCAAAGAGCAAGTGCCTGGCCTGTGCTTGCACTTCTTTAACAGCTGCCCAAAATCAGTGATTTGGGACATTCCAAATTTAGTATTTAGTATTTAGTATTTGATACAAATTTCTGATACCAGTGAGACCAGATTGACTGATGACAAAATGGCCTGGCTAAAATTGTCTAGCTTTAATGGAACAACCAGAACTCTTACATAGGCAAAGATTCTGGTTTTGTCTAATGGGTAAAAATGTGTCCAGCAAAATATCTCATTATGGTAGTTCTCAGTTGCAACCTTTCATTCTTTTCAATATATAAAGATGAAAAAGACAAGGGGGTAAATGCACTACCAGGACAAACTTCGTATTTTCTTTGGAACTTTTTTTCCCTCCAGATCTGTATTTAATACCAAAATCTTACTTCTTGTTATTTAATATTATTACAAATAATTTGGGTTTTTTCTGCAGTGAATTTTTTTCCCCACCTGTCTTTATGGACAAACATTAGGCATGTTTCTCCCACATGTTCATTGTGGAAAGGTCTGAGCCTTCACATTCAAATAATTTAGTTCAGTAGATGATGACTCAGATGTATAAACAACTTGTTTCTTTTCTCGTAGTTACCCAGCTGCCAGGCCATAATAGGATTATTCTCTTGGATGTTTCATCTGAGCTTACACCCCACTCTGGAAAAATAGTCATATCATTTACACTATACTTAATTTCTGAGAATGCAGTTGCTACATGAGTCATTATAAACTGCAACTCCTGCTTTAGGACATCTATTACTGTTGCCATATTTTTTGGGGGATATGAGTATATGTGTGATCCAGTGAGGCAATATGTCAGCTGCTTCAGACGATGAAACCACCTCAAGGTTAAGGCTGAGCTTTGGTTTCCTTTTCTCAGCATGGAATTTCTTTTTATTATGAAGTATTAGTAAAGGCTCAGAGTAAAAGTCTCTTCTGCCTGCATTGTTGTTGAGAGGAGGGCAGCACAGCCTGGGTCACATATGATGTTCCCAATCACATCTGTCACACTTGTCATTAGTCACCTCCACCAGCTCCTTCTTAGAAGTAATAATGAAGTCACTGCAATCTTGGTAACAGACATCTTTCTCAACTCAGAAAAGAGTGAAAAGGATTCTCTCTCTCCACTTTGTCACCCTTTTTTAAGAAACTTCTCCCAAATTCAGCCCTGCTCTGTCTGCCTGCTCCATTACCAAGCAAGCAGAAGGTCTCAGCTGAATTCTGGAAATTGCATGCTCATTCCCAAGGGCCCAGTGTTCTCTTACAAAGCTCCATTTCGAAGTGCCAAAAACAAAAGTAGGTATTCTGAGGCAACTGTGCCCCAAAGCCCACTGGCTAATTAGGCAGTGGCAGACACTTGTAATGGAAGCTGCCTCTCCAATATCCCTGAGCACAGTAATATGATTCTGCTGAAGCTTTGAGTTGTCGCTTTTTTCGGGAGGTGATCAGATATTCTTGCTGGATGAGATGTGATCAAAATATTTTGTTTCTCTTACTTTAGTAATCTAATTCTTGAAATGTAACATGATCCCTTTCTGTGGAGCACCACATCCAAATTGCTGTAATCTGTCTGAATAGAAACTACCAGTTATTTCACAAAAAGCACAAAGAACTTATGATTCCTGTTTTATTGATTAGGGAGATAAATACCTACTTTAACATGTTCTTGGAAATTTTGTTTGAATTATATGCTTGGCAAGCCAGCATTGTGTTTTTTACCATGTTAAACTACTCATCAACCCATAGAGAAATGCAGAGGTATTTGGCATTTGTGAATGTTCACATGTAATAAAGGCCAGAGATCTGTTATTTGCAAATCTATGTGGTTTATCTGGTCATTTTATATGAAAAATTAAGACAAATGATTAACTCCTGGGTTGTTAATTTTCTGTGGTAGATTAAATGAAGAATATATTTAAATGAAGAACTATAAGGGGAAAAGATGAAAAATTTTAATAGTCTGTTATCCCCCTCCCAGGCTCAGAGAGCAGCAGTCGAGTGTCCCCTGGTTTAAGCAGAGCAGCCAGTGCAGGGAACAACCCCACAAGAGGCTGGGCCTTACAAAGCCTGACTCAATATAGTAAGATGGTTTTTGCTTAACACAAAGAATTAACACTGACTGTGGGTAATGGAGAACATATCAATCACTGGGAGAAGGTACCTGGAACCTGATTTATTACACATGATTTTGGTATTATGGTAATAACAGGTGAATTATCATTGCTGTGTTGATAGAAGTGTGTGAGCACTAAACATCACTGATGAGCTGCATTTTCAGGACACAAATACATGCCTGAAATAAAAACTGGCACACCTGGGGTTGGATAGTGAAATTATATTGGGCTCCAGCATCATCCTTGCATTTGTAGTTTGCTCACAGCAAGTAGTGGAGAAAACCAGCACTACCTATATCTTGGCAAAAGATAAATCCTGACCAGCTGTATCTGCATTTGCAGGGGTGACTTCTGAGTAAGGAATGATTGGGAAAATCAGCAGCTAGTAGTGCTGGACACATGGCTGAAGGAACTGTGGGAGTGCACTGGAGAAGTCTGTGTGGATGGGTTGCACAGGTGTGAGAACACTTTCTCAGGTTGTTACCACACACTCAAGGTGCACCATATGCTTTCTGTAGGTGCTTAGCCAAGAGTGCTGGCACAGCCCTGAGAAGAACATGGATACATGGGGAGGGGTTCATGTGTAGGTTGTAGAGGGAACCACAGCCAGCAGCTCCTGTGGCATCCTGCTGCTCGAGTGCATGTCAGGCGTGTGAGGAGTCACTGAAGTGGAGATGTACCCCAGTAAGAAGATGTGGATGCCTCTGTGCAACAAATTAGTTTGACCTCACCCTTGCTGTTTGCAGACCAGATCCAATGTAGGGGTTTGAGCATTGATCAGGCATCCTGCGTGGACTTCCTTTCCTATTTTCTGGTCATTTTATGATTTGTTAAAACAAAACCTTAAAGCACCAGCTCCTGCCTTTCTGAAGCAGCAAAAGTACAACACACAAGGAAGTGTGTTGTAAAAGAAACTCAGTATTTCTTCCTCGTAAGTGTCATGGTTTAGCCCCAACAACTAAGAACCATCCAGCTGCTCGTTCATATTCTCCAGTGGGATGGGGAAGAGAATTGGAAAGATAAATTAAGAAAACTTGTGGGGCGAGGCAAGAACAGTTTAATAATTTAAATAATAATAATATAATTGATATGCCAAAAATAAAATACATAAAGCAAAGAAGCTTTAAAGTCCTTGACAAATGTAAATACTGCTCAGCAATAACTGAAACATCCGTGTTAGCAATATTGTTCTCATCCTAAATCCAAAGCACAGCACTAGCAGCTACTAGGAATAAAATTAACTCTATCCTACCCAAACCCAGCACAAACGCTAATGACTGTTGCTGTAATTAAGAAAATGGTATAGACTGTTGTTGTGTAATAGCAATCTCCTGCTGCTGCATAAGTGTTGAAGAATTTATTTTCCAAGCAGGAGACATTGATCCTGTGGCAGTGTTCTATTGCCTTAACATTGTTTACATAAAAAAGGAAAAATGATTGATATAATCATTTAATTTATGGTGCTAAGAAGTGTCAGTTGCTCACTCCACTAGTATCGATCTAAGGCATTCTGACTGGCTTATGCATCAGACCTTTCAAAGTTTCAGATAATTGGAAACCAAAGTAAAAGTACAGTTTGATAAGCATGATGTTCCCCAATTACTGTTGTGCCATTGATTGCACTTTCCCATAAAATTGCATGACCAGTGAGTGACTATTTGTTATGAAATTACAGTTTTTAAGAGGCATCACAAAGTGTAAGAAAGAAGCTTTAAAAAAAAATCTATATAAAATACTGGGTTGTTTGAGTACAATTCTTCCTGACAATTCTTTCAAGTTGGTTGTGCTTGCATTCACTTTAGTTGCAAATATCCACCTGGGAAGATTAATTTTCAGAAATAGGATCTCAGGGCAACAAAGCTGGGTTAGGGTCTGGAGCACAAGTCTTGTGAGGAGCAGCTGAGGGAGCTGGGGATGTTTATCCTGGAGGAAAGAAGGCTCAGGAGGGACCTTGTCCCTCTCCACAACTCCTCCAAAGGAGGTTGTAGTGAGATGAGGGTTGGTCTCTTCTCCAAGTCAAGAAGTGACAGGATGAGAGGAAATGGCCTCAAGTTGCACTTGGGGAAGTGTAGAGTAGACACTAGGAAAAAAAGAAATCTCAGAAAGGTCTGCTAAGCATTAGAACAGGTTACCCAGAAAAATGGTAGAGTTGCAATCCCTGGAAGAGTTAAAAAAATGTGTGGATATGGAACTTGAGGACATGGTTTAATGGTGAGCATGTTGACTGTTGGACTTGGTGATCTTAAAGGCCTTTTCCAACCTTAACAATTCTATTATTCTATGAGGGTGCTAATTTCTTTTTTTTTTTTTTTTCCCACCTTTTAGTTCATATATATGTTTTTAGAAACATAATCAAGGTCTTATCTTGAGGCTATATGGATATCCATAATATATCAAGAAGTAAAAATAACATTAAAAGAATATGCAATATTATAATAAGCAAGAGTTTTAAAACATGAATAAGAAAGTGCAAACCTTTTTAAGTGTTTCAAAGGAATATCCTTTAGTATTTGTAAATTAAAATTAGTAGAATCTAAAATTAGTGAAAACACCATTCAGATAAAGTTTGTGCTTGAATGCAGATGTGTGGGAACATTAACCTTCACAAAGTTTTAAATATATTTGAAAAGAAAACCCACCAAAACTAATTATACACTATTTTACTTCCCACCACTTTCCCTTAAGAATGAAGAAATTGCCCTCTTTAGGTCCTTTTCTACAGTTTATACCATTAAAAATAGATCTTTCTTCTGCACAACAGGAAACACTCAAAGCCTGGTTTAAATTTTCAGGAAACTCCTTTTATTTATGATCCTTTGAAATTGTAATGTTAATACATTTTCAATTAAATAGGAACAACTCTCCGTGCATCTCAACATGAAACACAAAGAGATTTTGGGACCCTTCCAGTTACCAGGGATTGAAGATTTTTCTTAAATATTTAAATTTTACAGTATTTCTTTTTATTTAAAATTGAAGTTGTTCTGTAGGGCTCCTTCTAACATGGAAAGGAATATGACAGCATTCTGTTTGCCCTTTCAAGTAATTTGTTATATAAAGTCTGAGTTTTAAGACAGATCTTTTTCTGTAACGTTCTTTTGCTTTTACCATCTGCATTGCTGTCCAAGATGAAAGCTTTTGTTTGTTCCTGCAGGAAAGATGAGGACTGAATCAAAACTACGAGGAATCTATGTTCAGTTATTTCATCTGTGAATAAATATGTTCATTTGATTGCCACAAAATGGCTTTGACATCTCACCAACCAATTTGGGTAGTCAGGGTCCTTTGTGCAATATCCTCTCTCTGACACTGTAATACAAAGTGTTGATGAGTGAGAAAAAGGTGTTTTGTGTGTTACCATGTCTAAATATGCCTTCAGGTGACAAAAGTTCAGAGATAACCCCGGGCTGACAGACATGGGCTGAGTGTTCCCTGGCTGTGAATAGCAGAGCACGGGCAGAGCAGCTAACACTTAAATGCAGGTGACAGCATCAGTAACAAATCGTTATATTTGACTGATACCATTTAGCAGTTCCTGCTTTCCATCACTCTCATGGAGCACACAATGCACTAATAACACCCAGTATGGACTTTTCACTTGGTGCTTTTAAAATGCTGTTCCATTAGATAGCTGCCACCTACTCAGCTGAGTAAAGCTGGAGGTTCAGGGTGCTGAACTCGCCTGACTCCTCAGGTTATGGCAGGAGTTGAGAAGGGGTGGATTGTGTATATTCCTACATCCCATTTTTTTGAATTCTTCTCCTACAAATGGGAAAACAAAATGCTTTTACTCTCCTTGTTTTGTTCCCTCATCTTAAACATATTCTGTTGTGTTACAGAGATAACGAGAATTCAGTTCTAGTCATCATGGTGACAAGTGTGTCCCTGTCTCTGAAAATGGTATCTGTTGCTGCAACCTCAAAGCAAGACAGCATGCAAATTAGTTTTATGTCTCGTAAAAAAATGTCTGAGAGGTTTTATTTATCATCTCCTCATATGTTAATTTTTAAAAATCCCAAAACTGAAGAAAACCAGAGGCATAAAGCAATGATACCTACTGCTGCTTGCAATAGCATTAATGCCCACTTTGTTCTGCACAGCAATATGTCCCAGGGGCTCCTGAGGCTGTGTCATCTTCTTAGCCACTCCTTAATTAAAAATAGAGGTAAATTGTTTCCAAACTTGGGTTTCAAAACTGTTACTTTAAATCTACATGTACAGCCAGTAGCAAGGAGTTTGATTTTCAGTTGCAAAGCTGCACTACCTGCAGCAAAATCAGTATGCAAAAATCTGTAGGTGCTTTGTAATGGATTTATCCTTCTGGCCTTAGACAACTTGGAATGAAAATCACAATAGTAGTTTGACATTTTTCAGGCTGTGTAATTGATATAGTGGTTTTAGGGATTCTCAATATGGAAATTAATGTTTATCACATTTAGTAGTAAAGTTTATCATGATGTATATCCCATTCTCCACTCAGAGCAAGGAAAATCCCATAGATACACTTCACAAAGACAAATGTTCCTGATATTTTAAAACAGCCCTACTTTTTTTTTTATTGAATGGAAAATGCTGTCGAGATTTGGAATTCAGGGGGGATTTTTTCCCTGTGTTTATCAGCCTGTTTCACATATTCTTTTAACTAAATGAAAGTGCCAGTATCTGAATTATGGGGTGGCAGATTGTGGAGTGTGTGGATTTTGTGGTCAGATATTCTCTCTTGACCAGATCTGACCCATCATTGAGCATTTCAGATTCCAGCCAAGTAAAAGCTTGTTAAGTGTGATGGGCAGCTCAAATAAAAATTTTCACACCTGTTTTCTTCCTCTGTTTCAATTTGTGGGAATAAAAAGCAGTTTCTTCCCTTCATTCACAAAGATGATATTGTGTTAAGCAGGATTGGATGCCTTCATTCCTTACGCAAATGTAGCATTCATGCATGAAAAGATGTAAGTGTCTGGGCAATACACTACTTAGATGGAAATACAATCTGTGGTACTTTATAGTTGTTTTTATGTTCAACTCAACAACAATGATTTGTTTTTATAAAAGTTTATATTATTTTGTGTTTTTGTTTTTGGGTGTTTTGGGGTTTTTTTTGCAAATTAAGACATATTTTTTGAAGCTAAACTTCAAATAAAAATGATTGAGGTAATTTGGAAGATGAGAATTGACAAAAATAATTGATAAATTCAAACGTCCTGTGAAGACTTTGGCCTTTAATAAAAATTTCTACCCCTAAACAGTTCTTTTTTAAGATAGGTTACTGTGCTTTTATAGATCATATGTACTGAATATCCTTGAGTTACTCTTGAGAGCTTTCACTGATGACAGTTTGGTTTAATTTAGCTACTACTACAAAGAGATTAGGTTGTCAAGAAGATACTATTGGAGGTTTAGAGATTGCTGAAATCCTTCTGAAATGAAAAGTAATATACACTGCAACTTTCTTTGATAGTTCTCTCATGAAGAAACTGGATGAAAATCAGCCACAAGGGAACTTTTTTATTTTCTGGACAAAAGAGAGGGAAAAAAATTCTCCTCATGTTTAGCAGTTAATGAAAACTAAAAAACTAAAAAAATTCCCCCAAACCCCCCAAACTAAAAGAAAAAAGGCACTTTTATTTATTCTTTTCAGTATAATAGGCCATCTAGTGACTTGTGTCACTGTATGTAGTCTGATAGTTGAAGGCGTCCTCCTATTTAAATATCATTTTGCTTTTTGTTCTGTCTACACATAGGGGATCCTTCAGATTTTGCTCAGTTAATTTCAATGCAGTCATAGATAAAAAGTCAAGCCCAAGTCACAGAAGCATATTTTTAAAGAAAAAGCTATTTGTCAAATGTAATGGATCCCATGTTAATGAAAATATACCAGAAAAGCCTGTAGGATTTAAAACTTTCTTTAATTTTAGATGATCAATGCTTTACAGTTCTTTTTAATGCTTTCATTACTACAAAATCATTCTTAAAACATTAATGTCATATTTGTGAGGCAAAATGTTTTATTTTTGCTATTTCTAGGCACAATAATAGTAAATAATGAGTATGGTTGAATTTTACCTTTTAGTTTTATTTTTGCTTCTTAAATTCATGTGAAGAAATCTGAGTCATTGTCCCAGTGCTAAAATAAGCATAATCCTTGATCTCCCATAAGGAGACTTTGATTCACAGTAATCTATTATACATTGTTTGCAATTAACTAATCCTCCACAAAATAGTTTATTCTGTTCTTCTACTTCAAATGACATTTTATTGTGCTGGATATGAATTCAGATTAGCTGCAATTTTCCAATATACAAACCTTTACAAGAGACAGTTGTAATTAATTTGACCTCCCTGGTTGGCCTTGCACTCGGACTGTCTTTGGAAGTTGCAAATAGGGAAACCGAGCTCATTGCCCATGTAAATAGAATTTATTTTCTTTTAATGCAATCGTAGAAAGACACTGCCAAGTTGGAGGGGGGTTACTGAAAGTATGAACTTGCAATTTCTGACAATTTTTTATAGCCTCTAGTGTTTTATCCAGTTTGGGCAGTGTTTTGAAAGCTATTTCATAGAAAATTGTTTACAGCACTTTGTCTCTTTTCCCCTGAATAGCTGTGAATCTTTAGCTGTATGTGCTGTTAGCCATCTTGTGCAGTGAGTTGCATTACCTTGTAAACATTTTGCTTTATCCTGTGAATTTTGGCAGATTGGTCTCAAACAGCTATAATTCAGTTGGCATAGCTTCAAGCAAACTGAATCATAAATGGCTATGGAGAATTTTCATTTTATGTAAGAATGAGTGGAATTTGTCCACAAAATCCCCAATAACGTAATCTCCTCGCGCCATGGTTCTCCTGCTCCCTTGTCTCAAATGGAGCTCCTATGCTGCTGATAAAAGGCAACAAAAAAGGACAGTAGTTCTAGGCAATCATGGTAGAGGGGTAGGTCTCTGTGCCTTTCAGTTTGAAAATTCTTTTCCTGTGATAAATTCTGAGATTATTGTGTTTTAGTCATATTCAGAAACTAGTTTAGATTGGTGATATATTTATGCTCTCCAAAGTAAGAACAGCCAAATTCTGGACGTCCAGTTTGCACCCAACATTCCTCCAGGTAAGAAACTGCACTTCATGTGAGTTTACAGGTCAAACACAATCATCAAAATGTTGGTTAATTTAAAAGTAACAGCATCATCATCAACCTATCATAAAGCTACATTTCTGGTTTTCTCACTGACTATTTACTATAAAATGGAACAGTCTGTAAGTTTCCTAACCTGTAAAATGGCATAGGGCACTTCAAGCCTGTGTTTTCTAGCGCAATATTTGACCTTGATCTATTCAGTCTGAGCAGCAGCATTTGAAGCCTTTGTGGGTTGCAGTTCAGGGGACTGGAGGAAGCATTGTAGAATTCAGTGACTGATGCGAGAGCTGTCTCTGATTTAAACCCCTAAATGACACAGGAGATGCTTGAAAAATTCTTTATTGTAACTGGAACATAAAATGAGCTTTCTTCCTACACAGGGCAAATTGCAAATCTCACTGGAACTGTAATTGACTCAGAATGTGATTAATGTAACTTAATTGTCTTGACTGTACATACATCAGGCACATCACCACCATCTGAGTCCAGGGTGCATTGAATCGCTGTCTAATTTCCAAAGGCACTTTAAAGGATGTCATCCTCTTTGTCTAGACACTGACACCTTTTAAGATGAGGAATACCATGTTCTGAAGTCCGTGTTGCACCTTGTTTATACCAAAGATCTGATCGCTGCCTACAATACATTAGGTACATCAGAATGGCATTTTCATTCATCAGCTCCTATCTGAACTGTCACTTGCAGAAAAATTGAGGAGACTGACAAAACCTTTTTCCTTTTCAACCTGAAATGAAAAAATATATTAAAAATATTGTCCGTTAATGGACAGCAGCACATGACAATAAATTGCAAAGCTGCTCTCTGATACAATCTCAAAGAATAAGGCAGAAGTGCAGTCGATTCACTTAGTATTTCTGTGCGTAAGCTCAGCCAGAAAGTTTGAAACTGAAAAGCCATTTTCATATAACTGGTGATTTAGCTGCCTGTCCCTCCCTCTTCCAGGTCATTAAGTAGGTAGTGCTGTGTTTTGGTTTGGTTTTAATATGTCTGTGCAATAAAAATATAATAGATTTCAATTTTTTTATCCATTTGCTCCTGAAATGGAGTACAAATGAATTGCACCATGAGGTGCAGAACTGTGCAGGGATTCAAAGAGGTGACAATACCAGCATATGAATTCAAATGTATACACATGTATACATTTAAAAGGACATCTCAATTTTGACAGAAAGCATTAAAGACGTGAAATTCATGGCTACAACTGAAATGTACCATATGTCCTCCAGCACTTAGACACAAAGAACACATTAGCAGAGCAATTAAAGGGCACCCTGTTGTGGCTAGGTGGTGGAAGACATATGGTGTAGCATGAGTAACCATGAATTTTTAAGTTCATATTGTTTTCGATCACAACCTTATTCTTTGTACTTAATATACTGTAATTTCTATGCATTGCTATATGTTTCACTAGTGTTGGAAGTCTCTGTTTCAGCACAGTGGTCTGAATCTGCCAGCCTAACTAATGCATGTTTTTTTGTGAATTTCTTATTTTAATATAAAATTACTTAAAATGTTGAAGTCACGGAACACTGAATTCATGATAAAGGGGGCAGTACATGTGTTCGTAGCTTTCTTCTCTTTCACACTTGCACTTCCTTCTCACCAGTGCAAAAGACCCCACAAGACATGGAGACACTTGAAAAATATAGATGGTTGCAGCCAGATTCTGCAGATTCCACCTCCTCTTGAAAACAGAGCAATTCTTTTGCCTCTTCCTCTTTGTCACTCATAGCAAATATGATGCTGCCAACATTCAGCTGAGAGTTTTTGCTGATGTTACAAAGTAAGATAAGATCCACTTTGCATGGCTTCAGGTGAAAGATTTCCAGCTGGAACAGAGCAAACCCATTGATTTATCTATAAATGTGTTATTCAGGGACCCAGAGCTGTATAAGTCACTTTATTTACATAGATGAATTTCTAAACATAGCCATCCTCTGGAAATGCAAGTGTCTGGTAGGGATATAAAATCAGAGTATAGATAAGCTTTTTGTCTTTAAGCAAACAGAACATCTCTGAAAGTTTTGTTCTAAGACAGCGAAATTAAATAGCTGCCTCAGCACGAGCTGTTAGCTGAAACCAGGCTTTGGCCATGTTTTTTCACTGGGATGTAGCTGATCAATGTGAAACTTGAAGCTGACCTTGGGGAAATAGCAATGAGGCGATGAGTACCTGTCTGGATTTGGGTCTACCAAGATGCAAATCTAAGGATGCTATTTGCAGCTGAGATCCATGAAACTCCAAGATATGGTGGGGGCACTAATCCAGTTCAATACTGACATTCCCTGGCAACCCAAGTTGTTGATGTATGTGCATGAACACTGAGCCAGATCGGTGCCAATTGCACATCAAATTTGGCAGATATCCTCAAACCACTTCTAGCACAATTTTTCGCCCTCTTATTCTCAGGAATTAAAGCTTTTACTTGGAATGCAGGGTTCTTCACAGCTCTTTGAAGTCCAAGAAAGTAATGTATTTTAAAAACAGTTCAACTTTTTCATCAAATACTTAAAGATTCATAGTACCATTTACATCAGATGACCCACAATATTTCTTTTTATCCAGTGAAGATCTCTTGTAAAATAGATGTACATTGCAGGGAGTGGAGCGTGGAAACTCAGAGTCATCAGGCTGGAGGCAGGGATTTAGTCATTCTCCCAGGACATGGAAAATACAAATTTGGTTCCATCACTGTTCAGAGATTTGAATCCACTGCCTCCTACTCCCAGCGTGAGTAATCCAGCCATCATGCTGCTACAAAAAAGTGAGGCATCAGCACCAAAGAGTACAGTCCTGACCAAATTTGACTGTTCAAGTACCCCTGGGAGGCTTTAGAGAGGTTGTTGTATGCTAAAATCAGATCGTGGAGGCTCAGCTCAGGAAATTAAGGCCTAACTCCAGAGCTTTTGACTTCTTACATGTTTTTTTTGTGTCTTCAGTACAGGTGAAAGGAACTTTTGAACACTGAACTAATATGATTATGCAGGAGCTGTTTATTGTTTACATTACAACTTTAATTATAAATTTTTAAGACTATTGTTTATACTATTACACATTGCTTAATTGGTTGATTGGTTTCTTTTATACAAGTCTTACAAGGGTCTCTGGAAAAGTGATTGGTCAAAGTTTAGGTGTTTTTTTATCTAGTGCTTTTATTCTTTGCTACTAGTTTTTCAGCATTTTTGTTTTTTATTTAGCTTGATTGTTGTTTTAGGGGCCTTGAAGATTTATCAGCTTAGTATTGTTGTTTCAGTAACTTTGACGAATTTTAGAGGATCTGATAAACCCACCTAGAGATAATTTGGCCGGGGCATCCCTGGGAACAGACTAGTCAGATGCATTGCAACATTTCAAGGTTAGGTTGCCCGAGAAAATCAGTGGGTTGGTGGGCTTCAGATGCATCGATGGACCAGGCTCAAGTTTCATGGCCCAATTTCTTCCTGCTCCATTTAGACAGAATTCATCATTCATTGCAGTAGGTAATGAGAGCAGCTTACCCAAGAGACAGATAGCCTGCATCTTGAGAGGTGGACAATTTTAGCTGAGATGCACTTGGGCAAAGGAACTAATTGAACAAGTGTTTGGCACTCCTCAGTAGTGCTCAGCCCTATGCTCCAATGAAGGTGGAATTTCGTTCTTTCATTTCATTTCAGTCTTGACTAATATTGTTTTATGTGTCCAATTCCAGACTGTGCCTAACCAGTGCTGCATTAATTACTCCGAAACAAAAGAGGAGAGAGAGAGATTTCCTGTATTTCTCAGACAGTAAACTAATTTTTCTCTATGCAGCATCCTTCTGCATGTGGTAGTGCTGTGAGCTTCATGCTGTGTATTGTAATGGAAGTTGAACTAGCAAAAGTTTTCTAGCTGTTATGTTGCTATTCATTCAGTTACCTTTTCTGATTTTTTTTTCTTTTCTTTTGAGTGGATGTTTAGCTCACTATCTCAGATAAATGTTTAATTTCACTGTGAGGTATTTTTTTGTAGAAATTAAACACTTGCATGGTCCTCGAACAATTATAGTCTGTAATGTCTGGGTAATGCAATGTAGCCAACTGTAACCTTTAATTAGGTTTGCCTTCAGAACATTGCCAAGTGAGAATCTGAATTCAGACAAATGTCCAGATCTCCTTCTTGGCATCTACTTTTAATATCTGTGAGAGCTTATTTTTAGCTTGTTATGCTGTTAGCCCTACACGCTCCATTACTGTTAGAAGAAGTTGTACAGAAAGAGTTTCATTTCTAAAGGGTTGTTTTACAAACTGACTTTTCTGGAATCAAAATTTTCATAGTTGTCAGTTTCTATTCATTTAATCTTCAATGCTAATAGAAAGAAATATGTGCATTAACAAAAGAAAGTTATAATCATTGAGTCTTCTAAATAAGAAGAGACTTTTTTTTTTTTATCTCATTCTTCTTGTATTCTCAGATACAAAAATTTAAATGTAAGCTCTTCTGGGCTTGTAGTCTTATTTCTCTCTGTGCAGAACTTCACTGTATTTGTCTCTGGTCAGAGCATGTCTTGAAGAGAAAACTATCATGAAGTGTTTTAACTAAATGAAGTGTTTGCAAAATGGAAGAGAAAAGAATGGACTTTTTTTTTTTTTTTAAACAAATGTTTCTTCAAGTTTCACTGACTCACAATATCCTAGGTTCAGGGTGGGGTTTTGGTGAGATTCATGAAGTTATTGAAGATGTGTAAGACACTGGCTCAAGTACTTTTTTGGCTTTGCCACAGCTAAAACCTTGAACCAG
This sequence comes from Certhia americana, assembly GCA_018697195.1. Lineage (NCBI taxonomy): Eukaryota > Metazoa > Chordata > Aves > Passeriformes > Certhiidae > Certhia > Certhia americana. The sequence continues at coordinate 7,557,906 of CM031864.1, forward strand.
AGCCTCTTTTAGCACACGCAGGAGCACCTGCTGCCAGGCTCTTGGCTCCTGTGAGAATGCCTTGTGCTCATTTCCTGGACTGGAATTGTAAATAAGTATTAATTTGGTGGAAGTGTCACTTTAGTCTCTCTGCATTTTCTAGCCATTGATCAATGATCTTCTCTTGTGTGTTTGTTGATCACCCCACCACACCTTTATTTTCTTTATTATTTTCTTTATTTTCTTTCTTTATTTTCAAAAAGCAGTTTTGAAATATTTTGGCCCATGCATAGGTGTAATGGAAAGTGCAGCATTTCAAATCACAGAAACAATTTTTCATAATTCATCATAGGAAACAACCTTTTAAGATGTTTGTCTTTATGTCAAACTACCTGCCTTTTACTCCTTAGTGATTCATAGCTCTCCTCAGCAGTGAATTTTCTTTCTGTCTCTTTCTCTTGTTTTTTTCCTTTTTCTTTATTTTTATATGGCATTGAGCTTGATTTGTGGACAGGAATATATTCTTGATAATCAATATTCTTCTGATCGAAGAATTGCTGTATCTCTGTTTTGTACCTTCCATCATAGGCTGCTCTGGAATAGAAACCCTCTGGCTTCAGGTGTTGTCCTGTCCTTTTACTCCTTCTTGATTTGTGATCCCCATCTCCTGCTTACTCAAGATGGTACTGAGTTTTTTGAAAGATCTTTTTGCTGATTTTCTTTTCTTTTTTCTTCCTTTTTTTTTTTTTTTTTTTTTTTTTTTTTGAAAATTAGTCACCGCAAACCAGCAGTTTGTAAATAATTTGGGTCTAAACACATAAAAATAGAAAAAGCTAAAATAGATAACTCCAGGGATAATGCTATGTAAAACCCAGGTCCCTGTTGAATGAGTAAAGCAGTGGTCAAGGTTATGTTAGTTGCATATTTTGCTGATCTGTGGTATAGCCAGGCAGAAATAAAACACAAGGATATCTTCAGGATGTCCCTTTGGTTTAATGAAGAAATATGCTGATGCTCTGCAATGCTTCATCTTTAATATTTAATCAAGGACATGAAATCTGAAAAACAAGAAATGTTTTGTTCAGGGAAGTTTATTTTAGAAGCTATGTTTTTTCTTTAAAAAGCCCGTTTTTTCTCCTTCTACTTTTTTTTTTTTTTTTGTTGAAAATGATTGTGGGGGTGAGTCAGAATCTTATGGGAAAAATAATCATGCTGAAATGACAACAAATTCTTCTTTGTCTTGTAGTGGTGGCAAATTTCAGCACTGCTGAATTCCAGTGCTGACTTTACCATTTTCCCAATCTCCATTTAAAGAAGTATAAAAGACTGCTTTCATTTAATAATGAGATGTGATTGAAAAATGTATCCTTATTAGATTATCATCACTGGGAGATAAAAAAAAAAAAAAAAAAATTAGTGCAAGCATTCATATCTTTCATTTCTTTCGATGAAGTTATTCAATTGCAGTATTCAACCTAGTTGCAAACATGTGGAAATATATGTCAGAAGAGTCAAACCTTTCACACACAAGTTCGTTTTCCTTCACTGCTGTTTGATTTAAATCAATGCCTGAAAGGTACTTTTAAGTCCTTTGTATCCTTTGGAGTAGTGATGTAATCTGTCAGGGAGCCACCAACATTAAAGCAGAATAACTCCTGCTTTAAACAGAATCCTAGAAATCTAAAAGAAACTTTACAATTGGCATTAAGGATTCAGCTCCAGTTGTTTAATGAAGATGTTAGCAGGTGATGTTTTTTTTAAGCAATGTGTCACTTTAACATTCTTAGGGCAGCTGTTTTTACAAAAAAAAAGGGGGGAAAGAGCATTGTAAATCCAAGTCTGTTTGGTACTTCATGGTTCACTGGGAATTGAGGACACAGGTCCAGAGTTTGAAGCTCAGGTGCCTGAACTCTTTCTTAGTGTTATATTCTTAAAAAAGGATGGGTCTATTCTCAAACACACAGAAGTTGCATCCAGAGTGCTCTGGAATGTGTCCAGTCTCATCTGCTGTCCAGTATTCACCATATTTGCCTTATCTTTTTTTTTTTTTTTGCAGTTCAGGGAGTTCCCAGAGACAAAGAATAGCTGAACATAGCTATAATTTTACTTTAGACTTCTGATTTTTTCAGATAAAGTGCAAGGGGAGAAGTGGTGCTGAACAAATAGTTTTAATTATTCTGTAGAATAGAGCTTTGGACCTGCGATGTGTATTTCATATGTTTGTATTTAATTTTTATAGACATCAAAATATGAAGCATTGTTGAGGGGATACATATGGGAATATATTTAACATGTGGGAGTATATTTAACACTGGAGGGGATATAGAAACCTCTGCTAGGCTTGCACTAATGCAGGGTGGTTTACCCAAATCTGAAGGTGCAAATAGTGTATCCAGCTCCTCCCCATCTCAGGGTTTTCCATTTAGACAACAAACCACACCTTTGTGAAAGAGGAGCTTTCAAACACATCACAGTGGCATTGCCGGGGTGGGACACAAGGAGTGACAGTAATGTCCTCTCATTTCTTTCTCTCCCATCCTGACACCCCTCAGCTTGAACTTTCATTTGTGTGCCCCCATCATCTATCTCAGATGTTTTATCTCAGCAAATGAAGCTCAAATTCAGCATCTGATATCAATAGGAATCTGATAAGATTTGCAGATGTACAGAGAAATGACTTAAAAATGGTTTTTGTTGAGTATTGAAGACCTGGATAGCATTTAAGAAAGCTCTGACTGAATCCAGGTGGTGTTCAACCTTCATTTTAATCTAAGATTGAAATTTTTTGCCCTCCAAGTCAGTTTTAATATTACATTCCTTACATGTATTTAGGAAGCAAGTCAGATACTGTAAGTGAGCAGTAACGGTAAAATATTGGAACAACTGCAATATACTATGTTTTTTTTTAAACATCTATTTATAGAATGCTTTCTGCTCTAAGGATTAGGGGAATAGAAGCTGGGATTTTTCTGCTCCTTGATGAGTGTTAGTGAAGCATATTTGCTAACACAGTTTGACATACAATATATTTCAGTGCTTATGGTACCTTATGGTATGGTACTCCTGGTACAGTACCTTATGGCATTTTATTTAATGTTTGTGAGGTTTTCTGATTGCTTCCCAGATAATTTATTTTTATTGGCAGCTTGCTTTGTGCCCTTGTATGGAAATAAAGCTGAAGCAGGATGATTTTTTAGCATCTACATAATTTCCAAAGGGGTTTAAAATAATAATACCTTGTTTAGCTGTTTTGTCTAACAGATTTGCCTCTAATCACTTGAAAACTAGGGAAATTCTTATCTTGAATACTTATGTGCTATGAAATTAAGATAAAGCCATTCAGATACCATAGAAATTTTCTTAGCCTGGAATTTTAAGAATCTAATGCTCCCACAGTCATTTTCAATCTGTCTGCATGGATCCAAAAGAACATTTTTTTCTGTTTAAGCCATGAAGGATGGACTCATCTCTCAGCTCAAGATATAAATGTTCTTTATTGCTGAACATTGATAAAATGTTTCATAGTTATCTTCCTGCCTTTTGTTTATATGCTGTAGCATACACTTCTCCCCTATAGTTCCCATTTGTTTGCTGCCAAGTATAATTGCAAATCCCAGACACTTCAGCAGCTCTGGCTTTATAGAACCCTCTTCTAATCATGGTTAAAATCTAATATGAAAGAACATCCATATTGTATTTTCTTTATGTAGCATTATGTCTTACTTGATGATAAAAGAGAGATGACTTTCCAGATAAAGACAATATGGAAGGACCTTTCCCACACAAAAATACACCACAGTTATCCCTATTTTGGTTTAGAAAATACTTGCAGCATCACAAACAGGACTATTAAGATTTTCCTTTAACTGAAAATGTACTATAAGTTTGTAAAGCCAAATAAAGACCTTTTCTTCAGCAGCTGTTTTGCTGTTTCATCACTGATTTTAATTAAAAAGCATGTGCCTACTATTGTGTTTTGTATGGTCCAGTCACGTATCCGGGTCACTTTTTAAACTCCTTCATGCCTGAGGAGCAGATGGTTTGAAAAGCAAGCCTTAGTGCAACAAAATCCAACATCTCCTGCTTTCATTGTTCAGAGCCATGCTCTTGTTTCTTGTGCTGTGCTCCCCAGTGCTCCTCCCAGCCAACTTTTAATTTGCTCAAATGGCCTCATTTATTTTGCTTGTCTTTGAGAAACATGTATTTGAAACCATACCAGAAACCATATCAAACCAGCTTAGCTCTGCTCTAAAATATTGCTCTGTTTTTATTATTATTGTTTTTCCTGTTTTTATTTTGCTACACACAAAGCAAAAAATTCTCTAGTAATTCTCAGTTTTACTCACTGCATCCCAAATTATTGGCCAGATTCATAAGGAGTCTGAATAGAGATGGAAGAAGGTAAATACAGGTGAATAGACAGAAAAAAAAAAAAAAGGAAAACTATAATTATTAATCCCCAAGTAACAAAATGTATATCTTGGAGACAATGGGTTAAATGATGGAACAAAAAGAGGTATCTTATGTTTCCCTCATTCTAAATATACTTTAAATGCCAAAATAATCTTCTGTTCTATCCTTACAAATTGATTCCAATTTGTTAGTCAAAGACTGTAATGAAATGACTCAAACCATAGTCTTGTTCCACTAAGCAGTTTGCTACAGCTTTTTTTTATTATTAATTATATTCAGACTGCAAGAACTGTCAGAATGTTAAAATTCCTAAGGATAGTTTGCCAACATCTATCACTAGATTAGAAACAGCTCTGCAAAACCTTCAACAAAGCAAATAATATTCCATCATAAAATCAATACAACTAAGCATTGTCAGCATAGTGCTGACAGTTCCAGCTAAAACAATTTATAATTTTTGAAGAAGATATGTTGTAAATAGAAGCTAAGAGGTCTGTGAAAGATGTGGCCAGTAAACAGAATCCAGATGTAAATATTTTACTGCTGGAACGTGTGTGTCAGTTCTGCTTGGCCTCTCTCTTTACCCAAATTATCCCTACCACAAATTCTGAGTAGCATGGATCGAAAGTACAGCACCCTGTACTCATCACCTTGCTGATTCCATTGGCTGTGCACTAGAAAGAGTCCAAGGGCCTATTTCCTCTCCTTTGCTGGAATACCTGCTTCTAGGAACACTGAAAAAGCCCAGGGGAATAAACCAATATCTGTGCTCATAAGAATGCAGGGAGCACTGCTCTCCTATACTAAGAATATCATGTACCACCATGGTCATCTGGTACTGCTTCTCACAGAGAACAGATTTTAGAGTAATACTCATAAATTCTGCAGTGAGCTCAAAATGTTGGTCTGAGTTGCAGTGTATCTCCCAGAAAATCTTCTAGTCTTGGTTTGTGTATGTCAGGTAATAGAGGGTGATTAACAGATTCTTCTTTATTTTTAATTTTTCTTTTCTTTTTGATGATCAATGATCCTCATTTTCAAAAACACACACGCTGTGAATTACTTTCGTTTCAGCTTTCAGTCTAGAGGTTTCACTAGCCCTTATTCAGCTGAGGTTACAAATGCTCCTGCCTTCTAAATGTCACCCACAAACCTGGGCAGCTTTTTGGGCTGTTACAGCTGCCCGAGCATGACTGTGCCATCTCCCAGCCTGCACTGCCCATTTGAGTGTAACTTCACTCTGCAGCATCAGCAGAGACTGTACTGCAGACATGCCCTTTCAGTGAGCCACAGATGAAATATGATTCTCCTTCAAACTTAGCCATTATTACAACTTTTTTTTCCTTGAAGTGTTGCTATCAAAACTTTATTCTGCCTGATGGTGCAGACCTGAACTCATTGTGTGTATGTGATCTGTATTTGTTTTTTGCTGTTCCATGTTTCTCCATTCAATGTCTAATTACCACGGTGTTTCATCCTACTCAGTGTCTCTTTATTCTAAAAAGAGTTGCTGAGTGATTTATTGTCTCTTTTTAGGTTATGTCCTGCAGAACTTGTATTTGCCAAATGCAGAGACAGTTTTGAGTTAGATGGACCACTGACCTAACCCAATATGACATATCTTATATTAAAATATGAAGACCCCAGTGATTTCTCCATGTCATTACTCTTGAAGTGTATTCCACAAATGTTGCCCAGCATATCACCATGTTTTCTTTCAGTCCAGTTTTCCTTTTTTATTCATAAAGCTGCCAGAGAAGGATGAATTTACAAGGGGCTCACACTAGAAATATTTCATGGAGTGATTCCTCATGTTCAGGAACCTTTCTGGCTCCATCAATGTAGTCAATTTAATTAAAGAAAATGGAAGTTCATGACATTTGGATAGTGCTGTTTTCATTCCAAATATTATGAGAGAGGAAGCCAAATACTTTGTGAAGCCTAAAGCAGGGGATGTTGATAGAGTGCCTGTCATTGCCCTGCAAAGGAGAGATCCTCACCCCAGGGTGTACCCAGCTTGCAACAGAAGTGAGAACAGTACAGTTGCTTCCACGTGATCCTCTCCCTCACCTCCAGCCTTCCTGAGAAGTGGGAAATATTCTGTTGGAGGTGTCAGTACTGTGATAATGCACATTTCCAGGACCCAAGTTAGGATCTCTGTAGCCTTATTGTTTACTCAGAAATCTCTTAGATGGGATAACTTTGTTTTGTGTAGCTGCCCTGTTATCTTTATGAAAGTGTAATCTTATTTCTTTGAAATTACGTATGCTCTGCAAATCCTATTGTTTGTTAGTAATTATCATCTGCTTTTCTTCCTTCCAGATATATTTGCATATCTCTACATTTGTCTGTGGATAGTACATGAGATGAAAAGGTCATATTTTGAATCTTTTTGCACTTTAACTCTTTTCATAATACCTGCACTGATGTTGTTGTATTTATCCTCAGAACCTATTTGTGTTCATTATTAGTCATTGGACACCAATTTGGATGAATCTTTAATCTCTCCTAAGGCAGCAGTTTTTTCACAAACACACCTAATCTGTGGGTTTTTTTTTCCCCTGGTAATTCATGCCATTGGGCATGAATCCTCTTCTGGAAGACTAAATATTTGCAGAGGTGTTACACCTTGAAGGTTCATCCTTCGAGATTCTAGAAAGAAGTGTGATGAATCCCTCAGTGAGAAATCCCTGCTCCTGTTTTGACTTTGAGCATTAACTGTGTGCAGTTGTAATAATTTTCTTCTGAAACTTAAAGGCGTGTTTTTCAAAGTGTCTTTGAACAAACAGTTGGGAGCAATGATTTGCCAAACTGTAATTAAAAGGAAATAGACTAATTCTGAGAAGTGTAAACAATGTGCTGAAGATAACAAAAATAGGGTCCTTAAACTGATCAATCGTGAGCCCGGAACAGGACTTGAGTTTGTGAAGGATTTAATTGCTGGGGTGAGACCCAGCATCTTGCAGGACTATGCATTTAGTGTCCTGCAGTAACATGTGTAGTTTCTATGGGTTTGCCAACAAATTCATGGAATTTTTTGTCCTCAGCTGCATCAGCTCCCTGTTGCTCGTTAACATACTTTGCCAGGAAATTCATGGCATTTTTAGGTCTTCAGCTGTGCATTAATCAACTCCCTGTTGCTAGCTAGCATACCTTCTTTTTCCTCTCTGTGATAACAGTTTTTTGCTTTACAAATATAATCTGAAAGTAAAAGCTTGACCTACCTAAAACTAATGTCAAAACATCCATTTTCTTAGAAGCAAAGCATGTGGATTTCTTACAACACTGTTCTCAGAATGACTCTGCTTTATATAGAAGCAGAGAACTACTTCTTATATTGAATCTGAGAACTGTGGGGCCATATTTTTGTACTGAAACCTCATATAATTTTTTTTTTGCTGTTGCCTTTGATCTTAATTTTTTTGTTAACAGCTTCCAGCAGTTTCATGTGTTTTCATTAATCTAAGAAAACCCATAAGATGCCAGAAGTGGAAGCAGGGAAGCATTATTGAAAGGATGAGGGACAGGATCCTTCTTTCCCCTTCAGTGCTGGTGGGATGTTGTGCCCAGTTCTGGGGTCCCCAGTACCAGGCAGACATGGAGGCCTCACTCTCACAAAGGTGCTTCAGGGACTGGAGCATCTCTTCATGGGAATGCTGACACAGCTGAGAAGAGAAGGCTCAGGGGGAATATTATCAATGCCTTTAATACCTGATGTCCCAGACCAGACAAGGCAGAGCCAGTTTTCTATTTCTACTGGTGCCCAGTGACAGGATTAGGCAAAGGATGCAAAAGGAAATGCAGGAAATTCCATTTAAGTGTAGAAAAAAGGTTTGTTAATGGTAAGGGTGGTCAAACACAGAAGCAGGTTGCCCAGAGAGGTTGTAGAGTGTCCATTCATGGAGTTATTTAAGCCTCAAAGAGAACATTTTTGAAGAACCTGCAGTAGTTGACCCTGCTCCAAGGCAGGCTTTGGGCTAAACAATCTCCAAAAGTCCCTTCCAACCTCAGCCATTCGGTGTTTCTTGAAAATCTGTGAAGAAAAATGAATGAGAAGCAGAAAATTTTCTTGGTTAGACTAACAGCTTGATATTTAACTTAAAATATGTACAGTCACTTTTGTCTGAATCACTTTTATAATTATTTTGATATATTTTGTCATGTATTATCATTTTGAAATATTGGCTCATTCAGAGACATTTTATTTTTTGTTTCAAAAATGTGTCTTTTTGTTATATTTCTAGGATGTGTTATGAAAACATGAAAGAGAAAATTTGCCTGTGTAGTTTCTAAATATCTTTTATATTTCTGTATGCTATGAAAGAAATCTAATTATCTTATAAAGAAATACTTATCAATAAGGGTTTTTTTCTGAGAAAAACTGTTAGATACCTATAACATGTTTCTCTCATAATTTATCTCAGTGTTTAATTTATTTATACATTTTTTTAAACATGAATACTAGGCTTTACAGGATTTTTAAAAATTCAAATGCGTTAATGTAGTAATATAAAAAATTGAGACATTTTTCTAGGCACTCTTTTGGCATAAACGTGGTAGGGCTTTATTGTAGTACAATTTCTGCAGACTATTCAAAAAACTGCACATTTTTGCCTGGAAATGTAATTTTTGTGGTCAGCTGCTGGGTAGGCACAGGTATAGTTTGACACTGGATTTCTTCATAGGTTAAAGCTGTTTGTGAGAGGTCCTTTTAGCCATTTCCCATCTTCCTTTCTGCTCTATTTCTGCATTTATTTATTTGCATCTATTTCTGTTTTACAGCTCAAGTTATAAACTGACAAGTGAAGTTGTTAAGGGCTATGAGGTATTTTTAAGTCTTTTTTTTTTAAGCCTTTAGATCACTTGACTAGTTAGTTTAGGGTCTTACAAACCCATGTAGGAAAGATGTCCTTGGAACACCTCCGTTACTAACTTAAATCATGGATCACAGTTTTATGTTAATTTTTTCTATTTTCCTGTAAACTGTGTTGCTCTGTGTACATGGGAGCCTGTGTAGATCTCTCAGTCATCTGATCTGAAGTAGAAGAAAAAGTATTTCAATTATTCATTTTTTATTAATGTGCAGAAATCCATCATTCATGTTCAAGTCTGCAATTTGTTAGCCATGTTGAGTCCAAGTGACCATGGAAAGTGCTAGGACATGGTCAAGCCTCATTAAAGGGAGGAAGTTTAGCACCCTGTGTAATGGCACCCTTTATTCAGTGAATGGCTTTTCCCATTTCTTTCTATATTCTTGTTTCTGTCTGTCAGTGGTAGCAAAACTACTTGAAATTCCTTCTGTAGCACAGATTTTTTTGCTTCAGTAAAAATTGGATATTTCCTCTGCAGTCAAAATGAAAAATTTCTACACTTGCTGACTGGGAAGCATTTAAGGCAAGGTATGCTCACACTTCAGTACCCACTCAAGATAAAATTTTCTTTTTCTGCATCATCATATTTTGAGAGAACATACCACTTGTTTTACTTTGGACATTTCTGACTTAGAATTTGTGTGGGCCTTTTTTTTTTTTAATCTTAATCTGAAATTTTGTTTCAACTTCTTTCTAAAAAAAGAAGAGAAATCCAAGTCAAGATATTAACCTTTTTAGTTAATAATGATGTTCTCACAGAGTTATTACTGACCGTATGTTTGAAACAGTGTCAAAACCTGACAAGAAAAATGATCTGACCAACAAAGAGTTCCCCTTGTGCTCCCCTTGTAAAGCCTTTTGTCTCGTGAAGAAGAAAGGCCATTCAGGGCATTTTTTTTTTCTTTTTGTATTCATCCATTTAGAAATTCTAAAAGTCACTGCTTGCAGGCCGGCTTTAGGATTGGGTGGATTTGGTTTATAAACCTCGGTGTGTCAAGGTTTGCAGTACTTTGGTGGGGGAAAAATGTGTATTTGACAAGACTGATGGTAACAATTTTCCAATCATGGTGTTACAGAAATCATAGGGTTTAAGTTTCTTCTGCTTCTACTGCAGTAATTACTTATCTCTGAAGCACCGTGTACCATATGTGTCTGTGGCACACAAAACTGTACCAGGGAAGAAACCATTGGAGAGGGAGAGATCCAGCTAGAGGGAGGACTTGCTTTCTGCCTCGGACTGTGCAGTATTTTGTTCTGTAACAGGAATAGTATTGGTGTGAAGATGGTATTGCTGAAAGCATTGGCTAGACTAACTTTTATCATCTTTGGAAATGCATAAAGTAACAAATATTACATCTTTGATATAAGTGTATCCTAACCCCTTGGAACTACATTCTCCTCCAGGCTGAGCACAACCAGGAGGTCCAGAATCTCCATTTCTAAGGAAATACTGACAAAAGAAAGGGAAATGACAACATCTACCATTATTTCTGATTATTGTTATTCACACCTGCAAGTCTTCTGGGGTTGTGAAGGTGACCTAAGGGGGACTGTAGTAATTTTTGAGCATAATAATGGGGAGTATTGCTATCTCTATTCTTTTTCCAGGTCACTGTCTAAGCCATTCCAAATACCTTCAGAATGTCTGGATTTGCGTACTAATTAGTCTGAATCAAATATTCATCACATCTGTGTTGATGGGATTGGTTGGAGATCTGATTAACCTTCAAGTGGCTCAGTGACTAAACACAGGTTCTTGTATAGCTGATGGGATAATTTCCCTGCTACATATATTTCTTGTTCCTCCAACATGAAATTATTGCAGAGAGATGCCCAACCTGAGCCTTCTTTGACCTTAGTTAGGTACAATATAAAAATCTAAAAGAGAGCAAAGCTATCACTTTATTAATAGAAGAAAGAATAAGCCCTATTATTAAATGAAAGGAAGACTTCTTTTGAGGGAAAAGATGAGGCTATGAAAATGCTGGAGGTGTTTTCATGTCTTATTCTTATAAACCCATTACTATGGTTCACCAAGATTCATCTTTGAAGGTTATGATCAGGTTATAATAGAAAGAAAGCTGTGTGGAAATAAAAGTGAGTTTGCACGTGGTGTGGGGGGAGCAGGTTGTTCCCATTAACCATTCTGAGACCATCCTGAGACAGTCACTGCACTGCTGTCGAGCCTTTCCCTAAAATCCATCACCAAGGGTGCTCCACAGTTCTCTTCAAATATCCAAAATTGGAAAAACACTCAGTGTAAAGTTGTGCGTAAAATCTTGTTGGTTCTTGAGCAAATACAAATTCTGTAAAGCTTAGCAAAACCCAAGAAGCAATGCAATGTGTTCAATAAAATCATTAAAAATATTGTAGTTGCGTAGCAGCAACATGCACTTATCAAAAAGATGCTCCTAAAACAATAAGTTGCTTTCAATAAACGAGTCTTATTATCTCTAAGCATTAGAATATTTAATTTCAATTTTGGTGTTGTGATGGGGAAGGTAAATTAACTTGTGAAATTAATAATTTTATTTTTAATGAAAAAATATAAATACAGAAGCAATTTTCTATCTATAATATGACTTAAGGGGATGGTGATTTATATTTAAAATACTATTCTCCTGGAATTTCTGCTACTATTCGAGATAATTTAATTTGTGTTATTTGCATATGAAAATATGCATTGAACTAGCAGCAAAATAACCTTTACACAATTCTGTAATAGCATAAAATACAGCACATTACACTTTCAGTTATTAAGAATAAAAATACTCCATCCAATTTTGCAAAGAAAATACTTCACATAGTTAAAAACCCACACAGAACTTGTATCAGATCTTTGCAATTTGTCTTGCTTTGTTATCAGCCAAAGATCTGAATTAGCTAAAGGTATTTCCACATATTTTATCTTGCTTTTTCTTTTTAATTAGCTTCCTGAGGCAGAGATGCATCCTGTATTTTGCATGCTTCCCAGTAAGGTCATCTCCCCAATAGCTCACAGAGCCTGCCAGGGATGGGCAGGACAGAAGGGCTTGAACCTGTGTGTAATGCTCCTATTACCTGTTCTTATTCTCCCACTGAATAGGCATTTTTCTCCAGCAACAGTTCTTCCCTGTCATAGGAATATCTTGCTAATAAATCAACAATAAGCATTCCCCATTAATGCTTAGTCTATTACTAACATTGCAGACTCTCATCAATAGCTGATTAGTGCCATTAACTGCAGGAGGGCTGGGCTCTGTTTTTTTCCCCATCTTTATTTTGTCTCTACTAGAGGTACATCCGTTGTGGTAAAAGGGTTCAGAGTAGTAAGATTTCCCCTGGAATGGGCCAAGATGAGGCGATTATCAAAAATGTCTTACTGAAAAATACTGAGGAATATCCTTTCCTGCCTGATGCTTGTATGATTAGGGAATGTTGTGTAGATTTCTAAATACCATGAAGAATTGTTCCATAACTTCTCCCAAATTCATCCCTGCTTATTTACATACATATATACATCCCTGCTTACTTACATAGTGTGTGAGGGTTTTTAAATATATTCCAGTCTGCCCTTTCATCTCTGGTGGGTTAAGCAAACAGTCCTGGGTTATCTGAAGTGAACATTGGAATTCTGTCCAAAGTGCCATTTTTTCCTCTTACTCTCTTCATTTATAATTATTTTAAATTATTTCTGCATTCTGATAGCCGGCTTCTCTAATCGTTCCATATCATACTTGTTTTTTCTAATTGCTGCCTGATAACAAGAGCCAGGCCTCCCCTGTTGACTCAGACTCTACCATGGCTGAATCTTCCCCCCTTCATCCCCAGAAAGCAGCTGCAGATTTCTAACTCCCCTCAGCAGTCTGCCATGCAGCCCTTCTCCATCATATTTATTAAAAACACCCACTTTCCAAAGAATTGGCACCCTCCACCTGTGTTTACAGAAATTTTCCCTGAGCATTTGGCCTACATTTTAATTGGCTTCTGGAAGGTTATTTTTTTTGTTATGCATCTTCCTGAGGTACTCTAGCAGAATCTCTTCCTTAGTGACAGCAGGGAAATTTTGGTGAAGGCCAAGAAGCAGCAGTGTGAGACGAGGAATTACTTCCTGCTCCTCTTGCTCTGAGTGGGATGGTCTCCAGACACACAGCCCAAAGCAGAAAGGAGAACTTCCTCCTTATTTAACCCTACTGCCTGTGAGGGCTGGCATGAGGTGAGGTTTGGCTGCTGCTGATTTCCTGAGATGGCTGTGAGTTTCCGTGGAAAGCTGGAGCTGCCCCCCAATCACTGCCCATGCTCTGTATGGCAACATTTTTATTCTATTTAAATGCACCAAAAAGAATGTTTTTCCTTTAAAGTTTGCTTTTCCCCCTCTACACACCTTACAGTCCTGAACTGGCTTCATTCCTCCTTTTGAGCCTTTCCCTGTGGGTGCTGAAGGTTCACATGCAATATTTGTGATCTCTGATGGTGCCGAGCTGGATCCTCTCAGAGGGCCACTGGTCTTCAGTGTCCTCTAAATGTTTGGAAACAGAGCTTTGTGCATAATTTCATTCATGTTGCTTACTTCTAAAATTCTTACTTTTTCTTTTTAGGTACCTGTATCTTTTGCAAATTAAATCTTGATACATTTCAAAACGAATTTGGATGTTTTTTAAAGACATTTTATTCTGAGTAAGTTGGAACAAAGTGTTTCTTCTGTGATAATTGGTCTTTTTTTTTTTTTTTTTTTTCGTTCTGGAAGAAATGTGTTTTGAATAGTTTCAGTCGTTCTGAAGTTGCGCTTTTACATATACACTCTTACAGTCCAACTGTAAATAAAAATTGTAAGATTCTAGTTGAGTGCCTCATAACTGTTAATAAACACACCTGTTCTCTCTATTCTGTAAGTTCTTCTACACAGTAGAATGAAGAATAACATTCAAGAAGGAAGCAGCATAGACTCAAGAGTCTATTTAAAAGAGTAATCTTGAAAGACTGAACAGACACATGCAGATCAGTATAATTACAATAAAAAGTACTGCTTTTTTCCCAGTATCAAGATAAAATGCAAAAGGATATTCTAACTGTATTCTGATGTTGATTTTATCTTACAGAAGTGTTTAATTTTATAGCAAGGGCAGTTGAGCTCTGCAAAGAGAAATGGATCAAGCAATCTTCTTTCTCAGTTTTGGACAAAAAAGCCCACCAAAACAAAAGAGCTATTAAAAGACTAATTAGCTTGATTTTCCTCTCTTTTATGCAAATAAACATACACATCTCAAACATGCTCTTTTTCTCTCTTTGAAAATTATTTTTCAAAGGGATATTCATCTTTCAAAAATAAACATATAAGTACCATATTCTATACTTTATAGAAAGAGCTAGACCATCACTACACAAATAATCCAGGTCTGTGTGGGACCTATGCTATCATTGTATATAGTGAAGGAAATCTTATGTTATAAAATAAAGATTTTCTACAGCAAAAAAATGTCTTTAATGGATCAGGAATCACATAGTAACTGAGATTCCCCCTCTGAGTGACTTGTATAAATTTTATAGGTTAATCAGGGGGTGAGGTCAGAAAATTCCCATTGATAGGGCCTAGCGAAGACAAAAACTTCTTTCCATCTTTATGTGGTGTGCCTTTAGTAAAACTTGAGATAGCTTGAATAGTTGAAAATTCTGAAATGCCTGCCAAGAAGAATGGGTAGTTTTACATCCTGTCACAAATTTGCCACCTTTTGAGGAAACTCTCAGAGCCTTTTCTACACCCTGGGCAGGTGGCCTTTTCAGGGCCCATGATGCCCACAAGCCTCATCTCTAAAAAGATTAGAAATCAAAATGATCTGTTTTTCTCTGAGTTGTCCCACTTTGATGTTTATTGCCATATAGGCAAGGACTACAATTTCACAGATTTATTGGTCAGAGTATACCAAGCTATGTGATTGCCAAATCCAGCACCCGAGAGTTCTCTTTTTTTCATCAAAAAAGCTTACCTGTTCTTTCTTCTTCATGCCTCAGGTATGAAATTTCCTTCTCATCTAAGTCTTATGGATTGCTGTAAGATATGTGTTTTGTTTTAATACTTACTGTGAATCTCTTTTATGCATTGATCTTTATATCTTTATGTGTATGGTTTGGAATTATTGTGACTAGCAGATTTCCTGAGGACAAAAACTGAAATCCAGGTTTATGTATCAGCATCATAGTCTTGGCCTCCAGAGTGTTGGCACACTTTTATCTGAACTGCATCAGGGCCCAGGGATCTCACTGTAATGCAACTTTTTGAAAGATCCTGCACAGTCAGATGACGGAGTGGGCCCTTTTTGTTAAATGTACAAAAAACACACATGTAGCTTCTTGAGTGATAACGTCAGCAAACCAAGGCATTTTTTTCACCCTTTTTTCCTTCAAGAATGGCATCAGTCAGAAAGATTCAACAAGACTGCCAATAGTTCTGGAATAATTTCCATCTGTGGCCCTATTTTAGAGGCCAGATGTTGATGGCCAGAGCAGCGTGGTAGGGAATACGGAATGTTCACTCTGTTTTTAGTGACAGTGGAGCTGTTTGAGAAGAGATGACAAAACATAACTGGCATATACTGAAAGACTTGCATCAGACAGATACTTTCAGTGTCACATATCTGGCATTTACTGGAATACCTATTCTAATGGATGTCACTCACCAGCCAGTGCATGTGTCACCGAGTGACTCTTGATGACAGTTCTGTTCCAAAAGCTGCTGCCTGCTGCTCTATTCTGGGTGATGGTAGGAAAGAGAACATTTTAATGTTACTGAAAAGTACAATTATTTTTTTCATGGGATGGTATTTATTGCCATAGGAATTCTAGGTAGATCAAATCCTTCAAACTCCTGATGGCAGGCCAAATCTCTTGCTTGTTTACTGTTCAAATACAGGTGATGTAGGAACTTTATTCTCCCTGAGGAATGGGCCACCAAGCTATCCTTTGTTTTCTCATGAACACTGGTGGGATGAGCAGGCCAGGTGAAGGTATCATGGTGAGTCAGTTTACCAAACAGCTGGGATTCAAAGTACAGAAATTGAGAGTGTGAGTATCCTTCCTCACAGACACAGTATGATACTGCTTTAATTTTCTGCATAAAAATGTTACACGTGCTCCTCGTCAGTGCAGGCAAGCACAGATCAAAAGATAAAAGGAGTTTTTCCATCCAGTGGAGGTTACTGCATTAATTGTTGGAGGCTCTTGAGGACAGTCACCAGAGCAGTAGTTCCAGCCCTGCCCATGTCCCCGCCGGCAATGCCACCTTTGTGCAGCCTCAGTCCTTCCATCCAAATAAATGAATCTGGCCATCTGTATTTACACTCATTGTCTCACCAGCTCCCAGAAAGCTCCTTTATTGCTTATGTATACAGTACTTTAATGATATGGAAATTCACTAGTCACAACTTTAATGAACAACTTTTCTTGTATTCAAATGAATAAGATGCTGATGGCTGTTTCTTTGTACACAGCAAATGGTACTTCTATAAAAGCCACAGTAAATCAACAGCATAAGCTGATTTAATTACTAATTTGTTGCAATGGCTATTCCCATACCTAGTATAACACTGTGTATTCAATTATCTTTCACCCTAATGCAGGTATGCTTTTGCGTTACATCTCTAAATAGGAAAACAGTTTTTGAATTTTTCTGGTTTGTTTTTTTGTTTGTTTGTTGTTTTTTTTTTTTTTTTTTTTGTTATTTCTGTAGTTTATGGGGGGCTGTAGTTCTTTTCCTTTCCTTTTTTTTCTTTGCAGCTGGTAAAACTAGCAGCAACTAGCATGTGTCTAGTGATTAAGACTTTTTCTCTTTGTAATTGTCAGATTGATTGGGACAATTGAATGATAATGAAAAACAGCTTGTTCCCTCATTTCCAGAGGTGACACTTTCTGCATAATACTGCAAAATATAACAAAAAGGTTTTCTTGGACGCTGCTTAAAGTTAATTGACAGCATCTGTTGTTTGGAACAACGGAGAGAAATAGCATTCCCCTGGCTCTTGGTCACGTTACTGAGGATTAGGCACTGTCACGCCAGCTGATATCTGAATACACTGTATCTGTCCACAGGGTCTTAGCTGGGCTTTCTGTTACATCAAGGTTCCCTTTGTGCACAGCTGAGTTAAAAAAAATAGTTATAGCTCATTAAATTAATGATAAATTTCCTGAAAAATCTGTGGTTTTTAGTTAAAAAAAAAAAATTAAAAAAAGGTCCATATTACAATAACCAGTGGGATATGGGAATAATGGAATAGTTATGAACTTTTAATGGTTTTTTTTAAACATCTTTTGCTTTAAAAGTATAACAACAGCCTTCCACTCTATTTTATGTCTTCTAGGGGGCTATATATCTGTAACTGCAGTAAGCACTGCAGGCACAGAAATTATTTTATTTTGGCAGATGAAATTCTAAATAGTTTTGAGAACATGTGAAAGAAATTTTGATTCTACAATTCTCAGACACAAAAAAAAATGATAAAGCTTAATTTTGCTCTTAGAGTGGCTGTCTGTTTTCTGAGAGCCAGAATACCATTAAATATGCACATCCTTTTATCTTTTGGCAAACTTTTGCTTTCATTGCTGCTCTTTAGTCAGATGTGCATTTTTCTTTATGAGATTTAATATTTCTCTTTTAGAACATTGATCAGCATCCAAAGTCACTTAAGACCAGTAGAAAAATCAATAGTGAGTGTGGATTGGCTGACTTGGAGCTGCTGCTGCAGCTGATCACCAAGAAAGCAGGGATTTGATTTGATTTTGCATTTTCAAGTCATTCCCTTGCTTTGTACCGTCTGTCAGTAAACTTCGAAATTGCTGATTTGAAAATAAGTGAACACATGTTACTGTTTGAATCCATTTCTTTTGCTTTTTTTTTTGGTCCTTAACACAAAATGGCAAACACAAATATTAGCATTACTGTTGCTCACATGGCTGCAGGTGTGTGGCGAACTCCAAGCTGAACTCAAGGTCAGATACTTTATGATGTAAACTCTTGAAATTAAGATTTGTATTTACATGGAGGGTTCATCAAGCAGCATATGTTAATGAGCCAGTTTTGTAGTAATTTGACATTTTGCTGTAATATTCTTATATTGAGCTCAGTATAATTGACAGTCAGATATTGAACTGATTGTAATCAGGACCAAGAAAATATTTCATATACTGTGCTGCAATGTACAATAAGTTAGAATGTAAGATTTTCTCTCTAGTGTAAAATGTAAAAAAAATTTGGCTTATTTCTTATTCTGAACTCTTTAGATATTGGTGCAATTACTAAATTGAAACAGAACTAGATTTTTGCTGCAGTTTATTCTTCTCTTTAAGTTTGATAATGCACTGTATTATATTGTTTGTGTTTATAAAAAATGCTTTGGAGAGGAAAGGCACTAAAAACGCTTCATGTTATAATAAAATACAGAATAGTCATACTGTGTTAAACTAGCTGTTTTTAAATTATGCTTATGCCTTTAAAGTATTTCTAGGTTTATGTATTTATAAATGTATATATACATTTATTTATGTACATATGTGGCTATTGCTGCATAGTACATATAATGTTTCTTATATTAACACTTATTTCATATTTATTACTAAGAGTAGCTATACCAAACCTGTGTCATGTTCTGTTTCAGAGATAAGAAAAGGAACTCATGTAAGGGTCATGTTCTTTTTAATATCAACTGAGTTTTAACACTTGTCATAATATAGCTGATGCAATATCCACTCTTCTGTGCTCACACCTCAGCAACAGATCTAAATTATGTTTTAAAGAGAAACTGTAAAGATTTTAAATAGTCATACTACATTGGTGATGCTACAACAATACTGAGAGACCTAGATTCAGAATTATATAATTTGAGAGTCCTTAATGTAATTGAAAAATATCTCAAAGCTATAAATACCGGTATGAAAGTTCAGGAAATGTGTTTCTCTCCTACTTTCTCTTCTCTTTTGGACTGGTTAGGGCTGATCTCAGCAGTGTCAGGAATTATTATTCTGATGACTTGCCCCTGAAAGGCACTCGCTTGTACCTGTGGGGACACAGAATCCATTTGCCTGGCGCCGGGGAGTCGGAGGCACAGGCTGGCGCCAGCCAAGAGAAGGGAAAGATGATTAATATGTCTTATAGATTCACTGTCTCTTCACTTGTCCTAGACCTGCCAGTAATTCCACTCCCCTGTGGTTCCACCTTGATCACAGATAATGGAGGCAGATTGAAAGTTTGAAGACACAAGCCTTTCTCTCCTCCTGATCTGACATTACTCACCCAGGCTAAATGAGCTGTACAACCACCGGCACCTGCCTATGGGAAGGCATCTCAGTGCACTTAGCAGTAATGCTGCAATAAAGCAGCAACTGTACTCTAATTAACCAGGTTCCCTTTCTTCCCTTTTTTCCTTTCTTCCTTTTTTTTCCTTTTTCTTTTTACCTGCGCAGCAGGCTGCCATTAGCAAAGCTATGATATTGCAATGGAAACAGTAACATAAGTATTCCTTCACTTCTGAAATATATTATAACTTACCTTTCCCTTTTTATTTCTTTGCAGAAATAGTATAATGCAAGGATATTTTGCACCAGCAAGGTAGCTGTTGCATGCTAAGAAGTGGAATTATGAATGGAAAAATAACTCTGTGAAGAGCATCTGTTAAAAATTTTCTTACATAGGTGTATTTTTTAAAGTTAAATCTCCGTTATTTACTGGGAGTCTTTTTTGTTTTTTTCTTTTCCCAAGCTAAACTGGACTTTGTAGTACAAATGTCAAAGGATAATCTCACAAGGACCATCTTTGCAAAACTTCTAGCAGAAGTATGTACACTTGTATTGGTAAGAAAATTTATTTCAGAGACAGTATAGCAAAAGCAGAAAACAGAGTGGTCACTTTCAAGGGTTGTTTTAGGTTTACAGTAAATTACAACATGCATCTGCATATGCCCAGTTTGCATCTTCCTTTAGATAAATGCCTTATCCTGAATCAGACTGTTAGAGACAAAATGTCCTTTTTTCTTTCCAAAATCAGACTGAGCAGAATATATGAAAAGTGAGAAAAAATGTCTTATACAGTCAGAGAGATAAGTCATTATACATCTCCAGAGAGATAAGTCATAACAAGAACCTCTGAACATGAACTTTTTTTTATGTGCCCATGAAATATTTTGTCCTGTAGTTCTCTGTGAGGGATTGAGCATTTAAAAAAAAGATAACTGGTATTTTTAAGTTGTGAGAAAGCCTAAGAATCCTCGGTGGACACAGTAAGTTTTATATACCTTTGGCTTGTTTTGATTTTGAAGGTTTGTAAAAGCAGATCTATATTGTTTGGGCAGTGCATAACTAACTCTTTAAATTAAGATAAGCCCTGTGTTGTATATAATTGCACTTCTAATAGAGATACTCCAAGAATCTGTACATAGTGAAATGTTAAAATAACAGATCTGTATCTTCTGAATATTAAAGAAGACTAGGTCTAGCTAGAGAGCTAAATTCCAGAACTTGGCAGACAGCCCACTTTCATATAAGCAAAGTGATACCATTTTTAGGTATCTAGGGTATTATTATGAGTAAGGAAGAAAAGAGGAATAAATAAACAGAGTAGCCCAAAATATTTTCAAATGCAATATAACCAGGAGTATAAATCTTAAGAGTCATGCTCCTTTAGCACAAAAATTCTAGTTACTGTATAATATAGGAAATGTTTACATGCCACGAGGTCATAGGGAGTAATTTTGTCAGCAGCAAAGGATGCTAGGTTTATTAAAAAATAAGTAGAGAAATTCTCTGTGTCATTGCTCACCTCATGTTGCCACTGGGGAGATAACAATTTGGGGGTGACCTTTGAACTTCCAATTCCAGGTCCTGCTAGCTGGCTTCTTGAAGGGATTAGCTAATGCAGCACCCGGGGCAACCATATTAACAAGGAGAGAGAATTGGGGTTATTGTGAGACTCATTCAAATGGAAATTCTGAGCTCAGAAGTTATAAAGGTCTCCAAGCTGGTTATAGGTAAAGGCTGATTTATCATAACAAAAAATAGGGGAAAGTTTTAATGACCTTTCAAGGGAAAAATCCTAATTTTAGAGTAAAGAAGGAAAGCCATAACATATTAGAATTTCATCACAGTCCAGGGTCCATTAAAAACTTCACAGTCATGATCTGTAAGGAACTGTCAGACAGGTATCAAACAACTTTCACTGGTCTCCTAGGATCAAGGACTTTATGTCCTAAAGATTCACACTAGAGTTTACAACAAATTTCACAACCTGTGAAAAAAGCTGATATCTTAAAAAAAAAAAAATAGAGAAAGAAAAAAAAAGGTACTTGAATATTTCACATTTTTTGGTGTGTTTTTGTTTTTTATGCTTTGTTTCTGTGGGTTTTTAGGGGGGGTTGTTTGTTTTGGGTTTTTTTTTGTTAAATGAAGTTACTTCTAAAATGTCATAAAGCAGCACATGAGTAGATCTCAAGGCTGAAAGCAGGTTTTGTACAGTCCGTTCCATGACTTTAGTTGTGGAAGTGCCTTGTCTTTTCAGCAGGATCAGTTGATGACAAACATGTTTACAGGGGCAGTCACTGATTTACAAGAGTCCCCCTGCAAACACTTGTGGGCTATTAAGAAACAAAACTTGTACGTTCCCTGTCCTGTTGGGTGTAGAGCCTTGTGTGAAGATGTTTTCTCTTTGAGAAAGGATTGTAAGCCCTAGAAAGCTTGTAGAAGAGTATGCTACATGTCTGCATGCTACTTAAAAATCATTTACTAGTGGCCAAAAAAATCTGCAGGACGGAACAATAAACTATGCAGTGCAGATAATTTATTTCTTATAGCATTGGAGTGGCAGACTTCCAATTTCTCATTGAATATGTATAGACTACATTTAAAAAAACAGAAAAGCCAAATATGTTTTTAGCATCTATGTAATTTTTCCCAGTATAGTTTGGCATCTTATTACTGCTATAGCTAGAAAAATCATAGTATGACATTTGTTGGGCTGGCGACTATAAACTCTTACTTGTGGGCATAATGCTTACTGCCATGAGTAGGCTCTCTGATTTACTATTTACCACTCTGATTTAGAGCAGTGCTGCTAATGATAGCAAGCATTACACCTGCTGGTAAATTATTTCAGATTTGGCATTTTTAATACTAGATGTTGGAAGACTAGATGTTGAGTTTAGATGTATAATTTTGTACACAGTGCCACCTGGAGAATTTGGGAATAAGGTTTGAATATTGAATTTTTTTTCCTTCGGTTTTGCTTCATGTTAATTTTAGCTCTGTGGGACTATTAATGAGCTTGCTTGAAGTCTGCTGAGTTTTGGTATTGTTACCATTTGCTATTGTTACTTTCTGCCAGTTGTCTTATCTTGATGGATCTTCACAAATTGTGAGCTTGGTTAGAATTGAGCCTGATTCCAGTTATTGAAACCCAAGTATAGATGTGAAGTTGTTAAAGTCCCTTCAGAGTTGCTGTCTAGATTTGTGAGTTCACAAATATTTTTGATCTCTAGGTTCCTATGTTTTGACTTCTGAATGTCTTGGATGCTTAAAGACCTATATCTGGATGCATCTGTACATTTGTCAGTTGTAATAATATCAGCAGCCAACTCCTAATCTTTGGCTTCTGCCAAGATTTGTAAATTGGGAGCTCTTCAGCCTGTTCTGGGTCTGATCTGATGGGTGGGATTAGGTCACAGACAACTGTCCAGGTTTTTGCAGAATACAGCTATATATAAGGGAGGTGAAGAAAGTATCTTTGCTTGGCTGCTGAAAGTTTTCTCATCCAAGAAATCTCCAAATTTCCCTCATATAAAATGGACCACGTATGTAAGAACAGAGGCATTTCCTGGCCAAGCCAAGTCAGCAGCAGACTAATTAGTCCCTACCCTGAGGGGACAACTCTTAGACAGAGGTGAGAGTCGTGGCAGGTCACCTTCAAGCTGTACAGGTGTCCTGAGTGCTGTTAACTGCTGATACAGTGTCTAACAAATGGTACTGTCACTGTCACCAGGGTCTGTGTCACCTGACTGGATAAACTTCTTGAAAAACGTAGTCTGATCTCATAGCTGGCCCTGACTTGAGAAGGAAGTTGGTTTTGATGACCTCTTGAGGTCCCTTCCCATCTGAAATATCCTGTGATCATAGTGCAGATGAAATTTTCCTGGCCCTGGGCATTTCCTGCTGCCTGACACTCAGAGGAGTCTGACTCTTGGCTTGTACTGAACGGGCAGCAGATACTTTATTTAGATTTGAGAATCTGTTGCAGATACAGCTCTAAACTACCAGCAAGTTTTCTAAGGAAGAGTCTCCTCTCCAAAGACCCTTTGGTCTTTCAGCTGTATGAAGTACAGTGGAAGATGAAGCAATGGTAGATTTTCCTGCCTTGTTTCAACTCTTATGGAAGCCTTCAAGTAAACCTGTCCCTGCATTGAGCAAACACAGGACTAGATTTCAGGGAAGTATTGTTCAGTTTATGGTTTACATCAAGGTCATAAGAAATGTTTAGGCTATGCATATTTTCATTGTGAATCATCATGGTTTTGAACAAGTGTTAAGAGCTTGACTTTACAGTTTTACAAATGCTTTGTAGTGGTGAGAGCCTCAGGATAAAATCTCTAATTTTGGAAGAATATTATGGTAAACATAAACCCACAATATATAAATACAAAGCAGTATGAAAAATTAATGGGTTTAGTATTTTCGATCATTTTCCACCCTAATTTAAAATACAATTTTCAAAGGTTCTGCAGGAGATTGACTCTCACTCTGTAAACAAGGTACTCAAATAGAGAATTTTCATATTCTTAGCATGTATCATCTTGATATTCAACTTTGTCCAAAGATCTTATCATTCCTCAAGAGCCCTCTACATCTGAGCTAAGTTGGTGAAGCTTTTATAACACAGTACTATCATCAGATAATCCTATTTTTAAACACAATTGAAATCAAGGAGCTGGTAGATGACCTGGTGTTTAAAAAACATGAATCTTAGTCAGTATAATGCACACTTTCAAAAGCTATTTTCATTTATTATTGGCACAAGTTTGGGCATTTTTTTTTGGGTGCCTAGAATCCCAGCACAATAGGATTCCATAACCATGGATCAGTAGTTTTCAAAATAATTATATGGGAACTAAATTACCTCTTTGTGAATTTTCATGTCTAGCAGAAATGTTGAACTGGTATGAGGGTTTTGAAATCAGGGTTTTTAACAGTTTCTCTCCAAAGAAATAAAAGTTTTAATTCACTTACAGGTTTCCAAGGTGTGGTAAGAGACAGAGATTCTTGTCCAGGATTTCTCCAGCCCTACCATCCCTTCCTATCTGTCTCCTCACACAGGAACTGGACTGATGAGCACTGCTCAGTAAAAGGGCTCAGCTGTTACCTCAAAAATGATCTTCCTTCATCTTCCAGTGTTGCCAACTTCTATTATGCTGGCATAATTTCCCTTGGAAAACATTCTACTAATACTTGTAGGATCCCCTCACAAAGACTTTACTTCTCATCATTTCTGTGATGTGTGGCAAGAAGAGGAACAGAGAAGAGTGGTCAGAAATCAGCATTCCCTCTTTCTCACCCTGCAGTTGGATTATGGGGCAAGGTAGAATTTACCTGTATTTATAAACACAGTGTGGTTCTAGGGCTCATTCGTTTCTGTCCATGATTTTTTATGCAGAAGGGGAACATATGGTCCTAACTCCCTCACTTGTTCCAAGGAGAATGGCAAAGCAGAAAAAACCTAAACTGCTTCAAGTCAAAGCCTTTCATAAATTAAGGCTTTTATATTCTACCTCTTCCCTGAATGGTTCAGAATTTTCCTTCCTATGTGATGTTTTGGTGTGTTTAGTGGCTACATGTGAGCGCAGTGACATTTATGTGAAGTGAGTCTATTAAATTCTTTATAATGAATAGCATGTAACTGTAAAACATATACAGTTTTCTCATTTTGCCCTCCTCTGGGAGACTACGACAACATTTTGGCAAGTAGGAGTAAACAGCTTTGTGTTGGCATGCAGTAAATTAAACTGAGTAATTAAAATCAATAGCAAAACACTAGCTAGGCAGAAAGGTCATATAACACAACAGAAAACTGTTGGGTAGCATATTGCAGGAAATCAAAATAAATTTCTGAACTTTTCATTATTCTTTACATGCCTGAAACTGGTCTTAAAAGGCTGGTGAGATACAGTGAGGTATTGACAGAGACAGGATCGTTCTCTGAGATGGAATAAAATGTTTTAATACTATAATATGAGATTTTGTAGATTAAAAGGCTGCCAGACACAGTGGAAAATAGGAGAAAGGACTTAAATTTAACTACTGTAATATAAAATTTTGTTTGTTTGGATTGGCTTAATGCATTACATAGTAATGCCTGCATGTGCTGAAGTCAGGTATGCCAGTCACTCTTTTCTGTCAGTGCAGGTGTCATTTGTAAGTTTAATGTGAATGTTTCCCTGATCAGCTTGAATGTGGCCTAGCAATTCAGGGAATAGTCCAGGCTTTAAGCTACACATAAGGTCTTTACTCAGATTATCAAGTTTGACTGACAGATAACAGTTCTGATTTTTGGATACTGTTCTAAATCGTTGCACTTCTCTTATGACCACAGCTTCCCAAAGGAAGTCTGTGGTTGGTTTTTTGCATTTTTTTTGCTGATGAAATGTGTTACGGTGGTGGAAGGAGGTGGGAGGAAATCATGAGACACGATTCCAGGGAAAGTGAAGATGTAAGATGAGTCACTTAGAGCGTTTGCTTGGGAGAGACTGAAAAGGAATCAAAGGCACAACTAACTTGTAACAAGTATGCTCAGTCATGAAGTGGATAGGAGATAAAGGTAAAATATTTTATGAAATGAACTGGCTGAGTTGAGAAAAGCAGAAAGCTTTAAGGCCCATGAGCTCTTCTGGCTGGACAGAAGAGCTTTGTTTGCTTTGCCCAGTTCAATCTGTTGTTCTAATAGGCAATGCTACTGTGCCTTTCTTATCTCTCTTGAATTTGCCAGCTCCATTAGCTCTCTCTCAGGCAACTGTCAGAGTGATCTTGTGTCATCAATCAGGAGGTATGAAATGCTGCATTTACAAGCCTTTCTCTAGGTCTTCATTTTTGGATTTGCAGCATTTCTCCTGCACACTTTTGAAGAGCTTTTCCTGTCAGTGCAAATCCTAGGACACTGTGTGGCTGTAACAGCTATTGGCTGATCAGGGGGTTTTGGGGGGTAAATGATGAGTTACAGCATGTTTATCTGGCAGATCAGAAGCCAGTCAGGCACTGGAGAGACAGTTTTAAAACAAAGGTACTGGATTATGGTTGGTGTGCTGTTCCTATTTATTCCTGAGGTCATTTAATTTCCCTTCTGATGATTGTAATTTCAATTTAAGACAATACTCTTTTTTTTCTTTTTTTTTTTTTTTTTTTTTTAATGTTTCCATTTACATTGTCTGTTTTGAATTTAATAGTAGCAATTTTAAAATAATAACAGTGATAGGCAGTTTTTGTGCTGGCTGTCTGCAATAGCTGTGTCTTGTCGCTTAAAGCCACGCTGCATTCTAACAATTGAGTGCTAGGAACTGGCTGAGAGCAGCAACTGTGCAAACTAATCTGTCATTGAAAGTTGGGTTCAGATTTGGTTTGCTTGAGTTATGAAAAAGCCTTGGCCTTTTAGTCCATTCCCCTGAGAGTATATGAGGTGTCCACACGCTGCAGCAGCATGGGACAAACACAACCCAGGCATCTCCTGATGGGAGACTCCAGATCTGTGCAGCAGGAGCACTGCAGGCCCACATTATCTGCATTAGCATTGCTGTGTGGGGACATGGATTATATCTGGTGTAAGTGGTTTAACCAGCCAGGCCCTCATGGTTAATGGACATCAAGTTTAATGATTCTGAGAGAGAGAGATTCATAAAGGAATATGAGCATGATCACATCCAGCTGAAAAAGCTATAAGTCATAATATCTTTTTCTCCCAGTTCTAATCCAGGTAAATAAAACTAAAGAACTTCTAGAGGGTTTGTAGTTTCATTTTTAGTGCTGTGTGATTTAAACTAATACAAACCCATGTTTTTTATATATACAAATAGTGTATGAAACTAGACAGAAATAGTTTGTGTTCTTCTGTTTTCATGTTTTAATGAAAACAGAATGTGGAATTCCTTTTTTAAAGTCAGCTGTTAATTTTTAAGACCTTTCAGCATGTATTTTTTCTGTACTTGAATTTTTATAGTCATTAATGGAATAGGAAATGACATCTACCTTCCTGCCTCTTAATGCCAAATCCTAATTTATGAATCCTACTTAAAACTGTGGTTCATGTTCAGCAGGACTGTGCATCTGCTTAAAGCCAAGCTAATGTACAACTGTGAGAAAATGAGACTAATGCAAAGTCTTCTACAACGATTTCAAACCACTAGGCTGAGTAATAGCTTGATGTATTTCTTTTAAATTAATTGCATGTGTATGTGTATTGAATTTTCCCCACTATTTAAGTGAAAATACCATACATTTTGTCTTCAGTATTACATGGCTAAATTTCCTATGATGCTGGCCATAATAATTAACACACTCCTGTGTTTGGATATATAACACCTCTGTGCCATTTGAAGACCAGAGGGACAATGTTTAATACTTGGGTTTGCCTAGAAAAACAACAGATAAGAAATTGTCACTCATGCTTGGAAGCCTTTAAATATTTAAGATTATTACAAGCTAAATTTTCAACATTTGTGTGTTTAAACTGATAGCTGTGTATATTATTTGTCAAGTACTCTTACAAAAATTTCCTACAAGTATTTTGACAAAAGTCCTGTCATTCTCCTAGAAATACAAAATATATGGAGCATTTTGAAGGTGATTTGCTTATAAAAGTTTTTGTATCCCATATGTTGCTTTCTCTTATTTAAGCATAAATATTACTTCTTCTTGACGCTGTTTGGAAGATTTTTAGATGATTTTTAAACATCTCAGCCTTACTGCAGTAAAGACTGCTGTTTTTAACAAAAGTGCCAGTCCTATAAAGCCTTACTTGTCAAAAGTGGAAGTTTGTATTTGGACCAAACCTCTAGAAATGTGAAACAGATGAGTTTCCAGGAGAAATGAAAAAAAGCCCAAGGAAACCTTACGTCAAATATAAATAAAGGGCTATCATACTCATACTGGCTTTTCTGTAGATGTTAATGTTTTATATGCAGGGTGGTCTAACATGGTGAAGGTAATAGCAGGGTAAAAACTTGAAAGAAAATGATGAGCATTACTGCTACTTGCTAATATTTCATTCGGAATTCAGAAAGACAAAGCTGATGGAATTAGCTGTATTTTGTTTTACATGAAGTTTTCACATCCTTCCATGTATGACTTCATGTTTAAATTGTATTTTACAATTGTTCGTGCTGATCAGTTCAGGGAATACTGAGAAACACAGAAGGCTACTCCATTATCTTGGGTTCTTTTCTGTTTTCCTTTCTTTAATTTTATCATTGGAGTCTGTGACCTAAGACTTTTTTAGGGTTTTCTCTGCCCACTTTTTCCTCATCTGAAATCTGTGGGCATCACATATATTTCACAGTTTTAGGAATATGTGGTGATTAGCCTGGACTAGCAACTAGTGCAGCATCTGCTTAGATTATCTCATTGATTAGGCCCTGGAAGAGCAAACATTTGAACAATGATTTTAAGAGTAACCTCTCTGGAGCCTTACAGTGTATGCCTAGAAATCATTGGAGCCATAGTTTTTACAGGTTCATATCTGTCACTTAGAGCTCCAACTGTCTCTTAAACCTCCATATTTCTTCCCAGAAATTCCTGAAAATTTAGCTCAGAGAATCTTTAAGGGGTGAAGAGTGAGGAGGTTCTCCTCTGGTTTGATTACATTTCCTGAGAGCACAGAAAAAATGCTTTTGATGACTAGATATCAAGTTCTGCATTGTGTTGGTGATCATTGGCTTGCAGAAAACTACTTTATGTACAACTTATACCATCCTCTCCCAGGGTATCAGCCTCTGTGCTGACCTGGGAGCAGTGTGTACGTTCTCTCACTGTGTTTTATAACAGTCCAAAGAGGAAGGAAAGTGTCTAGAACTTTGTCAGCTGCAGGAGAATGTGAAGAGTCTTTCAAGGCTAAATAAAACTTGGTGTAATTTAACAAAATGTATCCTACATTTCCCTTCCCCTTGCCATCATGTCTAGTTATATTGCAGAAGAGGGTAAAGAAGGTAATGCTCTTGTAGTCTAAACAAACTCATCACGGTGAAATGGGGCAGTACTTTTAAATATGCATAAGGATTGCAGTTGCTCCATTTTGTGACACTAACTGTTCAGGTAGAGGAAAATAAAAAGCAAAACAACAAGCCACAGGGTTTTCCCAAAATGAATATTTTTTTAAAGGACTATCAAGAAAAATGATGCTGTAACTATTATTGTGAAAAATTGGAGTGGCCTGGGTGATATCACGCATACAGTTTGGAAAAACAAGATTAGTATAACACACCATTTTTCAATTCCTCCTGTCTTCAACAGCTCCAACCATTGCAGCATCTCATTTTTTTAACTTTGTGTCTGGGATGAGAAATCCCATGTGTGTACAATGGTTTCTGACTGCCTGGTCCCCTCTGTCCTAGCGTTTTTTCCCTCTGCTTGCATGCTT
This sequence comes from Certhia americana, assembly GCA_018697195.1. Taxonomy (NCBI): domain Eukaryota; kingdom Metazoa; phylum Chordata; class Aves; order Passeriformes; family Certhiidae; genus Certhia; species Certhia americana. Next base: position 7,587,789 of record CM031864.1, read on the forward strand.
CCATGTGTACTGTAAATAAGGAGTGACTGAGAGAGCAGGATGCTTAGTCTCCTCTTAGATCAATACTACTCTGGGAGTCAGCAGCTAGGAATGTTTGAAAAGAGGGAAGGAGGGAATTGTCTTTTATTTGCCCTGCAGGCTGAGGCCAGCACCTTTGCATTGGGTTCATCTCTGTTACCTGGGGAAGAAAGCCTGCTTAGGTTACTTGTGAACCAGCATCAGCTGGCAAAAAGACCAATGTGAATAAGATGGCAAAAAAATTAAGTAACAAGAAAATCTTATCATTTTTTTCCCTCACTAAAATAAGGATTTTAATCTCTAGGAGGCCATCTAGGTGTGTTTTTTCTCAGAGCTGGGCTCAGTGGGGAGAGGGATCGAGGTCAGCGTGTGTTGGAGTTGGGAGGCCCAGGATGTTTGCAAAGCAATAGCTCTTGGTCTGTGAGCCAGAGAATTGAAGTCCTGTTTCATTCATTTTCATCTTTCAAGAAAAGGGCTTGCCATGTCTGTTGCTCCTTTCTGACTGGGAAAACTGAGGCTTTTCCTTCCAGGCTTTTTTTTTTCTCTGCTGTGTGTTTAATACGATAGCTCTGAGTGCTGTCTCCAGAGGGGATAACTAAAGGACACAAGAGGCAGGGCTGCCCAGCACAATGCACATTTAGCCCTGAAAATGCAGTGTTGCCATTGCTAACAGGCCACATGCTGGCACAGGGGATAAATGGGAGACCTACAGCCTCTCCTTGTAGTAGAGAAATGCAAGCACCCTTGGAGATGGGTACTCTGCAACACTCTCAAGAGTATGAGAATGTTATAAAGTAGTTTTTCAATGGAGGGAGGTGAAAGAAGGAAACTTGAAGGAGCTCACAGAGAGGCATGGAGAATAAAATTTGTGTACGTGCAAGATGTGTAGCCTGGGGAAGAAATAAAAACTTTGCGATGCTGAATTTAAATTATTCTGCTCTCACATTGTCATGTCTTGTACATGTTTTAAAATTATGTGTTTTCACGCAAAGAAATCAGATGATTCTACAGCATAAATCAGTCTTTATAGCAAACAAGGAGGTACCTATCTTAGACCTGCTCTTTTCTGGGAATAAAGATGAGGTACTATCAGAGATTGAGAAGATGGAGCAAATTGATTAATTAAAAAGTAGTAAATCATCAGTCCCACATGATTTATGTATGAAAGAATTCTGAGGAAGATTAGGAATGAATTAGCTGAACTGCTAACAAAGATATGCACTTTCATTAAAACCAAGCTCTTTTCCAGAGGGTTGGCAAGTATCTGGGGTTTATCCTATATTTAGACCAGTAACCATTACATCTGCACATTGCAAATGGCTGAAACAGGAATTTAAAAGGGAATAATAAAACACCTGGAAGATCGTGATGTGAGAGACTTTAATGAGAACAGGTTCAGCAACAGAAAACCATGTCTCACTACATTGCTTAGAACTCTGTGAATGTGCCCATAAAAAGGAATTAGAATGATCATCCTGGATCAGGCCAAAATTCCCTCTAGCCCAGCATCCTATCACAGCCACACAGGAAAGAGAGAGGAATAAAAAGGGTTAGATAACCCTTTTCCCCTGGACTTGATTGACAGAAGCAGAGGCCATATCTGAATTTAAGGGGTCATCTGCTGACGTGCTGACATCACCCCTTTCCCAGAAACCAGTCCTGATCTTACTGGTGCTCAGAGAATTTCCCCCTCTCACAAAAAGGAACTGGGTGGTAAAATGAACAATGTTTTCCTGAAAAGGATCAAAGAGAACTCCGACAGATTGAATGTTCAGAGTAGCAATGACCAGTTCCTGAGGTAAAACTGTAGCAGTAGCATTTTTGTCTAGTGAGGCCACTGAATTTTTTTCTTAGCTACTCTTCCCTTCCCCAGCCAAACATTTCCTTGCTGGCCACAGCTCTGGGTGCTCTGCAGTCCATGGTGCTCTCACCCACTGTTCTCATCAGCTCCCACCCCTCTGCTGACTTGTTTTGTTGTTTCAACCCTTGAAAAAGTAAGCACAGTGCTGAGAACTGGGCGCAGGCTCTCATTTCTTAAGAGAGGCTTAAAAAGCTTCAGGCACTCACTTGTCTGCAGAAGGCTTTAAGTCAAATCTCCTTTTTTTTATCCCCCTTCTTTTTTTTTTTTTTTTTTTTTTTTTTTTTTTTTTTTTTTTTTTTTTGATGAAGATATAACCTTTGTATTTTGTTGCTGTATACTCTTCCTGGACTGACTCACTTGGTTAACGTGGGCTTTTCCACATTTTCTCCTTGTGGTGAAATAACTCCCTTTGTAGGAAAAAATAACATTTTACTTAGATGTATAGTTGCAATATGTGCCAAAGAAAGGTTTTTCTGGCTTTCTCACCAACCTTTCCAATTTATCTCCCTTCCATTGTGTTGGATGCCAAGGTGCACTTTCCCCCTGGGAATTTCTGGGAATGTTTCTTCACCTTTGGGTTCAGCTTCCCAGCTTATGAGACGAGCTGCCTGACATAATGTATTTTGACTTTTTAAAAGCATGTGACAAAGTCTGTCACAAGACACTGCTGCAAAGGCTAAGTAGTCGCATATGGTGACAGGGCAAGTATCCCCATAGATCAAAACCTGACAAGGAAACAAAAAGGCAGAGGGCTAAGTGGTCAGTTTTCATCCCAGTAAAAGGCCAGCAGCTGTGTTTCTTAAAGTTAGCTATCAGGTCACATGCTAAATATCTTTATTAATGATCTCAGGAGAGAGAGGTGAAGGATTAGGTGGTAACATTTACAAATGACGTGTAATTACTTAAGTAATTTAAGCCTGTAGCACACTGTTGCAAACTTCTGGGTGATCTAGCAAGAAGGTTCATTCCTGATAAATGAGAAGTTAGTCTGCAGAGGAAACCACACAAAAATGTTATCCTCTGACTAAAGGGAAAAACCCTGAACATTGCTGTTGGCAGTTCCACAGCAGAAGTCATTTGAGATGCTGTTATGGTAGAAAAAGTGAACAAGGTGCTAGAAGGCGTAAGAAATGGGGCATTAAAAATGAATTACTGAACTCAGTCTTCATTGTGTGTAGACAGATGAGAGGATAAAGCAAAATATTATGGGGAAGTTTCCCCAGCTAACAAAGTCTGATCCATGATGACAATTTCCTGTTTTCTTTTGTCTTTATCCTGCTCATACATCATCTACTATCAGAGATGCACTGGTCTTTATCAGGAATAATATACTTTGGGAAGGTAAAGGCTTCCAGAGGGTTTGAGATCTTGCTAAGGACAGTTCAGTACCAACCAAGCTTCAATTGGCAAAAACCTCTTTCCTATCTGTTCTCCTTTTGGTAGTTACTTAAAATTCACATATAAATGACATACATTAAAAATCTCAACTTTTTATTTAGACTGTTGAAATCATCAACATTTTAAACATGGATTTCAGAATTCATATGTTACTGAAAAGCTTCTTCAAGTTGGGGCTCCTATGAGACTTATAAATTATTCTTGCATAGAGAAGTCACCTGAGACTAACCTAAATGAAGTTAACATAGATTTTAAAAATTATTCTTGCAGAAGAACAGGGAGTGGTGGGAATAGATGAACAGATGGAAAAGGGAGAAGAGGAGACTGAAGAAAAGGCTAATTAGGTAATTGAGGCTAAGAGGCTATTAGAGCTGACCCAGTGGTCTACTGGTAGTGCAGTTCAGGGACTTGAATTTGGGATTGAGGTTGGTCCCTCATTCCCAGGCCAACACATGCTCCAAACATTATAAGGACTCAGTTTCACAGCCTGTATCATCCTGTAAGTATGTGCTTTCCAGTCAGCATAATCTGGAGGGATTGTATGTCAGATTATAGTAGAGACAGAAAAGAATTATGGAGTAAAATGCTGAATTTGGTCATGAAGATGTTAAATTATTATGCTAATGGTAAAGTGTTTGGTGAAATTCTTTAGAATTCATTTGAATTGTCTGTTGAAAAAAAAAAAAATAAAAAAAGAAGAGAAAATAAATAAGTCTGTTTTGAAGAGATTCTTAGTAAGAATTAACTATTTCTCCCCAAGAATCCTTTCCTGAAATTTTTCCAGGTCATGATTCTCTCAAGCATGATTTTCCTTTACAGAGATAATAGACAAAGCAAAGATCTAAAAGGGCATTTATTTTAAGTCATTCCATTACCTCGTTCCTGGCCAATTTGAAGCTGGTGTGCCTGTGGTGTGCCAATCCTGTCCCCTTCTCTCTTTCTCCTGACCTGCCTTCTTTTCCAATGCTGTCAGTGATGCACATTTTGCTGGATTTTATTTGCTTATATTCTCCCTGATGTCATTATATTCAAACTGTCTTCTGAAGTTGTCAGGAGAGTTGCTCTTTTACTGCCAGAGAGTCTGGTATAGGTCAAAGCCAGGACGGGTGTTGTGATAAGGTGGAACATCTCTTGTCCTCAACTTTTTCTGGTATAACATTATTTATGCTGAATTTATTTTAACTTTTTCCACTTATTTACAGCATTTGTGGCTACTCTTTCCGAGTTTCTTCAAAATCCTTTTGTTTTTCTTCCCTACATTGCAAACTTTGGAACTACAGTGGAGTGTCATTCCTTTATTTCTCTTATTCCTTACCTTACTCAGTGACTCTTATCACAAGTTCTCATGTGCCAATTAAAGTACTGTTTAATTCTATTTTTAACTTTTTTTTTATTCTCCTCCTGGTAGCACATAAGTGCTGGTCCCTGCATGCTTCTCTTGCACTCAAGATATCTTCAGAGGATCACAAGCTGACTAGTATTTTTGTGGGTAGTTGGCTTCTCTCCTTCTCTTTCTTTTTTGTCATTTAAAAATACTGCATATAGGTGTTTCTATTGAAAGAATCCATGGCTGGAATATCTGTGGTCAGTAGGCAAATCATATTTCGATAGGAGAAAAAATCAGCACCATTCATTATCCCTGCAGTTTAAAAGAGAGTTTCTGTAGAATAATTGCAGTATTGGAACTGCTGCTTTAGAGGAAAGTCACTGTAGTTTAAGATTTAGCAACTGGACAGAATAAACAAAAGATGAAGGGGGCAGTATAGCTTTGGCTCTGAGGGTAGGCAGGAGGGAAGAAGAAGGGGAATTGGCTTCTTGTCCACTGGAAATCCCAGTTGTACCTGCTGCTGGCGGAAGATTTTGGATTTTGCAATCAGCAGACAGCTGCTCTCGGACATATTAGTGTCTTGTCAAAAGAGTGACAAATTTTGACCTTTGTGGACAAATTCCATGTTTAGGGGATATAGACAAGTGAGGAGTAATAGAAGGCATTGAATGAAACCTCCTCCCACAAAACCAAGTTGAGATTTGGAGAAGCTGAAACAACACTTTTATCCGTTTGAGGAATTGTGCGTTGCCCTATCTCACATGAAGTTGCTTAAAATTAATTCAGTCATTTAAAAAATTATTTCTTACTAGTTAATACTTTATCAGCCCTCCCTTTCATTCTCCTAATTCTGGCAAACTGAAGGACAGTGACTTAATTTCTGCCAGCAGAACCTGGGCAGAGGTTTTCAGCATTGCTTCATGTCTCATAATCATGACCCTTCCCTGTGCTTCCCACGTGGTACCCCCTTTCCTTACCATTTCTTGTCACTCTTAAGAGTAATAATTTCCACTGATTCCCTCTGGATTCATGTAGAAAAGATTTTTTTCTGGTTTTGTTACTGTAGGACCTACAAGAATGGCCTGTTGGACCACATTTGTGTAAGGTATTCTGCAAACAGAGGACCAAGGACAGGCCCACTGCTGTGTCTTTATTCATTGTTTCTCTTCACCACAAAGTTTTCCTTGTCAGAACACTGCACTGTGTTGAAGACACAGTTTGGATAAAAACCTTTCTTAGCAAGTTCCTCTTGAATGCATCCAAAGTATAAAATCTGGGAAATAATTCTCATAACATTTGCTCACAAAAATCTGATTCAAGCCTTGGCTTTCAAAAATCCAAGTAAAAAAGCCAGTAAAAAAGAAGTAATTTATGTTCAGGATATTCTGTTATCTTAGCATCTGCTAATGAGACTGATTAATCTGATGTGCTAGACTTATAAAAAAAGCATATTAGTGCTGACTAGCAGTGATACAGGTACCAACACCATGTTTATTATAAACATTTAACATGCTAGCTCTCTCTCTCTCAAAAAAAAAAAAAAAAAAAAAAAGCATAAGGAATTAATGCAGTGTTTTCTCCTTGAAGCTGTAAAGAATGAAGAGACTTTACAAGCAATCTTTGTACAGTTCATTATTATTTGAATTTCCTAAAAGTTTTGATATAGATTGCTTAATTATTTCGATTAAAAAATGAAAGCTGCATGATTAATGTGTAGAGTTTCTGATTTTTATGAAGTTGAATTATATAATATTTTTATTTTTATACTTAAAGAGATGAAGCCAGGTACTGTTAGAGGTGGAAAACCTTGAGATCTTAAGCTATGAAAATATCTGGGGAACATTGTAATACATGGTAGGAAGAATAAAAGCAGGACTTGTTTTGCAGTGTTTGAAACTGAGTTAGCCATGCCAAAACCCATTCAGTTATCTGCAAAAAATATTTAACACCCTCTGACATATTCACTGTCACTCCATGCTCTGTGAATCAAATATAAAATTATGTGCAAGAAAAAAACCCTACAAACTTATTTTGTCACAAGTAAGCTATGAATTTTGAAGATGGTCAGCTCCACTTGTCAACAAGAATAAGCAAGAAGAAAAATAATGGCTTAGACTAACAGAGAAAGAAGTCAGGAAGGCCTTCAGTTGGAAAGGGCTGTCTCCCAGAAGAGGAGTTTGCAGCAGTAATGATTTACATCCTTAGATTTTGTCCACAGTTTGTTGGATTTTTTGTAGTTAATAACTGGGGACATCCAGCTTTAGGACTAAAATTTAAGCGCTCAGAAAGAGTAGCCAAGTGTAGTATTGAGGACAATGTCAGTAAATATCTGGAGGTTATTTTTAAAAGTTGAATCAGAATCAGGTTTTGGGTCAGTAGGCGTAATTTTGTCTGAGGTTGTGACTCAGGCCCACCTCTTTGAGTTCTATAGGCAGGAATAGAAATCTGTGAAGTAGGATCCCTACCTGTACAAACTGATGGCAAGTGAAAATGATCACCACAGTGTGTCACCACAGCTAATGCTGCACCACAACTTAAGCATTTTTCTACAAGTCAGAGCCTGTAATTTTTCTTCAGGCTATCAATTTTCTACAGCACCTGCAGGTTTTTTTTTTTTCTCCAAATATCATCATTTTACTTTGAAGACTACTGACTGTGGTATGTCTTAGCTGATCCTGTGGAGGCAAGGAAATGAATAATTGTGTTATGAGTGCCATATTATAAGCAGTCCAAAGACTATTTATGCTGCTCATTAAAATCATTGGGAATTTGGCTGGGCCAGAGCTCCCTGCTTTGGTCATGCAATGGGGAGAGGAAAGCCTTCCAGAAATTGTTATTTTGTAATTACTTGTGCTGTGGTGCCACAAGAGGCCTTGATTAGCACCCTTGAATGTTTAAAACTTAGATGACACAAAGCACTACCACCAGTACCTATAGTGTTTGTCCTCCAAAACATTGATTAACTGCCAATTTTCAAATGGAAATAAGCAGAAAGTAGCAAAAAAAAAAAAAACCAAAACAAAACAAAAAACAAAACAAAACAAAAAAAACAAACAGGAGAGATAATGAAGTTTGATTTTAAAATCAGAATTCTTACAGTTGAAGTTAAAATTACATTCAAATTAGAAGTATAGTTAGGATAAAATTTTTGAAGTTCTGAATTATACTCCTTACTGCCTCTTGTAGTACCAAGGACTAAAATCTTGGGGCTCCTAAAGTCATCAGGGTTTTGAATCAGGATAAGGACTACAATTTTTATTTTTATTTTTTGTGCACTGACAAATTTGATCCTATTGCACACTACCAAAACAGAGCAAATGTCCTGGCTCCAGACTGCACTGCAGCAAACAGGCAGGAACAGGCAAGCACATGGACACTCATACCTGGAGCACAAACCTGCTGGGTTGGGAGTGCTGCCTTGTCAGGTGGGAGGAAAAGACACTCCAAGGCTCAAGCTTTTGGCACTGGACTATGAGCATCAAAACAGAGAGAAACTCTCCATTTCTTCTTCCATGGACAGAAAGAGTTTTGTGTTTATCCTTAAGACTAGGCATTGTGAATTTGTGTCAAGCTGATGTATAATATCAAGCTTCATTTCCTTAAATACATCTAGAAACCAGAGTGGAAATGAGTTGTTTGCACATTGTTCTCTGTGGCTGTACTTGGACTGGGGGTGGTTCTCCTTCAAATAACCATTCAGGAGCTCAGAGATCCGGGCAGTTGTGTATCAATTAGCAGGATGCATTACTGAGTGTGAGCTGCCTGGAAATGCAAAGGGACAAATCAGAGCATTGAGGTTTCCACCATCATTTTGCCTTCCAGCCTCTAACTACAAATCAGCTTCATTGTGACTCACAGCGTAAGAAGTTGGTGCATTTCTGCAGATCCATGATAAGATATTTTTCTTTAGTAAGAAATGCAGTTAGTCTTTGCATTCTGAATCTGTTTCTGCCAGGCCCTAGATGCATTAGTATTCCACTGGCAGCTGCCTGTAGGTAGGAATATTGTTTTTGTCCATAACCAGAGGGAACAATCAGACTAAGCCGTTCCCCAGCTATAAACCAGCCAAAGTAATTGGGTTTAATTTTAATTTTTGTAATAGCTTTAAATTAATAGGAGCAGCTGCTGCCACAGTGTGTGGGTGTCCTTTTCCAGAAGGCATAGAACAAAAAAGGGAAAGAGTAAACAATAGTGTGTCTAGGACACAAAGGTTAATTCAAGAACTGAGCAATGTCTTTTCGTTATCAAAAACTCAGTTGGTGATATCTAGCACTTTGTCTCTTTTCTTTCCTTTTCTTTCCTTTTTTTCTTTTCTTCTTTAATTCCCTGATACGATCTCAATCTGATTAAGCTCCTGTGTGTAAAGATGTGTTGTTGGTATCTAAACGCTAACTCTCTTTCTCTATATGACTCACAAATAGATTAGCAGTGACAAAGTGCTAGGAGAGATAAAAATAGATTAGCAGTGACAGGAGTACTATTATAATTATTTTTGGAAGATATGGTTTGAATTAAGAGTTTGGGCACTTTTTGCCCTGAGAGGGTGAATTTAAACCTAGGAACTGAGGATGGTTTCTGCTGTTGTGTCAGACACCAGATAGTGAAATGTCAATACCAGATGTCCTAGACATCAAGATTAGCCATAATAGCCAAATGCAGCCATAAAGTGATGTGTCAAAGTGGATAATAAAACAGATGCTTAGCTTTTATAATGAAGGGGAAAGGGAATGAAATATCAAAAGTGCCTTTAATACATTAACAAAGTTGTCTTCAACTTGCTTAAAAGTAGAAAGTTATTGAACCAAGGAGAACTATGTGTCATTTAAACATTAACTATCAGCAGATGAATTTCAATTAGCACTAGCCTTTCTAAAATCCTGAATTTCCTCCTATTGGTCTCATTTTACATGAATTTTTTATAGCACAAAGTGAGGCTTGTCCTTTATTATTTTTCCCATGCTAATTTGGAAACAAATAAAGTTCAACAACTCAGCAACATACTGTTTAAACTTGCATTACGGTTTGAGGACTGGGAGCTGGAATACATTTACCCACTGCCATATCATCTGCTTGATTTGAGATCAAATGAGGGATGTCCTATAGCACTCCAGAGTGAGGGTGAATGATAGAAATATGTTAAGATACTGAAGAAAACCATTAGGTAAGAGTGCTACATGCAGATGGCTGGTGGCAATTTTTCCCTACTGATACTTTTTTTTAAAAGAAAATAAAAGGTTTGTTTTTCTGTCATTTATATTCCTGTGTTCAACATAATTTCCAGATCTTAGTGAAGAACAAGTGTCTTATTTAGCAAAATAAATCATCAAATCATAGATTTCATTAGATTGGTAAAGTCCTTTAAATGTCATTGAGTCCAACTTTTATGCTGGCACTAGCAATGCTGCCCCTAAAACACTTGTCCCCAAGTGCCACATCTACACATCCTTTAAATACTTCCTGGACTTTAACTCCACCACGTGCCTGGACAGCCTCTTCCAATGCTTGACAACCCTTTAATTGAAGAAATATTTCTTAATATCTAATCTAAATTTGAGGTGTGGCCTCACCAGTGCTGAGTACAGGGGGACAGTCCCTGCCCTGACCCTGCTGCCACACCATTGCTGGTACAAGCCAGGTGCCATTGACCTTCCTGCCCACCTGGGCACAGCTGTCTCATGTTTAGCTATGATGGTGAAGTAAGTTATTGAGGCCCTGAATGTTCAAGAAGCAGGGCATTAAAAAGGGCAGATAGATCAATTTTTTCTGAGTGTAATTAACTGCATCACTGGTTCCTTATTTTACTTTCTCAAGAAGATCTCAATTTATTTCTGTTTCTCTTTTTACATCCTGAGTTTTGCTGGTCAGACTCGCTAACTGCTGCTAATTGGTAAACATGTGCCTGTGTATAAAGAGAGGGTTTTGTCCTATAATTCATATTAGCAATGAGAGGCCCAAACTGAGGTTCTGCAGCAGACCAGCTTCTCGGAATTGTTACAAAGAGACACATCAGTGGTGCTATGTCTGTAAATCTTGTTATGTTTCTCCCTCACCATGATCCCAGTTTAGCTGAGATCTGCTTCAATCATTAGATGAGACCTGTTTAAAAGGTTGTGTAATTGAATCAGGTAGAGTCTGCAGGACCATAGCATTTTGTTGGCAAACATGACTGGTAAGTTGCTTACATCAAATTAAAAGTGCATGGAATGATTGGAGACTATTCCTGTCTGAATGAAGCTGGAAATTGCACCTAAGAAATGAACAAAGAATACAAACAGAAATAGTGAACATCTCTCATCCATGGAACAAGCTTTTGCCCCACCTCTGAAATATTACTTATTTCTCTTGAAAAGTAAGAAAATAATTGGATTTGTGTGAGAGATTGCAGCAGATATTTGTTATTCTCAGAGATACTGCTTTGATAACAATGACATAAATGTCTTTATTATAATTATGTACCATCATGTATATTCATTTCTATCTTGTCAGATAAGCCAGAAGTGTTGAGGAGGGCAGCAGTCCAATTTGGAATCGGAACAAATACTTTTGTCTCCTTTGCTTTCTATTTTAAGACCTGATCGTTCTCCATACCTGAAGTTGGTTTTTATTTGTATGATTTTAGCTTGTTTGTTTTTTAACCTCAAGAATTTATCTTTTGTTCCATTCATTGGCTAGATGTCGATATGTATCCTGACTGTTAAAGATATATATGTATAAAGATGTTCTGAATTTCAGTAATAGTTTTGTCAGTGGTACCTCCTCACTGTGCTGTGCTGGTGAACCTGTAAGAAAGGTTGTAGGTTTGGCTGGAGCCTCTGAGTTATGAGTGGTGTGAGGTTGCTGCAGCCTGATAGTGAAGTTGGGGATATTTGGACACTCTGTGCATCCTTTCCACTTTATGGGGATGGGTTTCCCTGGTTCTAGGATGCTCTCCCTGCTGTGCTGACTCTGCCAGCTTGGGCATCCGTGCAGAGCTGCAGTTCCAGTGGTGACAGTGGCACTGGAGCTGTCACCTGCTCTGCACAAGTGCTCCCAAACACCAGCTCTGGGATCTCCTTGCCAGCTCCTAAGCTGTCCAAGCTGTTTCACCTCATTTATCTTAGAGGAGACCTGAATTTCACACGGTCCTTTCGGTTCAGATTTCTTAAGTCCGCATAGATATGCATCAATTAATACATACCCACACGTGTTTTTCAGGCAAAGAATCCCCTCCAAAAACGTGTATTACTACCGCTGCCCAGACCACAGGAAGAACTATGTCATGTCCTTTGCTTTTTGCTTTGACCGAGAGGACGACACTTACCAGTTTGCCTACTGCTACCCCTACACTTACACTCGCCTCCAGCACTACCTGGACAACCTGCAGAGGAGGAACATGGACTACTTCTGCAGGGAATTGCTGGGGCTCAGCGTGGTAAGTACCAGGCACCCTTGCCAGCCAGCAGGTTCCATTGTGGATATCTGGCTTTAAATGCTTCCAGAGTATCATTTGTCATCCTTGCTAAAGTACCCACAAACATATATTTGTTTTCTTGTTATCAATGGCATGGGAGGAATTGTACCTGCATGGTGAAATATAGACAAATGCTAATTTCATTTTGCATAAAATATTTCCTTTGTGATAAGCAAGGCAATGCTGGGTTCCAATGTAGGATCAGTTCACCTCCAAAGACATTAAAAGATGAAACTGAAACAACTTTATTGAAGAAATGTGATTTTTAGATTACTCTTACCATTTCTCTTCCTGGAAGAGCTTTTCTGTTGAGGAAGAAATATGTTTTTTGACCCAGACGATAACTTTTCTTGATAAAATAATGCAAGACATACACAAACCAGCTATTTTATTTTCTCTTAAAAATTTGTGCTTTGGTGATTTGCAATTAGAAGGGATTTAGTGGTCTCTGTATAGATCCTAATGGCCACATAAAATGAAGTGTCATAGTTCTTCTGGAGCAGGAAGGAGGATTAATGGTAAGGCTGAACTTTTTCTCACTTTGCTATAATCTTCCTCTGAAATGTTGCCTGTCCAGGGGATTTGGCAAGCATGACTCAGCCACTCCCATGTCGACTCAGAAAATATCAGATTAAAAAATGATCACTCAAATATCTTTTTTTCTCTTTTTTTTTTTTTTAAACTCTTACTTTTTCAGACTTTGTACCACACCCTTAATCTTTTATCTGAGATATGATTTGGTCTAAACTTGTAGTGTGGGTTTTAGAATCAGAAATCTGTGAAGGCTGCTGATCACAGCAGCAGGGGCTTTGAAAAGAAACCCAACATATATTGTGAACATCAAAATGAAGTCATGTGTATATCCTTCACTGAAACAAATAAAAGGCTTCCATCATTTAAGCAGGCCATTAAGAATCCTATGATGGCATAAAACTTGGAGGAAAAAATTAACTTACAGACAGGAGTAAAAACAGAACTAACAAAAGAAGTAATTTTTTAACCCTTTCTGTAGGTTAAGTACAGTTCTTGTTCTAAAGATGACTATTGCATATCCATGAACTGGCATTAATTATTAATCATTTCAATTAGGGGGACAAACAATTATAAGGGAAAAGGGTATTAAAAAATAGAAAAGTAAAATCTGCAGAGGCTGGGTGGAAAGAGCACTATCATCTTAATGTGTGTAGGGCTTTAATTATTAATCTGGAGGACAGAGCTGTCATTAATTCTATAATGAAACTGAATTTGTTTCCTTTCACTCTGAAACTAGTGTATAAACAGTCACATTTGCATATTCATCAAACCTCTGATCTGACTGATTAAAACACAGAGATGGAAGGATTTGTCTTTTATCTGCATTTTGACAGACAGAGCTATACTCTTAAATCTTGTTAACATTGTGTTACCAGTAGTTGCTAAATATTATTTTTCATATTTCAGCACACCAAACAAACAGATGCCACTCAAAATGTGGCAGGAAATGTGCTGTGTATAAGTCCTGCTTTTATATCTATATGTACACACACAGTATGTTTTGCAGAAATTGATATGGTAACATTTTGCAGCTCACCAAGCTGTATAAAAAAGCTTCTGAATCAGGCTCATGCTGTAATCTTTGTGAGCAACATTACAATCTCAGATCATTTCTGGCTTTTCTCCACACACAACTGTCCTAGAACAGCTTGGTAATTTAATGTCTTTGCTGAGCTTGAATAGACAATTTCCATAAGTTCTCTGTGAGTTAAATATTTTAACATAGAGCTTTGTTGCTATCATACATCTTTAAATGGTGAAAAACAGGATCCTTCATTCTTCACTGCACAGTGCTTCATAAAAGCAGAAGCTGGCTGTACTTTGGAGAATTGCGTGCCATATAGGATAGATTTAGAGCTAAGAAAGCGAGCTCTGTCCCTGCCCTGGCCCCTTATGTAAGATAAGAGGAATCAGATTGGCATAAAGAGGCCCTTAGAAGCTCTATTCCTGGCCAAGGGACCAGAGCCCTGGTAGCACATGGTGAAAGGGAGTTTAAAGATGCCGTCTGAGGACAAATGCTTGAGCCCTCACGCTGGGCATGGGGCTGAGGAGGGATAACATGGAAAGGGAAGGCTGCAGCACATCTGTCGAGCTGCCGTGTAGCTGCTGGTCCCCTCAGTTCATTCCAGGGGAATTTTACAGCCCCCTGCTGCAGTCTGTGATTGTGAGGATGAGGAAGTGTTTGAAACAATTTCAGTTTTCCTGGATTATGTGGTTTTGAGCTATGTCTCTTGGAGGTGGCAGAATCTCACGACAGATTTTTGGAGCTGTTTTTTTTTTTTTTTTTTTTTTTTTTTTTTTTTTTTTTTTCCTTTGTTGTGGAAAAGTAAAACTGAAGTCACAAGAATCCATGCTTAGAGGATTACTCCTGGAGGCTTTCTGAGTGCACATTTTGCTGCATATAATGTTTTCAAGGCAATCTAATTTCTAATCTAATTTCATATCTTGTCTAAAGAAAGTACTCTGCCTCTGTTAACTCCTGAAATACTATCACTAATTCTATGAAAATTGAAAGTGAAATATCGGTATGGGACATGTAATTGTCATTAGAATGCAGAATGACAAAATGGTTCAGAGCCAAATTGCAAAGTTTCCCATTCCTATTTAAATGGATAACTTAGCTGTACTATTTCTGACCTTTTAATGTTTATATTCTTTACTTCAGAGAGCTATCCCACATTCTAGATGTGCCAAATGTTCTCGAAAATAGTCTCTCCTGCAAGTGAGCTCAGATGGTCACCCAGGTACCATTTAAACTGCTATTTTCATTCTGCTGTTATTGGCCTTGGGTAACTTCAGATTTTCTTTGGTCTGCCCCAACAGATCAGAAGTTCAAAATCTGTGAGCACTTTTGTAAGTTGTTACTTTTTTGTATATTATTGGTGTCTCTCCTCTCAGCAAATACTGTGCAGTATTTCACTGCACAACATAATTGAAAGTAATTTTTATACTTCTATGAAAATATAAGCACAGGCCCATTTTACATTTACAGTACCTATTTTATGGTACTTTTTCAGTCTCACGTGCAATAGTTATGTGTGTAGCATTAAAACCGATTTTTCGGAGTTGGCCAGATTTTGGAGTGTGTTGTCATTTGAAAGTGGGAGTTCAAATTGCCTGTGTGTGCTTGAAGTGTGTGGACAATTGATGAGACCTGTACTTCCACCAGTATTCCACAGACACACATAATAAATTAAATGAGTTTTGGACAGCCTGGCTCAACTCCTAGAGCCCACTTTACAAATTGACACTGGCTGGGCATTACTGGGCATTTTCATTACTCACTCCAAAGAGAACCAGGATTAATCAGAGCCAGATACTTCTTTTCACTCCATTAGGCAATGGTGCTTCCAAATTACACTTGAGGAGAATTGTGACTGCACGTACAAACCACGAGCCTCAATGGGACTTGCACAGTACACAGAGACTGGAATATGGAATTCTGTTAAATGAAATATTTAACACACATATTTTAAAACAAGAAGGCAATATGTCTAATGTAGGGCTCTGTAAATGAGCTGATCTCTTAAGCCAGATATGGAACACTGAAAGACACAGACTGGAACACAGAGTGCTTCCTCCTGACTCCACACCACTTCAGGGTGTGCTTTTAATTTACATGAGTTTCTCCTGATTCATGCTGGTACCAGAGAGGGCAGAATGATGCCCTAAGACTGTGAAACTGCACACCAGATGTCACATTCCTGGTTCATTGATCAAATTTTCTTTATTTACTGACTAAATGACTTTGTACCCTGGTAAAAATACTTGATCGGTTCTACCGTTTTCTACTGGCCCATTTTTAACTGCTCAGTTATGAACGTTTTAAAGCATGAAGCAAAGAAAATAGGCAGTTTTTCTAAGGTTAAATTTCCCATTTCTGCGTTCAACTCTAGGTTATGTAATAACAGCTCTGTAAAAGGAAAGTATACTCTTGGTCTTTGAAAAAAAAATAGAAGTTACAGGCTTCTGTGTGATGTAAGGTACCTTTGAAATCCTGTTGGTGTCAGATACTGTATTTTCCAATGGATTTGATTATAACTAGGTTGAAATGTCATGTAAATGTAATTTGTGGCAATTTACTTGGACTGAAAAAGGCCACAGAAATAGTGCTTAGGAAAAGTAAGTCCCCTTTCTCATTTCTCAGTAGTATAAAAGTGCAGCTATGTGTATGTTCAGGACACACGCTATTTAGCCACTGGTGTATTTTTTACTCCTATAGTACTGCTGTTCCCAAAACATTCATAATATGGATGTCTTCCCAACACTGTATGTGAGATTTTAAATGTTCCTACAGCTATTTTCTTAGCTGGATTAGATATCAGCAGAAGTAGAGTTGAACCTAAAAATAACACCAGCAGCAGTTCTTTCCAAAATAAAATATGATTTATAGCATATAATAGCACAGTGTGCTACCAGGGAGATTATATAAATAACATGAAAAATTACAGGGGACTATTCTATACCATCAGTTTTAAGGAAAATTTCTTTTTTACAATTTAAAGAGAGTTCTGGGAGATAACCTGGACTCTGGGAATCACAGAGAAGGAAGGATAGGTGAAATGGTGCTACTGTTGAATGTTGCCATCTGTCTGTAGGACATATACAAGTGTTCATGGTAAAACCAAGAAATACTTTGGTTTGAGTTGACAGCCATATATAGTTTTTGAAAAAACCAAACTCAATAAAAACATCATTTGCAGTTAATATCCTGTGAGGTTACTAAATGCATAAGCTGGTTATTTCTTAAATTACAGGAAGAACACTGTTCAATAAAGTAAAATAATTTCTAGAAAGATTTGCATTAACTGCTCTTTATCTAACTGTGAGTAAAAAATCTTAAATTGTGAAGAAGGATTCAAATCTTCAGTCCATTTTGCAGCTCACATTTTATAACTACCATTCTCCATTAAAAAAAAAAAAAAAAAACCTCTTGGAAAAAGCACTTCACCAAAAAAGAAGCTTTAAGTACAAAAAGTCCATTGAGGTAAGAAATCATCTGAAGAAAAAAAAAAATGTTATGATCTATTTTATTGAAAACAAAACTTCCTGAAAGAAACGACAGTAAATGAATTATGTGTGGCAAAGTTAGTCTATGCAAACTGTTTTAATGCATAGGTCCCAGGTTTCACCCTTTCATCTTGTAGCCACTCAGGGAAACCTTTGGAAAGTCAGTGACCTTTCTGAAGTTTTCACTGGACTTTTTGTAGCTGTTCAGGTTGGCCTTTTGCTTCATGGCTCTTCCCATTTCCAAGTCAGACTCTTCATCTCACCTTTACTCCACACTTGTCCTTCATCTGCCTTGCCCTTTCTTTGCCTCACATCTAACCTTCCCTTTTCTTTCCATTTAGTTTATACTCTCCTAAGCTAGCTAGAAGAAAGAAGCTGTGG
This sequence comes from Certhia americana, assembly GCA_018697195.1. Taxonomy (NCBI): domain Eukaryota; kingdom Metazoa; phylum Chordata; class Aves; order Passeriformes; family Certhiidae; genus Certhia; species Certhia americana. The sequence goes on from CM031864.1 coordinate 7,605,267, forward strand.
TATTTGTTTTCTGCTCTTATGTTACTTATCCTGCTTTGTTCTTTCCTATTCATTCCCCTTATCTCTTTGAGTTGTGAAGGGCAAATCCAAAATAGCTGTGAGGTCTTTTAAATACCAGGTCTGCACAAGGTAGTCATGTTCTCTGTGCACTCAATACCCCTCTCTCAGTGCCATTTCACGTAACTTCATATCCTGATCTGGGACTTGTCTTCCTTGTCCTTCTGTCTTTTGTGTTCCCTATTTGCTCCATCCCTTAACACGTACTCCTGCATTTCCAGAAAGGCTGAAATAATATGTTGCTTGTCCAGACTTCAGCCTGGAAAGGGAACACTAATGATCTAGTTAGATGTCCTGAAAAGGCTGAACTAACAGCCAAGTGCAGGAAGGCATTTCAGAGTCTGGCTCCTTTTCTCAAGGCAACGGCAAATTTCAAGTAAAAGGCAGGTTTTAGTCATTCCTGTCCTCAGCACTTTCTCCTACTTTGTTGAGTGCCACAAACCTCCATGGGGTAACTTTAATCCCAGTGGGAAGCCCACTGGTTTTGTCTACACAGAGGGTTCAACCTCAGAGCTAGGCATTTGCCTTTAGTTACTGCACCCTAAGCTTCTGGGGACATGAAGAGCATATTTTTACTTTGCATCTTCAGTGCTGACTAGAATCCCTGCTTTTTAGTTGGAGCTTGGGAAATAACATAGCACAACCAATTAATATAATATCATAAAAAACCCTAAGTCTGATGTCCTGTGTGTACACCAACATAAAGATTTTTCATGGTTTTAAAATTTATTTAGTTAACCTGTAGGCCCTGAGGGTATTTTGAGGGTATGTAGGGCCCTTAGAATCCTGAGAAAACCCTAAAATGTCTTCAGTCTTCTCACACTTCCATTTCCAGAAATTTGTTTTCCCTGCTTTGTAGCACAGCATTAAGCAATAATTACCATGTTGATAGTGATGCTGAATGTACTTGCACAGAGGGGAAATCGTGCTATGTGAAGCTATTAACTACATTTGCCCCGTAGCACTTCACTGCATTGACTCTGCTGGGATTTTGGCTGTGTTTGAGTTGGTGTCTGTTTAGATCTCCTGAGTGGTGACTGTGTAATGCATCTGTGGGGCTGGAGTAGTATTTTAATCTTTAATCTTTGACTGTAGACCCAAAAGATGGTTAGCCTAGCGCACATTACCTGTAGGGTTGAAACCTTGGGATTGAAGACTTATTTCACAATTTCAAAGTCTGCTCAGTCCAAAAGATTTGGATTTATGCCTTTTAATTTACCCAGAGAAAGAACCATTTATTGATTTAACTTTATACCAGCTCTAGAATGTAAGTATAATGTATTAAAATCACTAAATACCTCAGGCAAAGTCTTGTTCACATAATTTATGTAAACTGAGCATTGTGGCTCCAATCCAGCGAAACACTTAAGTGTAGGTTTAAACTTAAGCATGTTGAATAGGCATGTTGAAGTCAATGGCACAGTTCATGACATCAGTTTTAATGTGTGTAAAAATGTCCTTAAGCTCCAAGGTCAAAACAATCAGCACTTAGGCCTGGTGCCCTAATATTTTGTTGTGAACTTGTATTACCACTATAAAAACATGACTACAGGAAAATAATAATAATAAAACGTCCCTTTTGCACTTCTTTGTAAATATGCTGAATGTCTGTGTGTGGACTGAATTCCACCATTGCTCAGCAGTCTTTTTTTTTCTTTTAGCAGTGTATGAGTAAGGTGTGCATTTGAGGCCTTCTGCATAAGAGATTTGTGCTAATCCTGGAGTTCTTTGTCCTTTCCATGCACATGTTCAGTGAGTCTTTATCTCTTTTGTCCTTAAGCCTTGAAAGCTAAAAGCTGGCTCTAAGAAGACTTCTGCCTGTATGTCAGAAAGGATCTGGGGAGATATCATATAGAAATGAGAAAATAAAGACATAAGAACATAGTTTGATGCAGATTATAAGATAGTAGACACCAAGGCAGCGTAGCTCAGGTGGCCCCAGCTGGCTGAGTGCATCCTTACTGTTGACCTAAGTATTTGAAGATATGTACTTGAAGAGAGGAAGTAAGGCTCATGAAAATATAATACATGTAAGGAAGCCCAGCTGAGAGAGATTATGTGTAGCCTGTGATCTGTTCTTGATTTCAGTGTGATTTTAATGACCCTTACTTTTCTGCACTGTTAGCAAAATATTTTTGAATCAAATAGTGCAATGATGAAGCACATCAAACTTACATATAAGGGAGGCTAGTGCCATCCTAATTTTAAGACATCAGGTTGTATTCAAACATATTTTATTTTAGAAGACTATGAAATTCCTAGAAAAGACAAAAAAAGGGTGTTTTCACAGAAAAAACAGTTGAAGTGCTGCTATTATCTCCAAATACTGAAAGCAATATTTATCTTTGATTTGAAGACAAAATGACATAGAAATAACATGAGGAGACAGGAGCTTTTTAGTGTAAAGCAGTAGGTACTTAATTGAAAACTGTTTTTTTCACTTCTTAGGAAATATAAGATACAGCTTAAAGCTTTTTAAATACTCTTTAAAAGAGATCTTACATGGCAACCAGTCATATTGGTACATGAAAAGAACTGCAGTCTCTGATAAAAATCCTCTTTTTCATGTTTTCAAACAGCAGCTGAGCACCATACTGTGGCAGCAGAGAACAATCTGAGAAAATGAACACGGATTGAAAAGGCCCCAGTTACATGACATTTCCAGTGGAAAAAAAAAGACAGCCTTAGGCCCACAGTCAAATATTTTCACTCAGAATTTCCTAGAATTGTGGACATACCTTTCTACAGAAAGTATGTTTTTCTGAACCACCTTTTCTGATGTTCTAATAAATGTCTAACATGGAGGAAGACACAGGAGAGTTACCATCCATTACAGGAGTTTTCATGAGTATGCATGAAAGAAAAATCTGTTTTAGAAATAATTTTCCCCCATTTATTTTTAATTTCTCATTAATTGCATCCAATTTTGCACTTAGTCCTAATTAGTTAAAATTTGAGACGACTATTACTTTCTCAAAAATCTGACAAATTCAGGATTTTATAATACATAATTTTTTCCTCCATTAACATTTTCTGCATTATGGTGGTTTAGACTAATGCATTAATATCCATCATTCTATTTTTAATCAGCTTCTTAATTCATTAGTAACAGCTGCATATTGTTAAATGTTGTTTGTTTTTCCTTCTCTCCCTCTTTAAAAAAAAAAAAGAGTCTGTTGCTTAGAATTAAAATATTCACTAGTCTTTCCATATTTATGAATGTTGCACTGTTCTCAGCATGGAATAAGGGAAAATCTCATGCCTGTCTTTAAAGAAAAAAAACCTGTTTTTTTTTTTTTTTTTTTTTTTTAACTTTTGCTCTGACAACCTCCAAAATATTGCATAAATATCAGTGAGGTAAGGTTCGTAACATTCTTCTGACTGCAGTGTCGTTTTATGGGAAAGAAGACTGTTTCAGAAACCTGGACTGCTTGGGAGCAGCCTGTAGGGAAGCCTTTGGTGTTCATTTTCAGAGGTCAGCCATAGCCACCGGTTAATTTAGCTGGAGTTCGGTGCATGATCGAGTTTCCAATCCTTGTCAGGACCCTGGACAGCGCAGCCGATCTGTTCACGTTTTCACGTTCACTTCCACAGAAGCTGAAAACACAAACTTCTCTTGTCAGAGCTCCTGATACACAAAACCGAACCCCAACATCTGACATTTACACTCCAAAAATAAGTTGAGTGTTTTGGAAACCAGGCCCTACTTTTGGCTGCTGAGCTCCTCAAATGATGCCCATGTTTTTTTTGGGGAAAAAGCTAGAAATGGATTCTGCTATTTTGCATGGTTTATGTGACTCAAGACCTCAAGTCTGTTTTTCTTATTTGCCTTCTGAGAAAGAAAAATAGCCTGTAATGTGTTATGTCTGATGGAAAATTTATAGGAATGTCAGAGATGACTGATTAAGGGCGCTTTATAGATTAACAGATGACGACTAAAACAGAGGTTGATGTTATTGTGGTGAAAACAGAGGAGATATTTTGGCAATACAGTGAGATCCATCAAGACTTGTCTGAGACCTAGAGATAGATAGTAATCCAAACAATGAATATTTCAAAATCTGAAAGGTACTGAGAACAAGAATAGTCTTGCTGCACACATCAGGGTGCTCAGCAGCATTGCATCTTCTTTGTCTCCTGTGAGTGAATATAATATACCCTCCTTCTTGCCTTAGTCTGTCTTCCTCTCTAAAGCTTAAGGAAATGGTCCAAATCTTTGGCATGGTCTAGGTAATCAAGTTATCACCATAAATTACGTTACTGTCTTCTGTGTGGGGTCCATCTGTGTTTTATGGGAATTAATGATATAGAGGTTCCTAGAGAATTTATAAAAGGTTTTGGGTTCCTGTTTTGGTTTTTCCTGTAAATTGTAGTGGCCTCTTTATGGAGTGGAGAGTCCAGACAATTTATATTCTTACTCTCAAGAGAACAAACTGCTCAGAATGTGAACTCAGGAAAACAGAATATGTGTTCCGAAGGTGTACTTTTCAGCTGTTGTAATCATCTTTACAAGATATTGTGGCAGCACCAGATTTGCCTTCAGCTCCAGCTGATTTTGGAATCCTTCAGAGCTTTAGGAATAAAACTGCACATATCCTCTTGATTTCTTTTATAGAAATAGATAAGGTTTTGTAACAGCAAATAACACTGCAGAGCTGAACAAAATTGTCCTCCTATACGTGAGACTTGGATGCACTCAGACCAAATAAGATTGTAGATTCATTCTACACAGACTCATAGGAAAACAGAGGAAAAGGTATTATATTCCCCATGGTCAAACAGAATTCTTGCCCATCTTGGCTGAAACTCCCATTAGCCATGGCAACCAAGGAGGAAAATACACAGAAACAGATAACATCTAATTTAATGCTGACAAAGAGGTGGGATGCATTGATCTGTTTGGAGGAAAACTTCATTCTTTTTCATTCCTATAATTCAGATTTTTTCATTACTGGACACAGATGGCAAAATATAATTTTATTAACTATGACCATTTGTTTTGTGGTTCATCAATTAAATTGCAGAGATTACAGAGACTGGTTCATGCCAGCCATTAACAGAAACAAGTTAGTAGCTAGAGCTATACTGCAAATGGCTATAGATGTTGCATACAGTGCTTCAAGATCATTTGTTGCTATGACAATAATGGAGCAGAATGACTGTGGTCTCTGAAATCTCAGATTTTTCATTTTCCCAGAGAAATACAGGCAAATACGAACTCTTAAAAATCTGGACTTCCTTTAGAACTACAATGAATTTATGTATGTTACAATACAATGAATTTATGTATGCTGCTCTCTCTCTCTGCTCATTAGAAAGTTAAATCAGAAAGAAAAAAAGAAAATCAATGTATTGCAAAGCTCCTGGGCAACAGCCACTTCCCCTTCTATGTACTGCAAAGTCAGTTTGAACCATCAGGTAGTACCAAGAAAAGTAAACTGATGGTTCCTGTAGCAGTGATCTCCAGAACCTCCTGTACCAGCCAAGCAAATTTTTGGTAGAAGCAAATGAGAACTTCTGTCAAAACCTTTCCTGTTCTCATCTGTCTTTCCTCATTTGCTAAGAACTGCACCTGTGTTCTTTTTTTATCAAATTGGATTTAGAAATCATTTCCACCCCAGTTTCATATGTTTACATGTAATGGCACAAATTTCCTGACATGCTCAGCCTGAAAACTTACTCGGAAATAAAGAAGTTCTCTCCTGCAACTGGTGACCACAGAGTAATTGCTCTGTAACCTCTTTTTAAAAATAACCTAGGGGAGTGACCCTTTTTTTATGTCTATGTATTTTTTGAAATGCAGATAAGCTGTCTTTTCTTTCATACAGTCACAAATTATTAACTGTACTTGCAATAGTGCTGAATCACAACAAGATGTCTAGAAAGACCTTGGACTGATAATGATTAACATCCCTAAAATACTAATTCACAAAAGCTTAGCTTGAGAAGTTGCTCCATGTGCTAGAAAGTAGGATAGTTGCTCTGGCAGCAGCACACACTCTATGATTTATTGGAAAATCAACAGTCAACAGGAGATGTGTCTTTAACACAACAGGGAACCCATGTGCACAGACAGTTCAGAACATTGGGCTTTTCTGGGAATTGTATTGCACAAAAATTTATGAGAAATCTAAAGGTGTTTCAACATTTTCTTTGATTCAAAAAACCCCATAATGATGATAAGGCAAGGATCACAGCTGACTGCATAACAGTAATGTGTAGTGATAGTAAACCTCTGGAGCTGATCACACATCATCAGATCTCTCTGGCTGCACTTAGCACTGGTGGCAGATGTATTCCAGCAATGATCATGGATAGAATTCCTTACAGCAGCTTCATACCACATTCTGTGTGCTGGGAATACCCATTTGCACCCCTGGCTGAAGCCAACATAAGAACAAAATTTTACAGTTTTTGTTCCAGGGACAGTCCATATTTAATCTCTCTGGGAGACACTTCACCCTATCAGAGCTGTGAAAACTAATTGATACTCAAATGATCCCAAATTCTGAAAGCCTGGAACAATTCTGTTAATAGCTAACATATAGCCAGGACTGGCTTTTTTCAGAAGTCCATTGCATCCCAAAGCATTACGTGTATATATCCTGATCTCAAATTCAGGAAACACCATAACTTACAATAAACTGGAATATGTCTGAATGGCATTATTTCTATAAGGAAACATATGTGATGATTCTCACATTTCCTATCTTCCGATCAATGCCATTTGAAATATTTAATGTTTTAATGTTGCTAATTTTGGACAACCTCTTCTTTCCATTTTTTTCTTCCTTTTTCATTTTTAATTGACAGAGCATCTGAAAGTGCCACAGTCAAGCTGAGTATTTCAAAATGCTACATTCAGTTTCTATAGAGTTGGTTAAAGGCCTTTTTTTTTTACTATTATCAAAACCACTTCCATTGTTCCTCTCATTTTTCATGACACCTGCACTGGAGCATTGGTCACAACCTCCTTACCCTCCCCCTGTCCAAGCTGCCTTGAGTACAATGTCAATGACAGAGGCAGAAGGACAAGATCTGGTATCTGAATTCTCCTGAGCTGTGCCTCATTACAATAAAGGTTCTCCTAGATTACATCTAGATGGTCTGTTGTTTCAGAATTAATCAAAATATTATCTCTGTCTTTTCCTAAGTTTCCTGCTAATTTTGAGGATATAATTAATTTCTAAGATTCCAGGAAATCTTTAGATTTCACACAGCTAAATTCTTCAGGAATCATCTTGGTTTATTGACTGTTTAGATGGTTTTAACGCAGGTCTCCACTCTCAACAAAATCAAAGAAGCCACAAAAGAAACACAGACATGAAGTTATTCAGTAATACCTTGTAGATACTTTCTGATTATTGGGTAAATCAGTGAGAGATTTATTGGCGTATTTAACATCCTTTAAGTGGTGAGGATTGTCTTGTGGTTTGGATTTCTTTGCGTAGAACTCTTCTGACATAGTTTCTTCTTCAGCAGAGGAAGGATTAATTTATTTTATTTAGTGTTTGGGAGTTTCTCACATTGGCATGCACACAGAGGCGACCATGCATCAGAAAAGTTTGAGTTATGTACAAAGGAACGTCCTTTTCCTGCAAAACCAGCTTGCACTTTCCTGCACCATGTGTTTATATAATTTAAGATGGCAGAGAAGACAGAGCCATGGCCAGCCATGAAAGCAGGGGAAAATGAGACAATTCTTTGAGAAAAACAGATGAGATCATGCAGTTTCCAGGAGATCCATGTGGATGTTTTCAGTGGCTGTTTGTCTTTCAGTGTCACAGCTGAGCCTGTGGTGACACACAGCCTTTGTGCTTGTTTAACATTCAGAAGACACTTATGACAAATAGGGTCATGTAATGATGATGGCTTACCAGATTTGGGAATATGTATTGCTGCCATTACTTCAGAGGTCAGTTTTAGCTTTTTTCAAATTAGGGTTCAGTCATCTTCAATCACATTGTAAATTTGGGAAAATGTTTGTGATGAAATTTGGGAAATGTTTGTGAAAAATATACAGGATCATTTGCTGTTCGTTTTTTTTTCCCATATATGGGTAGTGTTTGAGGTAAGGTTGTTTCTTTTCTTTATGTATTACAAATTAATGTGAAATACAAGCGCCTTAGAGCAACTGGGCAAATCAAAGAACTTGGATGTGTCCATGTTTGTGTTAAACAGGTTAGAAATGCACAACACTTCCCTTGATTCTGAGAATAGATGCTAATGTGGGTCATGGCAATAGTTTCAAAGGCAATTTTTAATATTTTAGTGTCTAAAATCCTTTTGCAAGTGAGCCAAGAAATGCACTCAGGAGTGTCTTCATTCTGCTTGAAGTCATCCTCAAGTTCCTGCTACACTCAGTGAGCTTTCACAAGAAAGGTGGTGCTTCAGAAATTGTAAAATTTATATATAGTGTTGTATTTTCAGGATGGATATCCAGCCCCTACTAATCTGCAGGTTATTAATTTAAGACATCTATTTTAATAAGTCCCCAAATAAGATTATTTCCCTCATCTGTTTTGGAGACCTCTGAGCATTTCGTGGAAGAAATAAAATGGTAAAGAGCAGCTGTTGGAATTCGGGGATGCTAGAAAGGGGAAATATCTTATAGTCACATAATCCAAATATCTAAAAAGAACTGGCTTAAATCTATCTGCCATTGTTAAAATTCTGTGTTCCTTGTAAGTGCCTACTTGTTCAGGAAAGAGAAGTTTGTACATTTGGTTTTGTCCATCAGAGAGCTCAGAGACAGAATAATGTTCAATCATGATGTTAATCCCAGCACAACAGTTTCTACTGAAGTGACTCTATAGAGGATTTATTCTCCCATCTATGCAGGTGAACAAAGAATTCTTTTAAAGGGTGGTGCATACACTGTTGTAGAAGAATAGACCCCTTTGTATTAAAATTACATGCCTGGGATTTTAACATAAAAACTGAAAAATCCCACTGTGTAAAACTGACTTAAACTCAATTTCCCTCTCCTCCTTTTACAATGTCAAGATGCCTGAGTGCTCAAGTGACTGAATAAGTACTAAATATTTAATGCATGGAGGTTACATTAACTGAGTCTTTGATCTGAAACTTCTTAAAAACATCTTAAAAGCCCTTCAAAAACCGGTTAGTATTTCATTACAGTCACTTAAAATAGATTTATTTTATCAAAACATCCTGTCAGAAACCCCAAAGCTGTGATTAATAACCTGCAGCATTTTGACTAAAGCATCTCCTAATACTGGTTTCAGAGTGTATCAACAGATTGCCTGTTGTGGGTAAGAAATCACCAGCCCGATTGCTTGTGTCAGGCACTTGCAGGTGTTCAGAGTGTGTCTGCTGAGAGTTTGAGCAGGTATGCACAATGGAATCCACGCTGGGATTCTGCATGCTCGCTGCTACTCAGACAGAATGTCTCTCATGTAATTCTGAGATTAAATTAACTTTTTTTTTTCTTTGTGGAATAAATTTATTAGGGCAGTTTTGTACAGATGTTTTTTGTATAGTAACATTTACAAGCATTTGGGCAACATGAGAAATGGGATAGATCAATAATTTATATCATCCTGGGAAACTCCTGCATGCTTTTAATCTGTGCAGCATAATTTGAGAGCATCTCTGGCTGTGTGAAGGCTCTGCCCTTTACATTGTTTTTATTGTTCAAGGGTAACAGACAGCAGTGTGAGACTGTGTGAATATCTGCTGGGTCTGTACAAGATGGAAGCAGGCACAGTGGCAGGTTTCTATATAATTCATTTCTACTACATCCAGCAGACCTTCTGTGCAAGAGCTTGTCCCACCCAAATCTATCCTGACCCTTTGTTGTAGACTTCCTTCTCACTGGCTTTGTGCACCTTCAGATCCCACTATGAAATTCCCACTGTTGTTCTTGTAACACAAGATGTTGTGTCCTAACACAACGTGAACACGAAACCTGGGATCTTAAATGATTAATCACAGACCACCTGGTCACTCTGGTGCTGAATTTTGAAATGTGCTTCTGGTTCAGGAAGTTTTAGCTTGTGCCCATCATTTCTGCTTCTTAGCTTATACCTACTTAACCAGTGGAAAGAAACTGAAACAGTCAGTTTGGTAATTGTTCTGTTTCCTTCTCCTCAGTAATCAGTAGATTATAGCAAACCATTAAGTGTATTCTAGGATAATAAATGAAATTAAACACTAGGTTCTGAGCTCATTGTGTGTGCACGTGGAGTCACTTGCTATTATTTTCTCAAAACATGAGTTAAAGATTTCTTCTCTAGTCTCCCACAATATTAGCAGAAGGCACATGGTTGAACCCTCATGATACACTTTGAAAACACATTCCTTGTTTCTTCAGGGAAATGTGCTTTTGTCAGTGTATACCTTGTGTAGAAGATGCTTTGCATATAAAAACCACGTGGAGATTGAATCCTGTTATATAAAGCAAAGCTGGCTTTCTGTGGAGTTCTTTGTAGTACCAACATTAAAAGGGTTGTTATAAATAAGAGTGGAATATAATTATAAATGCCCTTCTGAGGAAAAAAAATCCTTGATTACCTTTGAATTCTTTTGCCCTTTAAAAAGGTTATATTTAACTGGTTCAGTTTCTTACTTGATGTTTCAGTTTCCCAAGGGAAATCAGCCTCCAGTACGAACTGTTTCAATTGGGTTACATGACTTTACTTTGTGTCTTGCATTTGTTAACAGACAGGTTATATAACACTGCAGCCTAAATATACATTGCTCTGTTTTCAGCTGCCTCTGGTACTCCTGTGTTCAGAGGGATGACCAGGGAAGTGGGAAGTGGCTTTCAAAAGTTCTGCTGGAATTAACCCCTCCTGCTAATAAACTGCTTGGAAGTAGAGACTTCATGAGCAGTGTGAGGCTATAAACCTTAAGCTATAAAATTATATTTAATATTTTGATGTGCTGCCTATCATCTTTGAGGGTTTTTTATGATCAAAAAGAAGTGGGTCAAATTCTACTCTTATTCCCAATGGTTTATAATCTGTGGAAGCACTATTGACTGGAATAGAACTTCCTTGAGTTACTGATGTTGTAACTGAGAAAGTAATTGTAGTGCATGTGCACTGCTTCACTGAAAAGCAGGAGGCTCAATTCTAGGGGGATCTTTTCCATTTCTAGGTAGTTTGGTGTTGAACAGCTTTAGATTCATTATTCTTGTATTTCCATCAAGTAGTGCTTTCCTGATAGATGAGGAGATGAAAGCACCTTTTAAAAAATATCAATAACAAAAAAAGAAAGGAAAGAAAAAGGGGTTTCATCCTGGCTTTTTTTCTTCAATCACTGATCAATAGCAGCACAAGAAAGCTGTATTTAGAGAAGAAAGGCAAGGAAGCAAGAATCTTAACTAACTAGCAGGAAGTTGATTGCAGCATGCTGGTGTTCAGGCAACTGATAAGAGAGGAGGAAACATTTATGCTGAGAATCAGCAAAAACAGGAACATGTTTTACCACATGCCTATTTCATTCCACAAGTCCAACATGCTGCACATAAGCTTTGGAGATAAATTTAGAGTAGTTTTGTGAATGCAATTTAATTGCATTAAATTTGGAATGAGATGAACAATGAGCTAAGGCAAATGATACTTTGATTCACAGTACAACTGTGTTTGTATTTGAGATTTATGGCAGAAGTAAGGATCAATTACTGTATAGATTGACACCAATCCCTATGTCCCTTGTGGTGTAGGGTGGCACACTGGGGGTATCCTCCAGTCCTTGTCCTGGCAGACATTTCCTTGCTATAGGAATGATGTATATGGTGTCATCATTTTTACCTACAGAAATTCAGAGAGCTCAGTTAAAGCACTCTGTGTTTCATTGTTGTGCTGTCTATATATATGACTGAAAAAGAAGCTGGGCTGAGACAATGCTTATATTTTAGAGCTGGAAAAAAATTTTATGGCCTTTTTTTTCTGTGTTGAATTGATTTTTTTCCCCTTTTTTGTTGGTATTTATTAAAAATGCATATTCTACCCGGAATGATTCCTAGAGTATTTTGGAGCACTGCTGAGTAAGCCAAACTAAATATATATTTCTTTAGAAGCATCAGTGCTCCTGGCAGACACCATTATTTTTGCAGTCACTCACTGATTGGATTTTTTAAATAAAGCTTTTGTGTTCCTTTTAGTGATAGGTTAGAAAATATTTAAAACATTACTTTGAATTTCAATATGCAATAAAAGAAGATAATTTTAAAAATCTTTACGGAACACTTTTTTCTGTTCTTCACTCTCCAAGTTTATTCCTTTTATTCACTGTGAGCATGTCTTGCCTTGCCTTAAGTTTATTTAAAGCTGTTTAAGAGGCAGAAATAAATCCACCTCTACCTTCTTCATTCTGGTTTCCTCTGTGCCTGAATTTATTCTATGTTCAGTGAAGTCAGACTTCTAAGAGAGTTGGGAATTTTGAATTATATTTGCAGTTCTGGAGTGGTTGTATGTATTTTTAGCAAAATGCTGGCATGCTTTGTAGGATTTTTCTTTTCCTGTGGTTCTGTTAATATTTGCACAGGAAGTTTGAATTAGAATGATGAAATATTCACTCTGATGCATAATGATTTGATCCCCTTCACTGCCACATTCTTCACAGCTGGGTTTTTTTGCTCATGCTATTTTGCATATGAACATTTATCATGCAATAAATTGATTTTCCTGTCTACTATTCTCATCTCTTTAAACCTGCACATTCCTGCAGTGTTGATGCTGCTTTCCTTACTTGTCCTTGCATAGTTTCTTAGTCACAACTAACTTTAGTTATGACGCATTTTATAATTCTTACAAAATTATTATAACGTTTTAAAATGTGCTTGCTCAGTGCCCCTTCTTCAGGTAAGCTGTAGATTACTTTTTATCATTGGGAATTTATTTTAGCTCTTTAGGTTCTGAGCAATTTATTTTTTTATTCAGCAAACTGTTGTAATAACTTTGGTTTTGCCCAAGAAACCTTTCAGTACTTAAAGACTGACTTGTAATTTTTTATACAGGAAAAAGATTTACTGAAATATGGTAAGGCTGTTACCACAAAACCTAAGCTGGAAATTAATTTCTTGCATGTGCCATCTCTGTGTGGCTGATGCTCTGGATTGCATTTGATCTTGTTTTCTTCTCAGAGGGGCGAGTGGGAACCTGCCTTGACAAAAATGTTCCCCTGCCTCACTTTTTGCATAGCTGTTATTTGAATCAATATCAGAATAGCCAAGATTTGGTGTGATTAAGGCTTTCTCTCTTCACATCAGCCTCTAAAGACAATTACTTGTCTAAGTTCAGTAGGTGCCCTGAAGGTCTGCAGCAGCACTGTGACTTTATTGCCTTTAGCTTCTCCCCCAGCCCTTCCTGCTGTGTCAGCCAAAGCATTTACAACTCACCCTCTCCACTATTCAGCATCACCCAAAATCAATCTTGGCCTCCTCTTCCCCACTTTGATTTGCTGTCTTAGCACGCCGTGTACCCTGGTATGTAAATTGCTTCCTTAGTTTTCATCAGGCTTTTTGGTGTTTGGAAGCAAAATTCTGTAATTTATTTTCAGAAGTAACGAGTATGACTTGCTTTTGTTTGACTTTGCCTAAAATTATCGGATGTGACAAATAATTCAGGGCAATAACTTGGGAGCAGGAGCTCTTAACCATTTTTGTTCTTCATCATCATTAATATTGCTCTAACATTCAGTCTTCAGCCAGAGCAATAGAATGTATACTCTGTGGTTTTAGTGCTCTTTGCATCAATAATATCTGTGTGTGTGTGCAGAAAGGATCCCCTAAACCTCCTAATGCAAAATAATTCTATTTGTGGGCATATGGGAGTTAAACTTTCTTTCCCTTACAATTTTCATTAGACAGAGGCTTACTGGTACCATGGCAGAATGCTCAAATAAGCATTTTAATGTTGAATAAAGGTCAATACACTGGAATTTGAAACCATTAATCCTTTTGCTCTTAAAGCAGGCAGAACTTTTAAAGACAAAATAAGGCATTAAATACTAGACTCTTAGAGTTCTGAAAAGGAAAAAACATATCTTCAAATTACCCATTTAGATTTCTAGACCTTTTCATTTTGTGTTGTTTGAGCAAAAGATGTTTTGAGGGTTTGGGGGGGGATGTGTTTTTTAAATATCATTTTTTTCATTTCCTAACTTTGTGTTGGGAAGGGATATTTCTGAGTTCATAGAGCTCAGAAAAGCAATAGAAAAGAACCCCAGTGTATGAAAACACCATATCACAGTGGAGACAATGCCAATTCTGGGTGCAATACCAGTCTATGGGTGTAGGGACCCTCCTGTTCAGATGTGAAAAGATGTTCAGGCTCACTTTAAATTAATTCCTGGACTTTGAACAATTGTGAGATCCCTCTAGGACATCACAGATTGATAAATTAAACCTGTATTGCCTTGGGTTGAACTTTTAACCTATGTATGACTGAAGTCTGTCTTTTGGGAAACCATCCAGTCTTGATTTCAAGGCATCAGGAAGCAGAGTATCTACTGCTTCCTTTGGTAATTTGTTCCAGTGTCTGATTACTCCCACTGTTAAAAACATAAATCTAATTTTTGAGTTGAATTAATCTTGGATTTCTTTTTTTTTTGTTTCCCTCTGGTAGCTAATTTTTTAACTACAAGATTAAGAAATCATTTGCTTTGATGGGGGGATAGAGATTGGAAGTTAATGGTCATGGTAATGCAACACATTGTAGTACTTGAGTCTCATCTGAAGATCTTATATTCAGCCCTTAAGTATCTTCTGTGTCTTCTTGCTGTGACTTTTTCAGTTTCTCAACATCTTTTTAAAAAATATAGGTTCTAAATTTCCACCATTTTGTTCAACATTATAAAATACTTTTTTTGAAAAATAGAGATATTTAATTCTGCTCACTGCTCCCAAACATCATGTGCAAGGATCTCATTTCTAGGACATTTCTGGGACATGGGGCTCGTGGAATCACACGAGTGGGAAGAACCTTTGGGTAATCTGGATAACCCTTTTAGTGTGGCAAGATCCACATTTATTTTGGACAGATTTCTGTGTTATTTCTGACAGCTTTTTCCAGGAGTATTCCAGAACTTCTACTGGCAATCTGTCTTCTCTACTGCTTATTGCTTCTTATTCCTTGACAGTTTTTTTCCTAAAATCTAGCCTCAGTCTCCCTGGCTGCTCTTTAAGTCATTTATGTTTTGCCCTGTCTAACATCAGCACAAAGAGCAGTTTACCAGCTTTGTGGTTTGGGGCTTTTTTCCTTTCTTTTTTTTTTTTTTTTTTCTCCCTTCATTTTTTTCTTTCTTTGTTTTTTTATTTTTTTAGTTTTTAGCAGCCTTTTACTTATATCTGTACTTGTTTTTTCTTTTTTTTTTTAACAGCCTCATTTCTTACTTGTGTTTTCTAAATCATGAATTTCTTTATCACAAGTTGGTCCTTGCTTTTTGGAGGTGCAGTTCTTCAGACTCGGTCAAATAATGGAGCTGCAGTTTTCCTGGTGCTGAGTAGAAAGATTCTTCTGTGTCAAGCAAAGTAGAACTAATTTATCCATTGCGGTAGGACATTCATCTTTACTGGAGCAGCATGATATTGTTGATGGATTATCCAGCTTGTGATCCACAGTAAGTTTTAATTTTCTACAGAATGGCTACCAATGTCAGTGGTTCTCCATCCCAAGTAGTTAATTTTTCTTGGCTCAGTGAAGTACTTTGCATTTATCCCTACTGAACAAGCACTGTGGCTTCCAAATCAGATCTTTAAATTCATCAGCTTTTCTCTGAATTCTGGTCATTATAAATCCAGTGTATTTATAAGACCTCTGATAAGCATATTGTCACAGCAAGTATGTATGTGATGCTATTTTCCAGGTCATTAATCAAAATCTTAAATGTTACCAGGGCCTCATCCAGATTGTCACTTGAAGTAACTTTTCATGTCAATAGGAACAAGTGCTAATCACACCCCAAGTATGTTTTTCTGAATCAGTGTTACAGCCACTTTGTACTATTTTCATCTGAACCATGCCTCCATGGTTTGCTTAGAAGATTGATACGTGGAAGAGGATCAAAAAGAGTCCAAAGTACAAATGACATCTGATGCTTTTCCTCTGTCCACAAGGCCTGTTACCTTATCAGAGAAGAAAATTAGATTGCTCTGACATGATTGTTCTTGACAAATCCATGTTGGACGTTATACATGTTCTCATTTCCTTCCAGGCATTTCCAAAGACTTGGGCTATTTGTTTCAGTATTTTTCCATGAATTGAAGATAAGCTGATTGGCTTACCATTGTCAGGCTTGACTTTTTCTTTAAAATACTTTTTAAAGGTATTACATTACACAGGCCCTTTTCTAGGACTTCCAGTTTATCCGCTCTCCTTTTTAAGTTCTCAAAGATAAGCCCTGATGACTTTGAGATTCCCATTTAGCTCTGTTAGTACTGCTGGATGAAGTTCATTAGACTCAGCCTGTTTAAAAACATCACCTTATCTGAGTACTCTGAATATTGTACCTTCCCTATTTGAAGCTCAAGTCTGACTCTTTGTCAGTGATATTAATTGTGATAGATACATGATTGTGATTGACCTTATAGTAAAGACTGAGGTGAAAAAAATAGATATTCATTAGTCTTTTGGCATCATCCATCATGTTTCACTTTTTCCTTAAGGAGTAGAGTAGCCTTTTCCATGATCTCCCTCTTACTGGAGTATCTGTAAGTGGTTTTTGTTACCCTTGATGTCTCTTCATACGTGACTCATCTACACACTTATTTGGATTTTTTCTTTTTATCCCTACCAGATGGGTTGTTCCTTTCCATTGCTATACCAGTCCTTGTTCTGTAGGTATTTTTATTCATAAATGTATACTTCCATATTTCCTTGCATCCAGACCATGGAGTTTGAAGTGATCCAATAACATAGTGGCCAGTTATCCATGATTAACCTGCTCACCACCATCTGTCTGTGGGCCACAGATGATAGCTGTAGTACATCCACCTTTTTTTTCAGATCCTCAATTCAGAGATTGGACAGTGTTAGGTAATACCTAATTTTTGGGATTTCAATCAAAAACATCTGCATTACATGCTAATTCTTCTGTAATTTCTTCTAAAAGGTAGGATGGAAGGGGTGGATTAGGACGGGTAAATGGCTAATATAGAGATAGACAAAACCATCCATCTTGTCCATAACAAACAGATTACAGACCTTTACGGGTGACATGAGGAAAAACCAAAGACAGGACAAGAAATACCCATCTCTGAAGCTGGAAGCTTCCTTCCAGCAGTAAAAGTCCTTAATGTCTGCTGGGCTGGTTTCTCCTGTACCTCTAAGCAGCTCTGAGACAGGGGTTCTGCCAAATTAATGATGTTGCACTTACACCCACAGTTTGCCATAGGGAAACCCCAAGGCTTGTTCCTGCCCTTGGATATGCTCAGTGCTTTGGAAGGAGGCTCCATTGTTTCAGTGATCACACTTTATAACACAGGGCTATTGCTTCTGACGTTTATATTGACTGAAGGGCAGCTTCACCCAGGTCTGGGATTGCTCATAGATCAAAGACAGATTTGCCAGCTGTCACCAGCCCTGGCAATGTAATGAGATGCATTGACAATTATGATATTAAATGCACTGTGATTGTTTATAGATCATTTTTTGATTTAACCAATTGAAGAAGCTATAATATCACTGTGATACAACAAATATAAAGAGGGAATAAAAGATTTGATTAATATTGTGAACTAATGAGATAGACTATTTGCTCACAAGGAAACTGAAGGTTAGCCATTCATACTCCAACAAAAATCAGACTTTGTGAGATCATATTATAGTTAATTGAAGAAGTCAAATTCTAAGGATGATGCCATGTGTAGCCTTATTTATTATATGAGTGGAGCTAATTTGGCAGTTTGGATTTCTTCATGTAGAAATGTATTTCTTTCCCTATTTGTAGGATGGCAGAGACTGTGGCTCTGTCACATTTCATTACTTTAGACTTTAGTCTGTTTCATTTCAGTCTGCAGCAGAACTGCTTCTGAAATGGGATTATTGACCCCTGCCATTGATCACGCTGCCCCTGTGTATGCGTGTGTGTGTGCACAGTTAGCACTACTATAAAAATATGTACATCTGAAGGTAAAAATAATACATAATCTGCAGGGTAAACAATATCTGTGGATCTTCCCATTCTCCTTCTTTTTTACCTCCCCCACCACCACTTTTTTTCTGAGGCTAGCTTAGTCCATCAGTAGGATGAAAGGAAAAATTGCTACACTTGTGTTAAATTTCCCCTGGGAAAGTAAATTATGGACAAGCCTCCAAGGACAACCCAGAAAGAAAGGGATAAGATATTGATGCACACTGTACCTCTCACTCTTCCTTGTCCCACAATTGAGCACTCCTTCAATGAAAAGTTACGAGTTCCTTGTTAAATTGAATTTCTCTTCTCCTTGTCTCACAATTTATTGTGACGCTGAAAATTTTATAACTTGGTGAAAACTGGCAGCAGCCCCATTTGTCCCCACAAAAGGCTATCCAGGTTTGAATGGTTTTGAAACAGAGCTATGAATGCTCACACTTCAAGACAGATAGTCTTGCCAGTTCCCAGCTTATTATAGGAACTTTTTTAGTTACTGTATTTTTTCATCCAGTTTAAGCGTTATATTTTTGGGGGTGTGCAGGGAAAGGGGGAAGGGTGATGGATGTAATATCAGCATGGAAAAGGAAAATTTAGAATGGTGAGTGAGTATCCTTGTGCCAGCATCACTGCAAGCATCACCTGCTGGCTTCTTTAAAAAAGTACTGATAAATCTTGTCTCCTAAATTTCCTGTTGTAACATTTTGGTGGCCACCAAAACCTCAGTGGTCATTTTTAAAGTGAGACTTCAAAGATTCATTTCTAAGCCTGTTCATGGATGCTTTGGGTTTGATTCCTAGGTTGATAAGAATTTTGCTTGTTTTTCACTCCACCAAGTAAAGTCTGTGTCTTTTTCTCAATATGCATTTTAATAGAGGACGGGATATAGGATACTTTAAATCTAAACTTTGTTGGATTTGATCATGATGTCTCTTTTCCTGGATACACAATGTAGGGCACCTCTTGTATCAAATCTAAATGTTGAAAAGAAAGTGCCTTTTTCCCCCAGTAGCTTTCTCTGCAGTCATTCAGGGTGCTTAATTCTGGTGAGAGGGAAAGAAGGAAGACTGACATGCTACATGACATTACAGTTATGGAGGAAAAAAAGTTAGCAGATTGACAGGCCAGTAAAAATACACAGAAGGTTTTTCTCCTTTCCAAGGATGCATGTATGGGAATGTGAGAGAGGAAAAGGCTGGGGAGGGTGAAATGTAATTACATATAGGCACACACATATAAGCCTACATGACAGGCAAACATTAATTCAACAGGTAATGATGTATCTTCAGAATACCTTTGTCTTAATGTTGGCCAGATTGGTGCAATTGTCAGTGCTCATCATCATACCTTAAACTGAGCCTGCCATCAGTGTGACAAACTGGGGAGAACTTCTTGTGAGTTGCTGCAAAGGCGTTAAATGATAGAATATTTACATTACATTTTAGGTTTGATGTGTTGATTTGAGCTTATCACATGAAAAAAGCAGGGGTGGTTTGGATGAGATGACGTTCCTGAGGATGACTGCTAGTCTGAAGGTGCAGAGATTGAAGAAAATTATGCCAGTCTCATGTTAAACTGTGGCTTCCTTTCATATGGGAAAAGATTAAGGATTGGGTTATTTTTTTCTCCACAAATGTATTTCCTCCATTTGCAAAATCCTGAAGGTCCATTTGATATTTTTCTAGGAACACCATGTAGTCTGGCCTGTAACAAACTACTTCTGCATGCACTCTTTGCATGTAAAAATCAGCCAGTTTAGGTACTTCTGGTAGCACTTTTTTAGTGACTTTTCTTAAGCAGGTGGTTTTCTAAGCAGAAGAAAAGAACGAGAGGGAATCCGATAAACTCTGATACCCTTTGGGGTGAATAGAAAGAGAAGGCAGCTCTGCCTTTAGTATGTAGCATGATTTACAGCTTCACCATAAATCAGTCATTTTCACAGGGTCCCCTGTGACATGTAATACATGGCATGGAGGCACCAAGGGAAATGTCACCCCATTGCTGTATATCCCCTCCCTTCCATTCACTTTTTTTACATCCTCTTTTCCTCAGGAAGGTATTTCATTGCTTGTTTTCATGGTTTAACCCCAACCGTAGATAAGCACCACAGGTTTATTCTCTCTCCCTCATGATGGAATAGGGAAAGAGGATAGAGAAAGTGAGAAAATAAAGAGATAATACAGTTTAATAGGTAAACCAAGAACCACACACACAAGCAAAGCAAAACAAGGAGTTACTCCTCACTTCCCTTGGGCAGATGGATGTTCAGCCATCCACAGGGAAGCAGGGCTCCATCACATCTCATGGTTACTAGGCAAAACTAACCCTGTCACTCTGAAAATTCCCCCCTTCCTCCTTCTTTGCCCAACTTTATATGCTGAGCATGATGCCATGGGATGTGCATCCCTAGCCTTCTCACTGGTGGTGGGGAGTGAGCAGCAGAAAGGCCTTGGCTCTGTGTAAGCTCTGTCCAGCAGGAGGTAAAACATCACTGTATTATCAACAGTGTTTCCAGCACAAATCCTAAACACAGCCCCAAAACAGCTACTATGAAGAAAACTCACTCTGCCCCAGCCCAACCCAGCACATCTGTAATCCTGGGAGTAATGTGATATTTACCTGTAGACAACAGACAGAAGAGGAGGAGGGGTAAATAGCAGAGTGTTGCTGTTGGCATTTGGGGTGCAGAGGCATTTTTGAGACTAATAAAAGTGGGAGGGGTGGTGGGATAAGGATTGGAATGAAGAGGTTTAAGAGAGGTTGTAAAATGGGGTACATGTGTGCATTGTGAAAGACTAGGATAGGATAGGAGAATTTTGAGAACAGTGCCCTAAACAGTGTTATTAGAAATAACACTTCTGCTTGGAGTCTGTAAACAATACCAGGACAATCTATAAAATTGCTGAATACACTGTCCAAATATTCTTTCCAAATGTGCTTGGAAATGTTGGACTGCCAATAATAAATAGTAAATAGCCCTAGTGATGTATTCCTTGTGATTGCTTCTTCCAGTTAAAGAGTACGTTCATCTTTACATGAAGAAGATGAAAGTTTTAACTATTACAGTATAACACTATAAATTACATATTTGATACGTTAGACACTGACATTTGTAGCTTGTATGTCTATGTAAGTATTTTAGTGTGAATAAACAGAAAATAAATATTTGAATTCTTCTGCCATATGTTTAGGGTTTGTCTCTATTTTTTGTTTTGTTTTGTTTTTTGGTTTTTGGGGGTTTTTTGTTTGGTTTTTTTTGTTGTTGTTGTTGTTTTGTTTTATTATTCAGTTTGCAGTACTGTAGTTCATTCTTTTGCTACAACTGTTTTGTTGAAATGTTGATAGTTTATCAAGGAACTCTTTGAAAATGGTGTATTTTATGTTCATATGTACTTGTACGTACACAACCAAAGATTTGGGAATGAACAATTCCTTCCCTGCTTAGAACCTGGAGGCGTCCCCATGACCAGGACTCAGGATCTCCTGAGTCTCCTGCTGCCTCAGTTTCCTCCCTGGGTTTGGAAGAAGTTCTGTTTACTCCCTCCTCTTTCCATCTTTTGAGAGAGCAATTCCTTCTGGCTTTATTCAGCTTGTGTGGTTATTCAAGGAATGACATTTAGTCTATAGTAGTGTTTAACATTCCCCACAGTTTGAGGGATCTACGTGCAAAAGCTTAAAGGAGAAAAAAATCTAACAGTTCCTGTCTTTTCAGCCCTGGTCCCTAGTGCCTCTCCCTAAGAATGGTTGATGAATTTCTAGGGAGGTGGAGGTTGAGAGGAGATGATGCTGTACCATGTGCAATTTTCCTTTATGGTGATAGGACTTGCTTATTTTGTGGTATTTCTGTGCCTTGTCAAAGATCTCAGTGGCCGCATTTCAGGTTTTGACTGTGTGCACACTTCCTGAATTATGTCTATCTGAATGCTACAACTCAGAGAGAAACAGTTAAAGAACTTTTTGTGCATGCTTTCTTGCACGAAATGAATAAATTTTGTCATTGAGTTCAAAAGCATTTCCAGTTATCAGCTTCGAGACTTATGGATGATGACCATGTGATTTATTTTTCTTTACAGATACTGCTCTGTGACAAAGTTCTAAAGAAATATCAATTTTTTTTTTTCCCATATTATTCTGTTGGCACCGAATATAAAATTCCTGTGAGAGTTCGTCAAAATCTCAGGCATTCTTAGTTCTACTGGACTTTCACAGGAACTTCAGGTATTTAGTACCACCAGACCTGGAGGCAATTGTCACCAGTGAGCTCCTGAAAGATGAGAAAATAGTGACAAAATTTGAGTATTTGGGATGACAGTTTAGATCTTGGTTTCTAAATTCCTATATCTGAAAAAAAATATATATGTGGGGACAAACACAAAGCTAGATTCTGTGCACTGCACCAGTGTGTTCCAGGCAGTGGCTGGAGATCCATCACAGCACAGATGGAATGTCATCCAGGGCTACTTTAGCAGAAGAGTTAATGTGCTGTACCATCGTGTGCATAGAAAAACTAAGGTCTTAAGTGCAATGGTAAGGCCATTCTGTACCTCTGCTAATGATTAGAATTACTCTATTTCAGCAAATTGAAAAGATGCATTTAATTCTCAAAAAAACTATTTTCTTTGTCATCAGCAATGCCAAGTCTCCTTTTGCCTGACTGGGTTAAGAGCCAAACTGCTCAGCTCTGTCAAAACTCAGGCAATTCTGAGTGGGTGCCAAAGCAGAACTTGCTAGTCTCTAGTCAGCTTTACAGCCACAAAATGCTGAATGAATGGGATACAAGTGGCAGCTGAGGTTCACAACTCAGGATCGCAGCTCTGGGTTTCTCTACCAAAATTCCTCCTGATTTCAATTTTATGCCTTCAAGTCCTTTTTTTAGACAGAGTCCTAAGCGATGTAGCTGACATTCCTGTCAGAATATAAGCTCTATCGAGGCAAGATTATTTCTTTCCTCACTTAAAATGGCATACACATATATGACTGAAAGTCTGAACAGGTTATTTCTGTGAGGGCATTCTTGAGGGCCAATACCATCGTTCATCTTTTAAACAGTAATGGTATGAATATTTATTTTCAAAGGATTTCTTCACTGTACAGCAATCACACAGTTCTGTTTTCTGATCAAATCTGAAGTAGATATGCAATAGACTTCCATAAAGTAATTTACATTCAGTATCCAACTGTGATCTTAGAGCCAACTTCTCAGCATCTCTGTGCTTCATTGTCCCATGGCACATACCCTCTGTGTCAAATCCTTTGTTGGCTTGCAGTCTCTTAGGCTGCACAATTTGGCATGGTAGGAGAGGAATATCTAGGTAACCTACCTTGCTTGTGTTGGTATTCCCTGCTGCAGAATGTAGCTATACACTAAATATTCTCAATGCAGTGGCTTAAGAGTCCAGCAGGAGCCTATCCAGACCCATGATGAGTCCCAGGATTGCTGTTCTAAGAGTACAGAGGACCCAGAAAGTGCTGTCTGCTTCTCTCATTGTCAGGTTAATTGTATGTGCCACCATCAGCATCTCGAAAATATCCATTTACATCTTAGTTGCCAGATCAAGTGGATGTCTCTGTAATCAGCTCTGTGTTTACCCTAAACAATGTGTGTCCTTATTAGTGCCTTTTCAGTCCCCTCAGACACGCTGATATTGATTGAATAAACACGGACGATAATCTCAATTAGCAATAAGCCTTGATATGCACACACCCCTTGCTGCTACTGTCAAAAATGCTGCAAGATTCCATTTGCATTCATTGCTTGGGTATAAACCTCACAGGGTTGTTCTCTCAGTATGTCTCTATACCTCCTTCAGTGCTGTGTGTGTACTGGTCTGGTTCCTCTGGGTTGGAGTCAGGGATCTGTCCTTTGTGTTTCTGTTGTGCTTTTCACAGAAGTATCTCAAAGTGGCATTATCATAAACATTAACCAAGACAGTGGCCATTTAGCCACACACAGCCTCACCTCCTTGGGCAGGGCAGAACCGACTGACTTCTAAATCCAAATGAAATTGCAGGAGCAAGCTGAGACAAGGAGAAAGTACCAGACTGGGAGTTTGGCTGGCACATGTTCCATTACATTAGCCCTGGATTACTTAATTACAAGAACAGTCAGGACAGTGATGCTTGCACTGCAGATGAAGGATCAAGTCTTGTACTTTCTAACACCATTTCACAGACTTAGTTCTGACTCACCTAGCGATTGGAAAATCATGACCTGCTGAGTCATATGTATCTTAAAAGAAAGGTTTATTTACTGGTATTGTCAGTTCCATGATGTTCATTTTACTCTATCTGTAGGCAGCATGCGAACAAAGAAGAAGATTTCAGGTTTGGCCAAAAGATGTTGGAAACAGCTCAAACAAAATGCTTCCTCGATAATTCTTTTTTTTTCCTCCATATTTCTTTTTTTTTTTTTTTTAATGGAATAGCACACAAAATACCCACCCATCAAGTTCTCAACTGAGCATGTGAGCTCTGTTCACTTCTTCCTCATGTGGGAAGCACTCCCATCCATAAATGACCAGTTAGATGGTTAAGGCAGAATGACAGAGCAAACATGATCTGTTTTCTTTGACTTCACTGTTTGCTATCTGCCTGCCTTTCATGGTTTCTTCATGCAAGCAAAAATATTTTGTGAAGCATAAAGCCCTGTGGCAAATGCTAATCTAACCAACAATCAAGAGAATAATTGTTTTGCAGGGAATATTCTCATTCTGTAATAGAGAACAAAAACCTTGCAATTAAGACAACAGAGCATTAATAACACACATTTATCATTCTATATGAGCTTATTATTTCCAGTCCTTTGCAAATAGTTTTAATTTATATACCATTCCTCACAAAGCTGTATGTTAATATAATATGCATTGCTGTATTAGTATGTAGAAATATTTTTACCTTCTTGCACTAGAAACTTCTCCGGATTCTTTGAAGGAGAGTGCACAACCTTGAAATTCATGAAACATACCCTTAGCTTTTCTAGCCTAGTACTCTCTACTACCCTCTTCCTTGAGGTCTAAGAGCTGGATTAATAGTTTCCTTCTAAACCAAATCAAATCCCTTCATTTTCAACTCAGTGTTATCTGGCTTCTTCCTCCTCCCCAGCTCATTTTGCCCTTCATTCTCAGACATTTCTTGCTCTCAGCTGGCTGTTTATGCTTAGCTGTTCTGGCAGTCCCATGATCCTACAGGAGAATCTGTGCCTTTTCCTACACCACCCCATATGTCTGGTCTATTTTTCCTTTCTTGGTCAATCCAGATAAGTTTCCATATTTGGTTCTTATGCATAATTCCAATGTTACATTCTCCTTTGCTCCCTGAGACAGATGAATTTACTGGGAATGAAGCCATGGCTTCATACTGGTGTCTGTCAGTTAAAGAGCCACTGGCTGAATTCAGAGGGGAGAATAATTTGCATATGTTAAAGTGCCATCACTGCTATCCTGCAGACGTGAGTACTTAATACAGAATTCTTACCAAAAAGGTGGCTTTGTTCCATTTTAGCCACAGTCCATATGCTTTCCCTATGCACCATTCCCCAATATGTATTTTGTGTGTAGAAAGCTGAGTGGGGGTCGAATGGTTCAAATACTTGTGGAATTTACTCTTTATAATCTCTTTAGCAATGTATAATTTTTGTTTTGTAAATACTGAGGACTTGAGTGTCAAAAGAGTATTCAAAATACTGTAAATCATATATATGAATGTGGCCTGCTTATAACTAATTTTTTGTCTTTCTGTAGCTGTTACAGTCTAATGCAATTCTCTGGCTAAGATTAAGGGAGTGAGTGTGTGAATAAATTAGTGATATTTAAACAGAGATGTTAATTTGAAATGCGTGAGCTGCTCCATAGTAACTGCTTATATATGTACTCTGACCTGGTGATAAATGGAACATGCTGACAGCTTACACCAGTTAAAGTTAGTCCAAAGAGAACAACTCTTCAGAATGACTTGTCTTTTCCCTTAGAGGGTATTTTCAGAGAGCTGATCATAAAGGAGTGATCCTACCGGCAATGTAAAAGAAAAACAAAGATACAAAATGGAGTCAGCAGCGTGAGAAAAATATTTGCTTGTTGGATCTAGAATAACATTCATCATAAATTAAATGAGACAATTTCCCCAGCATGGTTATTGGTTTTGCAGAGTAGAAAGTGTGTAACATCTTTGAGATCAAGCCCTTTTATTTGATCTTCCCTCCACTTGTTTAATTCCAGTTTGTTGGCATTGTTTGAGATAAGATTCAATTGTTCAAAAGTCTTTCTAGGACTCCTTTAGATACCCTTGAGTAGCTGAGAAATTTGCACTGGGATGGCAAATAGGGCAGAGACCACCAGGAGACCAACACCTTTCCAAAATGGCAGAGGGAAGCTCTTGAAGTTACACTAAGTAATATATGAAATACATGAACTTGTATGAGAAAGTTCTATTGGAGATTTTTCATTGCTAAGTTGTTTTTTTCAGTTACCAGTATATCAGAAGTGGTCACTACTTTTCTTAACCAATGTTTGTCAGCTATTTGTGGGCTGAGGATACAGGCAACCTTCTACTAGAAACAGTTATTAAAGCAAAAAGGACTTTTTAGAAATCATTAGTAACTGCATTTTAAATATTTAGTGTCCTAACTTGGATTGCCAGGCCAGCTTTATCTAACTTCAGTCCCTGTGTAAACCCTTTTGTCTTTACCAGGGTGCAGGGTGAATTACAGGTGGGTCATTAGACTTTCCTTCAAAATCAGAATTATTTATGCAGCTGTCCTGTCCTGGTTTTCATCACTTATCACTAACTATGCACATATTCATTATTTCCTACATTCCTACAGTAAAAGAATGTGGAGGTTAGATATGGTCCCACAACAGAAATTGCAAAGAATGAAGATATGCAAGGGAAAGTCAAAGACTTCAGAACATGATATTAAATTTTTATCCATATAACCACTTGGAGGAAAAAAATTAACTCAAAGAATAAAGGGTTATGCCTCTAGAGACACAAGTTCTGTATCAACACAGAGAATGAAGGAGAAGGACAGAAGTAAGTGGTATATATGTTTTTGTTTCATTTCTTGGGAGTTTTTTGTACCTTGGAAGACTGAGTTCAAATTTGGGTTTGACTGAGATAAATATAGCAAATATGTTTTTGACTTTTCCTTTCCCAAACCAAAACAAATGTTTTGCTCCAGGGTATTTTTGGAATGTACAATAAATCAGTAGAAAAAGGAAAAGAAAATATTTAAACACTATCAAAGTGTTCTTAAACATCCATTGCCAGAAAATAATGATATTCTAATGCTGCCACATAATGAAAAAGGAAAATAGGACACTTAGGGAAAGCAACTTTTGAGATAAATTTGACGTATTTATTTTGGGGGGAAGACAAAGGATCATATGAGATTTTTATTTTATTCATTTAAATTTATGAGAGCTAATAATTTCTACATCATTATAGGAATGTGACATGACACAGTTATATTTTTGTGCCCCTCAGAAGTAGATGGTGAAACTTGGGTGGAGACAGATCCTTCCTCAATTGAACCAATGGCAGGGGGTGGAAGAATGCAATGAGATTTTAGCCCCTCTTTTGGATGGTTGTTTTTTTGTTTAGAGCAGCTCCAAGGACTCATTAGACAGCTGTGTGTCCTTTTATTCAGCCCCATGCTGGTCTAACCAAAATGTGTGGTACAGGTTGTGTTGGAATGTGTATTTTTCCATTCATCTTTTTTTTTTTTTTTTACATTGCAGCTGATTTGGTCTGTTGTTATGACCATCACATTTCTGGTTAAGGGAAACAGAACAGGCTTCAGTAGGAGCTCTCACACTGCTGGGATCTGGAATCATTGCAAATTAAATGGTGTTATATAAGTTTGCCCTTCAGAAATTTGCTTTGGGAATTTCTAAATCCAAATAAAAAAGTTCTTTGTTGCCAGTTAATGGAAAAGTTGCCGCCAAATGATATAAAGTACATGCTGTTAGGTATTAGTGCACAATGTTACTAGGGGGCTAGAAAAGCTGGATTAGCTATCTTTTGGGAATTAATTTGTTTATATCACTAAGTACGTGGTCAGCCATACAGCAGTGTGATTAGCTGCCATGGATTTCTGTTGGCACAGGATCACTTTTACTCTGTCATGTAATTATTATATTTTGGACAGGTTAGCAAAGGACAATTCTTAGCCTGTAGTTACTTACTCTCCACTATCTTTAAGGGAAAGAAAAAATAATACCTCTTTCCACTTTTATAATCTCCCATTACAGCAAGTGTTCTCTATCTCAGAAAATATATAAAGACCAGATTTGCCCTCTGGACGCCTGCAACTTAGTGGTCAATCTGTAAAGCTCCTGTTAAGTAACAGAGTGAGTTCTCAGTATTTTTTTGTCCTTCATCTCTGTTCCATTTTAAGGATAAGGATCTAAGTATCTGAGTAGAAGCAAAATGAACTACAAAATGAGCCATAGCTGATACTTTTGTTCTCTGAAGTCTGGATTAGTATAACTTTGTTTGGTTTTCTCATGTATTATGGGCAATTTGTCAAGTAGATAACATTAGCAGAATTGTACTTTTAAAACACTTCTGATCACCATCTATTTGTCTGCATCAGGAACGTGAAAAAAGTTGTAAATTGGTTATTACCCTGAGTGTAATTTCAATATAAAAAAATTCCTCTTAAAGTGGGACAGAAAAATGAGAACTTAAATCAATGAGAAGGTGTGTACTGACTGTTACAAACATAATGTCTTGTAGGTTTCTATGTTATTTTCTGTGGAGGATAAGAAGGATCACAGCCCATTCTCTTGTTAAATAATAGATCCTGAATTACTAAGCCTGCCCTGTCCCAATGTATGAACTGCCTGCAGTAGCCTGGGGCTTGTTTCCTGCAGCAGGAGGAGGGAAAGCAAGGACAAAATTGTCATTGATGACTGGTCAAACTCTCATCCCTAACAACAGTGTCAGGGACACCATGTTGGAGACTAAAGCTTTATATATGTCTAATTTGACCTTGCCATGTGTTGTGCACAAAACCAGGTCCTCTCGGGTGTGAATTGTAATCCTCTTTAAAAGGACAAGGTGACCAGAATAACAAAGATATGGATGTTAATGTAAGACCTACACATTGAATCATTTGTTTATTACTGAGCACAGTAGAGTATCCTGAATATATGGTGTCCAGGGCTGCCTGAATTCTATAGCATATTGTGTGTACAGTATTCTGCACAGCCTGGCAAATGTTAGTGAATTCAGTAGCACTTCTGTGGCAGTAATGACATGTAACCATCTGTGATTTCGCACCTGCAGAAGCCAGTGTCAGCTGTTGAAGTTCAGCAGCCCTGGCTTTGCATGAATTTATTGCCAAAAAGCTCGCTCATTTACTAGCCATGGAATTCAGATAACCCTTTCAGTGAACTTAAAGCTCTTGCACATTATGTGGCAAAACAACAGCACAGAGAGAAAATCTCTACCAGGGTTCCTTTCTCAGTGAATACTGTTTGTACACTGCAGTGCTTTTATACAGTAAATAAGAAGTTTACATAAAACTGGTATCACTGCTGGTCCTGGGACACTGCTTAGTGCTCCCACTGGTACTGTGGCCTTTTCATGCAGGCACTGGATGAATGCACCCAGGGAGAAACACTCCCCTCTGAAATGCAGAAAAGGAAAAGGTAAACAGAGGCACAGAACGGTGAGCTGGCATTACAGGCTGTACTGCAGCACCATGGGGAATTCAAGATTAAAATCTCTCCATTTTCCCACCAGTGCCTTAAACACTACTTTATACCATCTGTCATGAAAATGAACAGGATTGGCTGCTTTCTTCAGATTCTGCTAGCAGGCACTCACATGAAATGATTTTATTGCAGAATAAATAAAAACTTTGTTTATTCTACTAGCAAGAGAAGTTCTATTAAATGGGAACAGATATCAGCTGTTTCTTACCAGAATGTGTGCTGAGCTTAGTATTTCTCACATGACTTACCCAGATTCATCACAGATGTCATTGTATTACTTTCTATATCCTTTTATAAAAGACTTTTGTGGTGATGTGCAGACTTTATGGCTGGCAAAAACACCATCATCCTTTTCACTTGAGTCCTACTGCATAGACAAAATATGCAATGAGGGGATGAAAAGGACTGTGGGATGATGGAACATGACACGTGGCAGATCATTCTGCCATACTTATGGGGCAAGCGCTTTAGATTTTAAGGTGGATAAAAAAAGAAAATATTTTAATGTCTTACTAACAATTCCCACCTTCAAAACCTGATTGTTTTGTCTAGAAAAGTTTTTGCTATGAGGAACACGAAGAGGTTCTTTTAAACCAAAATTTTCTCAAATTTCAAGTTTTTCCAACATGCTAATGAAGTCATATCAGATACAGTCTAAAGTATTCTACTTTCCAGTGGGACAATTAAAAAGGTTCAAAGACAATTATAATTTTTGAGTAGTGAATGAATCAAAAAATATTAGTTGCAAAAATTGGCCTAATGTAATGGCAGTTTCCTACATGATGACAAATGTAATAGCTTTGCCCAACTTACTGACATCAGATAAATGATCATTTTTCCTAATTCATGCTATTATGTGATTTAAAGAAGAAACATAGATTTCCAAGAACACACAAAACGAATGAATGATTTTCTTTATCGTGGAGACTGGGGGGAAATCAATTTGCTTAATAATAGTTGGGTAAAAAATGATAATGGTTTAAATGATGTTAGTCACAGCCTTTGAAGCTGTGCTATTTCAGCTGCAGAACAGGAAATGATCTATGGCCTTTGGAGGAGCCAAACATAGAAGGGAAGAAGCAAGAGAAAGCCACATCACACTGGGAACACTCCAGAAGAACCCACAGAAAGTTCTGAAATTGTAAAGAATCCACACTAACTTATCTAAATCTGTATCTCTTCCTTTAGCCCTAATTAGGTTGTTTGCAGTGCAAGATCTTACATGTACAGCTTTTAAAAATATGAAAAGTTTTGTAAACCTGTCAAAAGGGGAACAGCCCCTAAGCTTTTAGAATTAGGAAAATAAATCCCTTGTCTTGTGTGCTAGAATATCAATGCATTTAGAGAGAGTATGCTAATAGACCATGAGCTTGGAGGCTTAATTAGTAGTTAACTCTGTTGATGAAAAGACTCTACTAACACCTAAGAACTGGATCTGGATCCTGTTGACAATTGTTTCTAGTACCATAAGTTATAACTAAAACTTTTTTCTGCAGTTATTACAGAGCTTCTTCTTCACTTCTTGAAGTAAAGATCTTAATAGATGCAATGAGTATTTATAGCTTAAACAATAACAGTGCATAACCTCTAGAATCAATGCAATTAAGGGAAATCAATAGCAATAGCAAAATCTCAATGTGTCAGCATTTAACCAGGAGTTGGTAGGACCAGTACCATGCAGCGTGTTTTGAAATTGAATTTTTTCTGTGCTTGTGGTGTGGTGGCCATTGTTTTGCAAGCGGCCGTAAGGTAAAATGAGTACCATGCTAGGTACTGTGAATGTATTTATTTGGTACAAATAACATTATGACTTTTCATACTGCATTTAGTGTAATAAAACTGCAAGAGCCAAAGATCTCTGCTGAGGGAAGTCAAAGGTCTATGCAGCTTGCATTCTGAACACAACTTTCTTACAATAATTTATCTTTTTAAGGAAGGCTGCAACAATATGGTTTAAAATACTTCCACAATCTTAATGTTTTCTGCTAGTTTTTCTTCTGTATGTAATAGTGAACAATTTTTTCTTGATCTAGTTCTTCTGTTACTGAATTTAGAGAATATTGCCACAGGGAATTTTTCTGGACCTGCTTTGCTGCATCTCACTTTATGTCCTGGCCTTTTGTTTCTTTTCATTCTCTAAAGTCTACTTCTTCACTTTTTTAATGTGTATTTTTCTAGTTCTGTACCATTTCTTACTGAGTTTTAGGTCATTGAAGAGCTTGGGCTTTCCCAAGTTTGTCTCTCACTAAAATGGTCACACTTCTTGCATGCTGCCAATAAATCTCACTTGTGGCATTAATAGTTTTGCACTTACTACCTGTGCTATCTAGCCCTGCATCTCACTGAGGTTATTGGTCTTGAAATCAGGCCTTTAGTTGTCTTTATTTTACTCTTCTCTGCCTTTGCCTTCTCAGAAGCTGTCATCTGATCAATGCCTCCTTTCACTGCCCTTTTCCTTTCTGTTTCCTTTCCTTTCCCAGACAACTCTCCACACATAATTTCTCCAAGTCTTGCTGCTTTTGAAAAGCTATGGTGAGGTTTTTAGTAGTTGTTTAACACTTCCTATTCCTCCTGCTTATTTCCTACAAGCCTTGCATTAGCATATACATTCATCTCACACCTACTGTTGTTTTTTGGCTTATAATGAGATTCCTGGAAAGAAAACCATCATCTGAGTGCTCAACTCCTTTCTGGTAGTTCCTAGAATTTCATGTCAATTTAAATGATTACACAATTGGACAAGGCCAGACAAAAAGGATAGATTTGGAAGTTGTTATTTTTCATGACTAATATACACAATAATTGAAGTAACCTAATTGAGATGGATAAAAAAGAAATTACATGGTGCTACTTTTTTTTAGGGGCATAAAAAAGCCCTTAGTTGCTGATGCCTGTGTAGGCACTGACTTTTAGAACCAACTAAGTAGCAGTGTCATCCCTTCTTCCTCTAGTGTCTTCTACAATGGCTTTTGTATAACAAGATCAGGGGTTAAATTGAATCAATTATCACCCTTTTCCTTAAATACTTAGTCACTTGCTCTGAAAAGCAAGTCAAGAGGCAAACAGCTGAATTTATTCCTAGGTGCCATGTAACAATTGGGGGGTAAATCCTTTCCTCATATTTTTAGCTTTCTCCAGCCCTTTACCAGAAGAGAGCATTGTGGCTGTTCTCTAAGTCAGTTATTTGAGATGAATAGGGCTCAAACAGGATATGAAAATAACACTCTGCAAGATAATGAGGTAATTGGCAAAAGTTAATGCAATGCAGTGAAACAAGTGATCCAAAAGAATTGGACAAAATTGTTTCTTGACATGACTCATGTAACTCATCAGACTGCTAAATATCCAGGTTTTCTTTTAAACATCTTCAGTATTTTCAGAAATAAAATTAATATACTTTTAACTAACACATAAGCATCATTAATAAAAAACAGACCTAGCACAATAAATTCAGTGGGCAGAATCACAAAGTACCTGGTATTTATTACCTACACAGGTATTTAACATATCTGCTAAGCAAGATTATCTCAAGTTTTCAACAAGAAGGTACAATGAGAGATACAACCCAGAAAAAGGCTTTCTTCATAACACTGTCAAAATGCACTCCAAATGAACACCAAAATAAATAGTTTCATGAAACCTTTCAATTTTTTAATAAGTCAAAATACACTTTTCTGACAGTATAATTGCTTTTCATACTGGGCCTTAAATCTCCACTACTATAAAAGAATAATGCTATAGTAGATCATTTGTGAAAACTTAATGAAAACTGAGTTAGTGAACCTCAGAGTCAGTAGACCTTGAAATTCACTTTCAAAAACTAATTTGCAGTAAATGTATGAGAAACATATTTAGACATGATAAACTTTCAGTCCTCTGTTAGCTAGGTGTAGAAGTTTATCTTGATTAACTATTTTTTCTTTTAATTAATCATTTATTCATGGAGGTAACCAAAATGTTGTGGGTTACATGTCCACTAGTGACACTCATCCAACAAGAGCAAATGTATTTAATTTTTCTTGCATAAATGATGTAATATACCAAATTGTAGTGTTTCAGTTGCCTTTGATTTCTGTATCTTATTGATTGTTGAAGACCCGTAGGGTATATTGATTATAATTTCTACAAGTCAAAAAATATAAACTGTGTTGGAAAACAATAAGAGTTTAGAAGCTCTAAGCACTAATTTTATGTGAACATAAATGCTTCACTCTGTCATCAGTCTTTATATGAAATTGTAACAAACCCAAAACAGCCCAAGAGAGCTTTCATATTCTTGCTTCAACATTCTGCTTCCTCTGGAGTCCTTGTGTTGGAGGGAAATAGGAAGGGATTTGCACTGATTTCTGTAGGAGATCCATTGATAAAGGATAGCACATGATTTCAGTACACCAATGTATTTTCCATTAAACAAGAACAGGTTAGCTCAGAAATGTTTGTGCTCATCAGTTCTGCAGTACTGCACCTTCTTAAATGAGCTTGCTACCTTTGAAAGTGAACTGCACTTTATTTAAAAAAAAAAAAAAAAAAAAGATTAAATATGCAATTTCAGCCCTTATCTCAATTTTCTAGTGCTCAAGGTGAAATAACTCTAGCCTGGAGATGTCTGACTTTCTGACTGGCAGCTGGGCACAAGTTTTCTGTGCTTCCTTCTAACTGCTAATTCCTCAGCTTCTTCCAGGACTTGCCTCAGCTGCCCCTGCAAATTGCAAAGCATGGAATGAAGGCTTTGCTGGTGTCAGAGTGATTTATCTCTGGTTCACTGGGAATGGGTTGCAGATGGGTTATATGGGGTTTAACATGATAAAGTTCCTGTTCTTGGAATAAAAATGATGCTTAGAAGATGCCACTGTGATTAACTACTTATTTCAGCTTTCAAAATCTCTTTTGTAGTATATGAGAAAAATTTGAGGTCAAAAGACCCTGGAACTCCAGGTTTTCAGTCCAATAGGTTTTCATGGCAAACTTTCTATGCATTATGCTTTCTCAATAGCTTTTCTTAATGTAGGAGGGTGCAATCATTGGATTACCAGAGGAAGAGAAGGAAAGCACAGCTATGTTAGTTTTGTACCAAGAAAATCAAGTTCTGTTTATCTTGGCTCACTGATAATGATTAGATTTTATTGTCTGATCCATTGCAAAGCTTTCAGTTCTGATAATAATAAATAATGGTGAACAGTTACACAGCCATTGCCATCAATAACTCAGCCCTGCCTAAAGATGAATAATATATATTTAGCCCGATTTTAAAGACGGAGTAAATAAGATGAATGCTTTTCCCATGGTCACAAAGGAAGATAGTATAAAGAGTGAGTTGTTTCTCAGACCCATTCCTCATCCACAAAGTCTTCCTTAGTTTCTTGGTTAAAGCTGAAACATGCTCTGAGGTTCTTATGCACATCCAGGTGCAATAGGTGATTTCTTGTTCTGCTGCAATTCCTTGCATCTGTATCAGTTAGCTTGAAATCCACTGATAGCACCTAAACTTTTATAACCATCTACTTAATATTTTGGCTTAAATTTCTGCTGAGACATTTCTCTTTGAATGACAGCTGGCAGCTCTTCCACTAGCCAGTGCAGAAACACACTGATCAATGAGAGTCTTGTGTCCCTGTTTCATTGCAACGCTGGGGTGGGGTGGTTTGTGCCCCAGTGCTCCATTTCTGTTCCCATTGAAGTCAGTGACAAAATTTCATTGAGCTGAGAGGCAGTAAGACCTGACCCCTGGATCCAGGCCAAAAATATAATGTGAATATGTGCTTACCTTTCACATAAAACTCCTCTTCCTTATCCCTGCATCCCTTTAAGGAGAAAATAGAAGCTGGTTTAGTGAAATGAAGCTGAACCATCCCTGAGTAAAGTGCCTAATATTTACAACAATAAAACATTGTGGGCCCAAATCACTGCTTTGTAATAATTAAGGAAAAGAAAGTGCACACAAACGCATTACTTGCCAAATCACCCAAGACTGGAGTGTTCCTTTCTCTTTCTTAATTGGATAGATAATGCCCTAATCTGTTTGGTATTGTTTCACTTCTATCTATCAGTTGCTTAAAAATACTGAAACAAGGTTATCACAAAACTCCAGATTTGCCCAGCTTTGTAGTCCAAATGGAAATAATTTACTGAGAATGCTTTTTCAATCACTGTTCTTTAATTGGCTCAAGTGGAAATAAACGACACAGATCAGTTGCAGTTTTTTGTAAAACTTTCCAGTGTGAGGTATGCCATGGTGATAAAATGGGTATGATTGAGTAGGATGTGTTTTAAATTAGGTATCAGCAGGATGCTATGGTGGCCTCCCTTCTCAGGCTGCCATGGAACTCTCCTGTCAGCCTTTGCCCACTGCTGCTCACTATTACCAGTGTGAACCAAAATCCTTTGAACTTCTTTGGGTGAACATTAGAGTTTTCTTAAATTTTAGTGGTTTATAAAAATATATGTAAAATATGTATACTTTCTTTACTTTTGAAAAGTCTAATAACTGAAGAAGAACTTCTTTCTCACAAACCAGAGTTATGAGAAAAAGTGGAAACGAGTTAAATGGAAAGAGAAAAAATATAGGTAAGCTCCTTATAGAAGGCTGATTTATGTAAAAATTCTTTTTTTAAAAATGTTTCCAGATTATAAGCATTTATTAAGTAAAAAAACCAAAAAGAGGAGTTAGTCTGTCATTAATATACTTTTATCTACTCATGTTGAGACAGCACATCATAAATTTATGTATCAATCAATCAAACATCTAGAACCATTTGAGTTTCACAAAGCTGAAGACATTCCAGTGACTTTTTATTTCCCATCACTTGCACTTGGGTGGTTGCTGCTGCACTCAGCAGGAATCCTGTGTCTCAGTCCAAGCAAAGAACCAGGCTTTGACCGCATTTTTCTTGGTTTCTGGAAGCCTGTGGAAGAAAGACCTTCTCAGCATGCACAAAGTAAAGCAAATTAAAACCACAGTGGGATTAAAGTAATTCCTATCATATATTTCACCTATTTACAGATCCAAAATAAAAAAATAGAAATAGTTTAATTATTTGGTCAACAATCCATCACAACAAAGAAATGGGATTATATGCTTAATCATTGAGATATTTGCTGTCAAGAGTAAGTGTAAACTGCAAAAGGTGAGGTGAAGAATGAGGGCTTTTCTGTGACGAATATTGGTTGGCACATTCCTTGGTGGCACAGGAGAGGGATAATGCTATATATATTGCTTTTTAATCTTTTCATTTCTAAAAGAGCAACAATCCTGGCATTTGTACAGCACCATTAAATTGCATTTTCAGAGCTTATCAAACAGTTGAATATGCAAAGCATCATTTTATGGTTACCTGCTTCTCCTGCTCTCAGGTTTAGAGTTATTGACAAGCCTCCTGACATCCAGGGCATTTCTCCTCGGTTCTTTGACACATATAATACTGACACATCCTGGAAATCCTTCCGGACAGCATCAGCCATGACATGCAAAGCTGGCCTTTAGCTGGTTTCTCTTGCTATTTGACCTGGGATTTAAAGCCTTTAGATGTGGCATATCTCAGATTCAGAGTAAGAGACCAGGGTAGCTCAGTGTGACTGCCAATAGGGAGGAAAGCAGCGCCTACACTTGGATCCAAACTGTGTCAGTATGATTCTGGATACAAAAAAACTTTCAGTCCTAACTTAAGCTGTCTGAATCATCCTTCCAGATCCAGGAGCACAGTTTGCAGGTGTGCAAATTAGGCAGCTTGGTTCTTAAAATAAGATGTGTGAATATGGCCTAAGTGCCTTAAAGGCAACTCATTTTTGTTCATCACTGCTAATTGCTAAGTGAATTTCAAGGTTCTTCATTGTGCTAATTACAGGATAGCAAGAAATCCCGGAATGAATCTCTGTGAATTCAGAGAGCAGCGCTGTCACTGTACGCCTCAGTCTTTAATTATGATAAAATTACAATGGGATTGCCTAATTTTGAAAGTTCGGATTTTAAGGGGGAAGAAATTAGACCCAGTTC
This sequence comes from Certhia americana, assembly GCA_018697195.1. Taxonomy (NCBI): domain Eukaryota; kingdom Metazoa; phylum Chordata; class Aves; order Passeriformes; family Certhiidae; genus Certhia; species Certhia americana. The sequence goes on from CM031864.1 coordinate 7,643,133, forward strand.
CTGTCCCCTATGTAGCAGTCAGGAAAACTACTGTTGTGTGCCAGGCTCGTACCAGGCTGACTCATCCTTCAGATGATCAGCTTCGTTACAGATGAGGACAGATGAATCCAGTGTGGAGGTGGTGTTTGGCTCACATAAGAGTTCCACACCTCTGCAAATCTTCTTCTCTCTGTGGCCTACATCCACTGATGTACATAAATAGATGGGTAACTCTTATTCCAGGATTAGTTCTACTGAAGTTGGAAAACACAAAGCATTCCATTTTCTCTGCTGTAAGTATCACACACTGAAGAACAGTTTTGGAAAACAACCTGCTTTGCATTAGAATTGAGGGAATCATAAATTTTGATTGCTGTGGAGAAGACATTTCCAAGAATTCAAAGAAATGGTTAGTGGCCATCAGTTCCTGCAGGCACCTGTACAAACACAACTGAGTAAGGTAAATAAAATACTGACCACAGATATTACTGACATTGCAAATTATTTTTTTTTCCAACTTGTTCAGGGACCTTTTATTTATAGGGAGTCTCAGATACATTTCTCAGAAAGTCAGTAGCCTGTGGGTCAATTAAAATTATGCCATTAGGTTAATGTTGCAAAGAGAAAGAATCACTGCAAAAATAAAGTAGATTCTAACATATTCTGTGATAATAATGAGGCCTGATCTATATTCCCTGTTTTGAGCAGCTGAGTAATAAACCTTGTTGAGACTTTGCTTGATTGATAGATGGCTTCTATCCAGTGACTCCAGATAAGACAGTAGGGAAAAAGCAGCACAAAAACAAAAGGGAAAAAAATAAAACTGATCTCAGACTGTTACGGTCTGATGGCTCAACGTGCTACTGGTGTCTGCCAGCATATTGATTCTTCACATTTGATAGCACTGAACTGGCACTTTTACCAGCTGAAAGGATGGGATCAGGAATGACAGAGCAGAGGGAGTCAATGCCTGGTTTCTGTAGCTTCAGGGCAAACAAATTGCATGGCAATGATTTACTTTTGATAGGGATAAAGGAACCCAGTGAAGTTGACCATTGGTTACTAACCTCATGTTTTATAGGAAAACCTTTGAATGATTTTCTGCTTGTTGTTGTTACTCAGCTGTACAGAGATATTATAATTCAGAATGGACTCACAGGGTTCTCTGTGTGAGTGTTATCAGCAAGTTTACCAGATGTATGTGTTCATGTGTTATTGCTTGGGCAGAGAAAAGTGTAGTAAATCAGTATTTTTGTATATAAATGAAACACAATCAGCAGTATGTTCTACACAAAGCACTGTCTCTGTTCGAAAGAACTGCGTGACCAAAATGGTTAATGGTTTACCAAGCAGGCCTCACAAATAATTTACAGGATGAATTTTGTTCAAATTTCTACTGGATTAATTCGGACTCCATCTCCCTATACATATAAACTCCTCTTCATAGTGTTGGGTGTCCTATGCAGGGAGAGAGAACAGAATATTACTGAGAGTATCTGCTGTGTAAATGGCACATTGGTTTGTTCCCAGGAGCTGTAGTAGATATGAATGAAACTCTTGAATCACATTAATTTGTATTGAGGCTTTTTTTGTGTGATTTTAATTGGGTGGATGTTGCTTGGAAAATGTGTTTAGATATCTTACACTAGAAACTGCACTGTGTTATTTACAAGGGGTCATTCCTGTTCCTGGATTTTAAAAGGAAATATCTTTGTCCTCCAATTGCACATCATGATTACCATTCACACTGAAAATCTTTGAATTCTTCCCAGCTTTCCCCATGAATAGTTTAGTTTGCTGCTCAGGAATGTATTATACACTTGGATGTGTAGTTGAGGAAGATGTAATCAGGTCAGAGATACATACACATACCTGCAAAAAAGCCATTCAGACAACATTCCTCAGATGTTGCAAATAGTCAGATTTTACTATAAATGAGCAGTGCCTAGCAGTGTGGAGGGAGTAATGTGGGAATGTTACAGAAGGCTGTATTTCCTGTGTGTGTATTAAAAAGATTTAATCCTTTATGTAAGATGAAAGGCACGCTAGGTTTCTGAAAGGGTATATGCATTCACTGAGCCAGAGAATAATTATAGCACAGTGAGTTATAAAATTGATGTTTCTATGTTCAGTTTCATTGTCTTGTTGTAGCCTGTGTCTTAATGGAATAATTATTCCTCCATTAGTGTGTTTACTCTGGGAGGTGGAGTAGTACCTGCTTTCATTTATCTGACTTGTTTTTTAACTCTTCTATGAAACTTGCTTTTTATGAAACCATTTGATTGTGAAATTTCCATTTCCTAGAGGAATAAAAGGTGAGGGGAAGAAGGAATAGGTACTTCAGATTTGATTTGTGTTCAGTTTTTATTGGATCTATTCAGGATTCAGATTTTTGTAGTGTAGCCAATGTGGGTATTTAAATGTCAAATTGTCATTTATAACAGGGGGAATTATATATTTAAATTGGTCTACATTTTGTTATAAACACTAACTTGTTTGTCTTGCCACATCCATTCTCTCACTGACTCAGTCACCTAATGTTCCTTGACCAGGTGCTGGGTTTTGTGGTGTCAATCTCAGCAATTTGTATCTGATGTTTCAGTCTGTTTCTGCCTTGGAAACCTTTGATGGCTTTGGACCTTGTTGAGATGATTGCTTTCTCCCCTTTGTGCGTCCTTCCAGGAGAAATGCCATCAGAATGAGATTGTCAAAACAGCTGCCTGAGTATTGATTCAAGGATACAGGCAAGGCTTTAAATGAGCTGTGAGAGCAGCAGATCTAAAAGGCTGGAGCATTGCTCTGCTTACCCAGCAGCACCAGCTCCACTCCTTTTTCCATATAAGTAAGCTTGATAAAAAGATGCAAAGAATTCTAACCTCATTCCAGCTTCTTACAGATTTCTTCCATTTCTTTGTACCTGCTCTTTCTGTTCCTTATTTCTGGCTGCTGGTTATATTTAGTGTTGGTGTCACAGCCAGCCTGTGAATCCTACAGGAATGAAAATTTCCTTTCCTACATGGAAGGAAAGACTCACAATAAGCTCATGCTGTACCAGTTGCTCTAAACCAACTTTAGGTTTTTTTGCACAGTTCTAACACACTGCACTGACAACTTTATTAATATTGACATTAATTTTGCAGATTTCAGTTGTGTGCTAAGATGAGGGGTTTGATGTGAGACTAGATCATGTAAGGGAAGATTACACAAGGGGAAACATTGATTGCTTTTACAAGTATTCATTTCTGCCAGAGAGTGAGTCTTTGGTACCTGCTATACATCAGAAGCTGCATTCCTTCCCCTGTCAATAGAAAATGTCCACAGCATGGTTCACTGTGGGACTGGAAGAGCACAGATGAGTGATGCCTCTCACACTTTTCAAGGCACACTTTGGAGGAGCACACAGGTGAGCTGGGCTCCCTCCTGGGACTTTTCCCTTCTTTGTACATCCACCATTTTGCAGATATAAAAGTGCACAGAGTGAAGGAGGCTTAAATACAGTATTTGATTTAATTATATATCATTATACACCCTCTAAAATAGGCCGTGTGTTGATAAATAAAGAAGCATACATTCCATTATTTCTTTAAATAACAAGAATGAACTCTTCAGCACAAGTGAAAGCAGACCATATGCCTTCCCTTTGGGTATCCCTTGGCACTGAGGTTCTGGCATCATAGTCCTTCGTGTAGAAGCCAGCAAAAGATGTTTAATGGCTTTCAGACTCCGAAATGAGTTCTGCAGCCATGTGTGTCCCTCTCCAGTTGTCTGAGGAGATGAGCTTGAATTACAGCTCAGCCACTGCTGCCAAGTACTTTCCATTATTCCAGCAGACCAGGTTGCCAAGCAGGATTTATGGTCCTTTTAACTCAATATCAGGCGATGGAGCAGCATTGTGTGATACAGGCTGTATACCAGATATTCTTATCAATGGAACAGGACTCTCTAAAATCAGGGAGATAATCAAGTCTGTAACTCTCACATTGGTAATTGGCACCACTCAGAACACAGTAAAATATAAAAATACAAACTAGGAGCACAGAAGAAATGACTTTGTTTTTGCTGTTGATTAAGTTACTATGCAGATCATACAAATTGCTTTCACATTAAGATTTTCTAACCTTCTTCCTTGCCCTCTGTCCATGAAGTTTTGAATATGCCTGCAGTACAGTAGCTCTTTTGATTGGGTATAATTTTGATAATTACAATTGAATATTATTTTTAATCAGTTGTGATCTGAGACAAAGCTGTTTTTTGTGTTGCTAATAGAAATGAAACTCTGAATATATAAGGCTTTATTTTTGATTCCTATGAACAAAGAGATAGTTATGATATAGAAGTAAACATTTACATTCAGATGTAAAAGAACAATTTCCTTTCTGTGATATTCAAAGTCTAAGCCTCAGTTTTAGCACAAACCAGAAACCTATCTTTCCAGTTATTTACAGCCAGCGAAAAAAAAAAAGGCAAATCATTTTAGAGTGGTCTACATATATTTGCAGAAAAGATAAGCTATATAACTGCCTGTGCTGGTGTATCTCTACTAATTTGAATATAATGAGCAAACTCTCACCTCACAAAAATTGGGTCCTGGGGGTTAACATATTAGCTTTTTATCTCTAGTGCTATAAAAAATGTCATTGCCTTGCAGCTAATTATATTAAATAGTTACAGATATAAAATACATTGGAATAGTAGCTTAATAAGCAGACAAAAATAAATGGCATTTCAGCTATAATTTTCTTGATTCTGTTTTTACCAAATATTACTGATTTATAAGATGCTTTGAATGTCCTTGACAGGGATACAAGTAGCCCTGCTGACCTTTAGTGTAAGCTTGAAAACAACAGCTGTAAACCACAGGTAAATTAGAACATGGCTTATGTCAGTGTGATTACAGTACTTTTGTATAGCCAAATAAAAATAAGAAACAATAAAACAAAGAGAAACATTTGCTCTTTACTGTTTACCATGAAGTATTTGAGTATTGGAGCAAATTTTTCATGTGTAATAAATAACTGCTGGTGGATTTTACTGGGTGTTGGACTTGGCTTCCAAAAACAGTTTACAAAGTGAATCCTTTAAAAATATATTTCTTTTCCTGTGTCTGTGCTAGACACAAGCTTCAATATCCTTTATGCTAAATATGAACCTTCTCAGATTCAAAAAAATCCCTTTAATGGCATATCTGGTGCTCACTGTCATGAATACATGTATGCTTTTCCTCTTCTATTTCATCTTATAGCTCGAGAAGAAAGGCATTGCATTTATGTTACGAGGCAATCTAACTAATAGCTAAATTAGTGGTATTCAGAGGATACCAACTAAAGCTAAATTTGTATTGATGTTTACAGTTTCCATTAGATTTCTGGATGACTAAAGAAACCAATTATTAAGCTGATATAATGAGACCTGAAATCCTTATATTACCCTACCATCTCAGACTCTGCTGAGAGAAGCCATCTAAAGTTTCAAAAAAAAAAAAAAAAAATCCACAGAAAATATACTCCCAACTGTACTAAACTCTTAGATAAATAAAACATGACTTGAGCAAACCTATACTGGAAGCTCAACTGCTTTTTCACAGCGGTGTCAGTCTTCATAGTGTGCTCATGGTTTGGTAGTAACTCCATTTTCAAATCTGTTCCTTTGGTAAGCTTTAGCTGGGTTTAAACTTAAAGAAACCCTAAAATAAAGGCTATTTCTTCTTCACTTTATTAGGAAGGGTCCCAGAGCTGCTGCTTTTGCTCTTGCCCTTTCTCTGCATCAGTGGTGAGCTGCATCTGTAAGGTTCCATTAGATGTTTACCACCATGGCTGTGGGGAGTGAATACCTCAGACATTCTCCATGGAGTGTCTTTGTCTGTCCTAAATTGCATCCATTTGACTTATTTTCTGGTATTTTATCTGAAGCAGTAGAAAAAAAAAAGAGGTTCTGGCAATGTAAACTGGGGCTGAAAAGGACAGTTTTCAGTGAGGAAGTCTTTGGGGAATTTTCCTATTTGGAGGAATTAGGATTTGTTCTTCTATGGCAGCACTCCTCATAAATGTAGGACTTCATTTCCCAGTTCCATGGAACCATTTTATGTCATCTTCAATTTCCCTTCCAGAGAAGCTTTAGTGGTTAAAGGACGTCCTGTTAAAGTGATCAGGTGGAGGTTATATGACCTGCCTGTAGATTTTGAAAAGTGTTATGAATTTCTGCCCGGTGGTTGTCTTCTTTTCCCTCCTCTGCCTTCCAGCACATGGATTGCAACTTCCTGGAGCACCTGTGAGTGCCTGGAAGACTCTGCAGGGATGGGCTCATCTCCATCCTGGTCCCCATTCACAGACAGAGATCATTATGTGAATAGATTCCCATCCCCATCATGGGCAGGTCTGTGGGAAGACTGGGCTTGTGGAGATCTCTGGCTTTGTGCCCCTATTCACTGTGCTCCTTTGACACAAGGGCTGCTTTGGTTTGAGTAATTTTACAAGCTACTGAAGCAGGACCTATTGATATTTAAAAAATAATTAAAGCAGTCAGAGTATTGAGTATTAAAATGCTGCCTTTATGCAGTATCTGGTTTTTATATTACAGCATAAGATTTTCACTCTACTTTTGCTATTATGAATCCATTACATGTAAATGAATGAATACTATTGTTAATAACCATTTACAGCATACAGTGTTAAAGCTCCAAAGGAGCTATTAGAGTTTACTGTATGCTGTGAATATATATGAAGAACAATACACAGACCTCAGCTAAACCATAATGAGTGCATTGACATAACATCAGCTCTGAAAAGAATCTAAGACTCCACAGAATGTGAATGGCAAAACAAAGAAATTCAAGGTCCAGAGTCCTCTTCTTAAAATCACCCAGCTCCAGTGTTGTGTGATGGGTATCATTACTGGTAGCAGTTGTGCAGTATTTCTGGTAATGGAGTATGCCCTAAATACCTCTTGTAGTGTTCAGTTCACTGTGTCACCTCCTGTGGTGCTGGGATGGCCCCCACATTTGGGATATCCTGAATATCAGCATGCAGAGTGTACAGGGACATTCATAGCTTGTCTGGTTTGGACTATTTTAGGTAGAACACAGCCTAGGTTTTGTGCACTTAGGTGCATTTTTGTCGCAAGAATATGGTGTGTCTCTGCAGCAAAGTTAGAGATTTGGTAACACTTTCAGTACAGATGCAGATCTAAACAAGTCCAAACACACAATCAGCTTACTTTACCACTGCAACAGGAGTTCCTTCTGCTTCTAAAAAAATCTGGAGACAATTTCTTCAGAGGTGAGATACTTTTTGACTCTTTGTTGGTTTGTTCTAACACTCCAGTGACATATTTTATGGTAATGTCTAATTACCAGAGTGGTAGGGAACAGAGGAAGCAACAAGAGCTCACAAATTGCTTCAGTTCTTACATCCATTAGCCTGACCAAGGACTTCCAGTTCCTACTTTTTCAATTATATTCTGTGTTTTAGTTTATTGCTTTTGATTACAGCATTAATCTGTTCAGGAGGAAATGTACTGAAATTCTTCATGTTCATTGACCACACTTAGGAATTACTGGAAATGGAAACTTAAATGGCTGTTGAAATTTGGTGTTAATTTCAATGCCCTTGGCTTTTTACATTAATTTTTAAAACTTTTCTCCTTGGTGATGTTTTACTGACTTCCCAAAACATGAACCAGATTATTGCTAGCTGGCACAGACTTTCATGATGAAGGTCACTAAGGTCATCTTTTAATTTTAGATTCCTCTGAGTCAGTTGAAGCTTCTGAAAGTTTCCTGAGAGCCAGGAGCACTATCTAACAAGCAACCCTTGTGAAGTTAGAATTCTTGCTTTTCTGAAATGCAGGTGGAAGTCAAGCAGAAAACAAAGCTTTGATCTTTGGAATCCCAACACAATTCTCAAAACATAGACTGCTCTAGAGGAATATGTTGCCTAGAATTTTCTGACTGTCCATGGCTGTGTCCTGCAAAACTCAGTCCTGAGCTCCAGTGGCTTGGTAAAGGAAATGGTGACATTACATTTGCAGTTTTAAGAACTGATTTTCTGTCACATGGAAAAAGTGAATCCTTCCTGTCATGATGTCAGAACATGAGTTAAACTGGTTAAGCCAAAGAAAGGATAATAAAATGCCTATTTGAAAAAAAAAAAAAAAAAGGAATATCCCTCTGATGTCAGGTGTAAACTTCTTCAGGCCAGAACATGAATGAAATGGAGGGGCACTGCAGTAAAGCCACTTTTCTGTTTGTGTGTTTGTGCATTAGTTGAAATAAAAAGGTAACAAATGTGCAGAAAGAAACTTGCCATATCAGCCATTTATTTTAATCAATAAAATATCTAAATAATAAATAATAAATTCATGCTAAGCACTGTGCATCTTTCTCCAACTATATTGGAGGTGATCAATTAAAACTTCTCCTCTCTGTAGTGTATATTTCTGATGGAGCAGGGTGTGCTCAGTTGTCCACGGAGAGTTTGTAAAGTGAACCTTTCTGAAACACCCAGAGCCGTCGAGGGCACTGACAGAGACCAGCCTTGTGCTGTGCTGGTACCCACAGAGTTCTAACAAGTTCAGCCCAACAACCTCAAAAAATAAACACCCTAAAACTGATACTCTCTCTTCATAGTTCGTCTCTAGTCCAAAAGTAGTCATCTGTCACTTTGGTATCTGTTTTCTAAGCACGTCTCCTTTAATTAGGTCCTGTGCTCTTCTCAGATTTGTTTCTTTGCCAATATTAAACAGTTTTCTGTATAGCGAGCAGATTCCAAGGCAGATGTCCAATCTTTTTGGATTTTGCTCACTGATTGTAATAAATTTATTACTTCTTCCATGCAAACACAGAGCAAAATTCTTTTGTTGAGCAACAGACCTACACTGGGTATCTGTAAAACCACATCAACACAGCAGGAGCTCGGAAGCATTAGTGGTAATAACTTCCACTGTGGCATTTCCATGTGGTTTACTTCTAATTTTTGGGTTTTTTCTCTCTTCCGTTTCTCTGGCCAAGAGTTTGGCTCAGGCTGAAACTTTGTGTTATATGCACTCCATTCAAAAACGTTCAAAGAAACTTGTTCAGGAGACTCCTCCAAAACCTCAATATCCATGCTACCCACAGTTTAGAGTGTAAATGAAGTATATATCAATAAAAAGTTAGAACTAGCAAAGGGCAGACTTAATTGGATTAATTTTGGTTTATTGGAGAGAAGTCTTTTAATAGATTTACTATTAGACACAGAACTAGATTTTGTTTGGTTCAGATACCAAAAAACTCAAACATGCTCAGGGAAAAACCAGAATGAGGTTAGGCAGGAAGGAACAGGCTCTTGAGTGTTATTCTGCTCTCTTTAGAACTTCAAAAAGGAATAAGCAGAGAATAAGTGCCTGATTCTATTTGAAGTTGGTGTCATCTGAACAGGTGGGTTCCCAGAGGTGCAGGCTGCACATCTGTACCTTGAAGGAGTCTCTGCAGACCCATCAGCCAATGCTGTACCTGTCAGCTCTCTGTATTGTACCTGGGTTTTACATATTATAAGGTCAAATTCTATGTTCTTTATGAAAGATGTGTGAGAAAAAAATCCTGAACTATTATTGGAGGAATCTATTTTACTAAATAGATAGAACCATTGTGAAAATTAGCTTCAATTTATGCCTTATTTATGCATCATAAGTCCTTTCTTATGCATCATGAATCTATACTGAGTCTGTCAGACCTACTGGCGATACATGGGGTCATTCCCAATCCATGTGCAATGGTTCGACTGGCTTTGTTTCCAGGCTGAAGAGGCTTTGGAGCACTACCATTCCCAGGGCCACCACTCTCCTAGGCACTGACCATTCTGAAAGCGTCCATTGTGCAAACCCACAAATTCAATATCCAATTGAATGGCTAAATTTACACATGGTGTGAGTGCTCAGGACCCTACTGAGCCCAACTAGGTCGTGCTGCTGCCAGGCAATTAACTTCCCAAAAGAAAGAAAATTGAAATGTGTCATTTAGGCCATTCTGTGCACTGTTTGTACATACTGGAAAGGAGAACAAAGTACATGCTCTTAACAGCTAACAGGAAGAGTATTTGTTTGTTTTCTCTTTGTCCCTGTTAAGGCACTCTCAACATGCCAGAGCTGAGAACCTTTAATTTATCACCTTCCTGTGCTTGGGGCTTTATTGCACTCATTGCTTAAGCTAATGCAGGTGGCTGTGCCCTGCTTTGCAGCTGCTTGTGCTGTTCCTGATGGTTGCAGTTTAGGGGTTTTTTTGCTCTGCTCCTGTTTCTTAGATATAGGAATTGATGCTTCAGTTTATTCCACTTACATTAATCAGACTTTTATCATTTTATTGCCACTTCTCTGCTGTGACTCTAAAAGAAGAACAATGTTTATTCCCTCTGCGCAGCAAGGTTTAACACTGATTCTCTGTGCTACAATTGTTCTTTGTTTCTTTATAATGTGGCTTCATCTATTGTTTACAGTGTATTTATGAGCAGCAGAGACTTGATACCTTTTAGAACAAAATGCCTTCATTCTTTCTAAAAGTCTTCTTGTGTTTTTGTAAAGCACTAAGTATCTTGGTGCTGTTCATAAAAGGGTCATGATTATGAGCACAACAGAGAGGAAGAAAATGGTCAGTCTAAAAATGGTTCGTACTTTGCAAATCCCCTCTCTCTGGATTCTGAGCTGTTGGATGTAGTGACACTGAATGTTTCTGGTAATCTTTATTGCACCTGTTCACAGTGCAAAGTCAATATAACTCTAAGGGCTTAAGCTGGATTGCACTTTGATCACACGTGTTGGTATCTATAGCTCAAATCTGGAAAGAAACTGCTGCATGTAGGGTACAATTTTAATTATCAATTAAGTAACCTAGGGGTTCAGTTCTATTTTCAGACCTTATTTAGGTACCTCATGAACCAAAATCTCTTGGCATTTTCACAGCAGTGGGATTTTACAGAGATTTTGTGAAGGTAGTAATAATTGTGGTCATGCAGTGAAAGCATTTTGTTTACAAATAACTCACACAGGGTTGGGGCTGGGTACCCCCATAACAGAAATTGTGTAGTGGCCATTAACAGGAAGGATAATGGCTATATTTATGTTAAATTACACTGAAGAAAGTAATACCAAATTCCAGCCATTCCCATGCAAATAGATGAAGGGTGAAATTAAAATTTTGCTGAAAATAATATGCTAATATGGAAATTAAGGTCATTAAATGAAAGGGAGTACGAAGAAACAAAACAATCAACTTGATAATAATTTTTTTAATACTGAAAGTTACAGCTTGAACACTCAAAGGGTTTTTCAGACATGGAATTTGAACTGCTTGCATTTTCATGAGGCCAACTTTAAAATAATGTCCTTCCTGATTAGCACAGTGAGCATCATTGCATTTAATTGGGTAATGACCTCTGCTTAGTGAATGTTATAAACTAGAGTGAAATTTGAAAAGAGGTACAATAGCAGGCTGCAGTAATCATGTTTCTATTGGTATTGCCAATTGAAGATCATGAATGATAAACATTAAACCACAACATGTAAACAGTTTTTTCCCTGCAGAATTTAGGCTCAGACTGATCACTTGTCTCTCTTAATATGATTTGTCCTGGCTATTGAAAACAAGGACTCCTCCCTCCCCCGATATCTCTTCTAATGTAATTAGCATCTAGTCAATAATGTTCAGCATTTCATTTTACCGCTTTAATTAACAAATTCAATTTGTTCAAACCGCTGTGAAAACAAATTAAAAGACCAGTGAATAAAAACCTTAGTGCCAGAGATGTGTCTAAGGTGTTCACCAACCCTTCCTCTGCTAAAAGATCATCTTCTGTGGCTTCGTTCCTCCTGTGAAGATGATGGGGATTTTCAAAACTTTGTCTCATTTTTTTCCACTGGAACAAGCTCAGATTCATTGTGGTGGAGTTTATCTGGATTTTTAATTCTGACAGAGATATTTTCACACCAAATGCCAAGTCCAAGAAACACAGCAAGGCTGGCTGGTCATGGTGCAGACACTGTAAATGTTGAGCATTTAAGCATTTCCAAAGGTTCATCATCTTGGCTCGTGCTGCACCTCTCCCAGTCTGCACCCACAAGCACAAGACAGATTTTTTGGTGCAAATGCAGCAGAGCGTGTACAGCCACAGCTGCCTCCATAGCAGCCTGTGTGTGGCCAGGACAGAGCTGCTGCTTTCTGCTTCAGCTTTGAGGAAGTGGAGTCTCCTGAGGCTGCAGCACTGACTACCCATGTTGGTCTCAGCCTCTCCTGTCACCAGTTGGGAAGCCACCAAGGCTGTGACAGCCTCTCTGTCCCACATTATCCTGCTTTCCTTGTAGTTTTTCCTCCAGTTTCTTTTGTAGACGACAGCATTTATTGTACAAACATTGTCGGATCTCTGGAAAGGTTGAAACAATACAGATTGAGTTTAATAACTACTGTAAATGTCCCACAAACTTGGTCAACAGACCAGCGTGTATTTATATGCACAATAAACACAAACACAGGCAACCCCCATACGGCTGTTTGGAGGTCGGCCTTCCCTTCCCAAAGAAGGTCACTGGCAACTGTGGGCTTCCTGCCAACATGCAGCATTTAGCTTTGCAATATTCATGCAATGGCTTTTTAATATTTACAGCTTTAGATTTGACACAGCTCTCCTGACGTATTTTGATTGCTTTGGCTTTTTCCAAGATCTTCCCGAGATGGCTGTTTGAGAAACACGTTTAAGAGAGTAAATGTTAGCTACTGAGTTGGGGTTGGAAATTGAGGCTGCTGAGGTAAGTGTTGCACCTCCACCAGCCAGAGGGGCTCAGGAATATTTGTTGGTTCAGTTTTATTTTGCAGATAACATGGAAGCAGAGGACAGTGCATGCAGGCTCCCTGTGGCTCTGCTTTGCATGGAAGCTGCACTCTGTAACATGCCAGGAAGTTTAGGGTGTGAGTTTTTCCTCTGCTGTGGATCTAGTTAGAGTGTCTCTTCTTTATTTCCCCCAGTATAACCTGTCTGACTGCATATCATAGAATCAAAGTCACAGAGTGGTTTGTGTTGGAAGGGACATCAGAGATAACCTCGTCCCACATCCTGCCATGGGCAGGGGCACCTTCCACTAGAGCATTTTTCTCAAAGCCCCATCCTACCTGATCTTGGACATTTCCAGGGATGCAGCATCCCCAGCTTCACTGGGCAACTCATTCCTGTGCCTAAACCACCAAATACCATTTAGCAATCAGATGTCTGTGAGAGATTTAGTGAAAATTGGCTACTGGGTGCAGTGATGGTAGAGAAGACTGACACATTAATAGGGATTTTTACATAAACTTAATTCTTCAGGAAGCCAGGCTGAAAAAGGCCTTCAGTTTTCTGTGTTTCCCTCTGCAGTGCTCTGTAGATGATATGTTATTTCTCAGTTTGAGAATGTGCAGCGTTTACACATTGAGCTCATTTACATTGAGCTCATCTCCACTTTTATGTGCTGTGAAGTTCATTACACTGCAATTGACCATCATATTTGAATTTTTTTTAATATGATCACTCCTAAAATTGATCTAGTATTAGCTAGAACTTTACCTGTTCATTACTGTACAAGAAAAATGTTAGTATTTGCTGCAAGCTGAAGTCTGGAGGAAGTGAACCACTGAAACCTGATACCTTGTGATGATCAAGATTATGAAGTGGAAAGCATGATCATGTATTAATGTGAACAAATGGATGCAAGAGCTTTCTGAGATCATCAGATGGGGGTGTTTAGGAAATAATTGTTCATATTGTCCACTCTAATTCCTCCTCAGTGGAGTCACCAATCCCTATCTTTCATTTAAAATTGCCATTATAATATTTAGCGACACTTACTGGTGGTGTTGCCTGAGCAGATCTGTGTCTAGCGATTGCCTCTCTGCTCAGTTATGTATAGCTCATGCCTCCCTGTCTCTCTCAGTTTCCTTTATTTTCTCTTCTCTTTTTTTTTTCCCAAATGTAACCTCATGCCAAATGGTATAAATTATCCAACCATCTGTCCCCCTTCTTCCAAACCCTGAGGGAAAATAGATCTGAAGTGTAGCTCTTTTTCACCAAAAAATGCCAGTTGTAATAGATCCTGACTTTTGTGTCCACTCATCTTGTAACTGGTGGGAAATCCCACAGCCTTGAATTTTTTGGTAGCTATGTCAGACCCTTTAATTAGCAGGAGGCCAGTATTGCCCCAGCTCAGCTATGGCAGCAGCTCCTGGACCTTCTGGTTTTAATCTCACCTGTGACCAGTAGAGGAGCTCCCCCTGCCTGTTACTTCTACAGCATTTTTAAGTGGATGAACCATTTACATTTTCCAGATATTTTCTTTGAGGTTTAAATAATTTCATGTAGCTATATATCTGCCCCCCCCCCCCCCCGCCCCCTTTAATTTTCTGTCTTGTAAAATAATAATAAGGAAACTGATTTTGCTGCTCGAGTCAATTTGCAAATCAAGCAGCCTTTACATTATTTCCCTGTCTGCTGAGTTTCTGTGCCATGTTTCGCTGTCTCGCATTCAGCTTTACCCTACTCTGTCTTTCTGACTTGTCAGCTGAAGCTGAAATGCTAATTGAAATCGAATGGGGCTGTCAACTGTGCTGTTCTCCCCCGGTGTGCTGAGCTGGTCTGTTCACTAACTGGGAGGATCCAAAGCTCAGGGAAGATGCTCTTCTTCCCCACAGCATCGCATCGTGCAGCGAGCCAAACTTGTGGTCCTGTGTTTACTTCCTGTCCTGGTGGCATCCTCCAAAGCCATGTCTATAAACCAATCTTCCACTTAACTGCTTCCAAAAGGAGCATGCATGAAGGCAGCTGACCTTGGGACAGTTCTGAGGTCCTGAAAATGTCTTCTTTTTAGCCTGAGTCATTGTTAAATGGGGAACTCATCAGCTATGCTTCCACCTTGCTCTCTAATATATTGCCTTGTCTTCTGATTGAGAGATAAAGAGAATCAGATCTGAGATTAGGAGAGCTTCAAATGTAGAGATCCTTCAAAGATACCTAGCCCTGGTGGCACGATGATTTATATATTATCACTAGAGCTCTGCAGCTGAGGTGAACTGAACTATGTGGCCTTCCATACCTCATATATAAAACCCTTTTATCTTCCAAAGAGATCCATACAACTCTTACACCAGTCTTCAAAATCTATACAAGGTGTAAAAGAGCCCATGTTACATTGGGGAACTTGAAAGAAGAGGTAAAGCACATAATTTATTTCTCCTCATTAATAATGTCCCTCATATTAGGTGAGAGCTTTATTACTGGGATCATAGCCAATATTTCCTCACCATTGTGTTAATTTTATGTAGTGCTACATGAATGATACACCACCAACAGCACACTCCCAGATTTTGCTGTGGTCAGTAAGATCTGTGCTGGCTGAACCCAAGGGTGTTAATAATAAACCACTTAATTCCAGCCTGTCCTCAGGATATGCATCTCAAAAACAGTTCTAATCAGTTTGCACCTCACCTATTCACATTGCTATGCCAATGCTTTTATGCCTTCAGCCATCCAGTGAAGTATTATTGCAGTTGTGAAAGGGAACACATACTTAGATGTTTTTTGACTTTCACTTCTGTTAAGCTGGCACTGTGATAGAGGCCCAGTCATGATAAACACAAGTATATAAGCAAGCATAGAAATTCATATGCATTTTGGTATGTGAACCTCTGGTATCCTTTGAAAATATTTCATTTGACTCTGTAGAAAGCAGGTTAGCTGGAACTGTTTACCTTGCTAAAGAAAGAATTTCCAGATAGCAATCTTTAGTAAAACAAATTTTTAGTCCTTGAGCTTATCTCAGTGTGACAGCTCTTCCATTTCAGACAGGCTAAGATCTTCTCCAAAGTACTCTGGACTGGTGGCTATCCAAGCATATGTCATTAGGCAAAAATGGGGGATAGATATTGAAAGATGTGTTTTAGCACTCAGGTGTTTGATTTTTTTTTTTTTTTTTCCTAAAGGACTGGTTTCTGAAATAAATTTTGTGTTTTAACTAAGCACACATAGATATTCTTTTAGCAGAACTGTTTAACCCTGGTATCCCACAGACCTGTTCACTGTGTCCCCTAGCCCTGACATAACCCCACCTCTTCCCCTTTTCATAAGATGTGCTCCAGGAGATCCTCTGGGTGGAAGAAAACAAACCATGGCTTGTCTTGAGTTTTATGTTCATGTTGGCTATAAGGTATTGTTGCCAAATAAAAGGTCTGGAAAATGTAGACCTTGATGCCAGAGGGACACTAAGTTGGATCATTGCCTTTGCTCGCCTCCAGACTTCAGGAGGAAATTACCAATTATTGAGACTTCAGTTCTTTCAAATGTCACTGACCATCAGGTTCAAAAGCAATTTTGTGTGATCTGGATTATACCAACAGATGAACTGATAATTCTGCCTTGCTTCCACAGAAGGACAGCATTTCCTGCAAAGACTGTATTTAATGCTTGCTCCGTGTGTTAATCTAGCAAGATGTGTAGAATCTGTTTGCCTTTAGTTTAATATCTGTGAAACAAATATAATGGTGTACCTCAAAGGTGAATCACCAAGATTAATCCATTAATTTTCATGAAGTTACTTTCAGCTTCTGAGATAGAAGGCTCTAACACAATGCAAAGTACTATTCGTCCTATTTTTTTATGAGTCATAACAAGATATTTCTTCCTCTTCATAAGAATTCCAATAAGGTCTCCTTTCTTTATTGAACTGAGATGATGTTTTAAGTTCTCCTATTTCCTCAGAAAAAAACTACAGTTTCTGGAGCTGTCAGTACATTTTTAAGAAAATGGCTCAATGTCCAATTCCTTTTTTGTTCTTAAATGTGTTGATTTATAACCCTAAAATGGCAGACACCCAAAGATTGATACCTTCCAATTACCCGTGGTTTGTAATGTCAGCTTAATAATCTTGCGATTTCTACAAGCTCAGGCTGCTAACCACCGTGCTGAAACTGGATAGTTTCCTGATTTTTTGGTCTTCCAGCTTTGGAGAGCTCCATAATAATTCATTAAAAAGCAAGCAAACAAAAAATCTGGTTATGTCTAATTCATGTGTTATGAAGGTATCTGTTCTAATAACTTCAACCTGGGTAGGAATCAGCACAAGTTGTTAAATACATTAGAAGGTACAGATGAGAAGATCCACGTGCATGGTGATCATTCCAAATCAAATGCATTAGCATAAATGCAGAAATCTTAGCTTGCTGCTTGCCTAGCCAGTGCCAGATTGGAGTGACTTATAGCTATCACTCAGAGGCAGAGGAAGGTGTTAAGAACATGTTTAAATGAGAAGATGATGGCAGCTCTACAAATTTTGACAGCCAGTTTATCTGAGGCACAAGTTCCTTGCTCTTTGTTCTTCACCAGTTCCCGAGGGGCTCGATTTTGAGAAGTGCTGAGCACTTGCAGCTTCTATTGACTTCAAGTGGAGTTTTAAGTGTTCTGCAC
Organism: Certhia americana; assembly: GCA_018697195.1. Taxonomy (NCBI): domain Eukaryota; kingdom Metazoa; phylum Chordata; class Aves; order Passeriformes; family Certhiidae; genus Certhia; species Certhia americana. The sequence goes on from CM031864.1 coordinate 7,660,559, forward strand.
TTGTGAAAATCATGCCCAACTGGATTAACACAAAGAGGTTTTTCTTTCAACATCAGCCAGAAATCTCTTTTCTTCCTCCCTGACGTTTTCAGCAAAACACAGTTACCATTTTCTAGCAGACAAAATTGTGTTATTTTATTATTTATTTCAGTTCCTCAGTGTTTTAGTGAATATGTGTTAGACTTTATTATGCATTTGTACCATTTCTCACGGAGTCAAAGAAATAAGAGATAGAAAAGACCTGCTAGGTCAGCTGCTCCATGTCTGCAGTAGTACAGCATTGTTCCTTTCAATAAGTTTTTTTGTGCTTTGTCCTTTCTAAACACAGGACCCATCTTTTTTTGCTTTTTCTTTTTCTTTTTACAGTCACAAAAGCTGCACAAGAGTTTATTTTTCCTTCAAAAATATTACCTATATTTGTAAAGAAAAGAAAGAAGAGTATTTTTAATCTTCCCTGCAAATTGAGAAAGGTATTTCTTTTGATTTGACAGGCACAGGCAGTTGCTGTCATTATAAATAGGGGTGTAAATGCAGGATGCCTTGCAGATTATATTTTGATCAAAAAAAACCCCAAACCCATGACAGTATAAAAAGGGAAATCTTTGTCTTTCTTAATTTCTGCTCTTTTGCTGTTTCATGGCCTCTGTCTGTCATGATTTTTGGATGTTTCTCCACTTTGGCTTGTGACCAGGGAGGCAAAATACCCCAAAGAATACATTCAACACTGTGTTTTAGTTCCACATTCAAATATATATCTTTGGCCACCCTCTTCTGGAGCAGTCATTGCAGTAGACATAATGGGCAATAATTCTGCCATTAAACCCAGCCTGATGATAGGAAGAAGTGTAGTCATTCCAGTAATAAAACTGACTGCCCAGTACAATATGGGCTTACTCCCTCCCCATCCACATTAAATATAATTATTGGAAGAACAATCTCTGGATGCATTTCAATAAAATACTTTCTCATAGTACTGTTTTCTAGGGCAAAATAATTTGTTGTCTGTGCTAAATGCCCTTGTGAGAAAAACTGTCACGTGAAATTTTTATTTAGAGGATGAATCTCTCTAATGTTTTCTGATATGAAGATAATATTCATGTTCTTTAAATTTCCATTGTTATATCTATTAAGATATAGTACCTGAAGGTTTCTGCTTTTATTGTTATTGTTATTAAAATGACTGACTAAAAACTGAAGGAGGAAGATAACCTTTAATTTATACTCCTTCTCAAGTAGAGGTCTTTTTATAGTTACATTCAGGTCATTTTTTTTTTCCTGTGGATCATCTATACTATTAAATGGGGTTTTATTCCAATTCAGGAGATGCTTCATCTTTAAACCTGTACTTACATTAACTTTTGTACATGGTTGCCCAGGCAACAATGTAATTGCATGAAACAATAGCATTCTCCTATGTACCATTTATGGCAAGTTTGCATTTGAAAAAACTTCTTGTCTTATCATCAAAGCAGAATTCATAACCTTCTGACAGCTGAAGAAATGTTCAGGGGCTTTGATTCATGTTCATTTTCCCTTGTAATTTTAATGGGTACCATCACCTTTCGTTTTCAGGGTGTTTCTTTTTTCTCCCCTATGATAGTCAGTGTTTTAAATGAAAATTCTACAGCAAGCAAAAGAGGCTGGTTAAAAAATAGCTCCCAGAAAAGGCCTCAGGTACCATTCTTCCAGCTTGTAGCTGTGAAATTGCCAGTGTTTAATTGATCTTCTATAAGCTTATCTTTCCAGTGAGATGTACCATTATTGTGCATTAATCAGTGCCTCCAGACATTATCACTGAGGTAACCAAGAGCTAATCAAGCAAGAATGGAGCTGGCAGACGCCAGGATGTCACGGGTGCCTTGCTGTGTACGAAGTCTGTCAGAGTTGCAGCTTCCAGAGGAACCTGTTTTTGCAGAGCTGCAGACTTTGTGTAACCTTGTCATAGCAATGGAAGAAGGGGCAAAGCATCCTGAATATCAAATAGTTGGGCCATGCAGGGAGCCAGAGCTCCTGGAATCCTCTGGATGGCAAAAAACAAAGTTACTCTCTACTAATAATGACAACAACAACAACAACAACGACAAAAATGATGCTATTTAAGAATAAACAAAATGTTGACAAGTTGATTCATTTTTAAATAGTTTCCTAGGGAAGAGAATCAAGCCAAGCAGATTTATGGTGAAGAAATATTCAAAATATATTAATCAGTCATTGAAAAGTGCCACTAGAAATTGCATTCCTGCTTTTTTAATTGATTTTATTTTATACTTGCTCATCTAGAAAAAAAGACCCAAAGCAACCACAAGCCATTGAATTTTCCTGATCGTAATTCCTGACAGCTAAATACCATATTACGAAAATAACAGAAGAGAAAACAACATAGAGGTGTACCAGATTCATTTAATCAATTTAACTAAAACTAAGTTCATTCTTGCTGAAATATCTGTGCGATGCTTTCTTGTCAGTTGACAAAATCTGCAGTTTGGGGTAGAATGGAGCCTAAATTACGTAGGGAAGCAGCTGGATCTCTGTGGCATAGGTTCTGTCATGTGAGACAAGTTCCAACTGATGGCATGCCAGTGCTGCTTCTTTTTTGCTGGCACATCGATGCCTCCATGGCATCCTTCAAAGATTTCCTCCTTCCTTCTTGCTGAGGGTGGTAGAGAAGCCACTCCAGAGCTGGAGTTGGCACTGGTGCAGGGCTGACATTCACTTGTGGGATTTACCCCAAAGATATCCAAGGACTTGGGACCGACCAACAAGTGCACCATGTTTGTATCCCTCCCTAGATTCACTGGAAACCAGAAAAAAGAGTGAGAACAAGGCTTTTCCCTTAAACAGAGGGTAAAAACCAGAATCTGTCTTTGGTTACCCTGGACTTCTAGGCTTGGTGGTTTTGATCCCCTCTTCTGCAGCCTGAAGCAGCATCCAGGTTTTCTCCCCCCACATTTGTAACTCACTGATTTTCATGCAATTTCCAGTTGTATTGGAGGGAGAGAACTATTTTTGGCAGACATAGCAAACAAAGTCACTGCCATACAGTTTGACTTCTGCAGCTTTTTTTCCTTCAGATTTTGATAAGTCACTATATTTTGCATGCTCTATTTTCTTCCCAAGAAATTGTAAATTAAAGAAATACAGTGTGCAAGCATTAATAAGCAGATTTTGCATAGTTTTTGATTTGTAATTCCACTGACTTTTGTTGATGTGTTCCAAATATAAACAGGTAGCACATCAAAATTTGCTCACTGAATGCATATATAGTAAATGTAAAACACTGAACCAAATTGCCTGCTGGCATACATCCATTGACAAAAAGGAGTTTTGCCAGAAGGTAGTTTGGCTCATTATAGCTAGTAATTTGAGTATTAATAAGTGGGAAAATATTACTAATCGTTGCTAAGCTTTATTGATGACATTCTCAAAACTCTATTACTTCCCTAAGGTGAACCTGTCAGTGCTGTCTTCCACTTCTCTTGGATTTCAGTGAGGATTGTACATTGTTGATGGTTTGCAAGGCCAAGGTCATTAATGAAGATGTTTTCTGTTGGATGGGAGGGAAGGATTGGTTTTGTTTAATTAAAAAACCCCATGAAATAGAAATACTGCAGAGGGATAAATGTTTCCCTTTCTGAATATAAACATCTTGGCATCACCTCACTGTTTATTTTCAAAAACTGCCTAAGTTTTGCTTCCATATTTATCTAACAGCAGGGGATCATTATCCTGTGACAAAGTTCTATTCCACTGACATTATCTCTTAATTAGAATTCATCCTTTTCTAGTTCTACGTAGTCAGCCTGTAGTTCCCACAAGTCCCATAAAGCAGTGTACATTTTTGGAGGCAGAGGGAAGAGGGAAGGTCTCACAGACCATTAAGAGCTGTTTAATAAGCAGCCTGGTGTGGAGAATGCTGCTTTTATTCTACATAGGCATAACTATGCAGAGTTGCTGATGAGAGCCAGTCTCTGCCCGCTCTTACATCATGCCAAGTGACTTGGAGTGATGTGCCAGGCCAGGAGGGAGGGCACTGCTACGGGGGAGAAAATAAATTTCTTGTCTTCCTTAGGAGACCAGGAGAAGAGTCAGCTCAGGGCTGTAATCACACCACTCTTGGGAGGTTGTGGTGCTGCTGGAGGTAAAGAGCAGTGCTGGAAGGTGCTCTGCAGTGCATTGGGAAGGTGCTCAGGGATGGTTGTCATGGATGGCATCATTCCTATTGCCAGGGAAGGTCACTCTGCTGACCCATGACTCCTTTTAGAGAGATGAAGGCACTGGCAGCTCCTAAGGCATCTTTCTCTCAGGAGGCGTGAGCAGCACTATTCTGTGAGTCCCTCCACAACAGCAGACAATCAACCTGACACCAGAACTATGTGTTTGGGTGTGAAAAAATATTTTAAAAAAATAATGAAAATATTAATGTATAGATGTTAAGGCCCTTGCTCCTGTACTGTAACTTGTGTTATTCTATTGCTGTTACTTACAGCATCACTAAAAAACATTTTCATGTTTGAGCAGAAAGCGCTGAGTGAGAATACTAAAGCAGAAATCACAAATAGAAATTCACAGCTCTATTTCCATGTCCTCTGTTTCAGTGGGTAGAGATGTGAGTAGTCCTTCCTACTGGTGTGTGGACACACTGCATCTCCTGAACTAATTAGCATCTCATATCCTGGGTGTGCCTGTATGAGTGAGAGCTGCAAAGCTTGGCAAAGGTGATGGAACACTCAGCAGCTGCTACATTGTGTCTTTACATAGTGTATTGCAACAAAAATAAAAAATCTATGAAAAACAATGGTTATCCACAGGGTGGCAAGAATAATGCCTGCTACTGGAGTAGTACCATGAAAAAATCCACTGTGGAACTGTTTGACACCAGGTGTAACAGAGACCAAAAATACAGAACCATTCCCCTAAGATCAACTTCTTGAATGCTTATAAAGAAAATCTAGAGTTCTAATTGCCTAACAAGTTTCCCATAATATTAAAGCATATGCTTCATCATTAAATTATTTCATTTTAGTGATTGCGAGGAGACCAAAGGGAGCAACCTTACAGCTGTGTGCAGCAAGGCAGTGGGGCTTTTTCACATTTTCTTCCAAAATACAAGCTATTAGACATAGTTAAGGAAAGAACAATGGGGAAGATCAGTCCATGAGATTCATTAATTGTGGCAATTCCTAAGCTGGCATGATTTTTTGAAATGGTTTCCTGACAATGTTTTGCTATGAAGTAGCTCAGGAGGATAAAAGAAATTTCCCTTAAGAGTCCCTAGTCTTTAAATTAGCCCATATACAATTTCACTTAATGTTTTAAAGTGATTTTCCCAGTTCTGCTTTTCACGTTATTGTCATCTTCACTTAGACCCTGTAAACTTGCTCAGATGTCCAAACTCCCTCTCTGTCCAGAGATGCAAAAAAGAAAAACCACAAAAAAACCAAAAGCAAACTCTCCACAAGTTTCTTACATCCAGGATATGGCATCTAATTGAAAAGTTTGCTAAATTTATTTCATGATGTAGTGCTGCTGAGAGCTGTTAGTAACTTCATTGCATTGAATTTTGCAATACGATACTCCATTGTCAAATATTTCCTTTATCCTCATTAAGGCTATGATTCATGATAACTTTACATCATTTAGACAAGTTCCTGAAGCATTGTTTTATTATTATTTGTTAATTTATGAAGCATAGTTTCACTGCATCATCATACTTTATAATAATAAGGAAGAATAGAATATTAAACAACAAAATGCATCAGATACTTAGGGATAAGTTTATAGGAGACAGCATGTATGAGGAGACAAAGGAGATGGATTACATGCTGTTCAGGAACATCTGACAGTTTTCCTAAATGGAGTCTCTCCTTTTACATGGGCTCACATTCTTTTCAGCTCTTTGCCAGTGTGTTGCTCGGTATTCCATGTGAGAGTTTGCATTTCTTGCAGAATCCTTTGATTCTGCAAACTTCAAGGAATCTTCAGCCATCCTGGCTCTTTTCTTTGGCTTATAGAATCCTGGAATAATGGAATGGTTTGGATAGGAAAATCCCTTAAAGCTCAGCTGGTCCCAAGCCCCCTGCCATGGGCAGGGGTGACACTCACTGGCTCAGGATTTTAGGGTCTGATCCAGCCTGGCCTTGAAGCCTGAACTCAAATTCTGCTCAGCAGAGGATCCCTGCTGGACCAACCAAATTAACTCAGTTGTGGATGTGGCCAGGGCATTTCTCTGTTTGCAGAATGGGGACACAGCACTGCAGGGTGGACCTGGACCCAGTTTGGCAGGGTGAAAATGGGGAGAGAAAGAACAGAGAGATTTGTGGCAGAGGAATCTGCTGCTCCTCCTCCAGTGTGTCTGACATGACTGGGAAAGGCAAGGCCCTCCAAGTTCCTGCTGGAACAACAATTTTGTGGAGCCTAAAGCTCCTCTGCCAATTCTTTATTTTATGGATGAGGAAGCAATTTGGAGTGTAAAACTACTGAGTCAAAGTTTGGTGCTTTTCCTGTGATTTCTTAAGAAAGGTATGAATTTCTTGACTGCAAATAGAGAGGAAGTCACTTGCCTTCCTCTGCATGTATCTTTCTCTATTTTCTCACTGAATTTAAATCAAGATATATTTTTGGAGAAACACGATTACAGAACAATATGCAATTTGTTGGGGTTTTTTTGTGTTTTTTTTTTGTTTTGGTTTGGGTTTTTTTTAATAAAAATAAAAATCCTACAAACAGAAAGAACTGGCTGATTTTAACCTGAACACCTCAGAGTCATAGAAATCTTCACACTAAATTCACAAATTGAAAATATTTATTCAAATGATATAAAAAATAGCACAAAAATAATTCTCACATACAGAAACTTAATGGACCTTCCAAGAAAAGAGCTGTACTAGCTTTGATCTTGTATGATGCATTTTGCTTTTATTTAAGGGAGGGAAATCTAAGTTTCTCAGCAAGTATCGAGGTCTGTGACTGTGTATTCATCACACAATGCCAAACAGCAAAGTGCTTACCAAAAGTACTGCACTGAACATAGTGATATTTGTCTCCTTTCAAACTGGCTGCTCCTAAGTTTTTCCGATTCCATTTGTTATGAAAGAGAAGTATTAAAAGCCCAGATTTTGGTGTTTTTTTTTCTGTTTTCAAGTTCCCCATTAATGGTCATTATTTTCCTGCTTTTGTCCTTTTTTTCCCCCCTTGCAATTTTGCTGTGAGTGATTCTCTCTGTCATCTTGCCGTAAATTGATTAATACTGCCCACTGATGCAGTGCACCACATGGCTAATATATCAGTTAAATGGAAACAGCAAACACCACCTGCTCCTTCAGGCAAATGGCACTTTGGAAAATGGAATGTGTAATCAATAGAATTAAACCTTAAGCAAAGCACTGCAAACAAATCCAGGGGCAAGGTCTTCGTAACTCTGTGGTATGAAAGGTTTCTCCTTTTTTTTCCCCTTTTATTTTCTTTCTTTTTTTTTTTTTTTTTTTTTTTTTTTAATTATCTCTTGGCTTCCTTTCAGTTTATCAATTATTCTCCATGTGATATACAGTATTATCACTATAACTGCTGTCATACAGTTTGATACTGCTTGGATGATAGGTGATTTTTCTTATATGAGAAGTTTTAGATGGGTCTGCTTCCCATTGTATGTTGGAGATGCACAGGACCTATTCTTGTCAATGGCAGTGATAGGTAATAGGATAAATTCTTCCCATTGATGGTGAGATAAATGCTGCTTGAATTTAACTTTCAAATCTGCCAGAGACTGCTTAGCATTAAGGCATTTTCCTCGTTGTGAGCACTTTAAAGATTAAGGATTTGAAGAGCAGATACAAAAGACACACAGAAGCTTTCAGCTGATGTTAGAATGATCTTCCCCTAATAAATATTTTTTAGAAAGAGCAGCAATGCTCAGCTTTACTTCCCCAACAGAAGAGTGAAATTTTAAGATGGGTTTTTACAGGGAAGGGCAATAAATGCAGAGGATGAAATAAGAACTTGTGCAATTTGCACACAAAGAGAGAAAAGGATAATCTGTGCCTGAGATCATTTGAAAGTAACATTCAGCTCCTTCAGGAAGGCGAATCATCACTTGGGAGACTTTAGGCTGCCTAACAGTGTCTAATAACTGTTTTAGTTCAGCAAAGAAATAAGGAAAATGAACTCTGCCCTTATAGGTAGCCTCCCACAGATCACAGAAGGCTCCCAGCACACCTTCCACATCCAAGTAGCGCCAATGGCTGCAGACACTTCATAAATCTGGAGATGAAAGCTCCACGCAAAGCCCCTCTCATACCATATTCCACACCTGTAAATGGCTCCCCTTGACGGAGGTGTGTTTGTTTAGAGATGTATTTTGCCTCGGACAAAGCCTGTCAGAAAGGCGAATCCGGGCGATCATTAGCGCACGCACCGGCTGACAAACAAGGAGCCAGCTCCAGCCCCATGAAAATAGCCCAGGTCTATCTCATGCCTGCCTCTAACAACTCACAGCAGACTCCATTCTCTGTTTGTGGTGGAGCAGTAATTACGTTCTCGCTGGCAGCGAGTCGGGTTTGGTTGCCAGGGCCCAAGCACCGTGTAGCAAGTGTTTTGGTAATGAATAAAGACGGCAATCAGCAGCAACCTGAGAGCTCGCTGAATGAGACAATCTGGCGGGCACTGAGGGGGTCCTGCTGGCCTGCTCAGATGGGCAGCAGGCAGGGATGAGATAATTGATAGGAAAGGGTAATGAAAGGAAAGGAAGTGGGGGGCGGGGGGAAGAGGAGAGAACAGATTTAGAAAATAGACAAAGACTTTGACCTTAAAGCTAATAGGCTACTTAGGATATTATTTTATAAAGACCGGGATAAAATGAGCTGGCAGCTGAAAGTCAGCATAAAATAATCCTTTGTGCATGTGCTTGTGTGTGTGTGTGGTGTGTGTGTGTGTGTGTGTGTGTGTGTGTGTGTGTGTGTGTGTGTGCATGCGTGGTGGGCTGGGGAGGCAGGAATCCTCTTGTGCAGATCTCAGACGATTTCTAGGAAATAATAGAAGCGACAGGAATGGTTGTCCATAGGATCCATAGGATTGCAATGTCGTCTTACCTACGCAGCCCTGCCGGGACATTTTGAAGTCAGGGAGAAATTCAAGGCAAGGGAGAGATACGACCTAGAAAAATGCATGTAAATATGGAAGGGTTTCATATTTCAGAAAATCAAGTTCTCCATTGAGACATATTGCATTCCATAAAAGAGTTTCACAGATTTTTGAAGACCTTGAACTATCCTTACTTTGAAGAACTGTGTGAATATTTGTCTTGCCATCATCAAAATTATGAAAACCATATGAAAATACCCCAGCACGTTTACAATTCTACAACCTGGAAAAGGAGAGATTTTAAGATTAACAAATGAAGTTGTGTATACATTTCTTCACAAATAAATACTTTGCTTAGGCTGAACTCTTGCAATGTAATTATTCATTTAGCCTTCACAGGCCTGGAAAAAAATAATGATACCCAGAAAAAATCCATAGTCACAGAAATCAAATTCCTCCCAAGACACAAGAGACAGATTTGTTTTTTGAGAGCTCTTTCCCTGTAATTTTGCATCCTCCTGACATCAGGCATGCTTCCTCACAACCTTGTGGGCATACAATAAAGCCTCACATTTTTACATTGTTGTTTCACTGAAGATAGGTAGGTAGGTAGGTAGGTAGGTAGGTAGGTAGGTAGGTAGGTAGATAGATAGATAGATAGATAGATAGATAGATAGATAGATAGATAGATAGATAGATAGATAGATAGATAGACAGAGAAACAGACAGACATATTTTGAGAATGGGCACAGAGTTCAAGGTAGACAAGACAAGAAGATGGCAGTCTGGACCAAGTGGAAATATTTTATACCTGGTATTAGGCCTTTGTTTTCATCCTCTCCTTACTTTAGGCCTATAATTTTGTTTAATATTGACAAGCCTATCATATCCAGGCCCTTGAAGATTTCCTCTTTAGCAATCTATCTGTTTTTTTGTTTGTTTGGTTTTTAATTGTTTAAACACATTATGGCTTTTAACACAGGTCATCTTTCTTAGACACTGAGGTAAGATTCCAGGAAGGTTTTTAATAGTTTACTGGCAGTTAAATAATGTGGGAGTGTGGGATTTGCTGTGTCACATGGACTGGAATCTCTTCAGTTTTGATAATTCAGATCATCTTGATCTGAGGTAGTGCTTTGATAGGAAACCTTGGTATTGGACATGGATTTCAAAGGGCATATTCCTGGTGATTCAGTAACTAATGCTCCTCTTCTAACAACTCACTCTAAAAAGCTGTTACAAAGTGCACAACTGTGCTGGATGTTCTTGGCTTTGGACAGAAGGAAGCAGCACTTCAGGATGTTTGCTATTGAAAGTATACTATGCTAGTGAGAACTCACCCCCAAACGCATATTTCCCTGCCCAAATTTCAAACAGAAATGGTATTCTTCACTTTCTGGGATTCTGAAAAAATTCATGCTGTGCTGCTGTGTAGAGTTCATCAGTGCACTGCTTTCTCAGAAATGTGGGAATGTGTTAGGGATAAAAGAAATTATTCCATGTAGAATTTTACAAAGTGCTCTGGGATCCTTTTGATAAAAGATATTATATCAGACATTTTGATAGGTAGTACTTATTAATACCTGTCGTATTGTGACTTTCTCAATCACTTTTATTCTGCTCAGAGCAGTCTCAGGAAACTGTGTTTTACCCAATTTACCATAATTGTGATGTGACCCATATTGTACCCTTCTCCTTCCCAAGACCTTTAGAAATATATTATAGATGCTCTCTGTGACCTTCCCTAAAAGCTTTTTAATTGAAATGTTGTCATGCAGCTTCCATATTTAAGGTAATTTCATATTTTGATGGCCTTCAAGCACAAGCTGAAGGAATATTGCAAGAGGGAGGAGGGTAAAGGAGTTGTTTTTTATGTGGGCCCTGTTCAGGGCTTTGCTGATCCTGCATGGTCTAAGAGACATGACAGATTCATCTCCAGCTTTTAGTTTTACCAAATAAACGCCAAAGTGCAAAGACTTCCTGCAAACCCAGATTATACACAGAGAGAAGACGACTTGTTGCAATTCAGTATCATAAAGTGTATTTGCTTTTACTGCCCCATCTTTTGCTCTCTGGAGTGTAGGAGAGGTTGTGACAGGACTTCTGTATTATTATTTTTGTAACTCTCACCTTGGTTGGCATTTGTGCAGTGCTTAACCTAAAATAGTCCTGTTTTCTTGTTAGGACATTAAAGGTACTATAAATTATTATTGTTAAAAACTTTAATATTTTTGGCCTGGAAAAATGGGTTCTATGACTTGATTAAAGTTATTGTCCAGATGTTTATAACTGGTTAACTGAATGCCTCTGTGGACAAACACTTATGTTTCAGACTTGTAATCTGTAAGGAAGTTCAAATATATTTTCTTCGGAATGTGGATCCAAAAGTACTGGCCAGGGCTCTAGATTGGGTAAGTCATATTCAAACAAGAGGAGAGAAAGCTACATATTTAGCAGTGGCTTAATTTCAAAATAAACATTTGAACCCATTTCCTTTTGTACATAACACAGAGGAGTATAAAAATCAGCACAATAAGTAGGAAAAAGAGAACTTCTCCCCATTCCTGTAGGCAAGGATTTGTTGGATAGCAAATTATGATATTGTTCCATCACAAGAAAAGTCAGACCATCACAAAATTCAGAAAAGAATGTTATTTATTATAGTCAGGCAAAATGCTGTTTTACAGTCTAGAACTGAATTTATTCATGGTACAACTTTTGTTGTATTGGGGTTTCAGCAGTTTCATCTTATGACCTTCCACAGGTGAGGAACCACAGAATATGCAGAAAAGATCAGTCACTGCAGATAAAAAAATTCTGCACTGTTGCTTGGACTAAAGAATTATTCATTGGGCCAGATTCTCTGTTGTGTAGTTTTCCTTAGCTGTATTGAGTTCATTGACTGATTTTTATTGACCTTATTTCTTTGACTTCATTGTGGGTATTCTGATTTACATCAGCTCAGGATTTGGCTCTTGGTACTTAATTTGCACAGTAAATTTCAGAAAGTCTTTTGAAATGGAATCTGCGATGTAGTTAATGAGAGCTGATGCTTAATGTTGGATCCTTTCCCAATAGCCTCTTATGTGGCACTAAACATTATGGGCCAAGTACTGATTTCACATTTTTACACCAAATTCCTATTGACCCCAACAGGAGTTTCATGTGAGAAATGATAGTAGGATATATCCTATTATTTCCTGAGAAGGTCAGTGTTCTGATAAAAGTGGATGAAGCTGTCTTTTTCATAGCTGTCAAGCAACTTGGCTTAATGTAGTGATGGAATCTCACCATGATAATAGAAAGCTGGCATGCCTGCCTTGGTGCACCACATTGTAGCTGACTGTGAGTCCTTGTCCTTGCCTTATGAGATGGCTGAAATTCAGACCTGCTGAATGAGATATTAGTTACTGAAAGTGTGAGCAGCTACAGTCAGAGAAAAATGTATACCTCTCACACTAAAGTTTGTTAACCATTTATATTTATAGTTGTATTAATTCTTTGCTAAGTTTTCACTCCTGTGTTTCCTGTTCTGTGCCTGGTGAAGGAAACCCTTGAGTAGATTTTTGGATCTCAGGTAATAGTAGCATAATGCAATTCAGACACTGAACAGCTGTAGCTGACAGAGAAAAATCAGTCCATTGCTGGTCACTCAACATTTGTTCTACCTCTTACAAAGAATAAACAAAATATCCTCTGAATTTACTATAGCTGCTATTTATCATATTACAGTCCTGTGGTACATCCAGTTTCCATCTGTAACTTTTGTCTGCCTCTTCAGCTCCCAATTTGCTTTAAGTGTGCTTAGAAAATGCTGGGTTTTGCTGTTACTGTGCAAGGAGACTGCTTGTCCACATAGACCACCAGAGGAGGGTAGAAGAGTATAAAATCAGAGCCATTAAAAGTTCTTGTGCCACTTTCTCCCCTGCAGGGTGGCTCAGCGTGCTGCTCCAAGCTGGAAGAGCATTACCCCTGTCACCTCCAGCCATAGCCTCCTCCCTAAGAACTGAAGCTTGAACTCTTAGGAGGTATCTCTCCTTTCTTCCAAGCTTCTCATATTCCCTTCCAGCTGCCAGGCTCTCAGCCCCTGGGCCTGTACTCATTGCTCCTTCTCCCTTCTGCTGTGGATGTGCAGCTTGGCCCCTTGCCTCATTGGTAAAGGCTCAGGCACGTTTGTCCCCATGTGGTGTCTTTCTGGCCCAGTCTTTATCATGACTCTGTATAAAGCCTGGTTGTTTCTCCAAACCACTTCTTCAAGCCACTTTTTCAAAGACTGATGCACTTTGTATGTTCCTTCTGAAGGGGCAGAAGATTCAGATGTTTTTGTCCTGATGGTTCTTGGTCTCCTTTAGTTTGTATTTCAGCTTCTAAAATTGTGTGTCAAGAGAACCCTTCACGTGAGCTCTTAGAAGAATGACACACATGTGGAGAAAAGGCTGTGGCATTTAAAATGCTTTCCTTTCCTTAGCAAAACTCAAAGGGAGCTTGCTGGACTGTATCTTGTTACAGCAAGAGAGGAAAAGTCAGTAACTATTATTTAACTATTTTTTTTAAGTATGTATTTTGGGATGCCACATATCACTTCTGGGCAAAAATACCATTAATCTTGGTATCTCAGTTTGAGAACTGAAGAAGTGGTGGTCAGTTTTGTATTATTGTTTCCTGAACAGAACTGACAGTTTGCTGTAATGTTTGTGAGCAGCTGGCACATGGTATGAGCACAGCTTCCCTAATATGAGGAGAGCCATCCTCATCCTCATGGCCTTGGATCAGGCTTGTCTTGTCCACTTCACCAACACTACAGTGAGGCCAGAACTATGTATAATATATTTCATATATTCATATATTACATATATTAATAGAATTATATGACTAGAACATATATGATATATGATAAGAACATATATGATATATGATATATATACTAGAACATATATGACATACATGACTAGAACATATATGAATAGAAATGGCTAAAGAGGAACCTTCCCCTCCCCTTTTGCCATTGGGGATTGGAAGAAGGCAGGTGAGTTTAGGTCAGTTTTGTCCCTCATTTTCACTGATGATCTAAATTCCTTTGCATGCTATGGCTTTCTTTACAGAACAAGGGGTTTTCTTTAGAGAACGCTGGTGTAAAATGGGAGTAGATATTGTTAGTGAGCTGTGATAGCTACTGGCTGTCTTTGGATTAAGGTATTGGCCTCCCTCTGCAGATGTCTACAGCCCTAACTGATCCTTTTTTTAGCATTTTGCTGAGATTTGCTCTAAGCTGGGAGCTTGATCTGGGGCTTTCTTGGTAATCAGTGAAGAAAAAGGCACTTCCATAGTGAATTTGATCTTACATTGGCTCAAATGCTTTCTGGAGGTGCCTGTCTCTCTCCCTTAGCTGTTTAGGTTGCTTAGGGTGACTTAACTCCTAAATAAGGTGTATCAATTCAGTTACAAAGGAGTGTGACCTCCTTAACCTAATCCAGGGATGAATGGATCTAAAGCAGTGTGAAAGAGAGGGTGCCAGGTTTTCCTTCCTGGAAATAAACCCTGATATGGGGAAGTACTTCTGAAGTACTCTGGATTATTTCTTTTTTCCCCTTTGAGATGTTTGCTCTAAGGCTGTAGTGTGTCCCCAGACTTTCTTAGAAAGAGGGGAATGGCAGGGGGTGTTTGAGGAGTGGTCCTGTTTGGGTAAGACCTGATTTGTGACAAGCCTTGTATTGCTTTATTATTTTAAAAGAAGGCTGGTGAAGTGAATAGCACAGAGGCTTCTGTATAGGCTTCCTTTTTGGGAAACAATGATCCCATCAGATTGCCAGTATGACTCATGCTGGGTGTTTGAATCATTTTTATTGCACTGCTGATGATGGCTCGGAAAAGTCAAATTTTGGTCATCAATTCATTCTACATCTTTTATATTGACTGACTCTTGTATATCAGAAACATGGTCAGTTAGACACTTTTATGAGTCCAAGGAAAGATGTTCTGTGTAAATAACATATAGTCAAGAATAAAAAGCCAAATGTGCACATAGGACTGGATAATTGGAAAATATGAAGGCTTTAAAGCTATATTTTATTTGTAGTATACTAAATCAGAGAACTGGATGAAGAGATTGCTCAGCTGACAGAAATAAACATTATGTTAAAAGATTGAAAAGTTTGAATACTACACAGAGTCACCTAGATTCTGAGAAAACTGAGAAAAATGTTCTGAAAACAGACCTTTTCAGGGAAAAAAAATAAGTATTAAAAAGCTCACCAAAATACCCCAAATCCAAGTACTAAACCTCTCCTTTCCCCTTCTTTGTTTCTTTTCTGTCCTGAATTGTTGCCCAGATATTTCCATCCTGGTTGTACAGAAAGTTGGGGTGGAGGGGTAGGGAATCAATTTTATTATTTTAAAGTAGTTTTTTAATAGCCTGGCAATGGTTATACTGCTTAGGCAGCAGCATAGGTTTGCTGTAGTTCTCCCCAGGATTTATTTTTCACTTTATAGCTCTTTCTTTGCCCATATTGCAACTATTTAACGCCTCTCTCTACAAGTCTCCCACCTGATTTCTTTTATAAGTCTCAGCTACCCTTTACAACTTACATTTTCTTTATCTTGAAACCTTGGCTGAGAAGGTTTGAGAATATCAGGCAAATATGGGTGTGGGAGCTGAGAGAAAACAAAAAGTGATTTCCCCCCACAATTTCTGCAGCTGCTGTGTGACCTGTCAGGGATACAGGGCAAAGGGATCTCCATGTAGGATGAGCAGCAGAACTAATGGGGGAACTGATGAAGTTCCTTTTCCCCATCAGCACTCTGATCTCCAGCTAATTCTGTTTAGAAGCAGAAAACAGTTAAATTTGTGGGTTTAGACCTGAAAGATCATGCAAGTTCTTTTGCAAAAGGATGATAAATTATATTCTATCTAAACACCTAAATGCCTATATATAAATACTATATTTGAGGCTTGTTATCTCAACATAAGATAAATATCAAAATGACTTCACTTTCCAAGGAAGATGTTTTTTCCACTTCGGTGGTACTTTAACCACTATATTAGACTATGTTTTAAAATCTCAGTAACAAGCTTCAAGAAATGCTCCAAGAAAACCCTGCACTAGAGCCTGAGTGTGTTTATCTCATTTCACATTAGTTAAGGGTAAGGCTTGATGTAGTCCCATTATAATCACTGGGACTACTCCCATTAGTATGGCAAGTAGGATTTGGCCCTTTGTTTGTGATTACACATTCTCTGCCTGGTCTGTTAGACTGAAGGGTATAATAAAATTAAACTATTGGATTAGAATGGTAATTTCAAAACACAAATCAGCAAGGGAACATGATTACATTTGCTTTTGGAGGATAAAGGGAAACATTCCTATTTCTCTCTTAGTGTATCTAGGCAGCTTAATGGAAGTAATTGTGTGTATCCAGAACAAGAACGTGAAAAACTTCAGAAATATGGAGAATTGTGCTCCTAAAAAGCAGAAAAAAGTCCACAAATTCTTCTGATTCTTCTTGATGTGTAGATCAGTAAACATTTCTAAAAGCTACCAAAATCATTAAGGGCTGCTCCTGAACAGATTTTATCTGTACAAGACTAAGAATAGTTTTTCAGTTTAAATAGCCCCTTTATCAAAAAAAAAAAAAAAAAATTCACCTTTTTGTTTTCTTGATGATGTAGGATGGTGACTACAACATGATGTGCTCTGGGAGGGAAAATTACTTCCGCTTTCTTTTGGTGTTAGGAATTTAAAATTTCATCCATCCCTATTTTCCTTCAGAAGATGATGAGAGCATGGTTTGCAAAACAAATGCCCTCATTGAGCAGTTCGCTGTTAAACCTGGTGTGCAGTGCTAAGAGCTGGATTCCACAGGGCATCTTGGAAATTATTGAAAATTGCCTTATTGAATTATGCACATTTTGGATCCATCTCCAAGCAATTTGCGTTTCAGCTTCTACAAAATTCTTTGAAACATAACAAATTAAGCTTCTGTGTTTTCTGTCAGGATAAATAGCATAAACCTCATTTAACAGACAAGCAGAACTAAGGCCACAAATGATTCATGCTATTCCATCTGCACTGGAGCATCCACCAGCCTTTCAGCCCTGAGCAGACCATTTCCCATTGTATTTCTGGTTTCCATTCCTCTCACCACTGGTCCCTGACACTTCAGATTTTTGCACTATAATAAACTCCAGTATCCTTTCTCTGTAACCTCCTAAAAACATGTCATATTACATCTTTTGTTCAACTTATCTCTTTTTATTTTTAAACCTACCATGTAAAGGTGCAATCCGCAGAGCTTTCAGAGAACATTCACTTTTGCAGAGCAATATAGAAACATCAGAGAGGCCCTGCTGAGGCAGGCAGGGGTCTGTCTAACTCAGGGCACTGTTTCCCACAGTGGCAGCAAGAGATGCTCAATAAAGAGGGTGGATCAGGCTGGTCACTGCTTGCAGTCCCTTACCTGCTCAACCTCTCAGCAGCCACCAGCATTGGATCAGGGATATTAAAAAATACATCCTCACCTATTCACTTTAGGATCTGTTTGTGGACCTGATGCCTCTGGAGTTCTTTTTAAACTTGCCAGTGCTATCTGTCTCCATGGCCTCCTCTGGCTACAAATTCCAGAAATTCAGTCCCTGCTGTTTAAACACTATAATTTTGTCTAGTTTAACCCTATGTTTCACTAGTTTCAGTAAGAATAATGGCACCTGGCTTTAATTGGGAGATTTTGTCAGTGACAGCTCTGTTTTCTGATTCCATATTATCCGCAAGCTCCAGGATTTTGTAACCCTCTATCCCATCTTATAGGCTTCTCTACAAGCTGAAAAAAAATCAGTATTTTCAAAATCTCCTCATTAGGCAGCTTCTTCGTCATCTTACTCAATTGTAACCCTTCTCTGTACCCTCTCTCCTCTGCTATGTCATAGATTCATAGAAACGTAGAATCACAGAAGTTGGAAGGGACCTTTAAAGGCCATCTAGTCCAAACCCTTGTAATGAACAGGGATATCTTCAGCTAGATCATTCTGTTTAGAGCCCTGTTGAAGCTCACTCTGATTGTTTTTGGGGATGGGGCATCCCCTGTGGGCAACTTGTGCCAGTGTTTTACCACCCTCACTGTGAAAAATGTTGTCCTTATATCTACTTTTAATTGATTCTTTTTTAGTTACAGTCTTTTCCCTTTTTTTGGCTTCTCCCTTGTCCTGCTGTTACAGGCCCTGCCAAAAAGTCTGTCCCCATCTTTCTTACAGGCCCCAGTAAGTACTGAAAGCACAAGAGCTTTCACTTCTCCAGGCTGACCAACATCAGCTCTCTCAGCCTTTCCTCAGAGCAGAGTTGATCCATTCTCCTGATCATCTTTGTGTTCTTCTCAGACTGGTCCACATCCTCCTTATGTCCCAGGGCTGGATGTACTACTCCATGAGTCCTTCCTAGAATGCAGGAACCAAGCACAGGATTCAAAACCCTCATGTTCACAAGGGTGTGTATAGCAGTAAAATCATCCTGGCTTGTATGCAACAGCTTTACTGGTGGTTTCCAATATCCTGTTGGGGATTTTTTGGCTGCCATTGTAGCAAATACAAGTGGGCAGTAAATATTTGAAATGTTTTTTTGTTAACACAGAGGGGGAGGAATGGAAAGAAGTAGTTTACTTAAGCTTTAAATTTTTCAGGATGGAGTCTTTAAATAATCATTTGAACACAAGCTACAAACTGAGCCATTTGACATTTTTCTAGTTTTTTTACAGGTCAAGTATTTTCTCTGCTCACAGTTTAAGAAAGCGACAGAAATGTAGTTCCAATAGTGATTAGGATGGTTTATGGTTAATGCCAGAGGTTTATGGGTACGAATGCCCAATACAGTAGGTTATCTTTAGTCTGCTTAAAGCAGCTTCTATATAGTTTATTCTTGTTGTTTTTCAAATTAACTGGTACTGAAATGGGACCAAGATTTAAGAAAGCAAACAGAGAACAGGTAGAAAATGTCTACTCCATTAAAATGATACTCAAATATTTTAAAGGCTCTGTCATTCTAGTGGCCTATGGAAGGCATATCAAACTCTTCGATGGCCAAGTAAAATGATAAATATCTTCTCATTGTCTGATCTCCTTGCGGCTGTTGCAGCCTTTTGGTGTGATTTACTTACAACACAAGGCAAAGAGACAGAGTGAGGACTGTAGGATTAACCAGAGATGTGGGTGGAGCAAAGGGGACCCTGCACCAGCCTTTCCCCAGACTCAGAGTGTCCATGATGTGCCCCTGGGACTTGGCTGGAGAGGCAAGAAGAGATCTGAGCTCCTTTACAGAGAGCTGGTGCTCCCTCAGCAAACAGAAATCGTCTTTTTCTTCACTCCACTGGGATCCCTGAATAATTTGCTCATGGTTCTTGCCCGACCTAAGCAAGCAGGACTAGGTCCAGAACAAGCACATAACAAAAAAAAAATGTTGTCTTTCAGTAGTTTACAGGGCATGGGATGACCATATTTTTCAGCCTCTCATATGATGAAAATCAGAATTGCCCAGAGATCCCCATTCCACTCTAACAGAGCTGTATATATACTAAGGAGGGCAGAGAGTTGGGTAAAAAAAAAATTCCAATCTCTGTTCAAAATTGACTAAAGTAAATTTTATGACAATTATTTAATATAAAGAATGCTGAAAGTACATTTTAATAATCTAATATGTTGCTGTGAAAATAAAAGAGGACTATTTAAAAATATATTTATTCTCATGGCAACCCCTTTGAGACTGTCAAGTGTCCTCAGGTGAAGCTTTATAGCAAAGACATACAATTGTCTCCCCTACTTGCTAAAGACTCCCAGTGATATCCAACCTTCAATTTCTTTGTCACCCAGAGAAGTAGGTAGTTAGTAATTAAACACATTGAAAAGAGAAAATGAACACAAAATATTAATTAAGGATTAGGTACAGCTTGTTTAACTGAACACGTGCAAATACTGGAGGAAGGAAACATGGAGTTGCTATACAGAAAACAACCTAAAGAGTTTGCTCTGCTAAAGACTCACAAGGAATTGTAATGAGGGAAATGAACACAGCCTTTAGAAACTGGTGGGTCTTGTCCCCATGAGGTCTCTGGAATTTATAATAATATCTTTTTAACCACAGAATGATGAAACTTACATTTCCATGCCCTGTGTTAGGTTGGAAAGTTATATAATTATTTTCAGAAAATGGAGAGAGAGCTTGAGAGTCTTTTAAAACCATATTGGGACAGCATTTTGGTGTTGTATGAAACAGCAATTCAAGCAAAGGCAACTGATTCAAACAAAATATAAATCAATCTTACCTTACTATAACCCACAGCATTCCTTAAGTCCTTCTGGAAAGAGAGCCTTTTATAAAAGAAGATAATTTTATTTTTATGATACCTGATATAGGCAAATTTAGAAAGCTCATGATATAAGCCTATCTGCAAAATCCTCAAATTTCATGAAGTTTCAAGGAAGGCAAAGCCCTCTGAGCCAGAAATGGGTGGTTAGTGTCAGGATGAAGCACTATCTTATTATGCTCATCTACAAAAAACAATAATTGCTCAGCTCTATCTGACAAACAGACCTGAATGTGGAAACTGCCACAATACTTCAGTCCAGCAAGGCACCAGTGGAGTTAACACATTTCAGCTGCATAAACTGCAAATATATATAACATGGCATCTATCGAAAGGCCACTGAATCTTTAAAGGGAAACAGGCAGAGCTAATAGGTTTCTTTGAATATAAACATCAGTATATATTTTCGTGACTCAACTCAGCATATTCTATATGGGTTGTAATTTTAAAATTAGTGGTTGAAGGGAGAGATAAGCACCATCAATAAATTAAACTGTAACCCAGCGGTTTAGTCATGAAAGGTTAAAATAAACTTGCTTGATTGATTATGAATTTTAAACAGTTTTTCTTCAATGTAATCAGTGCTCTACCAATGTCATTGCTCATTAAAGAAAAGATTTTCATTCCAACATTTGATTGAGGATGTTTTTTCTCATTTGCATTTTGCTTTCTACCGAGTAAGCATCTTGCCTTCAGAATTATTAGATTTTTTTCCCCCCCTGTCTGTCCATAAAAGCCGTAAAGTGGGATGGAGCAGTGATTTAGAAGGATACTACATAAAGATTGAATGAAGATATTGACTACAGGCCCTAATGCAAACAGGACTGTCTGATGGACTGCCTTTGACAGGATGATGGAAGGGAGCCTTGTGGCCTACTTAGCTGCCCTTCTAATTGGCCTTTATGAATATTTAATGAAATCAAGATGAAATTCAATCAGAGCTTTTACCTGCTGAATCTTAGGGAAAAAAAGCAGGATATTATTAGATTTTCCTAGCCTTTGTATACAATAAAACTGTACTGAAATGTCTGTGTGTTAGTCGGGTGGCTGAGATATGCTTTTTATCCAGGGACTTGGTTTCTTCCAAAGGAATTAACCTTTTTACCACAAAAAGCAGCACGATTTTCCATTTGCATGCATCACTGGTATTTTATTACTGGCATAGTATAATGTTTAAGCCATGAACAACCAACAGCTATTCCCTTTGAAAACATAGCCCTAGCAAATTCTTAGTCTATGCCAATTTGAAGCCTTTTAGGGAACTTTGAGGTCATATAATAGTTTCAGAACTACATAATGCTGTAGCCTAATATTTTGTGCCACATCGGTTGATTTATGAGAGAGAATTTGCACGATCTCATTTCTCAAACATAATCTAGGTTGCATCAATAACATTAAATTATAGCAATGAGGTATAAAACAGTCTGACAGGCTCCTGCTGTAGTACACTCTTACATTCATTTAAATGTAGATTTTGTTTTTCTGAGTAGAATGCCAGAAAAGCTTTTCATAGAAGCACAATGGACAGATTAATCTATAAATGGTAAATTCAACAGTGAAGGAGGTTTTTCCCCATTTTTACTTTTGTGAATTTTATCTTTCTCCCCCAAGATAAGCTGTTTATTCACAGTATGTTGCTTTTATGCATTTTCAGTATCATTTTTTTGGACAGAAAGGAGTTTGGTACTTAGAGATAAACACAGCATGTTAATACTAAGCAATGCATGAGTAAAACCTTACAGATGTGACTAAATAATAACATTTCAGTGTCGTTATTTAAAGGCTTGCTTTCTTTTAATAAAAGTAGTTTTGTGGGCATCAGGAATGCTCCCTTGGGTCACTAATGCTGATATCACCACATATAGAACACAGACTTGAAAAAGAGAAAGGTGCAGGTGCACAGATGAATGGACACCTGGCTTCACTCTGTAGGTATTTGTAACTCTCCCTGAAAACATACACAAATGGTAAAGTTTTTAGGATTATTTTTAAAGGGCTGTGCATAAGGACAGGGCAGGAAGTTCATAGGTTCTGTGGGAAGCTTCTGCCATGGTGCTTTTACATCCATGTGAATGGAAAAATATCAGGAATAATAGTAAATAACGAAATAATATTCATACTGGGGGAGACCACAGGCCTGTGCATTCCAGCTCCTTGCCACAGCTCCAGCAGTGGCCAGTGGCCAGCGCTCAGGGGAAAGTTACCAGGGTGGATCTCTGATCCTACTGAACTTCCACCACTGGACACTGTTCCAGGGTGCCCAAGGACTTCTTGAAAGCCCTCACAGGGACTTTGTGGGCTGCTGTAAGAGAGATAAATAGTCAGAACATAAACAAACTAGGAGAAAACAGACTGATGAACCAGGACACTGAACAGAGGGGCAGCACTGTTGGGGTGTTTCTGTTGGCATCCCCCTGAGCTGGACCTGGAGGTACAAACACCTGACTCTGGCTTTACTCTGATGATCTGGGCTGACACCAAACATGCCTGGCCACAAGGAAGCAGCTACAAAAGCTTGAGGTTAACAGAGATGTACCAGCTCTTTCCTGTTCAGCTCTCACACTGATGCATACTTTATCTTCTAATTGCATTTTTTCTTCTCCCTTTCGGTGGTGTATAAGCTGTGAATCTCGGGAGTTGGGAATTCATAACCAGGATCTGAATTCACAGAGAAAAGGCAGTTCTCCCCATAGCCCCATTCCTTCAGGTAGCTCTTTACCCAGGGGATAGTCATCTAGTGCAAACAGCAGCCTGCACCCTGATGACTAAAACCATCTTAGATGCAAACTAAATGAAGTTATAGCAGCATATTTTGCTTTCTGAGCCTTCTCAGCGTATACAAAAAATTGAAGGATGGATAAGAGGGTGAATGCTTATGCATGTATCTGCATGCATGAATGCTGAGCTAAGGAAAATAAACTTGACAGTCTTTCAGAGGCTAAAGACTTTGTATAAAGGCAAGTATAGAACTGGCAATCAGAGTATAAGGCTCTCCACATCAGCCTTAATTTGGATTTATGTCAACTATACACATGGATGTGCTATTTCAGCCCACTGGTAAGAGTAGTGTGTTCTTTGCGTCTTATTGTCCAAAGTCTTTTTTTAATCTCTCCATATAGAAGGTGTAGGCAGCAATTATCTTTTCAAACATCTGAGAAGAGAGAATTCACCAGACACAGTACCTTCTGCAGTTTTTCTCAGTAACCACTCAAATTATTTTGTACAGCTTTGTTTAAATGGACTGTGAATATTCATGTCACAGATTTGCTTTTCACAGATTGAACACATCAGTTTGTCTTCAGATCAAACAGATATGCAATGGATTTCCACACAGAGATTGGATTGCTTATTTAAACACAAGTTTTAGTGGTGATAATTAAAGAGAAAATAGGGTTTTGCATAAAAATGGTCAAAACAAAGTAAATTTTGATGCATGCACAGAGCAGTGCTTAGAAAGAGAAGTCTACTTGCTTTCTCAGAAACAAGGTAGCAGTAGCCTTTGGACCATGAAAACTGTGACAATGAATGGTAATTTTTTGAGTGCTTTAGAACTGCCTCAGTTAAATTCAAAATGCATATCCCTTTGTAACATCTCCCTAGTCTGAACTTGATGGATTGGACTTTCATCCAACTTTCACTCTTTTTTGATCCCCTGGCAGTGACCTCAGCCGGACTAAGGCAGGATATAATTTACCAAGTGAACTGTATCGTCTGAGGCTGATAATTAAGT
Source organism: Certhia americana (assembly GCA_018697195.1). NCBI lineage: Eukaryota > Metazoa > Chordata > Aves > Passeriformes > Certhiidae > Certhia > Certhia americana. The sequence continues at coordinate 7,684,707 of CM031864.1, forward strand.
TTATGTTCAAGTCAAATTCAGCTCTTCACAGGGGATGCATTCTTTCCTGATGTTGATCAGAAATGAAACCAGATGCTTTAGATTTGGGGAGGATTACTGGCAGTAGTGGAAGTGACATGAAGGTGCTAAAGTACACCAGTACATCCCAAAACGTCTGAGATGAGTGAAGCGTGTCCTGCTTTAAGCTTAACAGAGTTCAAATAGAAAATTAATTTGTGATTTCTTTTCTCATTACTTCCTGACAGAAACTTCAGTTACTTGAGAAACCACTGGTATCTAGAAATCATGGATTTGATCTGAATCTTTTCACCCAGGGCAGAAGTTCAAGTTGCTAATTATTTTGTGGCTAGTTACCAGTGTGTGAACAGGCAATAGAAATCAGAAAGGGCATTAACTGGTGTTATAGAAAAAATATTATTCACTAACACTTTTGAAATCCTACAGATCTAAAAAGAAATTGGTATTACTTGCTTCTTCAGCTATAGATTTAGAGACTGAGAAGCATTGGGGATTTACTTTAGAAGCCTTGGCAAGGCTAGGACTGGATCTGGGGCTTGGAAATACAGCATCATTTATGGTCCCTTCCAGCCCAAACTGTTCTGTGATTCTGTGGTTGTCCTCCTTCTCTCTGCCCATCATGAACTTGGGGCAAGATATTTTAGGGGTCAGGCAAGGTGCAGGTGGAGTCTCCAGACTCCAAGGGCAATGCATTTCCCAGGACAGGAAGCAGCAACAGCAGTGCAGAGGTTGCAGAAGGCACATTTCAGTAACCACCACAGGAAGCAGATGTGCTTTAGCACCTTGTATTACTGAATGAGCCTAAACCAATTCCAGCAGTTTCATCTGCAATATGATTAGATTATTACTTTGTCTCAGTGTTTAAAATATGATAAATTTAGATACTATATGTGCATACAGATAGTAAATGCCTCATCCTTCCTTAATGTGATAATAATCTGATCCAAATCAGATCAAAGAGCAACTTCATCTTGTAACCAATAACAAACACAACATTGAGAGTTCCTAAAGTAGGCAGCCATGGAATTATATATTATGGCCTAATTTCTTCTTAAAATACCAGAAAATGGTTAAAGTCTTACTCTAAGAAAAGAGCTAATTCCTTTGCTTCTTTCTACCCAAAAGTACCCCTGAAGATTCTCATTAGATGTACAGAAATCAAATAATTCTTAAATCACACTAAATCTTTCTTTACTGATTTGTGCTAGAGTGTTTCAGAGATTAGCTATGCATATTGTAAGAATTATTCATAAAATGTTCCAAATCTTCTGCCCTTTTGTTTCATTGAACTGTCCTTGTCTCCTGCCACTTAATAGTGGTAAATGTCAGTCAGATTAATTCTTTTACACCATTACTTACTGTCTGTGTCCTTCTTTCCCTCTAAATGAGGAGGCCCCAGCCTTCAGTGTATGCCCACAACATTTGTTTCATCTGTTTCGAAGAGTTAACACTCTTTGGGATACAGTCAACAGAGTTTAATGCAGCAGGTAAAGAAATATTTTTAAGATCTGGAGCCCTAATGCTGTCTGATAATCAACTCCAATCTTTATGCTTTACTGAACTGCTTAGAAAGAGAAGTCTCTTTCTACTGTGCAGTTTTCTTCATGTAATACGTTTTCAGATCATTTGAGGATAGATACTACCCAGAAGCAAAGGACTGTGAGAGTATTATCTGGTAGTCTGTATGTCCAAGAAGTGAATTCCATTTCCTGGATCAGACAGGAATGAAACCAATATCCAAGCCACTGTATTATCTATATACAAATTCAGAATGCTCTGATCTCTCGCCCTAAGAACATGACACAAGATCTCTCCTTAACTGTTGTGGTATTATGTTGATTAAAGATATTTTATCTAAGGCTATCTCTGGACTCCAAAGCTCAGCAGTTAGAGCTTTTGCCCAATTTCATTTACTTTAATCCTGCTGTTCCAATAGAACTTCAGCAGAGGCTCTTCTCTTTCTCACATTTGGTAGAAAATAGAGCTGAGCTGTGGGGCAACATCTTATCCCAGAAATTCAACCCCAATCCAATTCATTTGATTCCAGTCAGAATTGCATTGAACAGTGATCAGCAAACATTTCTAAAAACCAAGCAGTAAGCAGCAAATACAGCATGAAGCCAGTAAAGAGGATGTTTTCCCTGTGCATTGGATCAGAGATTTTTACAGAATTTAACATTGTGAGTAGGTTCCTTTCCTACACCTTTCTTCATATACACCTTTCTTCAGCAAACAAGGAGTGAAAGAAAGGGTTTGACATCCACAGAAACTGAGCTGATCAAATTGAAGAATTATCACAACAGTCTGAGAACTGAAGTGAAACACAGTTTGAAATGAGATATGGGACCTTCAGCTGTGTAAATCAGCTAATGCTATAAGACCTGAAGAGTTGGCCAAACATCCTAGGACTAGGGGAGGATAAAAAATTTTTGTGCAGAATTTCCAGCAAATTTAATTTCTTCACAGAACCTATTATTATGAAAAGGACAATTAAAGGAGAGGAGTGACATGTTAATATTAATAATGTAATATAATACAATAAATATAAATTAATCCCAGAATATAGGCTATAAATGTTTCATTGCCATGAATCTAAGAAGTAGGATGAATTTCAACTAGAATGCATAGGAAAAACAATTACACAGATGCATGTACATTATTGAATTGCAAGGCAGTAAATGAAAACCTTAAATTGTTACTAAATAGCTACAATTCTTTCTCCCCCCCTTTTTTTTTTTATTTTGTCAGGAATAATGACTATGTTTATGTCCCAAAGGAAAGCAAATATGTGTTAGTCAGACTGCTGGTTCAGGACTGAAGCCTATGACAGTATTTTTTAATAAAATACAGAGTATTTAATATCCGCTTTTTTGTGTCTGCACAACTTATAATTATTGCCAGCAGGCAAAAAAAGGAACAGTAGGGGAAAAGAAAATAGTGAAAAAATCTTTCCTGATTGCTAAAAAATGGTATGCAATGATAGGCAGGACATATTAGAGACAGTGCTCGCATGCAAGTGGCTGGAGTGAATTGCACATGTACTGTGAGACAGTTAAACCTTGAAATAGTCTTACAAAACCAGCATTAACTCACAGGAGATGGAGCATTTGTAAGATCTAAAACCAAAACCAGTTTCAGCCTGCAGGCCCCTTTGGAGCCTGGACTGTGCAATTACAGGTGCTGCAGATGGTGGAAAGCTGAAGGCACTATTTATTTTTTGGTGGCAGACCAAAAGTGCTCACATGGATTTTTAAAAAAAGTGCCTCTTATTTGCTTTGGTCTCTGTGTGCCCTCCACAGCACATTCCATGGTTGCTTGGAAATGGACAGGTTTTCAGAAAACTGACTCCAAGTTCAAGGGCCAAATTCTCTGTTGGCATAACTCCACCAACACTAATGGTGTTAAGCCAGCAGAAAATCTGGCTCCAAATGCTGGCTGATCAACTGGTCTGTCCATAGACTCCAAGAAGCCCAGAAATTTTCAGCATGGTTTAACTCAGGGTAGCTAGAATGGAGTATGGGCTGTGGTTTTCATCGTATAATCAAGATTAGGGATGCTGCAGGGTATGGAGTAGAAACACATTTCTCTGTGTTACTAACCATTCCCTGTTGGAGAACTTGGCTCAAATTTGTAGGAGCTATGGAGTCAGGAGTTTAGTAGCCAAATGCTATTACTATTCCCTTAAAACAGACCCCAGAAAATCCCAGTCCCAGGAGCTCCTTATTGCACTGTGGAAGTCTCTTCACATGACATTCCCAGTTAGTCAAAACAAAGGCACACTGAACACTGTGGTAGGGTAGGCAGTGTTCAGGAGTGCCCTTTCCATTTCAGGTGATATTGCCAGACTCATTTATTTCAGAAATACTGCTTCATTTTTTCAGGGTTTTTAAGGAAAATGCTTGTTGGCTGTCAATACTGATAGATGATTCAACAATTGGAATTTGTCACTTCAGTGTGCATTTTGTTTCCTTAATGAGATGGGTTAGCTTCTGTTTTAATTTGATGATCACAAAATCTACTTCTTACATAATTTAAATAAGAATTGACAAATATATTAAAAAATGGCCATTTACAGATTTACAGACAGTAACTGGAACCAGTTTAATTGGCTGGCAGTGCTTATTTTAGTTTGCTGGATACAAATGGCTGTGAACCTCCTTAATGTAGAGTAAACAAGTCTTCCAATATAACTGACATTGGATATTTACTTGGAGAGACATCTTGATTTCAAAATTATTCTCAACAAATACAGTTGTTTCCAGATAATTGAGACTGCAAGTTTCCACCCATACTGTTTATTTAGTTCTGCCTACAAGTTCCTCATTAAAGAATGTTGCCTATCTATCAAGATTGATAATCTTGTCCCAGACCTTTTAGAGAAATCCTGTTTCCTTTCCTGGCTTCAGTGCTGTCCAGCTTTTCAATTCTTTCAACCATTTCTAGCAGAATAAAGATTTTTTGGGGGGTTTTTTTGGTGGTTTAGGTTTGTTTTGTTTTGTATTGTTTTGTTTTTTGGTTTTTTTTTACTGCTATAGCCGCAGGCTTGGAACATAATTTATGGAAGCATTGGTAACCCTCTCTCCAACTAAAAGCAGGCACTGCTTCCCTCACAGTGTTCATACTGATGTGGGCATAAACTCCAAAGGCCTCTTTACTAGAAGGACTGATGTGAGAAAAGAAAACTCAGTGGTTTTCACGAGCAAGCCAGAGCTGGCATGCTCCCAACAAATGCTTTCACTGGCACTAGTGCCCCATAAACACTGAATTCGTTTTCTCATACTAGGCTATTTATGATTCTCATGTGAGGCATGACAGCCATTCATCTTTCTCACAGGACAAGCAAACAGGGCAAGACCAGCACTAACATTGAGCATGTTGTTACCATTACTCACAAGCAGATTTATTGGCATTGTATCTTTCAAAGTAACAGGAGGTAGCTCAAAGCCTTCCTCTACAGCAGCTGTTTAATAAAACTACTCTGCACTAGTTGCTTTCATATTTTAATCCCAAATCAACTATAGTAAGGTGAAAGAGGAGAAGCAGCACTACAGGGAATACAGACTTGCATGGACAGCAATGAGATGGAGAGCTGATTTCATACCTTTCAGCTACAGCCAATTTTGTTGGCAGTCTATCTAGCACTAGGGATCCAATTCTGCATTCCCTCCCTCAGCCAAGGTTGCTCTTTATTTCTGAAACATATCTGTGACTCCAGGAGAACATGCTAATGTGTTGTCTTACTGGGGAGAATTATTCTTGTCTGACCTTATCAATCAGAGTTGGATTTCTTCAGAAATAGATGAAGACAAAAAAACCCCACATCTGCACCCCACAGGGCACTGTACTCCATCCTGAGCTTGTTGTTTACAAGAGATGAGACTAACAGTCCTTTGGAGGGGTCTGTTTCTTTTATTTCAAGAAAATCACAGTTGACCAGTTCAGCTTTGATGCATATTCTGTAAAGATAAGTGAGTTGGATCCCACATAGTGTGACTTGACAGACTCTCATTTTCAAAAAGTGTCTATACAGAGAAAGTTCTTCTGCAAACTTAGCATTTGAGAGAGTAGAGATGGTCCAGAAATATGGAAATCCTACTGACTATAGGAGACCACAAATCCTCATTATCTACTTCCTCTTCCAGCTACACAAATTACAATTAGCTTTGTGCTAGCATTTGTATTTTACTGATACCTAGTATCTCCGAGCTTATTTTCCTAATATTTCTTTTTTTTAGTATAATAACCCAGCAGAAGTTAATATCAGCTTCTGTATTAAAACTCCATGATGGAGATACAGAACTTTTTAGTCAAAATGAGAGAGTGCTTTTGCCCAAAATTCAAGACAACAAAGTCACTTCATCCCTGGATTTCTTGCAGAGGCTTAATTTGTAAAGGAGCTCCCCACCCCAGGCATTATATGGAAAAAAAAATTAACATTGTGCCTTTTTATCCATTTTTATCCATTGTGCCTGTCATTGATCACAAGCTGCTTTCAAGCAGGTCGTTTTCTTCATCTACAAGTGCAAGCATAACTAACATCTGGCACACCTAATTCTACTAAGTATGGTCTGGTTTTATCAGTTTCTGGAAGCTGGATATATACCTATTTGTGTATATATATATATATATATATATATATATATATATATATGCATTTGTTTGGTTTTATGGTGTACCTCTCTCCTGGGTCAATCCTGATGGTTCAGTGTGATGGAACTGTTTTCTTTTGCATTCTTTGTACTTGTTCTTGTGGAAGCAGAGCAGCATGTGAGGCTCACGTTGGGCATGCATGGACCTGATGACTGGAGGGTTATAGCTCATCCTGTCAGAGTTTACTCCTCTCTCTTGTTCTCCACTGTGACCGAGTGTTTTTCCCTCAAAGCTGCAGGGGCATCATGACAGATCCACCTTCATACATCTTTGTCAAAACTTTTGCTAGTTACTGAGCTTACAAACTTAGGCTGTGTTTGTAGCACACCTATATTCCAGCACAGTAGCTTATGTTTTTCCTTTCTTTTGGGGGGAGACTTTTCCTTTTTTTTTTTTTCTTTTTTTAAATCAGTAAGAAATTGTTTGTGCAAGATCTGCTTATGCATCTCAACTTTTCTTCTTGCCCGTGCATCCAAGGAGGACAAATGAGCCCCTAACCCCAATGCTGAGCAGGTGCCACACAGCAGTTGTTAGATGCTGGTGCTAATGAATACAGGTATCTGGCACAGGCAGCACTGCTGGATTTCAAGCTGCTGGAGGTGATGACTTTAGAGGCACAGAAAGAAGATCAGAAATTGCAAAAATACCTCCATTCCGGACTGTTGGGAAGGGCTCTTGTTTCTTTCATGCCTAATTCAAAGAATTTACCCTGTTGGATGTGTGGCAATGTTTGTATCAAGAGTTCTTCCTGTTCCTTCAGGAGTCTCAATACCTTACATTTCTTCAGATGTGCTCTTCAAGCTTTGTCTTCTCAAATACCTGAAGTTAATTGGATTTCAGAGAATAAACAGAACAAAACGTTCAACCCTTAACCTCCTTTCGTTTTGTTATCTCTCACAGAAGTTCTGTCCATTAATGCTAACTGGCTTTCTGATTCAGAAAATCAGCCTTCTAGAATGGCATTATTTACATGGTTATATTTAGTACCATTTGAAATTCATCTGACTTGTTTTGCTTGTTAGTTCTGCTTATGTAATGTGGTTTAAGTATTTTAAAACTCCTTTCCCTATTTTTAGATTTTTCTTATTCTTTAGCATCTCTTGCTAAAGGGACTTAAATCGGAAATGGAAGTTTCTGCCTCCTTTCTTTACTACTGTGTTGAGAATCTTCCTACAAAGATTAAGTTTAAAATGCCTAATGCAGAAAGAAGCATCAGCAGCTGCATGGCTCAGAGAAGTAGCTGTCCTCATGTGCCTTCCAGTCTTTACAAACTTTAGGATGAAATTATTTTCATCTGATGAAAAACCTTATTTAAGACCTTGTTTTAGCTGCCAATTTGGGCTCTTTCTAAATTGCTGGTATGTGCAAGGAAACTCTAAAAGATGATTCACTCTCCCCTAAAACATTTATCCAAGAGAAGTAAAAAGATTCATCCTACAGAAGGGATTTTTATCCATCATTGATAACAAAGAGAGACTGACTTACATTAGATGATTAGTTTCTAAATATCCAGCACTGTGATCTTCAGTCAGTGCTATGACACATGGAACATTCTCATACAATATTACAAAAGTTCCTCACAATGCAAATGTGTGCACCATTATGCAAATCAGTGCACCAAATTGTTTCTGAGCAAGAAATACAACTAGGCTTTACCTGAGCTGCCTCAATAACACTGAGTTTTTGGTGGCTTTGACATGGCAGCATATTTTGGGGTAAAAGTGCAAGATGTACCTTTATCCCGGTGTCAGGAACTTTGGTCTCCAGTGGACATTTATCAATTGCTGAGCATAGTTTTCCATACGTGTAGAAGTCACTCTAAAGATGAAGAGAAAAAAAATAACATTGATTCCTGGAAAATGCTGAAAAATATTGGCACTTCTGTGTCGAGGCTGACTGTGGTGCTGAGGATCCTTGAGAGGCTGATCACCTCAGGATGGCTGCAAGTGCTGAGGATGGCCCAGAGCAGGGGCCTGAACTGCCCCCGAATTGTCTGTCTTGGCACTACTGAAAATGGAGCTAAAATGAAAATGGAGTACAGCTGGACTCCAGTTCCAACAGTGACCAGAGCCTTCATTTTGTGTTTCTGTTCTGAAATTGCTTATACTTTTCAATCTAGGGGTACAAATTTTGTGAGTCTTGCTTCTAGACACTTTCTGAAGAGGCAGGTCTAGAACCATTTATGTCAAGTGAGTATTTCTCTTGCAGTCTTTAAAGAAGCATAAGGACAATTTATAAAATTTTTATTAAAAGTAGGTGCTTTTTTTTTTCCTTTTCATGCCAAGAAAATTCTTATTGTTCAATCTCTTCGAGTAAGTATTTTAAAAATAGCCTGGTTGTAATATATTCTATGTGTACTTGGGATCAAATGCAATTTCTTCTTGGAGATTTATATGTAATTATTTTATCCAGGCTCCTTCCCCCTTTAGCAATCTTAACGGTGCCCAAGGTTACTTTAGACCAACATTGATAAAATTCATTCTCTGATTAAAAAATAGTCTGATATCAAAACTCTATGTACACTGTAATCTTCCATTGTTAGAGAGTCCTTATTGTCTTGGGTTCATAGGCTGTAGTCTTTGGAATATTGCATTACTATACAGCTTTCTGTATTCTCTTTCCCTCTCTGCATTTTAAAGTGTGTTCATAAACCATCATTTTATTGATGCCATTTGAATACCAAAAAAATTGCAAATTCTTCTGAAAGCAGTGGTTACCAGGAATGCAGCTATTCCTCAAAGACTTCCTGTAAGGTTCCCTTGTTGTTAGCAACAAAAAAAACCCCAACTGCAGAACAGCAACAAAAAACACAAACAAAAAACCTTAGTATTTTATAATTGTCTCTCCTTTAAAACACTTTAAAATATCCTCCTATCTGTTCTCACCATTGTATTTATTAAGGAAACCATATAATGTCTAGAACAGGTAGAGCACAGCGTGAGGTTAATTCCTTTAGATGGTAAGTGAGTAACTTGCTGAAGACTACACAAGAAGTTTATGGCAAACACAATAACATAAAACTGATGTTTTAGACATGTTATCATCTACTGCTGGTATAATAAGCCCAAAGTGTCCAGTAAGAGAAAAAGGATATTATTCTACAGTGAGAAGAAAGAAAAATCAAAGACTGTTTCTGTTATTTTCTGTCACTAAATCAGGATTCTATTCAAGCTGCATTGTTATTAAATTTGAATGAAACTAATTATTAAAAACTGCAAGATATTTTTTTTCCTTGGAATTTAATGAATTGTCACTTAGCCAGCCCAATCCACAAAACAACAATCACTGTTTTAACAGCATTGGGAAGGAAGCAGTTAAATTATATTACAGATTTAAAGTAAAGGATTGAAATTGCAGGTTTGGAATTTTAGCAGATTTCAGCACCATTAATACATTTACTGAGATTTAATGTGTGAGCACATTTTTTTTAGAGAGACAGAATTAGGGACAGAATGAGCAAAAGAATAATTCTGTCCCAGAGAAAAGGACCAAACAAAAATTATCAAAAAGTTGTTGAATTTCTTAAATGGACAGTGTGTGCTGAGCTTCCCATTGAATGGATGAAGTAGGTCATAAAAAATTCCCTTCCTACAGCAGTGCTCATACCCAGGGAACTGAAAACTTGCGTCAGAGTGTTTTGTTGCCACTGAACAGATCCATGGAGGGGAAATTAAATGTTGAATTGAGAAAGAGACTGGATGCTCCCACAGCAGTGCAATGCTGCCAGCTGGGCCAACAGCATCTCTGGTTGTGCAGTAGGGTCTTCCCAGGCCCTTGGGTCCAAAGCTCTTTCTAGGAAACAAGGAGGATGGCAGGAAGAAGGGGGTGCTGGAAAAACACTGAAAGCAATTTCTATCAGGCAGAAGGGCTGAGGAAAGCAAGCAGCTATTGTTAGAGGAAGGAGCAGCGACAGTCAGCAGGAGTCTGAGAAGCACTAATCACTGCTAAATCACTGGAAGATGTCCCCACTAAGCAGAATTGCCACCCCTGCTAACCTGCAGCCATTGACATTAAATATTGTGGAGCTGAGCTCGGCTCTCTCAGAGGCATGCTGATTAAAAATGCCCTGATGAAATGGTGTGTACAGTAAGAAGTGGTACTTAGTATTTTGTCTTCATAATGCTTTAAATTGCTCTGTATCCCCACAAGGTATTTTGCCATTCTCCATTAAAAATGGGCAACTGAGTTTCAGGAGCACAGAGCTATTGCAGGACTCCACCAACTTAATTTTGGATTTGAGGATACTCAGATAATTTTTGAAAGGGTCAGAGTTTACACTGTTTGATAGGCAGTAGTGAATTCTTTTTCTTTCTCATACCTGTTTTCAAGCTCTGACAGTGTCTCTAAGTTAGTCTTAATACTTCTTGCTTAACATATATTAGAAATTATATAAAAGACCAGAAACTGTTCCTCCCACATCAATGCGAAATATTATGGTTCATTGTTTTGCCCATGCTGATTTATGATTTCACAGCAGTAGCTCCATAAAGCTCTAGAATGGATTTTCACATCATAAAAGCACTCTGTTTTGAAATTCTTCGTATTTTAGAACAATTTAATGAAGTAGTTAGAATTATTCCAGACTGAAAATGTTTTCTGCAATCAAGAAGAAAAAAATAATCTGGTACAATATAGGAAAGCAATTAAAAAAAAAAAAAAAAAAAAAAAAAAAGGAAAAAGGAAAAGAAAGAAATCAAAACAGCTCACTCCTGATCATAGAATGATGCTTCTGAAAAAGAGGAGCTCAGTGGGAGAGGTTTCCTTTTTCTTTCCTAATCTCCCAAATGCTTGTGATGTGCCCTGCAGTAATGCCACTTTCTTGTACATTGGGGAACTTTTAGAGGAAATTGAAAAATAAATAAATAATGCTCTTTCTATTACTGAAGAAGGTCACATTTTGATTTTGCCTGGCAAATATTTTGAAATAGCGTGGGCCAGGGACAGTCCTTCATCCCAGATATTTCAGGGCTTTTATCTAACATTGCAGTATCCAGAAATCTTTCATGTGAAGTGAATGTCTGCAGCAATAGCCATAACTTATTTGAGAGAAATGGAAATTTTCCCTTTTAAGCAATAAGAAGTCTGCCTGGGCTTAGGTTCTGGGGAGTGGTCTTGTTTATTTGTTCCTTTTATTTTTATTATATCTTATCTTTGGAGAAGCTTGTGGAATCCACATAGTTGAAGGGGACATCCAGAACCTGCTACAAAACTTCTTTGCATGGTCCAAGAAAAACCCCTCAGACCCAAAGCAGTATTGACAGTCCTAAGAAGGAGCTGTCTCTCTTCAAAGCCACATGTGTTTTGTTTCTCTTGAATCCATAGAGAACTCCCCGAGGCTTCAAAAGAGACACAGGGTAGGGAAAACATCCCTCATCCTCCCCATCACTCGACTCCTCACAATGTTATAGAGAAGCTGCCTCGGGAAGAGCAGTGCTGGAAATCAATATTTGATCAGATCTGCTTGTGTTTATTGACATAAAAGAATATTTCATAGAATCATTGAGTTTGGAAGGGACCTTGGGAGATCATCTAATGGATGCTTAATGTCAATAAGTGTTTTCTAATCAGATTGGTCCTTCTCCATATACAGGAACAGTAACTGTGGCTGCAGGCAATGACAGGGCTGCTGAGCAGCCTGTGACAGCTGCTCCCAGTGCTGCTGGCAGAGAGGCACTGGTTGGCAAGCTCAGCACCCAGACAGTCACTGGAATAACTGGGTTTCGAGCTCAGTTTCCTAGGTTTTACATGATATTCACATGAGGTGCACAGCAAATTTCTTCTGCCCCAGTACCGGGGTTTGTCTGGCAATGCAGAGAACAATTCCATGTAATGAATCGAGGTGAAACACGACATTGTAGCCATGATGAGTGAAATCTTGGTAAAATGGGCAGTAATCTTCAAGGTGGTTTTTATCACATTACCTTAATAAGGCCTCTCTCCAGCTCTGGAATTCTTGTGCAGCTGTTGTCAAATTTCACAGCATACAAACACCCAGTTCAGTACCTGGATGTTTGAAAAATGTAATTTATTCTTGCATAAACCCCTCCTTTCATTACCTATTTATTACTACTAACTGGTGATCCTGTTTCAAGAAGGAGATGCATATGCCCACCCCCCACCACAATTTTGCTATTTTGAGAGCTTGTTGATATGCAGTTTGCAGGTGGCTCAGAAGGTGACTCATGTAGCGTGTTTCTTCTATCTCTAGAAAAGGCCAGTGGCTTCTAACCAGGTTTTGGCTGCATCCCTCACACAGCTGCTCAACCCCATTGCTGCTGCAGTATGACCTGAATTCCAGAGTAGCCTTTTTATTTATTTATTTTTGTCTTGCAAACCCAGTTATTACTACTGTGCCTCTGCTTGGATTAATGCTTTGTATTTTGAGATAATATTTGAGACCATTTGTATGCAGTGAAGATTAGATTTTTCTTAATTTTTAGGGATTCATCGTGTTTCTTGTGCATGTGTTTATATTTGCTTAGAAGTAATAATTACAGTAGATAGTAATAGTGCTCCTGTAGTACTTAGTCATATTCTAGGTATATAAGTACATTACACATTATTGTTTGCATATATCTTCTCAAAGCTGCATCATTGCCCACTTGGGCAGAAATATCCAGTCTGGCTTCAAACTTTCTTGAGTACATTGGGGGAGTAGCTGGAGCAGAATGGATCTCAGAATGGGCTGGGAAACTTGCTAATATCAGGATAGCATTTCCTTCAACAGGTTACAAATTATACTGTTCTGGTGCTGTTGAGAATGGGGAATAATTCATCTCTCAGAGCTATCACTGCATATTTGTTATCATGTATTGCTATAGATAGGTGATTTCCATAACCCTATTCATACCCCATGGAGTGGAAACGAGTTTATCAAGGCATCTGTAATGAATATGTGAATGCTGTGGGGAGGGGTAAGACAGGACAGTGCTGGAAACAAAGGAAAAAAAGACAAATACTCTAAGCTTTGGATGGTAAAATGCCAAATGATAACAGAATATTACATGTTTTGTTACCAGAGGTTTTCTATGAGTTGCTTAATATTGGGGAAGGGAATAGATAAGCACATGTGAGGGAGCTAGGATGAAGTGCAATAAAGCAGAAAATAAAAAAGAAAAGGTTTGCAGAAACAGAAAGTTGCTTGAAAACTGATTTTATAAAATATGTATAGGCACCTTAAGAGATCAAAATGTCTGTTGAAAGTGAAGCTGCAAATAGGAACCTTTCAGGGAGGTGTTTCTCCATGGCCAGATTTTCGTGGCTGTTTTCTCATCCCTGTGCCATTGCTGGATGTTGGACACTCAGACAGGGCTGCTGTGCCTGCACAGTAAATCCAAAATGTCTGACGTGCACTGCTCCGACTGCAGGGAAATAACTGTACATTACAAGCTGCTTTGGAGGATGGGAATGTTTTTTTTTCCATTTCATTGAACAAATGTGTTAAAAGAACTAAAATGTGATGCTTTTGTGTTTTACCAAAACTGCAGGGAAATCACATTTTTTTTCCCCTTTCTTGTCATCAACATATTTTCTTTATTCATGTAACAGTAGGTGTCATTTTTCTTTAATTATGCCCAGCTATCATATGTTGCTTTTATTTGTTGAGGATGTTAGTTTCAGGGAAAATAATTTAGACAGTTCCATTTTTCAGGCAACAATACACTAAATCCTGTGCTTACAAATTGCAATTAGATAAGAATTCTTCTTTCCACAATCAAATGTGGCAGTTTCTTACTGGAAAGTAATGATGAATCAAACTTATAGCGTAAAATGGGAAGATCAAAGCATTCAACGAAAATGTAATGAAGAAAATACACTTTTATGGCTTGGCATTTTAAATGTCCTCTGTTATATATCACCGTGGTAGCATACAATGGTATAAGTCTTTCTTTAGGAATGAATACAGATTAACACAGCCCCATTTTCTCTGCCAGAATTTCCTTCCTCTGATGATGATATTTCTCCTCCCCCCACCTCTCCCCACATACATACCCCTCACTTCCCACCCTCAGACCTAAAAGTATTTAAACATGTTTAGCCTGTCAACAAGCCTTTGCTAAAGGTTTTTGTAGCCTTTGGTAATGACTTCTAATTTACGTGACTAATTATCCCAGGATAAATGGAGATGAGGTGCTTTATGATAAGGCTCTATTGCATGTCTGCTGGAGGTGCAGTGAATGGTGTATTTTATAAAGATACAAAAATCAGCAACTCAATGAAATTGAGGCTGCAACAAAAGGCAGGCAAATTCAAAATGAAGGCAAACACTTCTCTTCCTGAGCTGCTGCAGTTGGGTGCAAGAAAGGCCCTGATGGCATGTAATGAAAAGGAGCAGCACTCCAGATTCCGGAGGTTATTCAGAAACCTGGACAGATTTTGTTTCTACAGATATATTTTCATACAGAATTGCATCATCATTTGCCTGTCTTCACCATCCACCTTTTTGCATTTGTGTTGCCTTTATTCTTTAAATCCTCGTGGTTATCCATCAATGCCCACCTCGCTAACTCCGGTTTGTACCACAGGATAACCAGGCAGTGATGTATGTAATTGTGTATATACAGACAGCAGAGGACAAGCTGCACAAAAAACTCACACAACACCTCAACACTTCATGGTGTTCTCCCAGATAGGGCAAACTTTTGCTGGAAAAAGAGTGAAAGAACTAAAGAAAGGAAGTACAGCAGCCTTTTTGCTGAACTGGGCAATGCTTGATTGTCTTGGATCATGTGGCCGAGCCTTCCACCCTAACTGATGAGCTTCCATCCACCTTGTTGAGCTCCTTGAACCTCTTAACCCAGGATGTTAGAAAAGGCCACAATTCCAGGATGTGCTAAATGTAAAAAACATGACTTTTATTTAGGAATGTACCCAAAATTCTGCTTTGCTTGCTGAAATTGCTTTTGGAAACATGATGTCTAACTCTTTTTGGAGCCTACAATGCAGTGCTTAAGACATCCAGAGCTAAGTTGCCCAGAGCAGGGAGAATGACAGATTACTCAATTCCCTTTTCAATTACTTAACCACAGGATCATCATTCTACTTCACTCAAATTGTGGTATATTGATTTCTGTTGTGACTCAAAAGATTTTAATTTTTAATAAAAAGTTAGCATGATATTCTCTTTATGTATAAAACCAGAATAATCTGCCTTTTGCAGACGGGATATTTAAATTGCAAGACCCCATAATATCTGTCATGTTTGTAAGGAGCTCTCCCTGAATTCACATAACCATCACCCCCTTGCTTAATTCCCCACTGGACAGCAAAAGTAACACAAAAGCCTTGAGGCCTAGATGAGACAATTATAACATAGTGAACTTTTATATTTCAATAACCCTTACTAAAAGTTGCTCAAAAGCACCCATTGTAAAAAATTGGAGTTTCAGAATATCAGGTGATGTAAATTACAGAGAAGCAAAAGGAAAAAAATATCCAAAGGCTTTCCTATATTTTATTAAAAATATATGTACATATATATATGAGTATATATATATCTATGCCCATAAGGCAAAATTGATATGAATGGGTTTGGGGTTTTAGTACAGTACTAAAGAACTTGCTTTAGATTGCCTGTACATTGTGCATACTGTTCCCATACTCCATTTTACTGAGAAATGTGGTAACAGCCCAGGTGAACAGATATTCCTTCCTTGGACATCCCAGCCCCCAGGTAACTGCAAATTCAGGTGTAGCACCTCACCACTGCAACCCACACTCAGGGCAGGGCCCCTTCCCAAGCCATCAGCAGCTCTTAGAATCCCTGTGTCCAGGTAAAAATCTTCTATACCAGTAATCCCAATAGTGATAAAAAAATTCTAGATGTGTTTCCATTTGACAGCTTCTGTAGAAAAGCTGCACAGTGAAACTTGGCCTGAGGAAATTTCTCGGGGACCTTCTGTACTTTCTGGCACACTTCCCAGGAAGGGACTAATCAGAAAAAGCCATTTTTCACACCTGTTCTTTGGCCTGTCCTCTGTGACCTATTTTCTTGACTAATCCTGTGATTTTTATCCCAGGCAATGCCAAATTGCTTTTGTTTCTGCCTGCTCCTGGCCAGTCCTATAGCTCTTAGCTCCCAGAAAGATATTGCTCCCAGCAAAATGTGGAATTTTGAGTGGTTCCTCTTGCTCCAAGTACTCTTCAGAATCAAGGGGCAGTACTAGTAACTCCGAAATTCAAGAGCAGCAGCATTTTTTGTACTGCTAAATGAAGAATTTTGCCAGCTGAGTTCTTCCCTAGAAGATAAAATACAATCAGGCCAGGCCATGTGTGATGTGAGGTTTGTACTCTTGAAAGAAAAAATCCCTTTGTGAAAAGCTTTTCATGATGATTTGCAAAGCTTTTATTTTGTTGCCAAAAGAGGGAGCTCTCACAGAATTCTCTCTACTTTAGCAATAGTTTTGCTTTTGGGATTTGCTCATTAAAAAAAAAAAAAGAATTTTGTTTTTCTTACATAATTTGAGGCCTTTTAGGTTTAGAATAAGTTTATGGGATGGATAAAGTGAGCTGTGAGTTTTTCCCTCTTTGGTTTCAATGACGTCAGGGCACAAAGAGAGAAAATAAGCTCTTCATTTTCAGAATTATTCAGCTGGCTATCATTAAGTACACAATGCAGCTTCATTAAATACCATATTTTAGCATTCCAGTGTCATAAATAATAATACTGCTAAACTGGACAATGCTTGCTAGGCACAGACCTTGTTTTAAATGGTACATGATTTTGTGTGTTGCAATTTGGGTTCCATGTTGCCTTCTGTTTATGTGAACTGGAATTGTCAAAACTGGTACCTACCTGATTCACCTCTTGGCCACACTGGAATGATATTTTATGCTGAAATGCTGATTTAATTTAATTCTGAAATTCTGAATGTTTGAGATGGGTGGGTGGGATCTCTCCAGTTTGCCTGAAGATATAAAGGGTAAATTACTGCTGGGTTTATTTGTAATCACTTGTACAATGTAGCCCAACAAATTTTGGATAGGTTTTAAAATTATGCAACTTGCTACTGATTTTTACCCATGGATTAGGTTCAAAGCAGAAAGAGAAAATACAGGCACTTTTATTAGTGTTTATCTGCAGAGGGAAAAACTTTGTCTTCAGTTCTGCAAGAGACTGCAACAACAAATAATAAGTTTACCAGAGAGACTCGGTGAGTGTGATTCATGGTTCACCCTTACCTCTTTCTAAGCTTGAACTGGTTAAAAGAAACTCTAGCATGAGAAATTGCAAGTATTTTAGCTGATCTCTGCCATCTTTTCTGAACCTGTACTGTTCCCTAGACTAGTTCTCATTTGACGAATTTATTTTCAATGTAATGGTTCTTCTGACTCTGTGGCTCCAATGCCCCATTTAGTATTTTCTCTGTTTTGCACAGCAGCTCTCTTCCTTTGGGATGCAGTCTGAGTGGATATGACAGTCCAGTCTTTCTTATCTCTCCCAAATCAAAGCCAAACTTGCAAAGCGAAGTGAATAATTGGCCAGTATGATTTAAAAAAATACTTTTATTTGATGATTTCAGATGTTTTGACTTGCTATTTTTTGACGCAAAATCAGAGGCTCCAATCTGACCTGTTTAGTGAGATTTTGCTGCTTAGAATCATTCTCAAAAATACGTTGTTGATTAAAAATTATTTGGGTGTCTAATTCATTCTGTGGTCATTCGTTGAAAAATGTCACATCCTTTCTCTTGACCTGGAGTGTGATATATCAAGATTGTTAAATCAGGGCAAAATCCCATTTTAAATGCATATTTCTGATTTGTTGTTAATCAATATTGTTAGGGTTGCTGTGGGATTATTGTACCCTAGTGGTGGTAAGATTCTGAATAAGTGCAAAGAATAGATTGGCTGAGATAGGAAGGATCACATTTAGATGATGACTTCCTTTTCTCTTTTCCATTATGTTCTTGTTGTTGTTTTGAACACTATTATCAATCCCAGTGTACAGAAACACAGGGGAGACTTAAGGCAGGAGATAAGTTTATTGAAATCAAATTACATGATAAAACAGAAAAATAAAGCCAGAAATAATTTAAGGCATTTTATTTTTAAAAAAGAGTTAAGAGTTATATCAGCGTTAAGATTGAAGTGGCCAAAATGGGTGTTTCTGACATTTTATGGATGTTCTTCATAGGTAGTGTGCCTCCAAATATTGGATGCTCTGATATACCATATGTGCTGCAATTCCTAAGCAATACAGCAGATGTTTTAGGTGATCAATTCAGAACTCACTGGCTTTGTTTAGCTCGCCTCATTCCCAATTTTATATGATGTGAATGTGCCTGTCATCATAAGTAGAGGAACAGTTCCATATTTAAAAATCTGTACATAATTCAAAGTTGACACAGTAGCAATACTAAAACACTCTCCAGCCTAGAAAATCTCATGTTTCTCAGAGTCCAAAACATATAGTTAGGGAAAGCCATGGCCAGCAAAAAATTAGCTTTGTGTGGCTTGAATCAAAACTTAACTATTCTTTTGAGTTTAGGTTTATTGTACGAGGCAGATGAAAGCTGACAGTTCTGATTTCTTTGCTGATCAGAGGGCTGGGGGAGCTGGTTTGTTTGCTTATTTGGTTTTAAGAAAAATTTCGTCTTATTTCTATGTAATCTGCTCCAAAGACATCCTCCTAATGGCACTTTTTTATCTTCAGTTCTCTTAACACTTTCTCCTCTGCGGCCCCTTGCTTTGCCAGTTCCTTGTATGCAGAGTGCCTTTTCTACCCTAAGGTCTGTTTCTCTTTCTTTTCCTTTTTTTTTTTTTTTTTTTTTTAAGGACCTTTTTAACAGTAATCCCCAATGATTTGGCTTAGTTTTCTGCTCATGTGGGCTGGAAATCTATTCAGGCTTCATTAGAAAAGCTCATTTCAAAATACTGATTCTATTGTATTGTCTGAACCCTTTAGTTTGTTTATTTGGGGATATAAAAGACGTGAACTCTTGTATTTTTCTCCGGCTGCAAATTAGCACAGATATATTTCTGGTGGCTGAAATGACAGAGAGACTTTCTTCTGGAGTAGTTTGTGGGGAATAAACTTTTCTCTGGAGAGGCTGGGAGTAGAGAGAGCAAAGCTGAGCTGGGCTTCTGCATCTCTTCCATAACCCAAACCCTCAGGACTGTGGTGAGGGCAGCCACACTTCAGAAGGAAAAATGTTCTCTGTCTTCAGTGCCCAAAAGAAAAATTCAAGCTCACTGAAAACAAGAATGAATCTGACACCTAATTTTGCCACTATAAATTGGAACATTTACATTTGTGTTGGTCTTTCAAAAAAAAAAAAAAAAAAAATTTAAAAACCCTTGAAATATTGCTGTCTGGCACAATGGAGTTCAGGCTAAGAACAAGGATAAATTTTCCTGGCATTTTCACCTGTGGAAACTTTGTTCACCTTTCCTGCAACTGTGAAATTGATTTGAAATGATGGACTGATGCTTCCTCCTGGGTTATTCTTGACATACCACAGCTTTTTTGCTAACTGAAAAATAGGTACTCTTTGGGGAAGCAAATTGCTTTTCCTAATACAGTGTGTAAATGTTGTTGTAAACATCTAGATAATTATTTTTTAAGGTTAATGCTCAATGGATGTTTGGAAACCTCTTGGATTTCTTCTAAAAAATGAAGAATGTAAATAAGGGCAATGGTAGCAATTAAAATACAGAACTATTTATTTCTAAAAAAAAATGGAAATTTCAGAGTGACTCACAAATCATAGCTAAACATGCACATTTCAAATTACCCAGAGAAACACATTTTCTGTGCAGCCCAAAGGACAACTGCTTTGCAGTATCTCATGACAGAGCCACCACATCCTTGGTTAAAATGTTTGTGAGCAAATCTCAACTTCTGTCTTGTGGGGATCTGGTTCTGAGGGGCACAATCTGCCCTCAGTGACTGTCTCAACTGGGGAACCTGGGGAAACTCAGCCTTTGGCTGGACTGAACCCTGAAGCATCTCCACATTTGTGATGCAAAAAATTTAAAGTTTCAAGTTAATAGGGCATTTGGTTTCCTTCTCTCTTCCACTAGGTCCTCATGCTCAAAGTAGTCCCCAGTTTGCCAGTCATCAGATTTTTCCCATGTGTGTGCTCTGGTTTTTTTAACCATCAGCAGATATACATCAGGTAGCAGGTCCCAGTGAATTGTTTATAGAACAACTGTAAAAGAGAGATAATTTGAACCAGTTAACAATGAGGCTAATGAAATGAGGGTTTCAGACATCTTATCTCTGTTCAGCTGACAGGACAAATGTTGTCCCCTATTTTATTAGTCAGAATAACCTGAGTCAGACTGAGGAGAGGAGCAAACTTATAATAGCTGGCTGGATTCATTTTCTTACACAGGTCTCCATTTGAGGCTGGTCTCAGGCAAGTTAGCTCGGTGATTTTCATGAACCAAACTTTTATTTTCTCCTTTAATATAACATAACATATTATTTACAACATATATAACTCTCTTCAACTGCTGTAAATAAAAATTCCCCTGGAATGGTTTTCACAGTTTAAAACACCTGGGTGAAAGACTTGGGTTTAAAATGCCAAAACTAAAAACTAAGATAAAACTGTCCCAATTGAGATGTATGGAGTGAAATGCTGCCTTGGCTCCAGCAGCCTCCATCTGACTTTTTTATTAACAATTCTAGAGACACCACCCATTGATTAAACATGAATTATACTAGATAGTGTACAAAGGCAGAGTGACCCTGGGAGTGGCTGTAGGGAGTCCCAGAGCTGCCCTGGCAGTCCTTAGGAATTTTGATAGCAGTTGCAGCCTGAATGTACCTTGTTCCACAAGCTCGTTGGCTCAAGATATTCAGCTGCAGGAATTAGTAATGATTTTAGCACATTTCATAGGAAAGTACAGCAAAATTACTTCAGCAACAAATGAGAAAGTGATGGGTCTGTTGGGAAAGTCAGATTGTTCCTTTTACCTTCAGAAGAGCCCATGCTCATTTGTGCCATTTGACTTCTCCAGACAGTGCTGCCATGGGCTGTAATTAAATAGGCAGGTTTTGGGAGAATAAAGATTGGGATGCTCTGAATCATTAGTAGAAGTGAATATGACAAGCAGTGGTCTGATTTGGAAACAAAAATAATTATGAGCAATAGAAAAACAAACTCACTGCCATGGATCGTGAAAGGAAACAGACTCAAACTGAAATTAGATGAAAAGCTTGAAATTAGATGAGACCAAAATAGTTGGACTTATAAATTCATATATTTGTCCATATGTAATAGATTCTAATTTGACTTTTTGCTGCAGTTTTTTTCATGTTGTCTTGACTTATATACAGTAGTTAAGAGACATTACACAATATGTGGAGGTTGAGGAGGGATTTTCCTAGTTTAAATGTGTAAACACAGAGTAATTCCCCCTTCCTTCCTGCCTGTCCCTACTGCAGAAAAGTCTTTGACTGTAGTGGTGCCATGACAGCCTGAGCAGAGCTTGGAGGGTTGGAGTCAGTCACTCTTTCAGTGAAAAATTCTCATGTTTCAGAAATTTTCCCAACATCTTCAGAGTCCTAGGTGGTTTTTTTTCCTCTTCTCCTAGAATTCCCTTTTTTTCCAAACCAATAATGCCTCTGAATCCAAGTCAGAACACTCCCCACCAGTGTCCTGGCTATTCTGGCATGATGACAGTTTATTAAACATATTATTAGTTGACATGGAGAGAATAGAAATGTGCTACTAAACTGCTACTACTACTAGCTGGTACTAAGTTGCTTAGGTCAGACTTGAATTTTGGAACTTAAGTGCCAATTTGAATAAATATTTATTTAGGTATAGACAGCAAAAGAATGTTTGGGGGAAACGATCTGTGGGTTCAGAGGTCCAGATGGCCCAGAGCAGGGACATGAACCCCTGAATTGTAACCCCTTATGATGTAATCACAGGCTCCTACAATTGCTTAGTTTAAAAATTGCCTGTGTTGGGGGCGAATCTGTCCTGTCTGTTATCTAAACCAGCCCATAAACAGTGGCTGGTCAGTCAATATCCCATTACTGGTATAGGCAGATATGCTTTGTTTCTAATTAAACATTCATTGAACACTGTTGCTTCTCTCCCCCCACCCCCCAACAAATGGTGAATTTTCAAAGTTCATAATTGCTTTCACAAATGCTGCCCCTTCCTTGGTAAAACTGAATGTAAGACAGGAATCACAGCTAAAGAATGGCAAGGCAGTGCCTAAAGGGATCTGTGTCATGGGTAGAGTTTGGTTGTTAATGGCACTGTGTGGGGTCTGTGCAGTTTTTCCTGCCCTTGTTTACTCTATTTTTCAAAATAAATAAATCTTAAATAGAAGAGTTTATTAGCTCCTGCTGCTTACTATGTACTTTAAAACATAATCTGTTGTTTGTGGCATTACAATAATCTCTATAGGCATTAAGTAATTGATGTCACAAGCATAGGATTATAACCACAGCCCTGCAATTTACATAGTAATACAAGAAATTGTGAAAAACCTGCATGGAAGTGTTTCACCAAAACAAACCCCTTAGAGTGCTGAGTTAAATTGTGGAATGAGTAGATCCTGAACCCTTGCTATGTAAGTTAAAACATGCACAAGCCACCTTTTTTTTTTTTTTAGTGGAGATAAAAACAGGCTTGATCCCAATCTGGATGTGAGGCCACACCATGGAGAAATGGACCTCACCTCTTCCTTAATTTCTTGCAAACCCAGAGCTTTTTGGAAAGAGCAGAACAAACATATTTGCTATATCATCCTTTCTTTTCCCTCAGTCAAGAGGCTTTCTGCTGTCATAATTTTATTGGCAAAGTTAAAGAACAGTTCATCCCAAAGCAGTTCTTTCCTCCTGCCTTACTTTCCAGAGATGAGTTAGCCTTAACTTTCTTGTTAGTATTACAGAGAGGTGCCTTTGATTTGGATTCCTAGTGGCTCAACTATGAATCTGGTTAGTAATTTATGAGTGCTGCATGTGTAAATAACCTATAGATGAAGCACCAGTAGATGTCACTCAAGAATATGTGGAAGAGATCATGAATTTGTGGGGCCCATAAAGCTGAGAGTGCCCATTGTCAGTGGTCTCACTGAGCAGCCACTGAGGGAGCTCAGCTTCCCTTGGCTTGGGCAATGATCTACAGCTTTTGGGAGGAGCCTGCTCCCCAAGGGGCTGCAATCTTCAGCTGCTGCCACAGGTTGTACTGACTGTGTGCTAAAAAAAATGGCTTTTCCAACTTTTCTTAACCTTGATTGTATTAATGTTCATTCTATACAGCTGGAGCACAGCAGGGCTATAAGAACATTACGTGTGGATCTTCTGTTCCTGAGACAAATAGTTCAAGGGGGAAGGAGAACTCTCAGCTACTTGTTTGGCAGGGCTTTGGGAAAGTATGAAGGTACCATGCATCACTGGTTCTGGGAAAGAAATAGGCAACTGTCAGATATTAAGTAGGAGAGTATGTGCACTGAAAGAATGAGTAAAGTAGCTTAAAGGTTTGGCACTGTCTTTCATTATTTGGACTTGGTTTTGATTCTAAACCAGAAGTGAGTTACCACATATTGCAGGGATCAAATATCTGCAGAGGTCACTGTCAAAATGGTTTAAAATGCTCATTATAGTTCTTAGCATGAGCAATAACATATCCCAAATCACTTTATAAATGTTCTTCCACACCCATATTATCAATAATTGATTCCATAGGGTAGGCAACAGCAGACGCAATTTGCTAAAATCCCAGTCAAGTGTCAACAAGCTGACTGGTTCATTTTATCATTATACCAGGAAACTTTAGCAGCTAATCATAAAGGAAGTACAAAATGTGAGATCTTGTTTCATTATGTGAACAAAAGCCTGTGATTTCAAGATGGAAAGAAAAGATTATTGCTCAGCATTATGTGGGGAAAAAAAGGCAGCTTTAAATCACTGAATTACCCATTTTTATGGGATTTGAATTAGTAGGATTTTTTTTTTTTTTTTTTTTTTTTTTTTTTTTTTGTATCATTACTGAAATCAAGAGTTTCTCTTTGTAGGTAACTCTTGCACTCTGAAGGGAAGGAGGTACAAGAAGTGAAACTTTTAATTGAGGAATCAGAAAGTAGGCAGATATGAATGCTCACTTTTTCCCCAACACCTTCCTTCATCTAAGCCTTCCTCAGAAAATTTAACCAGATGTTGACCAGCCCTGAATATTTCTTAACCTGTCCAACAACAGGTGGCAACAAGGAAGGATGGGATACAGCCTTTCACCTCCCCTTCTTGCACAGGCTGGAGGAGGAGTGGGAAGATGACTTTATAATTGCTTTTTTATCACTTTTTCTGACTATATTGACTTAATACTTGACACAGCTTTGGCTGGCAAGTAAGGCCCAGATACATTCAGAATTAGATATGATGAGGCTCATTCTTACATGAGAAGAAAATCAGTGGTTGCTACAGAAACAGCTCCATATCAGTCTCGTGGGGCATCTTTGCATCTGGCTTTTTTTCCCTTCTCTTTTGCTAATCTGTAGATAAGAGTCAAAGCAAGTGCAGCACATCCCACATCTACATAAAAGGTTGGAGGAACTCTGCAGAGAGCAAAGTGTGAAAGAACATCTCATAGATAAGCTAAACTTAAATGAATGAGTTAATTTACACTCCCCCTGCAATTCCTTTCCTAGTTTTGCAACTCTTGCTAAGTTAATTGAGGTGAAAATTAAATGACACCAGTCAGCAAATATTTTAAAGATCTCCAAAACAAAGGAAGAGAAAGGAGGTACTTAGAAAAGGAGTGACTAAGAAACAGGAAAAAAATCCGAGGATTGAGTTAGAATCTGTGTTGAAAAAAAATGCATTTTGCAATGGGGTAATAATCCAGAATCACTTTCAGGCAAGTTGTTTAACTTGATAAATTCAGGAATTAGTTAAAAGTAAGTGTATATTATGGGTGAACAGGGAGCATTCTGCACACTGCAGACCATCTCACCAGCGACGTTCTTCAACTGGTTTCCTAAACTGTAATGAATTCTTGATGCTTAGTAGATTAATATTTATTGAGTGAATCAATGCTTAATTTATTAAAAAATTGCCTTCCTTGTATTTTAATATGATTTATTACTCATCAGTGCTTATTGCATTAATTAGAGATTGTGTTAATTTTGTGGAAGTGAACACGATCTGCAGCAGGTTTGCTCCGAGCCCTGGTGCACTGTAGGGACTGTGCCTCTGGGTAGTGCCATCGATGGAAACTGCTCCAGGTGGGAAGCAGAATGAATCACCAATGGCTTCTTCCTGCCCCTGGGATCTCAAACAGCTAGCAGAGTGGAAAAGAGGATGCTGCCCCTTGAGGGCAGGACAGGATTACAGCAGCAGCAATACTGTGATGATACAGGGAATATTTCTGTTTGCCTCTTATAAATTATGGCTGATGCTGTGGGGATCATTTTTGTGTCTCTCATGGAATGCCCTTTTGTCAACGTGGGTGAAACCAGCCTCACAGATATGGGAAGCTGTCACCACTTTCCCGACCAGGGACGACACTCATTGCATTTCAGTGCTCAGATCATAAGAAATTCTTGGGACAGTAGGTTGCCTGAAGATTGGGATGGTCCCCAGCATCTCAGCAGGGGCAGGTGTTTGAGAAGTGGAAAATTCCTAAAGGCAGAACAAAAAAAGCCAGACATCTTGTGAGCTGAGTCTTTCAAGAAATCTGTCAAAACAGGGAGAGGGTGATCATGCTGGAGGGGGGCCACAGCTGCAATTTGCATCTTTCAGCACTGAAGAAAGAAGCAAATATAAAAAGCCCCACAGCCACGATTCTTCTGATTAAATTATTTTATTAATGGGTGTGACATTTGTAATGTCTCTCTCTTTAAATTCAAATACTGCTGTTTTTATAGCTACTCATAAGTGAGGCTGTCTGGTTTTCGGGGTTTTTTTGTTTTGTGTTGCTTTTTTTTAATCCATCTAGTTACTAGGCTGCTTGCATCCAGCTGAGCCCTGGAAACGGCAGAGCTAGCCCTGTGATCTGAGAGCAAGCAGGAATTTCCGGAAAGTGATTGTGTCCTTAATTAGGGCATTTTTGCATGTTTGAATGCACGATTCTGGAATGCACTTTGCTGTTTGCTTCTCTCTAGGACTGGAGTGAGTGTACACAAACTTCCCTTGACTAGCTAAATCAGAGAAACCACTTCAAGGTCCAGTGAAGGTCAGAGCTGAGAATTTCTTCCTCCCTCTGTCACCAGGCAGGCAGGAACCACCGAGCTCCAGCCTGGAGCACTTGGGTGGTGCCAGTGCCAAGAACCTGGTGGCATTTCAAATCCCTTGCAGCAGTTAGGTGTTAGATGCAAAAGATCAGTGCTGCTCCACTTGAAGTCAGAGAAATAACTTCAGCTTAAAGTTCAACATATACACAAAGATTTCCTGGATCTGGAGTTAATTTGTTTTTTCCAAGGTCAGCTTGAAGGCAGTATTCAAACTGGAAAAAAGTTACAAACTGAACATTTGACTTGTAATAATTTCATTTTGTTTCCCATTTGTTTGACCTGTCCTCTATGCTTTTGTTTTCATGTCGTATCAAGCTAAGCTATTTTGTTTTTTTTATTTAATGTTTATTTTTACCCCATTTAACATACTCAAGTCAGAACTGGGGGCCAGTTGGGCTGCATGTCTTTCACTCTGTTCCATATCTTTACATTTTCCAGCTTTCTTTGATGCAGGATATTTATATTCCACCTTTTTTCCTAGTGGAGAGCCTTTCACAGAGTATAGGCTTCAGATATGTATTTTCTGCTCTAGCTGTTCATTAGATATACAGCATTTGGAGTTCCAGTTGTGCTGAGAAATGTAAGCAAAGCTTTTGGCCCAGTGGGGGCTAAGCTCTGGCATTTCACAGCTTTGTACATATGAATCAGGATTAAGGTGCAAGATCTATATAAAATTTAGCTCATTAGGAGATGTTTTGTCTCATGGCTCCCAGTGGGAAGGTGGGTCCTGTGCACACACCAGATTTCTTATTCTGCTTTGCTGCTCCCAAGAAAGGAGGGGGGTAAGCAGGTGACACAAGGCAGCAGCCAGGCATTCTGCTCCCTTTTACCCTGGCACACCTGGAAAAAGATTTGGCATACACTGGCCCCCAGTATTTTAAACTAAAGCAAGTGTGCTTGAGAACACTGCTAAGGTCATGCTTGGAATGACTTAGCAGAGTTAAGAGAACAAGGAGTGCCTCTGGAAAAAGACAGATAGGAATTTTCTCTCACAACATTTTGTGTTGTGCCAGAGGTAAGGAACTGAAGGCCGGGAAGGTTTCAGAAAATGTGTTTTTACCAGCCTGACACCCCGCTTGGCTTCCCAGCAGGCCAAATTTGCTGTTGTACCCAACACAGCTCAAGTGTATTCAGTGGATGACCAACTGTGTCCATGCGCCTCAGCCAGTGAAGCTTTACCACTGAGAAATGATGTGTTTGGAAAGGAGTTTCATCAGTCATGATTTCCAAGGAAGAGAACTCAGGGTAGGGAATACCAAGTCAATGTTTCCTCCTCAAGGACTTTCAGCTGTCACATAGGGAATACAGTGAGTGCAGTGATGAGAATTAGATTGGAAGATCAATAGGGCTGACAATAAATGAAAGTAACACAGACATTATTGAGCAAATTAGGAGAGAGAAATTAAACTGGACAGTATAATCTTCAATACCTGCTAGACACACTGATGTTGGGCAAAGTTAGGAAGAAGACAGTAAGCTGGAAAGTGCTAGGATGAAGGGGCAGTAACAGTCTGTCTGTGGGATGGGGAAAGCCCTGCTTGTGATGGAAAGCTCTCAGCCCACAGAAAAGTGGAAAAAGGTGATAATGGTCCAGGAGCACCTGGATTTAAGTGGCAAGCTACAGAAAGACAGTGGTGGAGGGGTCACTTAACTCTGGGAACTTCGAGTAGGCAACAGCACTGGCTATATGTTAAGGGAAAAGGGAACCTCAGATACACCCCAGCATCACAAAGGCTTTGGTGGGGTAGCTTGTTCCAGGTCAAAAATTTTCCTAACTTTCTCACAGTATGTGTTTGTTTACCCTATGAAGGTTTGGAGCCATTCCAGAAAACAGTCCTCTGTGTAAACTTGATTATTTGCCATAAGAACTCCCTGTATTTTGCTATCTGTACACATATCCAGTGATCATCAAATCTGGCAAGCTTTTGGGGTGAGGGATATCCGGTGGCAACAAGATCCATGGGCTGACTGCACTCAGCATGAAAAGAAGCTTTCCTTTTATCAGTCTTGAGTTTGTCTAGATCCTCTTACATGTCTTTGACAGGTTCACCCCAAGGCGATATAATTGTGTTTGATCACATACAGGCATTGAGTCAGTGATTGATATGAATAAAGAACTTAGAGTTTCTTGTCCTGGTTCCATGTCTTCTTCCCTGTGGAATCAGAAATCACTTTTATAAATATATTGGTCCATCTGTGCTTCCAGCTATCCATTTCAAGTACATGTTCCAAAAAAGAAACAGTAACACTTTATAAGCGCAAATACAAACACATTAAAAAGACCGAGGAAGGGTTTTTTTCTCCCTCATAAGGTACATGTGGATCCCTTCCAAAAGAGTTACTGTGAGCCATGTAACTTGTAATTAATCCTGCTGTAAATGTCAGAACACTTACTTTGCAGGTCTAAGCTGACCCACTAAAATTAGTCCCCTTTTAACAATTCCTTTTATAATTTGTTTTTCAGCAGAAACGGCGGCTTGACCTCCTGACAATAACCAGCCCTGGTAAGTGAGCTCTGCTGCGCCGCTCTCTTCTCTTTTCTTAAAGAGATGGTTGTCTAAATGTGTTTTTTTCCCCCATCTCTGACATGCAAAATGAAAAACACTGTTCCCCAGAAAATCTTTCACCTAATAACAAGTGACAGCTATATTGTGCTTGGCAAAGCCCCGGGCAGTTATCCGTTCACAGAGCTGCCTCTTCAGACCTTTACTCTATGAATTGGAGTGCTGATATTTCTTTAAACCTCCTGGGGTTACAGTCAGTGGTATATCTGCAGGGCAGATGCCCTCAAATTCACAAAGTGTGTTCAAGTATCACAGAAACACAAGCCTGACTTTCCTTGGTGGCAAATGGGAGCAGTCTGGGGAGTCAGGAGATGGTGGCACTTGATACATGTGGAAGGAGACACAAGGCTCAGGACTGAGAACTCCAAAGTGGGCCAGAAAATATTTAGGAAGAATTAAAATGCTTTAAACTATCTACGTCATGATGGCTTTTGTCATTTGCCTGTTGAGGAGATAAACCAAAATTTGTTCTTATTGGGAAAGTGTGGGGCTCTGGCAAGAGTGAGTTTTGAAGGTCTCAGCACTGTGGTGGAAGTGCAGGTTGGTTCAGTTGTGCTCCTCTGTGATCTCATCCCTCAAGGCTGGGTGGCTTTTGATTAATTCCTGTTTGTCTGGCTCACTTTCTTTCCATTAGCTGCTACAGAAGTTTGCTGCCCACCAGCTTCAGATGAAGCCCTGCTCAAATAGTGCCACATTTGGGTTAACTTTGTTCATTTTTCAGATGTGTGTATGAATTAAGCTTTCAGGTGGGCTTTAACTGGGACTAATGAATTCCGGCCTTAACTGGTAATAATGTGTTAGCAGAGTGAACAGGTGTTATGGGAAGTGAACAAAATGTGACACACATTTGCTTGGATAACAATTTTGCATCAATAATTGTTCTGACACTCTAAATGTAGATATAATCTCTGACATGGTTTCTCCTTCACTAACCTTGTTAAAATAATAAGAATTAAAATAAGGAGGAGGAACACTTTGTTGGGACAGATGTTTGAGGCTATTGGCAATTGCATCACATTTTTGCATGTTCACTTTTCACGCAGTTTGCAATTATGTTAATGTATGCTCAGGGCACTTGCTGATAAAAGCAACAATACAGTGTGATACAGCTATTGTCACTATTCTAACTGTAACTTCAAGGACAAACATGGCACATTTTTCATTTTCCATATCTTCACCATTCCCTGTTTCTAGAGGAAAAAGTAAAAAAAAAAGATCTTTGAAGGTCTTAATCATAGCACACACTCAGATCTTGGATAAGGGCACCGAAGTCCACAGGCACTTTTTCAATAAGAGAAAAAGAGGGTTGGGGACCAGAATGACTTAATATGAGACTTCTCTGTAAAACAAACTTATGATACCTTTCTCATAATTTCTGATGCAGTATTCACTGTAAAAGGGTTGTTGGGGTTGAGTTTGTGCATAGACATGATCAGTAAGTAGCTGTAGCTTCAGATCTCTGTTTAATAAAGAAAAAAAAAATTTACTAAACGAACACAGCACTTAGTTAGAAGGATCTTCAATAACTGTGTAGGTAAGCATGCTGCACTAAAAGAGGAGGGAAGCTTTCTATAACGCGTACCTTTTCTGAAATGCAAGTTTTACCCTTTGATATTTAACCAGAAATCTATAACTGGATGCATAGGGAAAAAAATAATACTTCTTCATGATTGCATAATAAAGTGCCTGTAGTTCTGCCCTCAGTAGAGGTGTTTTCAAAAGAAGCTTGGTGCTGGAACAGGCCAAACTTACCCAAAAATCCTAAAGCAGAGATTTTTCAAAGGGATTGAAAAAGTTAGGCACTCAATTTCTAGTAGAATTGGCAAATGTCAGCCTGTGGATTAGAGGGTCTAGTTTCAGCCTTACAAATACAAAAATAAAATAAATCATAGCCTTGGGCCTTTTATATGTCTTTGGAGACTGCTACTTTAAAATATTTAATTCTTTGAGTCCCAGCTCTAAGATCTGACATTGACAGTCTGCTTTTACAAAGTCATGATATCAGTTATGATGGCTGAGATCAGCCATAATCACTGTCAACCCTTAATTTACTGATTCAAATGAGGGGCTGAGCTGTTTAGTTGCACCTGACAATCCTCTGGGACTTGTTTCTGTTCTCCACCTTGCCGCAGGCAGGCAGCCTTTGCTTTTAGCAGAGGTCACACAGCTTTAGTTAGAGTTGTGAAAGTCCTCTGTGTCCCACAAGGGGTATTGGCCACCAAAACCCCTCTGCTTAATTGTAAGAATAGATAAAGGGCTTCAAAAGAATAGGTGACCTCTGAGATTTGCACCTCTGTCACAATGAATATCATCTCTCTTTCTTGTGTGTGTATGTGTAAAGCTCTTGAATCATTTTTTCTACCTTTAGTCAAGAATCGATGGTGATCCCTCGCAGATAACAGCAGCTCTTCTCCATGTGTTACTAAAACAATTTCCAAAAACTGATCAGCCACTTAATGAGATTAATTGCAAGGTAAAATAATGCCATTAATGTAAGTTAAGTGTTGTTGAGACTCAGGCGCCAAAACATTTAAACAGAGTTTGTGGAATCACAGAAACCTTAACATTATCTCATGGCAGTCACACTGCTCCCCCATGGCCATGGCTCCCCAGGAATCACTGAAGGGTCAGAGTTCATGCCTGTTCCTTGTTCCCTGAACCCCACCCCTGCCCGTGCTGTGCTGAACCCACACCCAGGGTGACCCTGCACTGCCTCCTGCCCTGCTCCACATGGCTTCCACCCCCCAAGCAATGTGTGCTTGGCTTCCTGAAACCTGTCTGAACAGGTTCTGGGCTTAAAAGTGCATCTGTATGTTAAACTGAACAGGTATAGACCATTAATCTATACCCTGGCCTGAAAGAAGTCTGGGCAAAAGTGAAAAAATAAAAGAAACAGGAAGTAATACAGATGGCTGGAGCTGCAGCTACATGGTTTGTTTGCAACATGCAAGGCTCACCTCTTCCAGCACCCCAATAAAACAGGTATGGAAAGCTCCACCATGTGCCCCAAACTGGAGGAAATCTTTGCTTTGCTGTGAATCTCCAGAAACTGCCAGACACAAATGATGCATAAGCTGGGAGCAAGCCAGACTCCCTCGTGCTCAAATATATTCCTTTGAAGTAACTGACACCCCTGTAAAATGTGGAGGGGAGTTCACTGCTCTGACTTGCTGCTGAGTAGCTGGAGGAATGTTAAGTTAAATTTATCAATGCTCTCGCCACACTCCTTTCTTCTTGCCCCTTGACATGTGAGGTACAATTAGAGTGCAGCTGTACAGTTCAGGGTGCCTGAGTCAGAGCTGATGTGCGCAGTGGGGTGGGGGAAAGATGTTAAAAATTCATTAGGAGCTGGCAGGGACATGCTGGCAGGGAGTGGGACATAATGAGATTTAAGTTTTGGTAATTTAAATTTTCCTTAAACCCAGCTTTACCTCTGAATTGAATCCAAAACATTTCCTTAACGCTGTTCTAGTTGTCTTTGAGGTTTAGGACCAAAGCTTGAGGTAGTTTAATTTGGCCTTATTGCACAAAGGAGATGAGGATCTGCCCTTCATTTCTCTGTGATCGTGTTCTAGTAGCACTTTGAACATGCACATGCAATCACATCACATTTTGTGGTAACCACTCAATAGCTGCAAATAAGATACCCCTGTTTCCATAGCTTTTCCATGGAGACACAGCTTTTTGCATCTCCTGTGTTTATGATAATAATACAGCTTTCCAATTTCTGTTCTCAGTAAGGTAAGGTCCTCTCCCACTGAAGTATTTTTTAATTATTGATACCATAAATGGAAGTGTGTTGGAAACTATTGGCTTTGAAAATAGCTAACATGTGATATTATCCAAGAACCATCAGGAAAATTCTTTTGAAATTCTCTTTGATTCAGCCATCCTCAGGGCTTTATCCTTCTCTACCATTCTCTCTACTGCCAATTTAAAATAACATTCTCTTGAAATCAGTGCAATGTCAGGAGAAATTCATCAGCACCGTAGGTGCATGTTTCCCAGATGTATATAAACCTACTACATTTGGCAGCAGTAAATTGATTGCATTTAAAAAACCTGGGGTAGTTGAATACTCCGTGGTGTCCAGCTTGGCTACAGCATGGAATATAAAGTAATTTTTTAAGTTTCTTTCAGCTCTGTTTTAGATGAAAAAAAATTAGGTGCTGACTCCATAATTCCTGGTTTTTGATTTACTCAGATTTTCCTAATGTGTAAACCATATCAGAGCTTTACAGGCAGGGACAGAGTAAAATAATCCTAATCTCTATTGAGATTTGATCAGAAATGTTAATTATTTGTACATGCTTCCTCCTAATAAGCAAGCTCTTACACTTTTAAACAGGGAAAAAATCTTGATTTTAAAAATATTTATCAGTCTGATCTATGTGGTGAAATATTCGCCCCCCTTTAATATCATCAGTGCTGCATGCTCTAAAAATGTCTCCATTTCATTAATTTGTGATATACTGCTACCCTGGATTCTTTTAAGGTGGCTTTAGCTTCTGCCATACATATTTTACTGCTTTAAATTATAGATATAGGACTGTTGCCTAGTTAATTTCCTCTGGTTAGGAAAATATATTTCTGCTCTCCTGGCATTGCATAAAGTGATATGTGGGATTTGCTATATTTTTTAGCTGATTAAGTTTTGCATTTCTACTATTACTGCTTATGAGACCTCAAGTAAAAGTACGTAAAGGAAGGAGAAGTTTTATAGTATATTTCAAAGTTTCATTTAACTATAAATTCCACCACTAAGCCCTGCTACAAGACTTTTCCATTACCTTCTTGGATAGTCTGGCTATCAACTTCTTTCTAATTGAAGCATGAAAATAATATGAACTCAAAGTCATGAAGCTATAAGGCAGGTATTAGTAAAAATGATACCAACTAATAAAATGTGACAGAAAGTTGTTTGCTGCTAAAACTCGGGGACATTTTTTTTTTTTTTTGCAAGTCCTTATTAATTAATAGCACATTGATTGTGGTCTAAGTATGTGTCAAAGGATGGCACTGAAGATTTTAAACAGCCTAACAAAACCACTGCTTGTTTGTTAGTGAAGCTCCACATGCTCTTTTATTTGCAAAGCTGATGTAGAAAAGAAATTACTTAGAATTCCAGTAATAATTGAGTCGTTTAATGCTCAGTGAATTATTTCCCATATCACTGGGTATTAATCCACCCATTTGCCCACAATAATATGAGATAACTGGGGGAGTCAGAATCTCACTGCTCAGCAAGGTAATAGACCCCAAACGGTTTGTCTGAACCCACAGTACAAGAATTTCCCTGCCATAAAAATAAAATGCTAAAATCTCAGCTCAAAGTGAAATTCCCATGTTGTCTCTCTTAGCTGAACCATAAAGCTACAGGAAGAAGTTTGTTCCAGACTTGATGAAACTTTAGCAAGATGATTGTACTAACAGAGAGCAGAAGGAGGACGTGGACTCTTTTTCCCTTTTTTGTGCCATTAGGTTGGCTTCAGCTGTCCTGAGGTTAATTAGGAAATTTTACTATATCCAATTTCTCATCTTTACAGTATCTGAAGAGCTGTAAGAATTTCCATTTGCTGTGATAAGGAGAAATAATATTGTTGCTTGAAATTACTCATTCATGCAGATCAGTACCTTTCTAATTCTCAGTTATACTTCTGCATTTGCCAGAATAATAATTGCAGGCATGCCTCCTACTCCACTGTATTTTCCCTTCCCTTACTCCAAGAGAATAAGTCCTCTCTGGTCTTTCTACCAGTCCCCTGACCTGTCTCCACCTGTGTCCCCAAACATCACCCACATCCATCTAATATATCCCAGTTTTGAGTTCTACTGAAATGACACTTTTTTGATTCAATAATGAAACCAGAACTTTATCCCCATTTGGTTACAGAATGTTTACTTTTAGTAAGGCTGTTTCATCCCCACCTTTGCATTTAAAAAAGTGACCTTTTTTTGGATACATGTAGAAGAAGTGATATTTGCAAAGTCAAAATAAGACTGCAGAGAAGATATTCTAAAGGCTAATCCATTACTTTTGAAGAAAAATATCAAGCTTTACCACAATCCCTTATTATTATTCTGGGTCACCATGGTGTTTCCATGCACCTTGGCATGTCCCTTTAATTGGATCCTTACATGGGAAGGTCCGGCACAGTTGCATTGAAAGCTGACATTTCTAACTAACTGACCTTTTCAGGCCCAGTGACACTCCTATAATGATTATCCTCTAGCATTGTTTGGACACAATACCACATACTTCACAGCACATAAAGAATATGTTCTTTGAGAACTATTCAAAATACCCAATCTCAAGTTAGCAAAATGAGAAAATTGGGTGCAAACATTCATCAGACTGTTATTGTGCAGGTATCGATTTGAATGCCCTTTCATTTCTCTGGGAAAAAGTGTTGTATTATAGAGCTCTAAATTAACTTCTGTTCTGTTTTTTTCCCCCAGTAAGTATAAAAAGGTCAAATTCATTCATAAGGCTGAATAGATTTGCAGGATATAAGCAATAAGATAGCAATCAACCTTCAAATAACCTTTAAAGAGACAGTATCTTTTCTTATGAACAGTAATTGATCTGCTCATTAAGTCACTGGGCACTGTTTGGGGCTCACCTGGGCAAAAATGTGTGAGACCTGTGATGAAAGGATGTCAGCTACAGCAAAACAGGAACAAATCCTCACGTGGAAATCTAAATATTTTACAGGTTTTGAAGGGTATAAAGTTGATGAGAGGATTGATATCACAGCATGAATTCCTTGACTTTACTGTTATAAGGGTGAGTGTAAAAGACGTAGAAAAGACCTCAAAGTGTGAATTTGGTATTTGTGAGGATGACAATTGTAGCATGTTCATACCTGCCTGAAACCTGGATACATCTTCAACTTGCCTTTTGGATTCAGTGGCTAATGTGGGAGGGTTTTTTATATATACACATACAAGGAGGGTTTTATATATATACATTTTATATAGATACATGGACTGACCACTGCCTCTGGTCAGTCCATGCATAGGGGGTGCACATATAGGGGACCCAGCCAGGCATTGTTCTTCTGTTAAATTCAGTCAGATTGTCAAATAATGGCTTTCTGTGCACCATAGGGGCTTTGGGGATGTCTGTTGGGGTTAATCATCTCTGCCTGCACAGACATAAAACCCATGTCCAGGGTTGGTACAGTGCTGACTCCCTGGGTGCTCCCTCCTGTCACCTCCAGTGAGCTGTGGCTCTGCAGCTCCTCTTCTGTAAGCAGGAGCTGCTGAAGGACTGATGGAAATTTCTTCAAGGGAACAGTATCTAGCCAGAGACTCGCTCAAAGTGCTGGGATTGCCAATTTAAGATAGCAATCAGAAGATTAGTGTTCTGACCATGTCCATATTTCATTTCTGCATGTAAATCCACGTTATGTTTCTAGTGTTATTTTTATGAATTGCACATAGGCTGAGGACTATCTGTGCATAATTGATTACAGTGAGTTGTCTTGGTTCTTATCTTTGATCAGAGTTTTCAGAAGCAGCAAGTATCCCAGGTGACAAGGCTTTTTATGCTGTAAATGTTTGCACATAATACTTTCTGTTTTACTTCACAATGTGCAGAATGAGCATCTCACTAGTTTAGAGGGACTGAAAATGAGCAAGTCTGTGCACAGGTGTATTGTGCTCCTCTTTTTGTGTAAGCTTAGGGAAAAGTTAAAATAGAAACTTTTATTCTCATAAACCCCTTATTTCTTCACTATCAGATGCTTCTAGAAAGGATGGAAAGCTTTCTTCCTTTTTAATGAAATTTTAATTTTCAAGGTCACCTGTCACTCTTCACTTAGGCACATTTCTTCTTGCTGAGTGACCTGAACAAGACTAAGTGGAAATCAGTGTATTAAATATCTAGAAGGCAGCAGAGGATTACATTGACACTACAAAATAGAACACAGTGCAGAAATGCATGAGCCAGCAGAGCCCTGTAGAACTGTGCTGCAGCCTCACCAGTGTGGGGACAGATGTCTCCAAGCCCCATTACTTGGGTGCTGTGACAGACAAGCCCCAAGTCCTTTTTTTCACTGGCTTTAAGGTGCTGTCATTCCAGTGCAACTGAATTGCACCTGGGCCTGAATCTTAGCTTGTGTCTTCTTTTTTAATCTAGGAAGGCACATGCAGCAACTGTGCTTCATTTCTATTTAAGCAGCATCCAGGTTGTCCCCCAGTCCACAGGGGTGTCATCCTGCTGGGTGTAGTGACACCGAGCTGCTCCTGAATAGTTGGCAACTTAAGCAGACAAAGCTCAGGGCAGTGGATGGGAAACATGGAAAGGGAATGTCAAATATAAATGTTATTTTCTTAGAACTGTGTCTCTTTGCTTCCCCTTCCCTCCAATCTCTGATGTAACAGAAAATGGCAAAAACAGTGGTGATTATACAGCAACAACCAGTAGGATTGAGGAAGAAGGGAGCTGGAACTGCACAAAGGATTTTTTCCTAAGCTCATTTGTTTCTAAGGATTGCCAGTGGGCTCATTTTTTTTTTTTGTATGCATAACATTTCTGTTAAAGCAGTCAGCCAAGGTCACAGGGAAACCCACAAGAAAGGATAACCCAGAGCCCTTATTATTATTTTGAGCTTGTAACAAAGGAATTTTTAGTAGAGATTTGAATGGGGAAGGTGTGCTCGTTCTGTGAATTCAGACTGTAAGTGCAGCATAGGCCACGGTGGAAAAGAGACTCGTTCATCACACAGCTCAGTGCAGTTTTGGAGGGAGTCATTTGAGCTGCTGCTAAATGAGATAACGTGAGGTCTGTTAGGCAGTAGTAGCACTGCAGTGTCCTTAAGAAGCGGGTTAAAGGAAGGTGAAATATTGTTTTAACACCACAGTCTGCTCCTGACGTTGCACAAGACCCTGCACTGCACTGCAAAGATGCTGTGAGTGCCAGGACAGAGAGTGCTGCCAGAGGAGCCAGGCAGAGGAGGGGAGGGGGCACAAAGCAGAGAGGATAAGGGGGGAGGCAACATAAACCAGAGTCACATTTCTGGGCCATATGAATCAAAATGAAAATAACTGTTTTCAAAATACCTAGGAGATAGCAGGAGATTGTGTTATTCTTGATGCTTTATTATATTACCTGCCCTGTTGCACAGCTGCATCCCTTGTCCTTATCCCCTGGGGACTAATGGAAGGAAGGAAGGAAGAAAGGAAGGAAGGATTATCTGTAGAGACCCTGATTTTCTTGCCCATCCTCCAGGGAGCCTCACAGTGATGCAAAATTCTTCTGTGCTGCTGCCTGTCCCCTGTGCTGAACCCATCTTCCTTCCAGGGACTGTGAGGGTGTAGGACCTCTGGTTGGATGCAAAAGGAACCCTCCCTGCTGCACGTTTACTTAGGGATCTGAACCAGAGCACCTAAATTGAAGCTGACTTGGACCAAACACTAATTCTTGTCAAAGGCTGGATAAGCGGAACAGCGGAAGTTTCACGCTGATCCTGAACTGAACCTCTCACTCCAGGAGATGGGCTCGAGTTTTGTTATCCCAGCACTCAAACACCTCTCTGTATACTGGGAAACTTTCCTAAATGGTCTCCTTTGGGCTCTGGGCTGGACCAGCAGCAGCACCACAGCCAAGCAAGGCACTCCCACCTCTGGGGGACACCTCTGCCAGGGTGCTGGTTTGCACATTGGCTATGTGGCCACTTGTGGCACCCCAAACAATGCCTCTGGAAGCAGAAACCGTGATGTTTGTACCCAGCAGGAGCAGAGCTGCCAGGTAGCAGTGCTGCTGCTCACAAATATAGACCGTGGAGGTGTCAGGCTGCCCTGGCAGTGAGCTCTCCCCATGGCCCGGGCGGCTCGGCCGTGGTGCTCAGGAATTATCTGTGGGGTATTACTCTCCCAAGGCTTCGTGTTATAGTTCTGTTTTCTTCACCTTCAACCCCACAATGGATTATGGCCATACTTTCTCTTATAACTAAATGCTCCTCTGTCCTTTGACAAAACAGATTTGTGTCTTTTCATAGCTTTCTGTAGAGGGCTAATAATACATGGGAAAGCTTTACTGCCCACAGGAGACTTTGCCTAGCCGTAATAATAAGAAATGCCGTTGAAAAGTCATGATCAATGTTAATTCAGTTATTTTTCATTTTCTTTTTTCTTTTTTTTTTTTATAATGAAATCTTCTACTTTATGCATTTTATCCAGTGCTACCCTATGAATTGCTTGTTGGAGAGAGGGGTCATTGGTTATAAAAATGAGTTCTTGCTGTTCGTCCTCATACGAAAATAGCAATATTTTGAAATGATGAATGTAAGGGAGGAAAAAAAAAAAGGTGGACTCTTGGATGTACAAAAGATGTAAATATTGTTTTCCAGGTTTTATGGTTCCCAGATGCCTCCTCTAATTGCATAGCTAACCCTGAGTTTATTAAGTTATTTTCCAGAGTCAAACTCATTTGTAAACATGTCAGAATAAAAGCTAAATTTAAAAAACAAAACCTTTGGATTAGAACTCTGGAGTGATAAACAAACTAATTTAAAATGTATTTGCATGTAATTTACATGTGCCAAAATAGGATTGCATGTGGTTTGTAAATACAGGTCTTGAATCTATTTAACATTACAGAATAGCACAGAAGAAATTAATTGTAGCTCAAAAAAAAAGAGGTTAAAATAATAAAAAGATGGCTTAAAATGGCCCATGTTTGAATGTGATTCAACATGCAGAAACTGGTGAGGAGAGATAAGCACGCAGGGAAAACTGTAAATTCTAGCAGCAACATCTGTAGTAGTTAGTTACTATGTTTTATAGCAATTCCTTACTTCCCCCCATGGACATTACCATGGCAGACAGCATATTTATTATTCACTTTCTGCAAGAGATGTTTGCCTAGCACAGCCTTAAACATAAAGTCTGTTTCCTTTCTTTTAATGTTCACTTACTCAAAGATGATGTGAGCTTCCATTTGAAGCCTCTGGGCCAGTCTGACCCATAGGCTTTGGCTCAAGATAACAATTTGTAATTATCTGGGCTATTGCAGTGGTACCAAAGGATCCATCAGCAGGTAAATCTTTTGCTGGGTGCAGTCCCCATCTGGAAAAGACCTGAATCCTTCATGTTTTTTCCACCTGAAACACATCACAGAATCGCAGAATGGCTTGCACTGGAAGGGATGGTAAATAAATCATCATGTTCCATGCCCTGCCATGTGCAGGGAGGACAGCCTTCCCCTAGATCAGCTTCCTCAGGGCCCCCTATATGTCAAAAGTCAGGGTGGAGTACATGGTATCACCCCATCTCTGCCTTCTGTTTCCAAACTTTGCAGGCTAGGGGGAAATATCACCTGTGGAGAGATCACCAGAGGCAGAGGGAGTGACAGCAGCCTTGAGACTTAGCAGGTCTTGCTTTGGCTCCTTGGCCACTGCTCCTGCTGTCAGTGCTGAAATGTATTTGTATTCTGGGCCTTGGGATTAAAGCAGCTGTGTTTGGAGGGAAGAGGAAATGCTCTCTGGATAGAAAGGGATTGAGTAAATGCAAATGTAAGCCCTGAGTTTAATAGTACGGGATTGCATTGCTGGAGTTACGGGGGAAAGAATGCTTTATTTACTATAAAAATATCTGTAATGCATGTTTTGTGGCTTGCCTTCAAATGCCATGGAATATCCCTTCCTATATTCACAGCATAGCAGCCTGGGGCTTAAAAGTGGCAGCAAAGTGGTCCTGCAATCTTTGCTGTAAGAGGGTCTGTAAAGCTGGTCAGTGCTCAGTCTCACT
Organism: Certhia americana; assembly: GCA_018697195.1. Lineage (NCBI taxonomy): Eukaryota > Metazoa > Chordata > Aves > Passeriformes > Certhiidae > Certhia > Certhia americana. Next base: position 7,725,395 of record CM031864.1, read on the forward strand.
TTTTTCCAGACCTGGCTGAGAATAAGTAGCAATGTAAGGATTTCTCCTCTGAATCCTGGGATATTTTTTCTTCACTGGATTATTTCATGTGTTTTATTTAATTTTTTACACAAAGGGGAGGAAAAAACAGAGTAGGGAAATGCAGACTTTATGGAATAGGAGGCTGAGCTTTGTGGGTGTATTTGTTATTCAGCATTTTGTTTGAGCACCATGGAAGAATATTATCAAGGAGGACCAGAGGTCAGGAACCTTTCCATACATTTTTCAGGTCATAATACTTCTATTTCAATGTGCAGATAAATGCTGCTAAATATTTTCTTGTACTTCTTATCATTTTATCTCTGGAAGAAATTAATTGTAGCTTGAAGAAAAGGGTTTATTTCCCACTTGGCTGTGAGCCATTTTGTATATCTGCTTTAAATGTTAATTATTAATTAGGATATAATCTATTTAAATCTATTTAGCTGTCCATTTCTTCCAAAGAAGGCAGCTGGATGAAACAAGAAACATGCATCATTATAGAGATGATAAATTAGGCTCTTATCCCAGGAGAAGACAGTTCCTCAACACCAGGGCTGAGATATACCAGGGAGTGGAGGAACCTCCCAGCCTTGTCTACTTGATGCTGGATACGGAGAGTGAGGATACCAAGATGGATTTTATAATTAAATTATTGGTAGTGAGGGAACATCACTCCTGTAACATTCATTCTAATGGAGTTATTGCTGCTGGGGAATGGACTTAGTGGGAGGTTGAGTGGTTTCAAGTTGTATTGGAAAGTGAGGAGCTGGAAAAACAATAGCAGGTGATAAAAAAAGATAAAAATACAACAAGCAACGAAACTCTTTTGCATGTATCCCAAGTGTGGCAGATTTCTTCCATGAGCATCAGTGAAGCTGCAGCATTTGTATGTCTTACAAAATATGAATGAATTTGCTATTTTGGGAGAGTGAAGGTGGGATATGTATCTTCATAGATATGAATGGCTTCTTGACAGAAAATATGTCATGGCTACCTTAATCAACTGAGTCCTGAAGGTGAAATGTGGGGCTGGCAATTAGCACCAATGACCAGCTGTGAAAACAGGAATTTCTCTCATTTCTTTTAATTATATTTTTGTTCAAATATTTACATATTTTATCTCCTATTTATTGTAAACTTTATATCAACTGCAAAGGAGACACTTTGGATTAAATTTTGTTTATTTGTGTATTTAGGTCTTTATTTGCCAAGTTAAATGCAAAACAGAGCCCTTGTTTATAGGAACACTATCTATATGGACTTATCTATAGGAACAGTTGAAAAGCTGGGCACTAGACTGCAGAGCTCATCAGTGTAGCTTCAAACTTTTCCCAGGAAACAGCAGAGGGACTTTGGAAATCTGCAACATGTTCCTGAAACTTTAAACCATACCATTGTGTTACCTGAGGCAGCTCCGTGGGTCACAGATCAGTGGCTGGGAAAGCCAGAACATTTTCTCCCGTGTTTTATCTGTTTCCATTGTTCATAGATGATCAGTTCCAGAAAGAAACACCCTGTCCATGCTGGTATTACCTTTCAAAAATTACCCCACTGGAGCACAGACACACAGCCCAGCTCAGATGCACGTGCAGATGCTGTGGAGTTACAATTATGTTTGTGGCACTGACGATAATATAGCTTTGACTTTTTTTTTTTTTTTTTTTTTTTTTAATTGTAACTGAAACTGTCGTGTGCTCTTGTGACACATTTGAACTTTTGTTCTGTCCAGGACTTAGGCAGGCAGCTCAGGCAGATGGTCCATTTAGGATCCAGAGCCAGAATACTGGCATATTCCTGATTTCCTTCAAACGTGGCTGGCAAGAGTGACATTCAGCTGTGATGGACTTACCTTGGACAAAGAAATCCAGAAAGGCACTCCCTGCTCATGGGATTGCATTTCATGATATAGAAGCTGAAAGCTCCTTAAAATGAAATGGATGCTATGCCCAATTTCTGTGCAGTTGTCCTGACCTGAGGAATTCTTACCCCTCAGGAGTGACATCCCAGAGCCTCTGCAGACATCTCAGGGCACAAAAGCAGTCAAAAATACAGAGTGTTTGATATCAGCGAAACTAAAGGATAAATTAGATGTAACAATGCACAGCTCACAAAATAGGTGGCAGAGCCAGCAGAGGTACTCTGAAAGACAATGAGGATGATCAGTAAAATGACTTCACCTGAAAAGAAATCAAGTAGAACTGTGATTTTTTGTTTTTTTTCCTGTAGGATCTGCCACTATGGGATGGCTCTTGAACAGAGTTTCTAAAGTTTATGAAGTTTCTTTTCATAGTTAAAGATGCTGCATCCACTGCTGCATAACTGTATTTTGAGCCACATGATGGTGGATAAATACAGCAATAAATACGAGTTACTACTGGCCCAAGGATCATAACAAGTTTATATTCATTAAGGGAGAAGAGAAGGCTGTACGATGGTGTGTTTGAGAAGGACTAAATTCCCATAGCTGTAGAAATTTCTTAGCAAATATTTGAACAGAAACTTTTCTGTTCTTTTTCCGTGTGGGTTTTTTTTTTGTTTGTTTATTTTTGTTTTTTGGTTTTTGGGGTTTTTTTAAGAAAATGTATTAATTGTGTATCTCCAAAGCCACATCCCTTGACATGAAAGAAAACAAATTTAGCTAAAAAATCCGTTATGGTTCAGTGGTACAATGAAGAAACCATTTAAAATTAATAACAAATGTTTAGCCTTAATGGGAATAGGGGACATAAGTAGCTTTCAAGTATAAATAGGAGAAGGGAAGAAAATAAGGGGGGAAAAAAGAAAATAAAAGACGTTAAGGAAAAATCCATGTGGGCAAAACTAAAAATTCTAGTTTAGTATATTTTCTGGGATCTCTTTAATTCTAAATAAACTAAAACTCGAGTTCAAAATAATAATGTTCAAAAGGCCAATGTGCCTGGTAAGCGGTTCTTTTAGTTTCTGTCACCTTGGGGTAAAATGCTTTCAAGTCCAGTGTAACAGAGGGGGATTTTGTTGGGGATAAACACTCTGAAAACAGAAGTACAGGAGTCCTAGAGGAGCTGAGAGACCCAACACTCTGATAAATAAATGTGGCTTGGAAATGGGGGCTTGCCATTTTATTGTGTACTCAGAAAGGCAGCTCATATGACTCAGGTTAGCACAGACTGGTATTTTGACAACAACCCCCAGGAAACTAATTAAAGGGCTGATGAAGGTTTAGTTAGCAAAAGTTAAATACTAATGAAAGGCAGTCAGTGCTTTGAGAAAAAGGATTTGTCAAACAATTCTTTTTGTCCTTTGAGTCACATATATGGTTGATGAAGCTGCATAAACTTTTTAAGGTATTTGATTTAGTGCCTTACAGCCTTTTAAAATATAGAATGCATTAAATGTGCTAAAGTTCAGTCAACTGACACATCTCACACTTCACTCATCATGAGGGAGCCTCACTTGAATGGGGCTCTCTTTAATGGGTTCCTTTCATGGTAATGGGCCCAATGCAACCTCTAATGATGATTTGTCAGTGATTAAAACTCTTCACTGTTGAGTGGTAAAGAAAGATGTAGAAAGGTTTGTCACACAGTGCAACATTGATCTCCTGACTGGCTGGATCTTTCACACAATTCAGCATAGGAAAAACCACTAGATTTCTGTTTCTTAAAGTCAGCAATGCAGCCAAAGCCTGTTTGATGGAGCAGTATTGAGCAAAAGAACTTGGGATTGTGTTTGTCTAGTAATTAAGCTGGATGAACCCTGAAAATATATATATATATATATATATATATATATATATATATATATATTCAAACAATTTTTTCTTTCTTTTATGGAATATACACAGGGACACAGAATGGATCAGAATATCAAAACTATATCTCAAAATATTTCATACCTCAATGCGTGCTATTTTGGCTTCCACTTACAAAGAAAAGGCATTGAAGTATTGGAATTTGAGAAACCAGTTTAAATTATAAAACTTCAAACTCAGTTTAGGTCATCAAAAGTGAGACAGGGAGATGCTGTAATGCACATTTGAAGGTAGGTTCTGAGCCTACTGATCACATCTGTGTAACTGTTTTTTTAAAACAGACAATTTCCAAACCACATATGTAATTTGCCTTTTGTAGAGCAGCCTTTCATGCACGTGCCTGTTTGTGCTACACAAATGGGAGAACTGCAATCCAAAGTTTTAATGGCACACACAAAGTAAGAGGTCAATTTCTACAATAAGAACATATTTACAGCAGAAAACTGTCAAAAGGTATTTTGTCTGTCTCTTACAATCAGGGCCACAATCCCATGGCAACAGGCAAAGGTCTTTTGTACAGCCTGATATGAAATTTAAAGCAGAGTATTTACAGTAATATCAACTGCACTGGGTGGGGCATGAGCTGGACTGGTGTTCCCCAAGGCTGCCTGAAATTATATGGGCTTGCTGTGGAGGGGTGAAATCATTGCTTGACTGGGTTTAGAATCAAGTAAGTAAATAATTTACAGCTTTGTTTTGCTCAGAATCTCTCTGTAGTGCTCAGACAGTGTCGAAACAGGCAAAGCAATGGAGATGGATTTCTGGGAAGATCTGCCCTTTAGTCAGAGGAGATAAACATATCCAAGTGCTACCAGGGTGTGATCACGGAGAAGAGTTATGACAGTGGAGAGCACTAGAGTTAGAAAATCTACCAAGGAGAAGTGGTAACAGTCAGAGTTTAGTAGAAATTGTGAAGTTTTAGAATAGAGCCTATGTAGTTCCAACACAAGAGTAGAGCTCACAAGGCAGCTCTCAAACATGCAGTGCATTTTTTCATGACTTCAAGGTGACCAATTACACCATGTAAACCAGTTAAAGTATTTCATGTTGTGTTAAGCAAGAAAGGCAGAGACGAGAACAGGGAAGCAAAGCACAATAATTCATCTGCTGAAGTACTCTGAAGTTAATAGATCTACGTGGACAAATGAGATGGTGTTTAAAATGCCCCAAAATGGCTGGATGTGACATAGCATTGAGCAGTCTGCCAAAAATGACATTTCTGTTGTACTTCCCTCCTCTTCCACTTTGAGTGTCCAGTGTGATGAAATACCCCTGGAAATCTTTGGGCTAATTTGCAATATCCCAGGAAAGCAAAACCTGTTGCAAGTGTGGCGAATAAGGAGTGAACAGAGCAGATCTGCTTCTGGAAAAAAAACATATTACTCTTATTTCGTATGTGAAATTCTGACAGTATCATAAAATTTAAAGATCAAACAAAGTGGGGAGCTCACATTGCTAAAATAATAACATGGAAGAAAATCACTTGCATGGGGTTCAACATTACTTTTCCACTTACCTTTCTATTTGGGTGGTTGGAAGTTTGTGTTTCGCCTTAACAAGGCAAAAGAATTTAATGGCTTTATATTGTTTGGAGTGGAGTGAGTGCCTGCAGGCTTGCTTGATGAGTAATGTGACATCCTGAGGAAATGTACAGCAAATTTCAAACAAAATCCTTATTAGTAGTGGCAGTTACCTCCTGGAATAGGATTGATTTGAAATCCCTGTAAGGATAGTGCTCTCCTCGCTCAGCCAACTTGACAAATAAGAGCATTTCTTAGGAGTTCATATTCAAGTTGTGGTGGAGGTAATAGAATTTAACTTTCAGATTCAAGACAATTAAAGCAATGTACTGAACATCATTGCGCCTGAGACATTTATTTTAAAAGTTACACATACAGCCCTTTCCTATTCCAAATCCAATAAAAAAGCTGATTTTTCTTCACATCCTTAGAGTGGTTATGAACTGGAATTCAAAGATTGGGGATGCTCCCAAAGAACAAGAGCATTTATTGTGGGAATCCATGTTTTTTCTCAGCTCAGAAACCAGAAAATCATTTTGATCCATCCTCTGCCATACTCTGGAACGTGACAGGAAGAATGTTGAGATAGTCTGGACTATTTGACAACAGCAATGTGAAGCAGCAGACATGTTATTTTGCAAAGCGTTTTTCAAAAAAAAAAAAAAAAAGTCATATGTGAACAGTGTAATAACAGCCTTGACAGGAATCAAAACAATCTGCAGTATTTGTTTTATTTCCCATCAGCCACTACTTATGTCACCGCAACAAGAAGTGAAAAGTACCAAAATGTTCATTCCTCTTTGCCCCATGCAACTGAAATATCTGAAAACATTTATGTTGAACATGCAAAAAACTGGAGTGGAGACAATTGAGATAAATACTCGGAGTTAATCCCAACTCCTGTTGCTCAAGCTGTGTTTAGATTAGCAAATTGTATGGACTGACAGAATTGGATTTTTAGAGCAGAACATTTGTCACTGAAGACATGACTATACCTACTCTGTGCATTCCTGAGGTTTTCCCATTGGATCAGCTCTCATGTGCCTGGAATGCCTGTTGGTGATTGGAGCACATCTTCTAATTAAATTTCATCCAAGGGGAATCCATTCTGTGTGCTCCAGGATTGCTCTGTGATGTGAACCAAAGCATGAGATGCAGACGACAGGCTTCAAAATTTAAAATGCTTAGGATGTCATATGGAGGAAATAAATGTTTCATTAACTTACTAGTTGTCAAACATGTTTATCTCAAATTATTCTTAACTCAGGGCACCACCAAAATGCACTCGAATTGATTTGGGTATTGTTTAATTTAGTGAGAGAAAAATCGCTGTTAACAAGGTAAAATAGCGGCTGTTATTGTAATGCATCATGTGGAAAGGCAAGGCAAGCACCTAAGTATTTGCTGGTTTGTATTTTGAACAATATTTAGTAGTTACCTTTACTGCTGGAAGGTTGGACTTCTGCATTTGATAAACAAAATGATGTTGCCATTGAATGTGAGGCCATTCAGAAATGCTAATTAATACAGCTCAATGAAATATGTCCTCATGTCCTGAATTCTTTTACCTGGAAGTATATTTTACTATTTTACCATTTTAAAAAGGCCAATGATAATCAGAATGGACAAATGACATGAGAATAACAGACTCACTAGCTTTCTAAGAATTTACACGTTTCTACCCTGCAATTTGGCTGCAAGCCTTGAAAGTTGCATGCAATATTTAAAGCTTCAGCCTGCTGTGAGATCTGTATGGTAAAAGCCTTTTGTGGGTGGATCCTTGAGCGTCCAGAAGCAGTCTTTTCTCCTAAAAACTGGCAAAACAAGATTCTAAGTTGTTGGGGTTTTTTCATTTTTCTGTTTTGAATTAATATCACACTTTTATATGATGTATTTGCTATAGCCTAGCATGAAAACCTTGAAGAACTGTCATATTTCATTCACCAGGGCTTGATAAGCAGTGTCCCAGCATACTACAACTCTCCACTGCCGAATGCATTTTTCCTCCTGGGAAAGGACTGACATCGGTTGGTGCTGGAAAGGAGATGGATTCTGTTCCCGAAAGTTAGTGCTTTGTTTTTGTGGAACTCACAGTAATCAATTCATCTCACTTCAAGAACGATTTGATAAGTATCCTTGATACTTTCTTGGCTTCTCTGTGAATTACTTTTAGAGGTTTCCCCATTGTGAAGCACTTTTTTCTCCCCTTAAACTTGTATGAATTCTCACTGAACAGTGGGAAGGTATTTTTTGTTTTGCCTGCAATGGGGCAAATGGTCAAAAATTTGACCAGGGAGTGGATTCCATACAATGAAAAGTGGGGGTGTTTGCATTGTATTATTCATTCATCTGTTTAGCTTTGATTCCCTAAATGATCTGTAAGGAGAGCATCTAGTTGACAGAAGCCTGAAGTAAAGCCAAATGAGAGATTGATTTACCCCAGAAATTCTGCTCTGTTTAGCAGATTTGTTTGTATGACTTTTCACTTGGTAGCAGTCTTTTACTAGTTGGTATAAACAAGGTCCAACTTCCAGGGTTACTCTGTGTTTGTATAAGGGCTCTAGATTTTTACACACTGGATATCAGCTTTTAGAGTGTGAAGACCTCATTCAATGACACACCAAAGTCACTGTCTTCTGAAAAAGCTGGTACATTTAAAATCTCTGAGAACATTTCTTCAGTTTCATCACAGCATTGGTCTTCTCAGTGGCAGACTTGAAAAAATTTAACAGGGTAACCTAACACTTCCAGCACGGTGTTAGAAGAAAGATGCTCCTGTGCATAAGAAATAGAAATAACATTATGTAAACGATACTTCTTATCCATAGTTCCTCTGGACTCTGGGTTATTCTTTGAATTTTAACAGAGAGTATGCTGAATGCTGGCAAACAATTAAATTATGGTTACCTTTGTAATGTCTCTTCTAGGCTCTGTTTGTAAAACATGCCCTCTGGTTCTTCTCTTATTATTGAATGGATTTGCAGAAAGCCAGGCAGTCCAGAAATTTCCAGCAGTGGAGTGTGGTGTGTTCATGCCCAGAACAGACAATTCGAGGTCCTGGCAGGCCAAACATGCCCCAGTGTGCCTCCACTCCTCCCCTGAAGGAGACAAGCTGGAGGAGGAAGAGGACAATCCAGCCCTTGTGCTCATTCAGCCCCTGGCCTTTTCCCCCAAGGCTGTCAGCAAGGGTGTTAATTAGCGTCAATTGTGACAGCCAGGAATAGGACCTGTGCCACAAAAGCATTTGCTGAACTACTCTGCCAGCAAACAGCCCACAGATGGACATGACTTTCATTCACCACCAGGCTCCAGGCTGGGCTCTGAAGTCATGGCAGACCTGAAAAAGTTGTCTAATGTATTGATATTCCCATGGACTCTACTCTCTGATATTCCTTTGTTTTAGAAGAGATACAGGAAGGCTGAAGTTCACATGTTTCATTTTCCAGTCTCAGTCCTTTCCCTCCCTGTGGCACACTACTTTGCAAGTGCTTCAGTACTGATGAGGATATTTTCTCAAAGGCGTCTGATGCCTCTCTTTTTCAGGGATCAAAGGAAGGAATAATCTGGATTTTTGCAAATGGATACATGACAACATTGATGTCATATCATCAGTGAATTGCAGAGCTAATGGGCTTCATCTGTTTCAGAGGCTATTCTAATACTAATGTGCTTTTACGCCTTAAAAAAGTCCATGACCTAAATACAAATAGGAAATACAGTATGATTTTGCTATTTTGTTATTGAGAGATGCAAGGTTTTCTGGCCTACCCTGGATTTTCATGTCCTAGTTTAGCTTCACTCTTGTCCATTTTTTTTCTCTTTACTGTTTTCTGCAGTCTCTGGCACTATCATTTCAATCCATTGATTCTTTGGGATCACCAGATACTGAGGTCTCATTTGTACTCCTCTCCACCTGTTTGAATGGTAATCAGAGACCCCAGCTGCCAAGCTCTGCAATATTCTGCTCAGTTGAGGATTGTGATTGGCATCAATGCAGATTTCATTTACTTATGCTGGCAGCTCTCACACTACCACTGGGCTTGCTATAGGTGCAGACACAAGTGTTCTGGTCATTTATTCCTTTTACATAGTCTAAAAACATGTAGAAAATGTGCCCAGGCAAGTTGTTCCTCCATCCAAATTTCCTTTATTAAAAAGGCATGCCATTTCAAGGTGGAGGCATGCAATCCTGCTCCTCACTTGGCATCACGTCCCAGTGCTGGCGGAGATGTTTGTGCTGCCCTTGGCATTCCTCAGCTCTGTTTTTCTCTATCACTCTTGGGGTGGCTTTGGCAGCTGCACGGGCCAGATGCAAAGCTCTCACCTCTTTTCCAGCAGAGGCATATGAGGTCTGTGTAAAAAGCTTTCTGGCAGAGGCTCTGCATTCTGCCTGGCTCTGCTTTGCTTCCCCAAGATTTGCTCCTCACCCTCTCTTCTTGTACCATCTTCTGATCCACAAACAAGTGTGAGGAATTCAACTGCACGGGCTGGAGCTTTGGAGAGAAAGCAGCTCACCTAAGGCGCACAAAGAGCCCTATTAGTGCCCGTGTCTGCTCCATTTCTGATGTATAAACAGTTACTTTGACATTTAATGAATTTGTCATCTTATATCTTGGAAGCACAGCAGCACCATGCACTTCTTTAGAATAAGCAGTTCTCTTAGCAGAAAGATTAATAATGCCTGCTTGCAAGTATGGGTTTGCTGGTCTTTAATAAGTAGTGAGCTCATACTACAAATTTTCCCCTGATGAAGACACTTTAATAGTCTCTTTCTCCATGAGTGGTCTGCCTGTTTTCATTAAATGTGAAGGAACCTCTGATTTTGCAGGCTACTGCCCTTTGTCTAAGAGCTTGAAATTGTTCAACAGGTTCAAGAGTTACTGTAGGCATGCATACTCCAGGGGGAAAAAAAAAACTAATGAGAAATACAGTTTTCTTTAATCTGTCAAAACAGTCAGCAAAAATTCAAACAGGCTATTTCTGACCTCTGCCAAGCTGACACTGTCCTGGAGCATTTGTGCTGGCAAACATCAATATCCTTCATGATTTCTCTCCAATGCTAGTTATTACTAAATGTTCCTCTTGTTAACAAATAATAAAGATCTACCTTCAGAAGATTTTGACAAAGTTAGTGAAGTTGGCAGCCTAACACTTTATTTTGGGATATTTTACTTAAATAACCATGAAAAGTGCTGTCTTCACTTGCTGTACCTGTGAAACTTTATGCTCCCACTGAAATTCAGAACTTAAAATTTCATTCATAAATCCATTCCATAGTGGCAAAGGAGCTGGCCAGCAGCTCCCCTATCCTTGCATGAGTAGAACATTTGGAAAAGTGGGGAATTTTCTGCAACTTGATGGTTGTTTCTCTTTTGAGCATAAGAAAGACTTGATGGTTTTTCTTTTCTGTCTGTAAAATGACTTCTTGTTTTAATACTCGGGATTTGGTTTGTTGGAAATCTTTTCATGTTTAAGTTGGTTATTCACAAATGCTAATGCTGGTAATATTAGCAGTATAGTTTGTAGCTTGTTCCTTCATGCTCTCGGTCTTTATGTAAGAATCGGGGATTTTTCATCTCTTATGAATAACTAGCAGAGATGCACAACTCCCATGTTGTCACTCAGTGTCATATTCAGGAACAGGCTATGGGAGTTCGTGGCCTCTTTCCCAGACCCCTACCCAGCAGACTGTGCCATAGGAGAACATTTCTGTTCTTTCCACTTCCATTTTTATAAAGATTTTTGCTGTACCTTACCTGCTGTATTTTTGTAGTTGCAGACATTTATAAGCCCATCACAGAAGCATTCAAGTGTCACAGCATCAAATGAAAGACAAAACCTTAACTCTAAATAAATAGTGCATATTCACCACAATCTGCTTTACAGTGAGAATTGTTACTCATGCTGACATTTTGATGAAAAACTGTTTGATTTTTATCAAGAAGATTCCTTATGGGATCAAAACTGCTGTCACAGAAAGGTCAGAACCAGGTTGCCTCACCTGGCCAGGAAAATAATCTGGGAAGCCATTAGGTGGAGCAGGGCATCCAGAGTGTCCAGAAACCATCACCAGTTGCATCAGAAGGCCATAGGGGATGCTGGGCAGTTGGATTGGATACATTTGGAAACATTTCATTTAGGACAGTATTTTTACTACACATAAAGATCACAGGAAAATCATTGTGTTTGACGTTCTGAGGTCACTGAGTTGCTACATCACCAAGGACTTCATAGTTAATAACCAGCACTTCAGCTTGCACCTGGAATGAGACTGGCAGCCAGCAGGAGCCCAAGAGCAGGTGCAATATGCTCTTGTCCATTTACTCATCCTCTGTGGCAGGCAGCCACCTCCTGCACCAGCTGAAGCTGCCAGATGTCCTTGGGGTCAGTCCCACATCACACGCATTGCAGCAGTCAAGAGTTTTACTTGCTGCTTGCTTTTGTTGACTATTCCTGCCAGGGCCACTACCTGAGCCTGTCAGTAAAAAACTCCCAGTATAATTCCATGTGCCTCCTAGGGAATGCCCTCAGGAAAAAGGGGACTTGTTTTGAGGTTGAAGTCTCCTATTGCATGTTAAATTTTTAGTTTTCTCCATCTGATGAGATAGCACATTAGCTATCACTGATGTCTTTTTAGATTATCTTCAGTGAATCATTTGCTCATCCTGCATTTTATTCATAGGAACAGTAAACTTCCCTTTATCAAGAAGGGAACTTCCCTTAAGCCCCTTGAAAACGATATGTTACATTCTGTAATTATTAACTTCTTCTCTTTGCCTTAACTACCAAGGCCAGCAGTGATCCCTTCCCAGCTGAACTGGCAGAACTCACAGTGTGCCACTCTATTGTCATTCAGCTCAGGTGTTTTCCCTAATGGCAGCAGGAAGCTCAGGTAACATTCCAGCCCTAGCTGCCTGTACTCACAGATTATAATTTCCTGAGATGACCCCAGATTGTGGTGTTTGCCTGTTTCAGGAGACAGTGGAGAACATCAAACATGTCTTCATAAACATCATAATGTTTTTATTTACAATTCTAAATGAGGTACAGGTTTAGATGTTTTGTGGGCAGGAAGCAGTTCGCTGGTTGACATTTTTAAGGAAAATTATTACTGCAAGTTGAAATTGGCCACTCTCCTTACACTAAGCAAATTGGAATAATGTCTGTTTATAAGAAACAAAAGAAATAATGGAGACTATAGAGTGACCAATTTTGTATTAATATTTTATGGTGTTTGCAGTATTTTTCACCGTAATCCCAAATATCCTGATTTATAACAATTTTCCTCTTTTATTTTGACTCTTTTTCAAATTGTTGTTGAAAAGGTAGAGTTAAGGTTGCTTTGTGTGCTGTGTAATTCTCTACTAGCTCCTTAATTTGTGTTTTTCTGGCCTTTTAATGCTTGATTTTGCGATGATGTTTGGGTTTGTTTGGTTTTTGTTTGTTTCCTTTAATTGTTTGGAAGTTTGTTTTGGTCTTTTTTAATAGCTGTGCAAATTGTTGCAGGGTTTGTTTGCCCACAAACTCTACTTTTTTTTTTCTCTCTGACAATATGACGGGTCTTCTCTGATGGCAATAATGCCCCTTTTCGTGTAGTCTCGGGTTTCAAGTGTATCAGGCTGGAGTGTATTTGTTTGTACTTTAATAATATGCACATCCCCTCTGTGCCAATGCTTCTGTTTCCCTGATGGTAACCAAGAGTGCCGTGAATCCTCATTCACCAATCCTTCTCTCCTCTTAAATGTCACAGCTGTCAGCAAAGGAGTGATGTAAAAAATATTAGAACAACATTTTCTAGATTCTTCTGTGATCTGCTGCTACTTTCTCTCACGCAGCAAGTGATGGGAATCATTCAGCAGGGACAGCTTAGAAAATGATGGCAGCTGAGTAAATCTGACTCGTAGAACTAAATATCATGGATCAAATGGGCTTGTGCCAAACTTTCCCACTGGATTTACTGCAAGACTCTGACCCTTGTAGTATTACAAAAGTGGGTCAAATTTTCTGTGCTTGTACAGTAGGTCTTTTGACTTTTTGCCAATGCCAGTATGCACTATCAAAGGTTTTATAATCAGTTGCCAAAGAGATAACTACAAGTTTTGAATTCCAATAAAGAGTGTAATTGGATGTCCTGCGCCTCAAGAAAATAACAGGGGAATGGATTACAGTGCATGTTACACCTTTCTGCTGTAGTGAGGAAGTTTGGCACTGAGACTCTGCTGGAATCCAGATGGAAAACGTGAAAACATCCAAGACAAGAGAATTTTATCCTTGTAGATTAGGAGACATTTCAGTACCCTCTCAGACCTCTGTACCGCTAGTCTGAGACTATGCTGTTGTGTCCAGGAGGTGCAGGTGGGCTGAACTGGAAACATGGGATGTGGCTCAAAAGGGAGTTTTTCTTCTCTCTTTTCTTCCCTCAATTACTAGTCCTGATCTTTGCCACTCACCTCTTACTCCCATAATTTTTAATTAGAGATTTTTTGATCCTTTTTGTTAGCTGGTTGCAGTCCCCAGCCCTAAAGATCTATTTTTCTCAAAGTATTAGTGGCTTTCGTCTCGTCAGCCCCTCTAGTGAGGCACACCTGATGAAATTTGTATTGCTGCAGTCTGGCTTGCCCCTGACTATGAGCCTGCATCTTTTCCATCTTGTCCACTCTGCTCTGTCTCAGAGGTTGCACAAGTTTGCGAACCTGGAGTTCTCAGCACAGTCACTTTTCCCACTTCCCACATTAGTGGCATGACAGCTTGTCATCCGAGAAGTATTTATAGTGTTGTGAACTTCTTCACAGCCTCAGGTAGGGGACAGGAAAACCGAGAGCTAAGGAAAAGCCAGTGCTGGGTGTCCATCGTGCACTGCAGGTCTCAGTTCACTCAAGGCAACAGTCAAGAGATGCCAAAGCTACAGGGCAGCTTAATGGTGTGACAGCCAATGCTGCCATTGTAGAAGCTTGACTTTTTTCCAAAATGAAACAAAATCGAGTCTTCTAAAATGGCGATAATCCTCCTTATCTTACCAGGGTGATACTGGAGGGATCATTTGTCTGTGGGTATGCTGTGTAACCTCAGACTGGTTGCACGCCAGACGCAGCCTCCCTTCCAGTTCTTATAACTCTTAATTCTGGCAGCACAGAAGTTAATAGTTTAGGAAAATTTTGCTTTTTTAATAATTAAGTCTGTAGAAGGTAGAAATCAACAGTACAGTGCGTTTTCCCAGCAGAGACCGTAAATTAATTAGGAGCAATTTGCTGTCAGAAACAATTTCCATAATTTTAAGTAAAAAAGCAGAAAACCCGTTTTTATCCTGAAGTGATTTAACTCCTGTGATGATGAATTATGTGAAATTGCAATTTACCTGCTCCTGACTCCTGATACCCTGAATGAAGTGGGTGAGAATCATGTGGTGGTTTCTACTGCTGGGGTAGAATTTCTGAGAGTGATGCCCTCTCTCCCCACCATTCAGATCTTGACCTTTTCATAACAGAATTGTCTTTGACACTTGCAAATTCCTGTCAGGAGATAATGAACAAATTGCAGTGCTAATCGAACACAGGCCTTTTGTAGGCTTTTGCCTGATAGTCACGCACCAAAGGTCACAGTCTAACTAATGAGGGCTCTGGGTGATGCCTACACAATATGTGGGCCTTTCTGAAAGGCCAAAATTTATGGGTGCCACTTGGGGACAATTCAGCTATCACAAGCATCTTAGAAGTACAGGAAAGGATGATCCATCCATCACTAAAACCCCATTATTGGACTTAAACACTCAGCCTAATATGCATAATTGCCAGACCTTGGGCTCCTCAAAAAGGCCCCAGTGTCATTATGATAGATCCTCCTCCCTGTTTACCAGGAAGAATGAACATGAGATGGTCCATTGTGGCATTTAGTATTTGAGGCCATCAGGATTTTAGGGTGATTTGCAGATATAAAGTCACGAGGATGCTGATTTAAATGAAGGGAACATTTGCAGAATCATAAATTTGTCCTGTGAAGTCTATTATGTGGATACCTTTCTGCAGCTGATAAGCATTAAAAAATTTACTGCTTCACATTTGTATTTTCTCCTCCACTTTTTTTTTTTTTTTTTCCTGTGGCCTTTTCAGGTGTGAATACATTTATTAGTCCTTTTGTTCTTTGCTGTTGTACAATTAAAGCAGTCTGACCTCTAGCTGCCAAAGGTTTCACCAAAATATGTCATGGAAACTGTGCCTTCCAGAGCAATGGAATCTGCTTTATCATTAGTTCTTGCTTTAAAGTGACATGTGCACTTGATTACAACTGCTCCAAAATATATAGGAATTATAAGATAGAGATGAAAAGGCACTGGAAGATAAATTAGGGTACTATCCTTAAAATCTGCATGTTACCTGCAGAATTTTAAGCCGGCCTGGAGCACATTAACCCAGCAGTGCTGCTCAGCTCCTTCCCTGGGGTGCTAGCGCCAGGTCTCAGCCTCAGCAATGGCATTTGGGCTGGTGTCCCTGCGTTCCCATCACACACAGCTTGGTGCCAGTCCCTGTCACACCAAGGTCTGGGGCATTG
The DNA here is from genome assembly GCA_018697195.1 of Certhia americana. Classification (NCBI taxonomy): domain Eukaryota; kingdom Metazoa; phylum Chordata; class Aves; order Passeriformes; family Certhiidae; genus Certhia; species Certhia americana. The sequence goes on from CM031864.1 coordinate 7,741,271, forward strand.
CCATGTGCAGCTCCACAGCTGCTGCATTTCGGCGCTGGGTGAAGCTGTCCCCGCGTGGAGCTGATCTCTGTTTGGCTCGCACTCTGGGATTCTGGGGGATGGAAGGTGTGACAGAAATGGATGCTATATAAATATTTTTGAGTTCTAGAAATACAGGCTACAGAAAAAGCTCGTCTCAGAACTGACAGCGTAATCAGAATCTGCATTTCACACCACAGCGACGGCGCCTTGTGCGACACCGTCTGCTCAGCACTACCCAGCACCACTGTACCCTTCCAAAGGAACCATGAGATGTGAGGTTTGTTAGTCTGCGTATTCCCGTTCTTTCATATGCACTAAAAAATGGCTTTTCTTTCTCCTCCCATTAAATGATTACCTTGAAATTGCTTACCTGCTGATTCAAACTTGCACCAGATGAGAATTTCTGTTTCTGCTCTGTAATTCTTGCTAGATGTCAGGGTAGCTCATAGAACTGCTGAAAGGCATTGAAGACACCCTCTCCTGGTCATCCACTGAATGCACTAATTTATTTTTAAATGAGCTTGCAAGTTCTATTTGTGTTATGTGTGTGCTTATTTAAGGATACGTTTGGAAATTAGTGCTCATTTGAAGTTAGAGTCTGAGACAGTGACGTGAGACATCTCTTTCAAATTATCTCAGCACATGCATCAGATGCCAGATCCAGGTAAGTTGTGCTGGATATGATAAGTTTGGACACATTGGTCCATTCAGTGAGAAACATCATGTGTAACAGGCTTTGCACATTGCCACCAAGATCAAAAGCTGAATGACTTCAGGGTCTATCTGTCCTTAAAGCTTTGTTTTGGGTTGGGATATTTTGTCATCCAGTCTGTCAGTGAGTTTTGTTCTGAGTCACTTTGCAATTTCCCCTCCAAGTAAATCCTGCAGCCACTGCTCACAGTGATAGCACCTGAAAGACCAGATATGAGATGTGTTGAATGATGGGCATGACTCAGTTGCACCAGGGGGTATGAGAAAAAATCAGAGATATTTTTGCACTTTGCTTCACATCTTCTGCTTTGTGAAACCTTGCAGTTTTGAGGGAAATTGCCTGCTAGGAACCATACAGCCCATTTCAAAACAGTCAGCTCTTTCCCATATATTATCCAGAATAAACCCTCAGAATTCCCCTTGTGTGTATAACTTGAGTCAAAGAGATTTGACTGCTATTTTGGCAAGGTATGCACTGGCCAGGGTGTGATCTTGTTTCAAAATAAATACATAAACCAAACGTACAATCAGGAGGAATCTGTGCCTCTGTCACACACAGCATAGGTTCATTAGGTATCACAAAACTTCTCAGGGAATATATACACTGTTTAAAAATAAATGTACCTAGTGTTGGGCACATTGATGATTATAGTTTGGACCTCTTGGGCATTGTTTAGATATAATCTCTCTATGTCTTGAAAACATTCAGCTCGTGTGACTCCTGATGGCATTCTTTGCTGTTGAAAGTCATGAAAAAAGTTTAACAGGGAAATCTGTCTCTTCTGCATACACCCTCTCCTTCAAAGTGTTCTTTCAGTCTTCAATTTATGGGCTACAGCAGAGCTGTTGTTAGATTAACAACTTTTGGGTTTAATCTTATTTTCCAGTTAGAGGTTTCTTTAGACAGAATGGGCTGAGCTTCTAGATCTCTAGGTGACTTAGGATAAAAAGTTTGATTTCTTTTTGCCAGAATGAGGCCAGGATTTGAAGAGTTCCTTGTGGCCCAGACCTGCCCTCTGCAAATTGCTGTTTCCTCCTCCTTGTCAGGCTCCTGGTCCTGGATATGAGGATGGCTGGGCTTCTCTGGGCTGTTCTTCTTTGAGTTGAGTACAACACATCAGAGGTACCCCTCATGTGCTATCCCCAAATGATTCTCTTCCCTGTAAGCATGGATTCCTGTATTTACTCCATGTGAGCAATGACTTCTTGGGGGGATGTTTTGGTACATCCTGATCTGGATATAGTCTTGACAAAATGTTCCTTCAGCCTTTTAGTAAAAACTGCTAAAGTATTTAAAAAAAAAAAAAAAAACTTTTAGTAAGTTTGTCAGGGCACAGTCCTGAGCCTATTGATTGGGTAAATCACTCCTAAAATTCCTTATTGACAAGCCAAGATAATAATCAACACATTCTCTTCACAGCTATTAATTCTCTTTCTGGAAGGTGGGGGTTTGGTTGGGGTTCTTTGTTTTGTTTGTTACCTTCTTCTACATATATCTTACTTGCTATTAAGTTTCTGAAAATATTGTTGTCATGGGATAGGAAACAGCTTCACACCTGAGGCCACCAGGAGCACACTGATCTCTGATGCAGAAGTACAGGAGGAAATACGTGAACTCCTGCAACATGAAGTGTTAAACTTTATCAAATGGACTCTCCTGTAACCTCTTGGAGACCATCATTACAGAAATAATTTCTATCTGAATTTTCAAGTGGTTGCTCCAGTGGGATTTCAACAGTAGGGCCTGTGATGGTTCCAACAAAATTTGCCTGGAAACACCAGGCATTGGTTTCCAACATGGACTTGTGTGTTTTTCCACAATAATGTTAAATATAATGTGTTCTCAGCCTTGTCACATAACTAAGAATGGAATTTAGTTAAAATAATTCCCAGACTGGGAAGATCATTTGAATTAGCAGTTTTGTGGCCGGGAGAGAGACTCAGTGAAGGCAAATCATGAGCTTAGCGGTGTCCTATATATTAAATGTTTTGCAAAAATTGGAGCTTGGGGGAAAAATAATCCAAGTAAATGAGTAAAATTCCTTGTGCTGCTGGGAGGGGGGGTGGGGAAGGAGGAGATATTGTTTGGCTTGGATCCAAGAAAGTGTTTAAAAGCATGTTAAACTTTAATGAGGTAAATAGTCTCATCTCTGTGGTGCAGAACGTTTAGGCTTAATTTTAGGCGCATGCTTAAATTCTTTGCCAAATTGGGGTCTAAAAAAGAGTTATGCTTTTGCATTTGAGAAGCAGGAATGATATCACATGACTTCTATATTTAATCACAACTACTGAAGGCAGCTGGGATTTTGAATACAGAATACTTAAAGCAAACTGTTCTTGATCAATCCATAGAGAAATACTCAGAGGGAGAAAAAATATATACAGTAAATTTGAATAATGAACAGTTTTGAGGAAATTGCAATCTGCTTGCAGACATTTGGAGAGCAGAAAAGAAGCTAAATTTGTTGAGTAAGTTACTTGCTGTGATCTATTCTCTTGGCTCTAATTAGAGAGAAGTGAGCAGTAAGGGAACCCAGAAAATGAGACTGCTGTGGACTGAAGTGCCCAAAGAGAAGAGTTTAAGTTGGAAGGTTTTTTAAGTTGATTATTTTCCCCCAAGTATTCTTTAAATAGGAGGGGAAACTGTATAAACCATTAGCTTTGGTGCTTGACAAATATGACAGAAAACATTTGTGTTTTCTTTGGAATTCAAATCTTTACTATAGGAGTTAATTATGTCAGTTAACAGCTGACAACTTTGTAATTTTTTTGTGTTAGGGTCCATTATGATATCACCAAAGTATCTTCATCGGCTACTTCAGCTCAGACTTGCTCATTAGCAGCATTTAGGTCACAATGCAGCAAATCATTGCATCTTTGAAGACCTTACATGATTGACAGCTGCTCTGTGAAACATTAAACTATAACTACTGTCACTATTGTTCTTCAAACAAAGCTTGCAGACGTCAGATGGAAAGTCTTATCCGGAAACTTTACATTCAAACACTTCCCTGGTCAGGCTGCCCCTTACTTTGTGGCAGGTCCACAGTGAAACTCTCTCCACACAACAAAACTCACTCTTTGTAGTAATAGGAAAATTCATTTGTGGAGGGCAGAACTTTCTCAGGCTGGTGGTGAAACAAATCCACAGGAATGCAAGGTGATCACATCTCTCTCTGCTCCAAGCTCAGGTCACATTTCTTTAGCCCTAATTTCTTTAGTACAAAATGTAGAGTGGCAGTGTTTTTTAATTAAAAAAACCCCAACGCAAACAACAAAAAACCCAAACCAATCACTCTGCAAAGTAATTAAGGCTGTAAATGGAACCTCTTCTCTCTCATCACCAGTATTGTGGGGGTAGGGACTAGATGTTCATTAAGGTCCCTTCCACTCTAAGATTCTATGATTAGCAACCTATTGAACCCATGGAAAGCCAGATTTTGGATCATTTTGTCATGTCTCTTGTACTGGGGAGGAGAGTTATGAGCTCCTACTTTGAAAATGGGACATGCTTGTTACGTTTCTCTTCTTAAAAAGAAAAAAATACTTTCACCATGTTTTTAATCTTTCCTGTGCACTTGAAGCATACATGGCAGGCTGAGTGCTGTTTGACTGTTTCCATATCTTCTTTTAAACATAGCTTTATTCCAAAGTTCTATAGTTTGTAATCTTTCTTTTCATGATTACTGCAACACCATTTGGAATTCTCATACAGAAGTTCTTACAAACGATTCTTTTGGACATGACAGCAGTACATGTGTCTTAATACTAAAACTGGGTAAAATACAGCTGAAACAGTTTCTTCACCATGACTTACAACACAAAAATCCTCTGCCTGGAATTCCTAGGGCTCCTTCAGATTTGTCACAAGCAGAAAAGATGGACTTCAGTAGTTTTCTCTTAGTCAGCTTCTAGCAGAGGAAGTGGCATCCACTCTGGATTGAAATCTTAGGCAGTGAATGGCAGCACCTCATTCCTTCCTATTTTCTCTTTCTACCAATGACATCCTTGTTCGTGCCACTCACATCCATGTTTTTTCCCCTTGATTTCATTCATTCTATTGTGGCCTTGCAGGGCTGTTCTCAGGGTACAACAGCTTGTTGAAAGGTGTTTATAATAACAATTACACCTACTCCAATCACTAAAGTGTAATCTTTATCTTAATCAAGAAAAAAAAAAAAAAAAACAGAGAAAAAGAAAAGGACAGGGGAGGGCAGAAGAAAAAAATATACATCACAAACTACTTGAAAGTTCTGCTTGAGTTATTTTTCAATTACAGCAGGTGAAGCAGAATGAAATTGTTACAGCCATTTATTGATTGTGTTACTATCCATTAAGGTACAACAGAAGAAGTCCATCATATTGTGTAACAACTTAACTATTTAAAATAACAAAGGCTTCCAATTGTTTCCCTTTTTGGCCATTATCCTGACAAATACATTCCACTTCCATGCTGGAAATCAAATTCAGGAATCATAATGAAGAAATTCTGTATTCAAGGTGACATTATTTCTTCTCCTAGCTATTGAAATTCTTCAGCTTTTTCATTGAAAAATAGCTGAAGCAGAACAAAGGTAATGAAATATATTAATTATATTAATGATGTTTTACTGAGTCTGGCTGCTTCCTAAAGAGAGGGCATATATAACTGTAAGGAGAGATTCTATCAGTGGGTAGACGATTAACAGGTAATGCTGTCACAGGAGCAATTTTAGCTGCTATGAACTATTCAGCCACCTGAATGACAAACCCTTTTGAAGTTTTGTGGTAAAGAGCAAAGTTTATCATCTCTTCTAAGGTGGGTGGCTGCTCTGTGCTGGGGAGTGAAGTGAAGGGCAGTTTTAGTGAGTGATATTCTAGATGTTGGTGAGAGCAGGCTGGACGTGGGTTCTCTACAAAACAGTAGCTGATGTCCAGTGTCTGATGGAGAATCTTATGGTCTTGAGCTGCTAAAGAGTCTCTCTGTGTGTTTAATAAACTCTGTATCTTATTGGCAGCCAACAGGCACTGCTCAGGGACAGGGATGGGAGATCAGGGCTGTGCAGTGTCACTTCTTGCAGGCTCTAGCAGCATGTGCTGCACAGGATCAAACCACAGACGTGTGGGGTGTTCTGTCTGTTTCATGTTTATTTTCATGAGTTCTTGCTTTCACCCACACACCAGCTTAAATTCCCTACTCATAAGAGAAACAAAATCTTAGGAAAATGAAGATAAGATCCCTATTCTTCCTCCACCAATGCTAGCAAAGAAATTACTGCGACAGGAGCCAGAGCCCTTTTCTCCACAGTATTGACCATGCTTTAACCTTGCTGCCACTTCTCTTCCCATTTTCAATTGTCAGATCACTCTTCCCCAGCACTGATAATCTCGTGATGTTGCAGCAACTGCTAACATGAAATATCCACTGACTGTGGCTGTAACCACAACTTCTCTCTTTGAACCTATTCACTACACATAACCTTCAAGTTTCTTGCAGCTTCCTTCAAGTAAATTAGACTTTCTATTTTGAATGCCTATTTAAAGACAAAGCAAGGCTGGCATTCATGGCTTTCTTGTAAAGTTATTTCCATCCTAAAATCCCTGATGACCATTTTTGGGGTTTCAAACCACTGTAAAGTTTTGTTGCCAATTCCTGCATCCTGCCACACTGTCACTGCGGGTTTCTGCTCTTGCAGCTCTCAGATGTCTTTTATTTGACTTGTACAGTAAATACCTGTCATACCCCTGAAATTTTTTCATCAAATAAACCCCTTGATCTCCATAATTGATGCTGAAATGCTCAATATGAATACCAGTTGTGTGTGTCAGTGTGTTTTAGGATCGGCTTGAGCAGTGTTTTTGTAGGGTAGTGCTCCTGCCCTTGTGCAGTCTGGTCAAGGGTGTACTGAGCAAAAAAGGAGATTCACATCAGGACTGGGTTAACACTCACTTCCCTTTGTGCCTTCAGATGTCTGGGGTATTTCCTTTATGAGCATATAAAGAGATTGAAAATAAATATAAAACAACTTAAAACATTATTGTGCATGTATGCTATTTCTTAATGTAGCTCTAGAGCTGTGAGGCAAAAAGGACACCTGTACAGCCATCTCTGGGTCTCCCATAAGGGCAGTGCAGGTATTTCTGAGTTACCTGGTGATGAAGCAATAGGCCATGGATTTCCTTGTTTCACTGAACAAGCAGCTACCACACGACTGTGTTGTGTGGTTGCACGTCAGGGGTTAATTTTGTTCTCCAAGCACATTTGGGAGTGTGTTCAGGCAGCACACAAAGTGAAGGCTGGGAATCAAAGCAAGCAGGCTATCTCCTCCCACAGATCTCGCAGCAGAATTTAGGAGCTGAACGATGCAACATGTGCATAAAAGCTTGATAATGTTTTTAAAACATATCACTTGAAATATGTTAACGCATATGTTCCGTCATTTAGAACTCTTTCATAATACATAATTTGGCCCTTTAGTTTTACACCCAGCTCATTATGGCTCATGTGCAAAGAGAAACATTCTCAAAATTTTCTCCTGGTCTTTCCCCAACACTAGCATGACCTTTCTTTCCCACCTTGTGCAGTCCCTTTTTTCTCTTGGCATCTCACTTTCCAGCTCATTCTGAGCCATTTCCAGTCTGGTAGCAGTTCATCCCATCAGTGTTTCAAGCATGGCTGAAAGCTGCAGGCTGCCTAAAGGAGGATTCAGCTCACTCTCATTTCAAAAGTTTAAAGGTTTCCCACAATTCAAATTTCCCTGGTTGTCTCTCTGTGAATAATTGTTTCTTTTAAAGCATCAGATTATTTTTATTTATATATTTATTTGTATCAAGATTAGATAAACAGATAACAGAACTCCATTGTTACAGGAATTGTGAAACAGGCAAATTTCATTTTTGCAAATTCAGTTTTACAAAAAGGTTTAAATTCATGTAAGAGTGTACATGCACATGCACAAGACAGATGTGCCATTTTAATTTCTCAGTCCTGGTAAGATAATAAGCCAATAGGCAGAATGGCATTTTCATTTAAATACTGCAAGAGAATCAGACAAATCATTGCACAGAAGTTCCTTGGATAAGGCAAGGTAATGCTTTTTGTGCCATATTTTCAGTTAAATAAAATATGTTCTTTACACAGGGCTGTAAATTAAGCACAGCTCCAGGTAGAATTTCCCCCTCTTCCCAAGGATCACACACTGCAGGCTACCCTTCGTGTGGGCACACCTATTACAATGCTGATTTTGTAAAGTTGCCAGTTACTCAGATATATGGATTCCTCAAATCAGGCTCTTTCCTGACTTCTGAATTTTACACGATTTTGCTCTCAATATTACCCTTTCAAGGTCAAAAGCAATTTCTGCACTTCTAGGAATTGCAGAAATTGCAGGAATTTTTGATGTTCCTACAGTTCATGATTTTTACTAGAAATTCATTTGTCTCAGCAGATGATGCTGAGCAATACCCACAGGGAACTGCCTTCCTGATCTGTCTCATTTTGTGTAAAGTGGGGTAGAAACTTCTGTTTTAATTATGACTGACTTCCCTCTGCACAAGGGTCTTGAAGTCTGAGTCAGGAAATTTTAAAATACCAGCTGCTGATCACAGGGAGAAGAACTGAGGTGCTCACTTACTCTCTTGAACATCTGAGAATTGCCTGTTGTTGTTACCTGGTACAGAAATATGAGAATCCAGGGAAGAAAGAACAATGATACCCCATGGAATGAACTGTTAGCATTGAATAGCTGAAACTTGGATTGAAATAGGAAAGAAGCTTCCACATGAAACCTTTATTTTCTTGTGGTTAGCAGTCCGTTTTCAGAGTTTGGGCATTTCTGGGTTTGCCTTTCATTTTGTTTCCAGATCAACAATATTGATGTGTTGGATTTTTAAAAATTTATTTACATTTCCCTTTCCCCACTTTCCTTCCTTGCTCCCCACCTCTAGTTACTGCATATTCTAAAGACATGTAAACAGCTAGAAAATGTGAATGGAACTCAGAATGATAAACCTATAATTTTTTAGAAGATTTAAATAGCTCAAAAATCTGCCTCACAGTACCTTCTCCAGTCTGTTTAAAGTAAAAAAATAGAAAATAACTCAATTCTTGAAGGAAATTCAGTCTATATTTTGGTAAGCCAGTAAGCACACCAGCTTATTGTTCTTTTTCCCCCACAACATATGGGGCTTTCTGTTTATTGTCTTTCCCTAATTTCCAGTATTTTCCTTTGAGCTTTTGTCAGCAAAGGCGTACGCTCAGAAAAACAGTAGGTGCATTTGAGTAATTTCCTCTTGTGAGAATGTATTCTGTTTGAGAGTTTAGGTGAATTATATTCTGCTGATTAGCGAGGCAAGTGCTGTGCTCCATCTGCTAGAGGATGGGAATGGGATATTTATAACGTGATGGATGCTGCTGTTGGGTGGGTTTGAGTGCTCCAGAGGGACTGAGCCATTCTCCCCGGGCTGTGGGCTGCTCCCTCTGCTTTGTTTCTAACAGGACGTGCTGACCTGGGGACAGGTAGTGCTGCTGTAGGACTGGGGCTTTGTGCAAGAACCACACTGAATGTACAACAGCAGCAAAGTCAAGGGACACTACCCTTTTCAACAAGAAATTCAGGAAAAGAAATGCTTTCTCAGTCATATGGGACTATTCAATGTTAGGTTATTATTTCCCCCCCTCCCCTCAGAACAATTAGAGAATGTGCATATGAAATTTCTTCTGCGTTCATTGTGCACTGCCTAACAGGACGTTTCTATTGTCCAAGTTTGCTCTGAATTGCACATCTATATTTCTATAAATCCTCTAGATTTTACACCTTTCCCCACCCCAGGAATGCGTAGGTGTTTCAGTGTGCAGAAATGCTTGGTGCTGTTGTTAGGGCACCTTTACCAAATGCATTCTTTTATTTCAGTAAGTGGAATGAACACTTGAAAACACTGCTGTTCACTGCTTAACACACTTTCCCTCCCAAAATGACCAGAGAAACTACTTCTTAGCTCTAAGAGATGACATAGTTAAAATAAACAAGAAACCTCAAAAAGCCCCCCAAACTCAGAATTAATTACAGTGGAATTGTACAAGGATGTCTTAGTACTGAACCATGTAGAAATCTGCTGCTCTTTCTGAGTCAGAGGGATGTATCCTGCTCTGAAGTAAGGCACTTGTTTTTCTTAAGGTCATACAAAACAAGGCATATTATTTGAACAAATGTCAGAATAATGTCTGTAATGAAATATACTATTTACTCGCTTTCAGCATTTGAACTGTGACAAATCTGGAAAGGAAATCAACAGTTACAGCTCTTGTTAAATAGTCCTTTTAATATTACAAGTAAGTTTACATTGCTGGGCCCATGTGTACTTTAATGACTCCTGGAAGTATGATGACTTGGCCCAAAGGAAAGCACAAACCTAATGCTTTACTTTGTGTGAATTAAATGCAGCTAATTAAAGCATAGGAAAATTAAAAAAAAATTAGGCAAAATAAAAGCACTACTGTAAAGCTTTTATTAAACACTTATACAGAGCCTAAAGAATGTGAAGGAGAAAATGAGCCACTGATTCATTTCTGAGAGCTGCTGGCTGTGGCCTCCTGGCTGGGGAGTGAGGCAACATCTTTCATGTCTTACCTACCCCGGAGTCAGAACTCACATAGGTTTGGCCCCCTGGGCATTCCAAAGGGTGTTGTGGATGAAATGATCCAAGATGAAAGTGGGATTCCAGTTGCCACACAACAGAATGACCCTCTGCACAGGTGGAACATGTTACCTACTGCACACATGCTCTGTCACTTTGGCTGATGCTAAATGAACATTTGCTTGTTTCTCAGTGGAAGTTAGGATCTCATAACCCACCCAGATGCCACTGAGGTGAGCAGAAATAGGAATAGATCCTACATGAGAATAATAAATAAAGATACACAATGCCATAGAATTTCATGAAGATTATATTTCCAAGCAGAGGAGGCTACACTTCACTCCCTCTGAATTTCCAAAACATGTTTGCCTCCGTCGTTTATTTCTCTGAACTTACACTGACGTGCTTTCTTGGAAAAGTATTTTTAAGAAATTATTTGCATGAAGGATGTGTGGGTAAAGTTATGCTAATATTAAGGGCTGGCAAGGATCTGATGGACAGATGTGCCTGGAAAGACCTCCTGGATCAGAGCAGCACACTGGGTGCTGTTGCTGGGATTCAAACATCCCAGTCTGGTTTGGATGTCAAGGAGCTTCATTCAGAAGTCAGGTGTTACCTAATAGCCAGGCGAGGCTTTTTATTTTCATGGATATGTGAGACTACAAGCTCGAGGCGAGGAACATTGATGTTGAAGGTTTTGTGGCATTTCAGATGGACAGTTGATTTCAGAGTAGTTACTGGGAAAGATAGAGAGAAAAATATATTAAAACTTTCTATCATCTGTTCCTCTGAGAAACAGGAACAGGAAAAATGAGAGAGGACACAGCAGAATCTCAGGAAACTGTATAAAAAACAAAGAAAATAAATAGGGGAAGAGGAGTTAAAGTATATGAAACCAAAGTTGACTTGATGAAATTGAGAGAAAATGTGGAACGATGCTAAGTTTGAAATATTTCTTTATGATATAAGACCTAAATATTTCAGTTCTTGAAAACAAAATGTGGTACTATTGTCTTCAGGACACCTCAGTTTTAACTTCTTTAATTTTTTTTTTTTTCTCATTTTTTTGTTGTAACTCAGAAATAAAATTCTTGCAATGCCAATGTTTCAAATGCTATGGGAATCCTGGATGGCATCCAGCTTCTGCTGCTTTTATTGTACAATGGGTCCCACAGAAGGGCTATATTGCTCTTCCAACACAGTATGGGTTTTATGAACAAAAATTCCATCTCCTGGCTCTGTTACTGAGTTGGGAGCTTTCCCTAAGTGTCTGGCTGTTCTGTACACACCCAGCAGAACTCTGGGTTGTTTGTGATGATGGTGACCACTCCAAAGGGGGCTAATGCCAGGGATAACAATGTCCAAGAGTAGGCTTGGTATTCACAGTGAAATACACACCAAGAAATATCACACAATGCACTAGTTTTATATATTTAGGTTCATTTTCTGTTCTTGCTTATGCTTTCATATCTCTTATTTTCAGGTCATTTAAATAAGAGACATGTGGTGGGACTCTATCATTTAAGCAAAATTGGTATTCTGCCATCCATGAAATTGCATGGACACCTTCAACTTATCCCAAAGTGCAAATTATGTGTATTTCTCTCCCTTAAAAAGTCAATGTGAATAACTGCTTAAAAATATGGGTTACAAAAAAAACCCCAAAAAACCCCAGTCATAAAAAGGTTTTCTTTTTTCCCTCTTCAGAGTTCATCTTGGTTTTGCCAGCTATTCTTTCCCACTTTTACAGCAAATATACTGAGTTGGATAATTGTTGACTAAATAAAAAGAATAATTGACACATCTGACAGCAATTTATTTGTTTCAGCCCACATGGCTATATTCCTCCTGTTTGCCCCTGCTGAAGTAGCCTCTCATTTATGAAGTACACCTGCACTTCCCAGGGGAGCAAGCCTGGGATGCATTTCCAGGCTGTGACTGGTGTGACCACATTGCTGAGTAATCTTTGCCTGCAGTGTCCAGAGGAGCCTCTGCCTGATGGTTATGTGACAAAACCCTCCCATGCTGCAGGATGTGCAGGGCCCTGTGGATGGATTTGGGTTTGCTGCAGGCAAAATGCAGGAGCAAACATCTCTCTGTCATACTTTTGGTTCCCCCTGAAATGCCAGGTGTCTGGGCTCAGAGAGTGTAGCTGGAAGTTGTTTGTTTCCTTTGGGTTAGCACCCTTATGTTATCCTAACCAGAGATTGTGCCACTAAGTCTTGGACAGTTGTCCCAGGAGATTCCTGGATTGTCACCTGGCCCGACCCAAGCCAAGGAAACACACACAGTTCTTGGGGGATGTTTCTGTAACCTTGAGGGTCAGAGACTCCTCATTCCCATCCTGCAGTCTCAGGTCAGAGCAGTCTACTGATGTCTGAACTAAACTGACCCTGCTGAACTAAAAAGTCCATTGCTTCTACCCCTTCCACAATATAGAATAAATCATTCCTTTCCTTTTCCACAACAGACTTTCAAACACCTGAAGTCTGCTTTTGTCCAAGACCAAACAACCCCACTCCTTCCAGCCATTTTCCATGTGTCACGTCTGTTCAAATCCTTGCTCTGCCCAGGATTCCCTGCACAACAATTTCTTCACTGCTCCAGCTAAGGCTGTATAAAAGCTGAACAGAGTGGGCAGATCAAATCCTGTATTTCGTATTTGCCTCATTTGTAAAATCTGATGCTGTTGACTTGGGTTGAGTTTCTGATTTAAGGTATGTCACAGTTTCTTGCAAAATCTCTCTCAGGTCGTCTTTTAGCTTATATTTGTTCAGTTAGGTATTCCTTATGTATAACCTTGTCCTTATTGATCTGTCACCATTTTTTCATCAGGCTCTTTCTTCAATTTGTCATACTCATTCTGAATTTTAATCCTGTTCTACAATATTTATTTATTTTTTGTGGTATTTTCAAATCAATACCAGTGAAAGAATCCCTGAAAATGATGAAGGGGGAGGAACAGGACACTCAGTCAGGATAACTTATTTCCTAATTCTGCAATTTATTATGAATTGTTTGGTCTCTATGAAAGGCTGTTAGTAAGCTGATGCTATGCTATCAGTAAGATGTATGTACACCTATTATTTCCTAAGGTACATTGTTTATGAAGTATTGAACTGTTATGAAAAAATATAAAACATTGAAGCTGAAGACAGCAAAAGTTGGCAAAATACCAGTATGGATAGACATTCTGGGTTCAGCAGTGTGAGCAATCAGAAAAACACTGTCTGTTTGCAAGACTGGAGAGCAGAGAGAACAGTTAAAGCTTACAGAAAGGTTAGTCCCCAACTTCAAATTTACATTACTATTTGAAAGATGGTGAACATTTGCATTTTAATCTGGAGAAACAGCAGCTTGGCTTCCCAAGATAAGAAGATAGTGATTCAATTAGTTAATGTGTGTGCCTCCAATTAGAAATACTAGCCTGGCTTTTAATGATGTAACACCTTCCTTCATTTCTTCATGTAAGGTGACTTGCAGACTTGTTTCTGCCTGCAGGGTTAAGATGTAAAATGGGTTCTTTTAATAATCCCAAAAGGCAGGACCTGCCTGCTCTATGCCATCGAGGAAAGCTTGATTTGCTCTTCTGGGCCTGCTCCAGGTCTTGAAAATGGTGCAAGTTGGATTAGATTTTAACAAGGTAGGATAAGATGAATACATAACAAGACCTGATCCCGTCCTTCTGTCGATTGAAAGTGCTGTAGTTGTTCCAAGCCTCCGTGCTTCACCAGCTTTTCAAACTGCTGTTCACATACGGTTGGCTAAAAATGAACGAGGAAAAATACATTTCCTTACTGCTTGTGCCTGAATTTATGACTATTGAGCCTCCAACTTCCAGTTATGATCTGTCTCATATATGTAATAACACATTTTCTGCAGGTGATGAGGTTGCTGTAACTTGTGATGAAGTGCAGGCAGCAGTTTGGTTTATTTTGTAATGCTTCTTTGTGTGTACCTGAAAATGGGTCATTTTTCTCCTGCTAGAATCACAACAGGTATCTCTGCAGGGGCACAGGCAGCAGCTGAACCACACAGGGAAGGAGGGATGCTGCCGTTAGCTTTGCTCCAATTGAACAATTGCTGCAGCTGGAACAAACCTACCCAGATGCAGGCTCCAGGCTCGCCAGGTGGAAATTGTTCCCAGGAATAAATAAAAATGGTGATGATGAAGATTGCCTCTTTAACACACACAGAGGGGGAATGGAAATTTGTCACTTATGGGTTCTGCTTTGGGAATGGCAGAGATTGTTTCCTTGCATGACCTTTATAACAAGAAGTGTCAGACTTCATCCTGTATGTATCAGACTAGTGTGACATTGGATATTAATCCTGATGGAAGAGGATTATGTGATTTTCACAGGCACTCAGATAGATTATCCTCTCTGGCCTGGCTGGAAGGTAGCAAGAGTCCCTTTCTGCAGATGCTGGCTGGGAGCAGAGTGTTCCCCAGAGAGCAGTACCAGAATAACCAACCATGGGCAGCAGCTCTGGTTCCTGAACTTTCTTTTCACTTTCCATTTATTTCTGTTGTTCAAATGTGTGGCTTTGATGACTTGCCCCTTTGAGCAGGGATTTGAGACTTTGAGAAGTCTCTCTGTTAGCAAGCTCTTTGAAACACTGAGTAAAAATACGTGAAGGAACTTCTGGAATAACATCACATTTTAAAAGATGTCATTTTGTTTCTGGCTGTTCATTCTTACATTGAAGTTTTGCCCAATATTTTGACAAATAATATTTTGTCCTTGGGTCAGGGCAAAACTGATAATTTTGATGTTTCACAGTATCATGTTAAGGCCTGAAATCTCTGCTGGGGTTCACACTAGATAATAAGAGAACCAGTTATGTTTTGTCTGGTTTGGTACTCACTTCCCACTGCATCTCTCCCAGGGACCATGTCCCTGCCTTTCACCCCTCCAAGCTACCTCACTGAACTGTGTTTGAAACTGAACTGTGTTCCCACAGAAAATGTTCCTTCCAGGAAGGGGATGGAATGTCTGCTCTTGCTTGCAAGAAAAAAAAAATCAGGTTGCTGCTGCTCTAAGGTATTATGGCACTATTGCTTCTGGGGCTGAGGGTCGTGACCTGTGTGAAAGGTGTGTGCTGTAGGGGAGCTGTTCTCCAGCTTCTCCAGGGAAAAAGCAGGGGTTTGGGCAAGGGATGTGTCCTGCCCACCAGCTGACCAGGCTGTACTGGAGCAGTGACATGGGTCAGAACTGCATGGGTGTCGCTTCAGCCCCTTCCTGGGGTATCAATTTACAGCAGCTGAATCATCTGAAATATAAATATTTGGGTTCTTTTGTTTTGTTTTGTTTTAAATTACAATAAAAGCTGAATTGTACAAAAAGCCTTTTGGGGAAGTGGCTAAAGCCATAGGCTTGCACTGGGACACTGCAGTCTGCTGAACCACTTGCTGAAGCCTTTATTTACATCACTTTCTTTTTCTTCTTTGTGCTTATAGACTCAAACATTAAAAACACATGACTAAATTTATATTTTAAGCTCTTCTATATTTGCCTTCTGACTTCTGAGATGTTTCATACAGAGAGTATTTTCCCAGACCTTCCAGAATCATACTCTTATTCTTTCCTGAAGTAGGTAAGGTCATCTTCTCCTCAGAAATATACCTTTTTCCCTGGTGCCTTGGCAGGAACCTCACAGACTGGACACCTGGCTTTCAGACAAGCCAAGGAAAGAAAAATGAGAATAAAATCCCTATCTCTGTGATGTGAAAGCAAAACCATTTGCACGCTGTGTCAGTAGCTTCTCCTCGTTAGACCTGCAAACTTTCCAGTGAAAAATGATCTGAAAATAAATGTGCTGTGAGTCATTTTTTTCCTTCCCTGAGTTATACCTTTAATTAATCTCAATCAGTTTACAAAATCCATTTTTACTCAGATTTCAGAAGCATGCACTCTGGCAAATAAATCTTGTACCAAGTGCACAGTGTTCATGATTGTTCCTGCTCAAAACCTGTCAGCAAATGTATCTTTTCTAATTGCCCAAGTTCCAACAAATCAAAACACTAGTTATATGTTAAGAAAGGAGTTGAGCTCTTAAATTACTGTATCAGCTTTAAACTGCTTTAGTGCATCAAATGGGGGCATGACAAGTTCAGTTCAGAAGTAAAAATCCAAAGAGTTGTCAATAATTGAGGACAGCATATATAGGTTTATTTATTTCAATACAGTTAGGCTTGTTCTTTTGATTTGGTTTGGTTTTATTTTTCCTTTTATCTTCAAATCCCTTTTGGACCTAAGAGACCAGTATATATGCTTCAGGTGAAGGTCATTAAAAAAAATTAGTCTATTTACTTCAATGAAATTCAGACTCAACTCAGGATATTTCATGCAAATTACAAACAAAACCAAAAACCAATCTGATGATAGAAATGTGAATCAGACAATGCATTTTATTACAAAAAGTGCAACTATTCCACCTCCCTTGTCTCTGCAGGAGGGTTTTATATTTCGTGATCCAGACTTGCTGTGAGCACTCCCCACTTGCAGCCTTGTTGTGTTCTGACCTCTTGCCAGTTCTGGGTTTGTACCTGGCACCCCATGTTTATGGGAGTTCATGTTGCTGCAAAGTGAAGAGTAATAACCCTTTAGCTGCAGTGTTACAATTATTCTAAATTACCTTGAGATCTCAATCCCTTTCCCACTTGATTTATTCTTTATAAAGCAAAATAGAAGACAAGTGTTCATTTCTTCTGTTAAAAGGGACATGTTTGTGGCTTCAAGTTGTATTTTGGAGTAATTTAAAAATATTCTTCTCTTTGTTGTTTTTACATCTTTGCAGGAATATTTCTCTTTGGTGTGCCATCCCAAAGTTGCTGTACATAGACTGCGTAATCCCAAAGACCCCATCTCTCAAGTACTAATAGCCTTATAAAAACCACCTTTGGGAAGTGTAAGATTTTGAGAATAATGTCACCAATATTTACATAGTCTGTGATTGAAGGCATATCTTTAATATTCAACAGGCAGGAATTTGTTATGGAAAACTGAGGTAAAGCCAGCCCTGTGTGGTGTCACACTCTTGGGAAGGTTCTCATTCCCACTGGGCATACCAAGAGCCTTAACACAAACCTGAGAATAGTCAGCAGCCCCTTTCTCAGTTACACTGTGCTGTAAAAATAGTCACCCAGACCAGCAACCAGAAATTTGACCTTATAATGTTCTGCACTAAAGCTAATCATTGTTACACTAATCTTGCTTTATTCTGTCCCTGGATCGTTGCATGCTAATGGTGAATTTTTTTAGGGGGATTTTTATTGCATGTGGGAGGATATGAGTTGACCAACACCAGGCACTGTAGCAAGAACTCTCCCAAAACTCGGGCCTTTACTAATTCAGGGGTATAGGAGGAGAGAGAATTGCTTTGTTTTGGGTGAGGATGGAAAGAGATTGATTTTAACATTGTGGATGTTTATCAGCAGAAATTTTTTTTTTAATGTGTCTTAGAATCCTTACCTGTCCATGATATAGAATAGACATAAAGCAAGTAAAAGGTAATAAATATTCAGGCCATGCTATTTCTGAGTGACAGTTGATGCTTTCAGTGGATTTTATGTATCCATCAGTGATAACCTGCAAATAATTCATTATAGCATGCCTTCTGAAAAGATGAGACTTTGTTAAGCAACATTCAGCTAATGAAACAGCACACCTTAGGCAAAACACCTCCAACATGTGCCACTCATCGCTGCCAAAGACTAAAATCACTCTCTGCAAATGAGACAAGTGAAAGGCAGTTACATGTTGTGCCAGGGAACAGCATATTCCTTTCAATTCAAGGGCATTCCATCTCAGGGTGCTCACTACATGAGCCACTTTTATAAGGTATTTGTAAGGTTGCTTCATTGCATGACTCACACCACAGACTCACTTGCCAAACCGGCACAGGATCAGGAACCTGTCTCTTTGCTGTAATCAGAGGGTTTTATGAGACTTTTTCATGGACGTCACCTTCTGCATGCTGCCTTTGGAGCCACAGCGACTACCAAAGTGCAATGGATTGGCTAAGAATCACTTTTCCTGCTGCTCACAACTAAGCCTCTTGCTCTTTGAATCCTTTTATTGCTTCCCCATCTTTTCGATATTAGCGCTGAGCCTTCTGTCCCTGCTGGCTAAATCCCACCTAATCCAAATCTTGTCCTTAGTACATCTCTGCTATTATCTCCTGTATCCCTTCTACATCATGTGCCCCTCCCATCTCAACTTCATCATCATTACAACATAAATACCTGATGCCTTCCTGACACAGCTTCCCAAATTTTATCTTCTTTCTTTAAGCTTATTTCTGAGGACACCCACTACCTGTTCTTGCACCTCTTACCTGCGTCATCTCACAGCCAGCCTGCTGTCCCGTACTGATTCTCAAGTCTGAAAGCATCAACCCTCTAAATCTCAGCCTGCAAAAGGATAGTCAGATAGAAAATGTTGTGGTCTGAATACCTTTGTTAGTCATATATGTGAATCAGAGCTTTTTGTCTGGCCATGTGAGTTTCTGGTAGCTTCAACGGGCTTACTCATGATAGCAAATGCTACATTCAATAGTCGGCATTTGCAGGATCATCCTCTGTGATTGTAATCCCTTTTAGATGGGGAATGTGTCAGCATTTTATAAAGGGATGTAAAGATGTGTGTGGCCTGTACAAAGTCTCCATAATTAATGTTGCTCCATCAGTTGATTACTGGAATTTACAGGCTGCACTGTTATAATACAATAGCCTGTTGGAGTTCAATGTCTATGAAGAAAGGATAGAAGGAAAAACGGGGAAATTTGTTCAAATGTTCCTTGATGTGGCAGCTGATTCTGTGGATATAACGTCTATGTGTTTAGGGGTGCTATTTGCAGTTGACAGATATCCCTGTGGAGTTTTTTTCCCCTAAATTCCAGCTTCTGTCTCAGGCTTGCGTTTTCCACAGTCTGTGTATATGATATTTGGGATTTATAAGCTGTTTCTCTGTGAACTTTGTGTGAGCATCACATTGTTGAACTGTTTGACAGATTGAAAGAAACAGAGAACGAAGCTCAAAGGACAACAATTCTCCCTTACACAATCTAGAAAACAATTCTCTAAAATATTACATCAGCTGCTGGCAGCTGTAGGTTTGCCTGCCTGCTAATTTACTACCACAAGTGTTCCAGAATCCTTTGTAATCCAGCCATTGCTATTTCTATTCGTAATGATTTATTTAAGATCTCTGTATATGTCAGCATAAAGTCATCAAAAAAAGCAAAATGAAGATTAGTTGGCTGGAAGCGCACAGAATGGAGAAGAATAACCCAACAATGGAATCGAGATAAAGCTTAGACACAGTAAATAACTAAAAAAAATAAAGGGCAATCGCTTTATTTTCAACTCATCATATAGGAGCCAGAGCCTGTGATTTTGGCACCCGGCAGTTCCCATCACAGGCTATAAGGAGCAGGGAAACAGGTGTCTGGTGGCCAGGGAAGGAAATGAGAAGCCGTGACACCTGAATTGAGATCATAGACCTGCTCCTGCCTTTGTGTCTAGGGAAAAAGCATTAACTGCTTGATGGCTCAGTTCCTCAGCAGGCTGTACTGGCACCCAATTCTCAGCCATTAAAACTTTTTACTTATTTATGCAATGTGGTTTTTTTTTTATAGAGAACTGTAATGATGCAAGGCAACTTTATTATGTTCAGTGGAAAATGTGAAGCTAAGAAAAAATGCTGAAGGATTGTGTAGTGGAGCGCAACACTTTTTAGAGCTGAGTCTCTAGGTCATTCTGAGGCAGGGATTTGAGTGGTGTCCCTTAGGATTTGCTGTTATATATGCTGAAATGATCAATCAAGGATAAAAAATGGACTGTTCTCATCTCATAGATCATTTCACAGTGAAACAGTTAAACTCCTGGCTGCTTTCTGAAAAACAGAGATCTGCATTAATAAGGTGACCTTATCAGAGCCACCCCTGGGGGGAAGGGAGGGAGAAAAAAAGGTTGTAGAAAGAAAGCGAATCCTATTGTTAATCTTTTTTTCAGGGAGACTTGGATACCTGAATGCAAATTACTTTATATTTAAATTGTGTGAAAGCACAAAAGGTTTGTGTCTACAATTGACAGTTATTTCATTAGCTGACTTGTGCAGCCTTGCAAATGGTTTCTAGTGTTAACTTCTCTTGGATTTGTTTTCTTTGTTCTTAGCAGATCTTGCAAGGGTGATCATTTTGATTAATGTTTTCAGCGCTCCGTTTTACTCCTGATTCATGTTTTTTGCAGCAGTCAGTGTTCTGGCCCGGGTAAGGTGAGACTGTGAGGTGGCTTTAGTTTTCCTCCAGCAGTGCTGATCAGATGGGCTGTTCTCCAGCTGGAGAGGAGCATGGAGGCTGCTGTAATGCATTTTGCATGGTAGCGACCCCACACAAGAGCTAAAGCAGGTTCTAATCATCAGATGTAGGATTGTTGCAACCACGTCCCGCTGTGACAGCAGATGGATGCTGTGCATGAGCTCTGTGGGGCTGGAATATCATCTTTGTATCTCTGTGAGCCTCTCAGAACTAGGTATGCTGGCTTTGGGCCTCTGTTCACACATGTCTGTGGTTCAGAGTGGTTCACTACGTCCCAAAATTAGAGTTTCTTTTCTTGTGTGTTTAAAAAAAGCTGCCACACAAACTGAGGTATTAATCTAGGGGGGAAGGAGAAGGTGTGGGTTAAAACTTACCTTTTATTGCTTCAGCCACACCAACACCATGTGTCCAGTCTATTCTACATATTTGAGGAACTAATAATCACTTCAGGAGAGACTGGTCCTTCTAAACTGATGGGTGATCTCTCATCTGGAGGTACTGGTCTTCCATTGATCCAAAAGATGAGCTTCATCAAACCATTCAAGTTTTAGAAAAGTTGAGTTTTAGGGTAGATTCTGTCAATCCAACCACCTGATCTGGACTGAACAGTATCATCAAGGTTTACACACCAATGTAAAAACCAGTCACAGGAATTAATTGTCCCTGATGCACATCGATCTGCCGGCAAGTTGCCGGAGGCATGCAAGCTCTACTATCCTTTCCCTCCTTTCTTCTTTATTTCTTTTACTCAGACTACATTTTTCTTCTTTTCAGAACTTTTTGGCATTAGCTGTTGCAATCAATCTGCCATTCCCCCCGACACCTCTTATTGCATTGGTTTTTCAAACCCTTTCATCTGCGCCTCCAGCGTTACATCACTCTTCAATCCACTCTGGGCTCCAAGTCCTAAAACACAAACACCTCAGGGACCTGGGCCTGAGTTCCTCCACAAGTCACTTGTCTCCATTCCCCTCCCTGGGAGTCACAGCTTTAGGAATCATGGTGAGATCCCAGGACAAAACACTTGAGATACAAAGGCAGGGCTTCAACAGTGAAATCAGAAAACGTTCAGGCCCAGCCACCTCTATAAAACATCACTTGGAAACTGCTCTTCATATGCAGGGGAAGTGAACTCATTAGAACAGTTTTTACTTCCTCATGAATGTTTTCAAGCCATTTCTTGTTTTTACAAGAAATTCAGCATATGAAGGGTTTTATGAGGTGATTGTGAAAATAGGAAACTTGTGGTTCTTTGGGTTCGGAACCTTGATTTCTTTTTATCTTGATTTTACATGGTTAAGTACAGAAAATAGAAAGAAAAGGTTTTTATGGGTCAATAAGAGAGGGTCTGAGATAAAACAGTGGTAAGGTAGATTATTTTTTGCTTCACAAGTCTAAGTTTTTTTCCTGCTCTCTCTTCTGCTTCACGGCAATAAATATAATAGGATTTTTTTCAGCCTTTATTCTTGGACTTACTTCTTAGTAGATGTTTAATTTAAAAATGTGAAAGACAAAGACGGGGATAGATGGGAATGAGTATCAGGGAAGAACAGGGACACTTGAAACTCAAGGGAAAGGGAAAAACAGAATAACTCAAGTTAGGTCAAGATTTGTTCATTTTCTTTTAAACTCTACTTGGAAGGAAAAATCTTTAGACAAATATTTGTAGATAAAATTCCATCTAAATGCTTTTTTTCACACAAGATTCTCACAAATCATTAATCTGGTCCATAAGTGGAGAGCTCTTCCAGCTGATCTGGCAAAAAAATATTCTGATCTCTTTGTCCATGATAACACTGAAATCAAATAGGGCTCAACATGCAAAATACTAGATAAACAAATACCTTCTTCTGCCTAATTTTGCTTTACATAGTTTTTATGCTAAATGGTAGACTTTCTGAACACTGTGACAGAGAGCTGTTACTTGTTAACAACAATTTCAATGTTTTGGGTTGAGATTTAGCTTAATATATGAAACCCACGTCCTTGCTGTCACGAAATCTCCATTTTCCCACTTTTACAATATTGTTGGCATATGTCTCCAGCTGTCTGTTGCTGACATAGAATTGCTTGTGATTATCTGATGCTGAGCTGTTCTGCTCTGTTTTTTTGTGGTTTTAATCTCTCCAACAATACCTGAGCACGCTCTGCAGATCGTGATTATTGGGGCAGAATACAGCCGTCTTTGAAATTTATTGTCCCACACAGAAAATTAGAAATCATTAGGATCTTTATATCTGGATTGAATGTGAACTGCACTTCTTTCTGATTTCATAATTTAACATTGCAGACTGTTGACTTATTGACTACAGCGTTAGCATTTTCCAGATTGGCAGACAAATTGCCTTGTAGGAGTGTCTATGCATATTTATACATCATCCAAAGGTTAAACGATAGAATATATTTTAATTGCCTAGAGATAACTTTGCAAATTATATCGCTGGTACCAAAACTTCTGAACTTAAAAGATGAAAGTTATGCACTGAAACCCATATTTTTTTCCAAGTAAATAAACCACTCAGCAGTACTGATTGCTGACAGCCTTACACTGATGTTAATTAAATAGCATCTCAAAGACATAGCTGCCATTTTAGGCAAAATTTTAAGACAGGAAATTCTATTTTTCTTCTTAGTCTTCCTAAGCATGGCATTTATATTGATCTTGCTATTTGAGAAAGGACTGACGCCTAAAGAGGCTGCCTGGAACAGAGGCTAGACAGTGTTAAAGGAATAAAGTAGGTATTTCTTAAAAAGCATTAGGACCACAATCAAAACCCCAAAATGCAAAACAATTAAAGCGAGGCATTCATATGCAAACATTTTTTTCCACTTCCATTTGCCTTAAAATCTGAAGGTTTAAAAAACTAAATCCCAAAGGACGCTAAAACATATGTGCTGCAAGAGCACCAAATTCACTCATTGAGAATATTTTTCAGAGAAAACATAACCTTGGAGCTATTTGAGTATTTAAGAGAAAGTATAATTGCTACTTATATTTTTAACTTTCCACTTCAGCAATACTTTTCTCTCTAGAATACAGACCCCTAAAGAAATTACTGAGGAATAACAAGTGTTCTGCAAATTTGCTGATTTACAGTGACTGCTCTTATATATGGGCTCTTAAAATCAGGTCCTGCACATGGATTGGGGCAATCCAAGGCACTAATACAGGCTGAGCAGAGAATGGATTAAGAGCAGCCCTGAGCAGAAGGACTTGAGGATGTTGGTTAATGAGAAACTCAACATGACCCAGCCATGTGTGCCTGCAGCCCAGAAAGCCAAACCTATCAAGTGCAGCGCAGTCAGCAGGTCAAGGGAGGTGATTTTAGATAATCTTTAAGGTCCCTTCCAATCCAAACCATTCTGTGACTCTGTGAACATGAGTAAATTGCAAGCAGTTTGCTCTCAGTGGAAGAAATACATGACCCTGCAGTAGCTTGGTTACATGCTCTGCTTTTACCTTTACAAGTCATCAATAAGAACTCATCTGGAGTGCAATGCATTGAGCAGGAGACTGGGAGGCAGATGCATTTCCTCCCCTGGGGGTTTTGCCTAGAGGAAGTTAATGTGTGTTTAGGTGAAGAAAAGGATTACAAGTGGAGGTGCAGAGTGGGGAGCTGAACCCCTTCAGGCAGATGGGGCAACCAAAGCCAGGCACCTCACTTGCCAGGCAAGAATCCCAGAAAGGAGCTTATTAAAAATGGGAGACATCACTGTGGTGATCTTCCAGCCTTGTTGGTTTTGAAAGAAATCTCCCTTGGCCTAGTTTTGAAAGGAGCTTTGTACCTGCACCTTCCAGGGGTGAGAATTTCAGGCCGTTAAAGTAACAGGATGGAGGTGTCTTTTTTCAATCTTTGCTCCAGAGCAAGATGGGAGTTACAACCCTCTGTGCTCCATGGTTTCTGTGGATGGGGTTTTGGCAGCTTCCACACTGAGCACAGATGGTATTTGAGAACTTGTACTGAGACAGCCCTGCAGGGTAAGCAATAACTCTGTGGGTTTCCTTAGATTGTAAAGCTCCATCTAGATATCTGAGGTCCAATGGAGTCCTTGTTAGGTCCAACCTCTCTTTGAGTTCTCTTCATTACATGATGTGAGGGCAAGAACAGCTACTATCCTTGTTCTTTTGGTTAACAGAGTCAAAAAAACCCCAAAACAAAATAAATCCATGAGAGCTGTCAGAAATGATTTTAGTGAGTTTTGGAGAGACCATGAAAATGCCCTTGGGGTGCTGGTCAACAGGGGCTGGACATGAGCCAGCTGTGCCCATGTGGGCAGGAAGGCCAGTGGCACCTGGCTTGTATCAGCAATGGTGTGGCAGCAGGACCAGGGCAGGGACTGTCCCCCTGTGCACTGAGAGGCCACTCCTTGAGTGCCGTGTCCAGTTCTGAGCCCCTCCTGACACTGAGGGGCTGGAGTGAGTCCAGGGAAGGGACATGGAGCTGGGGCAGGGTCTGGAGCACCAGTCTGGTGGGGAGCAGCTGAGAGAGCTGGGGGGGCTCAGCCTGGAGAACAGGGGGATCAGGGGAAAATTAACAATCCCAAAATTATCATAAAGGAGATCATAGCCAGGTCATAGCCAGGGGGTTGGTCATTCCTCTCAACTAACAAGCAATAGCACAAGACAAAACAGGCTCAAGCTGTGCTGGGGAAGGCTTAGATTGGATAATAGGAAAGAATTCTTCACTGAAAGGGTTGTCAAGCCCTGGAACTGACTGCCAAGGGAAGTGGTGGAGCCACCATCCCTGGAGATATTTAAAAGAGGAGTAGATGAGGTGCTCAGGGATAAGGTTCAGTGGTGGGCTTGGCAGTGCTGGGTTAATGGCTGGACATGATGATCTTAAAGGCCTTTTCCAAACTAAAGGATTCCATGATCCTGTGATTCTAGATATTGCCTCCACGTCAGAGGCAGGACAGATAATGGTGTCCACTGAACTGTCATTATTTCTTAAGAAATGTGTCAATTCATCTCTTCTCATCAGTGAAAATTTATCTAAAGCATTATTACCTTACTTCCCAATCAGTCAAGCAGAATCTTGAACTACCTCAATGGGCTAATTCCTTTTAACTCTTAAATGAATTTCAGATGTCCTTTGCTTTGTGGTCTTTTGCATTTTTTGGATAATAGCTAAAGGTATGCCTTATATTTATGTCCCTTAAATACTGTGATATATTCTCAGTAGTGCCCCCTTTTGCTTCTAATAAAATCCCTACCTATCTTATCTTTTCTATTTTATTACCTTTTATATGTACTGGTAAATAATAAGAAAGGGAATTGGGAAAATATAGGCCATTTGGAAGAAATTCTCTGTGTATCATATCAGAGAATTTGAAAGATTAGAGAAATATTTACAGCTCTCAAAGAGTCACTCTTTAGTTCAAGATTTAATAAAGGGATGGACACAATCCCTGTTTGCTCTTGCTGTTCTGGAAGGACTGGTTTTGCAATATTTTCTGTCTTCAGAACAGTAAAACTACTTCTGATGAATTTAGCAAAGTTTGTATGCTGCAGTGCCCCAGACACTTCCTTATTTTCCTTGACATTATTTTTTCATCAGTTTGGACTGTGTAGTATCTGCAGACAGTGCATGTTCCAAATATTGGATTGCTGTATTTTTGCATACAAACCTTGTAAAGGAAAAGAAATACCAGACTACGTGTACAAGCATCAAAATCTGATTATATGCAGGATTCTAATCTTAATGTCATACCATCCACAGTGAAAAGCGTTGCAAGAATATTCCAATTCATATTCTGAATGGTGTGTTTCTCTGCAGTCATCTTGCAGAATTTTTATTCCTACCAGGAGAAAATCAGTATACTGAACTGAATAAAAATGTATACATTAAATTGCTTATTCAAATGTCCACCTTTAATGCTTGCAGAGAATTCAAGCAAGAAGCAGAATAACCCGAGCTTTGTTTTATTGATACAAGAGACTAATGTGAGTAACAAAACAGGAAAGAATGAGAAGTTGCTTAATACATTGGAAATGTGGAAAAAATGCAGATTTCAGTTATTAGCTTTCACAACTGTATTTGCATAGAAATATACTAACGGCTGGGTGACATTTCATGCATGAACTTGATAGAGCATCCTTAAAAATATTCCTGTTAGAAGAGTACTTAAAGTGAACCTCAAACTCGAACATTCCCGTCTTTGTTTAAAAAAACGAAACCCTGGTTTCCCTAGGGTATTCCAGTGCAAGGTATTTCTTTATGAAACAAAGCTTTCTTTGTTATGAGGAATTCTGGGACAGCCTAGGAAGGGCCCTTTTTTCTGATCACACTTTAAAAAAGATCCTGATTCCCCTGAATGTTAAATATTATTGAACAATAGATGTTGCTCAGGCTTTTGTCGAAAATACCAGCAAAGCAAGAAGACCCTTGAGGTTTCAAACACCTCCTGGATTATCAGTATCCTATGCCATTTTCTACTTTGAGGGAACACCTTCCTTGTAAGTGGGACAAAGATGAATGCCAATCATCTGCACCGTGTAAGATAAAAGGAGTTATTCTGCTTTGAAAAACTAGAACAATTCTTGGAGGGGTCTATCACAGTTAGCCCCTTGTATGAATTTTTGGGAGCTGGATCACTTCAACTCCTTCCAGTTCACGTTTGCTTGTTGTGTGTTGTTGTTTTTCTTTTTAATTCACCTACTAGAGCTGACCAGGTGCAGCTTCATTTGTAACTCATAAATGATAAAGATGTCTGGTTTTACTTAGAGTGAAGAGGTTCAGAGAGCATAGTGAAGGATTTTAGATCAGGGAGCACTTCCACTTGCCAGCAGTTTCAGCTTTCCTCTTCTGTTCTTTTAATTTAAACATGATTATTAACAATACACAGCTGAAGAAGGCACTTTTCTGAAATATTCCAAGGATTATTCCTGCTCTGTTATCTCCCTTTCACCTTTCACAACAGGATTTTATGTGCTTGCATTAGTTTATGTTCTTCAGAAGAGCAGTTGGTCCATCTCTGATTGTGATTTTCATTAGAAGTAGAAAACTCTACCGTCTGAAATAGTGAGATGTGAGCACTAAATCCTGGAAACATTTTCTAAAAACTCACTTTATAGTGAAACATAACCAGCCTTGAAAGGGATTAGAAAGAATATGACAGGAGTATAAATTAAAAAGCACTGCATTTTGAAAACATCTATTTAAGCAGTTTTGACTCTGCCTTCACTCAATCCAATTCCTGTAGCTGCTGATTGTCCAGAACCTTTCAAAACAGCAAGAACCATCTCTGGAGCCTGTTCACACTTGCTAAAATCAGATTTCTAAACAAAAGTGAGAGTATGTGGAGGTACCTTTTTGGAAAAATTATGGTCCTGCATTTTTAGTAGCTGACCTCCTTTCCTTCTGTGCCTATCCTACATTACTTGTATGAACTTCTCAAGAAGACTAGGGCTCTGTAGAAAAGGGCTGCAGGATCATTTTTTCTGTCAGTATGAGATATAAATGCTCATTCAAGATAGAACAGTGCTGTACAGATGTGAAAATAGAAAGCCAAAATGAAAATAGTACAAAAAAGGGTCATTAATACCATCTTATTTAGAGGATCCATCTAAAATATAACATAATCACAGACAGTGTCTAGTAATGATATTTTACACTGAAGCCCAAAAGTTACAAAAAGACTTTCGTCCTTGCCAAAAGAAAGTCACTTTTTCATCTGAAGTACACAAGCAATCAAATTCTTGAGGTGGTGCAAAATCTATGCATGTAAAGCTACTTTTAGAGTCATATTGGTAAAACACCTGTTAAAAGCCAGGGCAAAATCTGGTTTATAATAGGAAAGGGCAAATCTCAAATTTCCTGTTAGAGTGAAAATATATAGGCTGAAGCCATCAGTGGATGGCAGTAGCAATAAAGATCATTTGGGCTGGAAGAGCAGTTTTTGCAGACAGTGGCAATAGCACCTGAAGGATGTGTTTTACAGGTGAGCCCATGCACGAGGAAGCTCACACAGAGCTTCCCTACTTCTCTCGCAGGAAAGGAGTTTATCACATGGAAAACAGCCTTGCACCTGAGTGCAAAAGATGGCATTTAGCAAGATTTGGAATGGTGTACATGAGGGTAGGAGCTGAAAGCCACAGTGTCTGAGAGATATTTGCAGCTCCCAGACATGGCTGGGTGAGGCTGGGGGAATTGCTGCTCTCACTGAGGAGAGATGGTGCTGACTGGCAGCAGCTCCTGGTTCCTGTTGACTTTCTGTGGGCACATTTAACCTGTAATTTGGAAGAGGAAAATACAGTCTGGCACACATTCCTGAAGGGTTGCCAGTCCCACATCTATCCATTGCACAGCCTGCCAGAATGGGAAAGATAAGTACCTTACAGACCAGTATCCACAGCAACAGACACCGGAATTTTATATTTTTAATACATATAAAAACCCAAAGAAAATAATTACTTTTTCATTTTCCAATTTTGTAATAGTAATAATGACCTCTGGGTCAGGAATTTTCAGCAGTTAATGACTGTCTGGCTTTTTCTTTGGTCCTTGGTTTCTCCAGCCAGTCATTAACTGTGAGAAAAGTGCCTTCTCCTGTGGACACTTTGGCTTAATTGTTACCTTTTCATGCTACAGAATGCACCAGCTGGGAAATAAGTGTCTCCTATGCGAATGGACCCATAAAGTGTTCCTCGGGTTTCATTTCTTTGAAAGAATATTCTGTGAGAGTTTACTGTAAAAAAAATGATTGAGTATTATCCACAGCCCTGAGAAAAGTTAGATCACTCTGAGGAATTGGGACTGAGGATGGTTTAAGGCCATAGATTTCAAAAGATTAAATCTTCAGAATTTATCTGTGTAATCTAGGTTCCCTTACTCTTGGTAAAGGAATGCTTTGGAATTGTATACGGACACAAATATTTTCTTATTCATCTTCTAAGATCACACAGGAACAGGTCCTTTTTTTTTTTTTTTTTTTTTTTTTTTTTTATTTGTTTGTATTTTTTATATGTAATCACTGTGATGCTGAAAGCACAGTGTGGCAACAGTGTCTCAAGAGTTAAAATTTATTTTAAAATATAAAGGGGAACAACCCTCTGGAATGCTTACCCTGCTCCACCTGGATAGTAGATTCCTTCCTTCCAACCACCCTCTCTCTCAAAACACCTAGAAACTGTACATGACTTTGTTCAGAGGAAAATTCAATTATAAATGGAAATGACTTCATCTTGCACTTCATTGCAAGATAAAAAATGCAAACCATGGAATGGAGGTATCTTCTGACCATTCCACCAATTATATTCTTCATAAAAATTAGCCAGATTGTGAGTATATTGTATGCCTGAACAGACATAAACCTTTGAACAGTCTTTAGTTCTTGTGCACTGTTATCTGAGTTCTTCAACCTGTATGACTTTTAATGCCACTGTTCCACTACAGTGTTATCAAAAAAAAAAAAAATTGTGAATATATCTTTCCTTCAAGGTATGCTTGAAAACAATTCTGTAAGAAATGCACTACTTGGAGGACAAATAAATCCACAAGAAAACAATAGTTTTCTAAATCCCATATTCAATGTGCAGGGATTCCTAGTAGTAGTCCAACATATGGTTACTGCTGAAGAGTCAAGTAGTAGTGAAGAACCTCCACTGGAACAGAAAAAGAAAACGGGAATTTCTTCTTTAGCAGATTTAAAGTCAATATGGTGTCCTTTGAGAATTTGGTACTAAACATGGAATAATGTGAATGATGAGCCTAATTTTAATGTTTTGCTGTGAAAAGAGATTTAGAACCTGCATAACTTTTATTGGAACTATTAGCTTTTCATTTTGTATCTTTAAGTGAAAACACAGAGTGCACATGAAAGCTGCGGACATCCGCTTTTGCTTGAATGCTTTTTTTACTTTTTAAGAAAAATAACACCAGCAAAATGTAAGTAGTGTTCCAAGAAAGAGCCACTCAGGAGTCCCACAAGGACTGTGACTGTGCTTTGTGGTTTTTCCACTCTTGGAGAGACAGTATTACTTTCTAGGCTGAGCCTTCATTTGCATTTTGAAAGTACAACAATTTACTTCTCAGCAGGGTTGTGCTGTTTCTAAAAGGCTGGACTGGCTCAAAGATTTAAATCCAGTGAGGTTCCAGTAATTCCCTTAACAATGAGTTTTAAAATCTACACCTTTAAAATAGCTCTGCACCTTTAAACTTCAAGCTCCACTCCGTGTTAAAGCAGTTGGCTAACCATTAGTAAAAATGGGAAAGGTCCAAAAGACAGGAGTGACAAGTGACTTGTGTTTCATTCGCTGCTTTAATGGATTTTTCCTCAGCTTCACAGCTAACCAGTGCAGATTATTTATAGATTTTAAAGCCAGGAATTAACACTGTTCCTTGTAGGCAGAAGAAAAAAATGTATGGTATCATAATTAATTCTTAAGCATTATAATGCCTTCTGGCTCAACGTGTGTGCAAGGGACCAAGAGTAAACCATGCGTTTATCATCCCAACCCTTATCTGTTCCCAAAAACGTCCTTCAGTGGAGAACTGTGAAACAGCCTGCCTAAAGGATTTGAGACCTTTTATTTTTTATTTTTTTTTTTTTGAGGCTGATACAAGAATCTTTACAGTCTTTGCTGTAATTAAACATTCAAATGTAAAATATTGCAAACACCACTTTAGGGTGTTCCTTTTCCCCAAAAACTCCGATCAACCAAACAACCAAAAAACCCACTATGGTTCTAGCTGTCTTCACATGAAGCCTTATAGTTTTTTTTCATTGGGACAAATTATGCAGGTGTCTCTGGTACCCAAAGAGATCTCTTCCCTTCCAACTCAAACTGATTTTTGAGTCTTGACCTTCTCTTTGTTTCCTTTTATTTCCACTTTTACCATTGCTCTGAGTTCCTTTCCCTTGACAGCAGCGTTACACACCCCTAATAGAATTCAGCTGTGGAGGGAATACAATCCTGGCCGGAGGCAGTCTACCCAATCCCTCACTGGCCACTGAACTTAGTGGGACAAAATTGTCCTTCACATAATTTTAAGTGTCCATGGAGTAATTCCAGCAATCAGCCTGTCCTGTCATCTCTCTGCAACTCCCTGTACCCCACTGTAACACGAGGCAGAGGAGACAGCAGTGCTGCAGCAGCTGGTATTGTTTGATCAGCAACACAATCCTTGCTGGATTTTCATTTCCCTTGCAGACTCACTACTAGAATACATTTGTCATCCATACTTTGTAGCAGACTTATATTTGCCTGTAATTACACACCAGTCTGGCAATACTTTATTGTTAACATAAAGTACTGCCATTTAAATCCCCAATCTTAAACTCGAGTATTTGCAAAACTCTGTAATTGCTAAAATAATAAAGCTGCCATTACTGTATGGGAAGTTTACAGCTTGTTGGTGAAATACTTACATTGGCTTAACTACACCTGTATGGATTCCTTATGTTTTCATGTGCTGTTTAAGAGACAGATTTCTGCTGGGCACAACCAAAGGTTTCTGGCACTGTCACAGAATGCCTGAGGTTGGAAGAGGCCTCAAGAGTCCATCTAATCCAGTCCCTGCTCAAGAGGTTGCCCAAGACCATGTCCAGGTGCTTTAGAGTCAACTCCAACTATGGAAACTCCACAAGTTCTCTGGGAAACTGTGCCAGTGCTCAGTGAAGGCTGAACTCCATGTTTTCCAGCTTGTGGTCTGTCCCCATGCAGGAGGAAGTCTATATCATAACCAGGAAAAACAAGTTTAGTGTGGTTTTACTCATTGCAATGGGCACAGATAGCACTGCAAATGCCTAGGGATATGAAAGCCCACAAAGATGATATATTTTGGTTTCATTTTGTGTAGGTGTTTTGCAAAAGAAAGCCAAGTTGTGATGCCCCCCTCTCGTACTTGTTCTGTGATTTTTTTTCTTTCTATTTTAACATTAAATAGTTCTCCCCGTGTGATTGTTCTGTTCCTAAGTCTGGTTGGGTAAGACAGACCTGAAGACCAGGAACACTGGTACAAGTTTGCTCTGAACCATAAGCAATTTTGCCGCATTACCTTTTTCATATATGAAGTTCGAAACATCCATGCTCGGTATCTAAAATCCTCCAAAAGTTTGGGGATTTGTGATAAAATTTGTGCCATCTCTAACCCTTGTTCTGACACACCTGCACAACATTTTTCAGCTCTCTGTGCTCTTTTGGGGGAGCACGGGGGAGCTTTGTGCTCTTCCAGCAAACCCCAGGGAATGGAATAATGATGGAGTGCAGGTGGTTCTGCATTACCATGAGGACCTTCATGTGAAAGCTGATGCTTAAATGCTGTGAGTGTGGGGTTCTGTGTGGTGCTGTCTGGCCAGGAAGGATCCACTCTCCTCGCACAGGTCCCTCCTGCCCCTTTTCCCTGCACGTTTGTCTCTGCCCCAGCCTCAGAACACATCCCACTGTATGTCACCTCCATCTCCCCTCCAAAGGTGACCAAGTTCATCAGAGTGATGGAGCACATCTCCAAGGAGGAAAGACTCAGAGAATCAGGATTGTTCAGCCTGGAGAAGGCTTCAGGGTGACCTTTTTATAGCCTTGCACCACCTGAAAGGGACTTGGAGAGGAAAGATGAGGAGAGACTTCATTACAAGAACATGTAGTGACAGGACAAGGGGGAACAACTTCATACTGGAAGAGTGTAGGTTTAGATTGGCTATCAGAAAAAAATTCTTTAGCGTGGTCAGGGTGGTGAGACCCTTGTTCAGGGACTGAGAAGTCACGGATGCTCCATCCCTGGCACCATCCCAGGCCAGGCTGTATTGGGCTTGGACCAACCTGGTCCAGTGGAAGGTCTGCCCGCCCGTGGCAGCAGCGCTGCAACGAGATGATCTTTAATGCTTCCTCCAACACAAACCACTTCATGATTCTGTGGAACAAAGCCTATTTCTGCGGCACGTGTGTACAGACAACCTGGGGGCAAAAAAGAGTTTCCCGAGGCCTTTCCCGGGGCCGAGCGGAGCACGGGGCCACGGCCGAGGGTCGGGAGGTGGGAGCCGGGATCCGTGCCCCGGGCTTAGGTGCCGGGGCTGTGCGGGACACTGTGTGCGGAGAGCACCGAGCGGGGCCGGGGCTGTGCGGGGCCAGCCCGAGGCTGTGCGGGACACTGTGCCGCAGGGCACCGAGCGGGGCCGGGGCTGTGCGGGCTGTGTGTGCGGAGAGCACCGAGTGGGGCCGGGGCTGTGCGGGACACTGTGTACAGCGGGCACTGAGCGGGGCCGGGGTTGTGCGGGGCGCTGTGTACAGCCGGCATTGAGCGGGGCCGGGGTTGTGCGGGGCGCGGTGTACGGCCGGCATCACAGAGCGGGGCCGGGGTCTTGCGGGGCGCGGTGTACGGCGGCATTGAGCGGGGCCGCGGCCGCTGCCCGCTCCCCCCGCCCGGGCCCGCCCCGCTCGCGTCCGCTCCGCGACTGGACTGCTCGCGCCTGGCCGGCCGTCGGGGAACGGGGCGCGCGGCCAGCCCGCGCTCAGCCGAGCGCAGAGGGCGGACGCAGGAACAATACGGCGGGCTGGCGCGGAGCCGCGCGGCCGCCCCGCACCATGTACGCGTTCGTGCGGTTCCTGGAGGACAACGTGTGCTACGCGCTGCCCGTGTCCCGCGTGCGGGACTTCAGCCCCACCTCCCAGCAGGACTTCGACAACCAGAAGGTTTACACCGTGTACCGCAACCCCGAGGAGGCGGCGGACGAGGACGACGAGAGCCCCGGCGAGTGGGGCGACCGCCTGCTGCTGCACAAGGCCCAGATCCTGGCGCTGGCAGGTGAGGGCGGGCCGGGCCGTGAGGAGGGGGCGATGCCGCCCCTTCCCCGCTGAGGGAGGGTGGGTGGGTGGGTGGGGAGGGGCAGCTCCGAGGGGGCTCGGGGGTCGGTTTCCAAAATCCCCGCGACCCCCGTGATGTGCGGTACCCGGGGGGTGGGGGTGAGGGGACGGTGGGAACTTACCCCCCCCCCAAAAAAAAAACAAAAAAAACAAAGTTTATGTTATCGTCTGCGGCTTATTTATAGTGCATGGAGTCATTTGTGTACCTTTGCAGTCGTTGCCAAATTGGAGGGGGGCTGTTTTATGTCCGCTTTGTTAGTTTAAGTGACTTCACGAATTGGAAGGCAATAGTGGAACCAGACCTCCAGGTACTGCTCTTGTTCAGCGTGGGCTTGCTACATTTGGTTTGTTTCATGTTTGAAGATAACAAATGTCTCCAAGCTAGGCGGACCAATTAAAGGGTATACTAGGAAATAATAACCCTGTGTTTTGGCCATTTGAGGGTGTTCAGCCCTTGTGTGATAGTACTGTTGGTACATTGCCCCCAGATAGTGACTCTTGGGCAGAGTGTTTCCTTGAAGACTTTGTGTAGTTTCCTCCCTGCCGAAGTCATGGTTGACATGGAGAGGAAATTTGGTGGTTGTAGCAAATTGTTGGTTACTGTGGCCTTGCCCAATAGTCTTTTGTAGGACGCCAGTTACCATTTGAAATGTCAGTCTGGGTGGCAAAGAGGACACTGGGTTATCCTGAATTTTTCAGTTTGGACAAAGTACTGGTTCTATGTCCTCGATTATGAAATGGGCTTAAAAAACTCCTTTGTTTAGTTTTGAGCTCTTAGAAGACAGTGCTGAGTTCTGATGTCTAAACAGAGTAACTTGGTGTTCAAGTCACGTAGAACTGGTATTTTTCTAATTTTGTTTTTCAAAGTTAACAGTTCCCCAGCCAGTGTAGCCTGGTGGTGGTCCAGTTTATCCCTGGCTCAGCCAGTTACTTTTGCCATTATCCTGTTTCTAGTATTAGCCATAAACAGATGTCTCAAAAGAACCAGGAACAGCCAAACTTGAGTTCCCTGCAGAGCTTTTCCAGTTTCTGAGTATTTGCAACTCCAGAAGTTCAGGAGAACTAGTTAGGCCACGTAGCAGAGGAGTGGATTCTCCTGCTAAGTTTTTGTTGTCCTGTTCCAGACCATATATTGCCTGTCCTGTCTGTGGCACAGGAGTGTATGTGAAGTGTTTCTTGCAGTTCCCTGTCAAATCCATGGAAGACAACAATCTCAGTGTCCGGGCTTTGCACGGCTCTTCCCAAAGGAGCATCCCACTGGACTTCTCCTTCCTCTGTCCCTCCAAGAGAAAACTCCCCGAGAGAAAAATGTAGGCAGATGCCACACTCTTCTTCCGACTTCAGCCACTTCTTTTGTCTTTCTTTAGTACCCATAAGTATCCAGTAATTAGTTTCCTAGCAACTTAGGGGAGAAAATTCTATAAGAAAGAAACCCAACCCCCAACACTGTCTCAACACAGCTGAAGTGCTCCAGAGAAATATTTAGAGCCCACCGGGTTGCCTCAGTTTTCCAGCAGCAAGTGCTTATTTTTGCGAGTTCCCTCGTTCCAGGCAGAGCCTGTGTCTGCCCAAGATGTGCTCTCCTGAATTTTTCTGTACGGTTTCTCTTTGTTTCACATCTCTTGAACCAGAACAAACCAATATATGCTGTTTCCTCCAGAGAACAGGACTTGTTACCTGTATTAGTGATTTGCACTAATTGCTCTCCAGAGATTCTAATTTCTACAGGAGATTCTTCTGTTGAGCAAGGAACACAAGGAAACACACAGCTATCTTTATTACAGCTGTCACATCTCCATATATTCTGACTGTGTTTTGCATTCTTGGAAAACTTCTCACCTGAACACCAATTGAGTCTTTACTTCTGTGCTTCTTTCTGTGTGAAAATACCTTAGGTGAATCCACCAGAAGTCGCATGCAAAGGGTCACTTCTAAAGTTGTCATTTCTCCCCAGAATGTTAATATTGGTATTTGTTTTTATTGTGGTTAAAAACCTTGAAGAGAAAGCTTGGTCTTCATGAAGACATCATAGCACAATTCTTGCTTTATAGTGAC
Source organism: Certhia americana (assembly GCA_018697195.1). NCBI lineage: Eukaryota > Metazoa > Chordata > Aves > Passeriformes > Certhiidae > Certhia > Certhia americana. The sequence continues at coordinate 7,777,797 of CM031864.1, forward strand.
CTACTCAGATTATGACACATTTTTATGGCAAACATTACAAGTGTAATGTTATGCTAACTGCTTATTTAGTTAAAAATAATTTTGCAAGTCTGCAATAACGTTTTGCGTGCCAGTACAGAACTTCTAATTCTAAAGGCTTCCAGCCTGTCTTAGTAATAAGGTAAATAATGTGTATAAAGTTGCTTTTATATTTAAAATATACATAGTTGATTTTGAATTTTTTGGAAGGAGCCCTTAACTGCACAAACCATACATCAATGACTTTAAGGGTTTAGTGCTTTGGTCCAAGAATTCCCCATTAGGAGGAGATTTTTGGATCAAAGTTGTGATACAGATATTAAACTAAACAAACAACAAAAAAGAGTAAGAGGTGAAAATAGGGAGTTTTGAGCCTGCAAAATGTTCTTTTACATTTTGAATGGTGACCAACTTTCTTGCACGTAGAGCTGCTCAAGTAAGCAAAGTTCTAGCATTTTATATATATTTTCACTATCAACACTGTCCATGCAGTGCAAATTAATCATAGTTTGAGAAACAGATCCATTTGTTTTTCCTTTCCAGCAACTTGCAAAGAAGGAGGAGAGAAGGAACACAGCTACAAGACACATATTTTTTTTTTTTTTTCTTTTTGGAAACAATATTCCTTTCCTATTACGTTTAAAGAAATTTAGATACCTTTCAAACTTCTACCCTTGTAATGTAGGAAGTCACACAGGCCTAAGTATAGGTTTATGCTCATAATACAAAGCTTTATTGGAGCATTGGCATTGGTTGTGTAAAGAGTTCATAAAACAATTGTCCTCTTTGGAGAGAGCCTAGAAGCAATTCTTTGATCCTTTGTGCTGAGGTTGGATGGTTGAGAGCCAATGCAATTGTGAGGGATATTGTTGCTGCAGAGCAGAGAGTGCTACTGTAAAGGCATCATAAGTTTAAAAAGGAAAAATAAAAGAGGGAAGTGTGTTGGGACATGCTCAGAGCATCAGGTAATTGTGAGAGACTTGGTATGTTGTGGAGATAAATGCTGTTGTCTTTTATTCTGTGGTGATTAGAGAGATTCTGTGGTGATTAGATAGTGTTAGAGAGGAGTTGTAGATGAACTCTGAGCAGCTCTGCCTTCCCTTGTGTCGCTGTGGACATGGTTGGGAACTGCTGAGGCTGCTGGGATGTGCTGGCCTGGCAACCTTGCACTTTTTCAGAAGTTAGCCAAAGTCTAGGGCTCAAACCAGGAAGGTTGACCTGACTCAGATAGTTCTAGACCTTCCAGCCACAGAAGGCATATTAAAGTGAATGTCCCTTGCCTTAACAAGTTCACCATTTGGCTACCAGCAGCTGATGCTATGCACTAATAAAGGAATAATTTTATTTGTCTCTTGAATGGAAAATAGAACTCATCAGACTGGAGTTTGACTACAGAGCAGTTTCTTGAGGTGACGTTAGCTGGTCTGTCTTGTTGAGAATACAGAAATAGCAGATAGCTTTTCAGGAAGAGCTTGAGTCTGTCTTCCTGATTATGCACACCCTTCCTTTTTCTTCTTTTCTGTCCTCTTCTCAAAATGCTCCAAAGCTGTTTTTTTCTGGTCCCTCTCCTTGACACACATATGCCACTTGCAGCTTTTCCACACTTGTCTAATAGTCACTAGCAGAATGTTATCTAGGAGCATATGCACCTTATAGCAGTGTGATCTTTAGATGACTCCATTGGAGCTTCTCTAAGATGAATATTAGGTAGAATGAATTGAGTTTCAGGGACTTCTAAAAGTTCCCTACTTGAGGCTATGTTTGTTAACAAGTAAATAATGACTGTCTTCTACTAGGAGGTGTTCTTTCCTGACTACAGTAAATGATTGTGCTCTCTAGCTGCTGCCCTCAACATTTCCCACCCACACTTTCATAGCAGACATATCTCCATCAGATTCTCACAGCAATTCCTTAGCTGCCACAGCAAATGTGTTAATACCTGATGCACCCCTATCCTTTCTTGCCCCTTTATTAAAAAAAAAAAAAAGTGTTATGCTCCACTTTTTATTGGAATACATTATGTGATTTTTTTTTAATTTTTTTTTTTTTTTAGTTTAGCCTGTGCAGCTCAAGATGAGATGTATTTCAGAAGGATGTAAAATCTCTGTTCGTAGAAGAATTTTAAATTAAATTATTCTAGGACTGAGGTTTGAGTAAAGTTGAGAGTGTTTCAGCTTCTTAGTGTGTATCCAAGCTTCTTTGCTATGGAAAGTTCATGGAGGAAAGACCCTTTGTCAAGTTCTGGGATATATGAAAAATCTGCAATGTGAGATTTTAGATTATATTAAGAATATACAAAATTTAGGTCAGGAAGTTGTCTTCATGTGTAATATTCACTTCCAAGCTTTTATTGGTATTTCTCTAGTCTTGGGCTTCTTCATGGATTTTCTTCCATCATTCTGACAGCTTGGGAGTTGGAGTACATAAAGCAGTGGCTGTGGCCACTGTCCCCATGCTCCATCCCGAGTTCCAGCATGCTCCAGGTGTCCCATTTCCTTTCCCAGGACAGTTGGTTGGGTGAGCGAGCCATTGTCATTGTTGTAGGGACAGCTGACTCTTTGTTCCCAGGAATCTCTGGGCTTGTCCCCTGCTGGGATACATTGCTTGGATAGTATGTGACAAAGTCCTGGGGAGAAATGGCACAAAATGTCAAAACACCTGCAGATGCTTCTTGGGTGGTCCCAAAGGTTGTCCTGAGTAAAGAAGTGCCAGAAAGAGGTAATAGGAAACCTCCCAGTACTGGTAGTGGTTCCTTACAGGGTCTTTTTAATTTGTTTAATTTTTTCTGGGCTGCTTTGGAAGTACTTGGGATGAGCTTTTGTGTTGCTGCTCTTGAGCAGCAAGTCCCCAGCTGTCCCTAATGGTGGTGTCACCTCCTGTGCCTGTGCAGGTCTTGCCGTGCCAAGGGACCACTCCAGTCATAAAGAGAAACTAAGCCCAGCAGTTTAGGAAGTGCTGAAGTAACCTTGCTCAGAATAGCACTTTTCTTTTTCTTTTAATTTTTACTGTGATATTTGTTGTGCATGGCCTACTTGGTCACCGTTAGCTGACATGCTAGTGCTGTGTTTTTACCTTTACAGCAGGTAAAAGAGCTGGCTGTAAGCAGAGGTTCAGCAAATCATTTTGTATAACAGAGTAACTAAGTACTTCACACTCCTAAATATAGTCCTGAACACAAGTGTGGCAGTATTCATGAAAAATGTTTAAAGCTAAATTTCACACTCATTTTGTATTTGATCCATTTCTGGTTTATTTTTAGCTCATGTAAGATGAAGGGTGGAGGATTTTTTTCCCTTTTTCAAAATTCTAGTGTAGGACCATATCTCAGATATGAAGGACTTGTACAAAGGCACAATTTTGTGGGGTCTTTTTGGTGTCCTTTCTGTTTGTTCGGGGTTGATGCCTTATTGTGGCACATTGACAAAAAGCTAAATGGCAACAGCAAAAAAAATTTTGGAACTTTTAAAACTGTAACTGCTAACTAGCGGTTTGGAGTAACCCTTACGAGAGTGGTGATGTCATCATTAGGCTAAAATGCCAGTAAAAATTAATTTAAAAGCTGGGATTTATCTGTGCAGGAAGATTTTACACTTATATTTAATTTCCTCCTTTCCTGTATTACCCTGCTTATTCTGCATATACATTTTTTTTGTTTGCCTTTAACCATTCTCAAGTGACCTGCTTGTTCCTCAGTCACATTTACTTTTTGCTTTACCTTAATAGTCAAAAGTCATCTAATTTATTTTTATAACACAGAGACATAGAGGTGACCTACACTATTGTTTTTTCCTGGTCTTAGTACCCATCTTGCACCACTTAACAGCAGTTATGCTTCTAGATGTTGTATAAGCTCAGCTAGTATACAATAAAAACATGAAATTCAGGATTTTAATAAAATTGACTTCAAAGATAATATGGTTATGGTAGCTATGGTAACTAACACTAATTAAAATACGCTAAAATTTGCAGGGGAGTAAAAAGGGAAAAATGTAACTTAATGTTTTTGTTTTCATAATTTAACATAAAACATTTTTTTCCAGTATATTGCCTAAGTGCCAGTCAGTCAATTATTTGAGTTTTTTAAAGAATTCCTTTAAAAATAGTAGAGCCTGAACCACATTGTAATTTTGGTATGGAAACTGAAAAAAATGGATAAATCTACCCGCTATTTCCATGGTGAGCTTTTTCCTTGTGCAGAGATGTGGAGGCTTGCTGGAGTGCTCTCTGTAGGCTGCTGCTTTACCTGCTGGACAACTCCTGGGCAGCATCTCCACAGCTTTGTGGCCTGTGTGATCATCAAATCATCATCACAGGGTTTGGTCCTACAATAATTGTACAGCCTAATACAGATGGACTGCTGAGGGCAGCCAGATTGACAAATTACAGCTGTCATTGAGATTGATGATCTCTTTAAATGAACTTTTGAACTTCTAAGGAAATACATAGCTTTTATTATATTTTGTAGAATATTTATCATGTTCCAGTTTTTGAAAAGTAATGCCCATAGTTGAGATTCATGTGTAGGTGCAGAGGAAAGTTTTAAAGGATGGCATTTTCACATCCTGCTTGTTTTCAGGGTTTGTTTTAAATTTAATGGTAACGCTGTATTAGTGTACTCATTTCAGAAAGGATTAAGAGAGTTGTTCTATAATAGCTGTAATCCTTTGTGTTTGACATGTGCAGAGTATTGTACAAATATTAACAAATCTGTACAACACTTCAGTGCGCTAGATAGGGACAGTAAGATGAAAAGTTTGAATTATTCAAGGTCAATATTTAAGTAAATATTGGATCCAGGATTAAAACCATCCTCAGTCTTGTAGAGAGCATTATTTCCTGTTTCTCAGCATAGTCTTTTCTTAACTTGATTGTCCAGCTCCATATGTTTGTGCTGCAGCCAAGTTCTAGTACCACTAAAAGTTAAATAAAAGGGAGAGCTTTGCTGACAAAGAGTAATGACTATTTTTAGTTGTCATTAGTTCGAGGCGTGTTGCCTTTGGTTAATTATTTTTGATGAGACTTTGCATTCACTTCTGAACTGAAAAATAGATTTCATATTAATCATGGAAATTAAGGAAGAAAATACATGTAAGTTTTCTTGCAACAGTGGTCTGATGTGTCTGGGCTGATCCTCAAGAGTGTAGATCTGAACACTGCTGATAAGTGAGCACATGCAAAAGGAGGATGTTACAAAATACTTGAATGTCTTCATGTGCATTAGAAATTTTACCACAAATAATGTGGCCATATCAATAACTCTAACTACCTACCAGAATTAGACTGGGTATCTCAGTTGTTCCATTGGAAGAAAAATTGCATTCAGACCTCAACATTATTTGCTTCAGTAGCTGGCATGGTAGGTTGTTTTTTTAGTTTTAGTTTGTTTTGGGTTTTGTGAGAGCAGCAGCAGGTCCGTGCTCTGTGCATTTACTAGTGTTGTTGTATTAAATATTAATGAACAAGAACCAGTCTTGATGTAGGATTTCAGAGAGGACTTAAGAGGTTTATATAATCTGTGCTCAGCTTCTGTAGGATTTTGGCTCCTTAATCATTCTCTCCCTTCTTTAGTGCCTTTGTAGGAAGCAGATGTGGTTTCTCTCCATCATCAGTGAGCAGTCTTGGTTCAGGCTCCTGTCACATCATCCTTCTTACCCGTCATCTCTAAACCTGTCAAGCAGTGGTTTAAGACCTTTCTATCTTGCCTTTCCCCAGTTTGATTAAGAATTATTTTCACCCTGTTTCCTATTCTTTAGACTTTATTGAAATTCACTTCACAAGATTTAGCAGCCTTTTGGGCCAGTTCCTCAAGTATGTGTCTTCACCTTCCTGTGCCTATCAGCCCTGCCTGTCACAGTGCTGCTTGATGTGTTGTTCTTCCCTGACTTCTTTGCTTACTCTTCTTTGTGCTCTGAAGACAACCTTCCAGTCTCTAGGAGTGTTGCTGTCATTTTCTCTTTCTGTTGAAGTGCTGCAGAACTACTTAGTTCTTAAAATTTTGGGAGTGATACAAGCCCAGATGATGGCATCTTCAGCTCTGCCTTTTTATTGCTAACTTTTCTAACTCACATTTTTTGTCAGCCTCCCTTTCTGACACCCTTAGCAGAAATCTTTTTCAGCTTATACTTGGGATGTCCCAACATATTTTCCTACAATATTTGTCCATTTGCCTTGAATTTAGAGTTAAGAGGAGGAATAATCTCATTTGTCATTCCCAGCCCAAAATCATGCTGTCTTTTAGCATACTCCTCATCTGCTTTGTTGCTTACACTCAGTGCTACCTTTATGTGCAATTAAATATACTTCTGAAGTGCTTTCACTGTGCTCAGTGTTTATTTCTGGAATCTTTTTCTCTGTCCTTCCAATAAAGTTCTCCTCTAGTCTGCGAAAAAAAAAAGGAGAAAAATAATATAGTAAATTTTACTACCAAATCCTGAACTGACTGTGCTAGCACCTGGTTGACCCCACTTTTGCACACTCCTCCCTTTTTTAGCTGCATTGGTTTTGATGGCACCTGTCCTCTTCAACTAACTTCTGCATTTGTGCTGCTGTCTGTTGCCTGTGTTTACTGTCATTCTCAGTTTCTTCTTTGGTGGTGGTCATAATCTCAGTGTACTCCTAGCTCAGACATCTTTTGTGAGGCATATTTCTTTTTGCTTTGTATCCTGAAAATCTTCTGAGCCTGCAGGATCATTACATTCTCTGAAATCTCATCTCTTCTTCCTTTCAAGTTCTCCTTTAATGTTTGCATTAAATTAGCTAAGAAAGTAATTGATAGTTCTTTTTTTCAAGTAAGCTAGGTGGCTTTTTTAATATTATTATTATCATGCTGTTTTCCTTCTCAGTCACAGCAGTACTGAACATTGTTTATTTGTGTGTAAGTGGCACTTAGGAATCCATTCCCTGTTGTGTTTGGTGTGTTTGCTTTAAAGCACCACATCCACCTTTGGTTATGGGATCTTTGCTTTGGTTCTGGTGTGTCTTTTGCTTTTCCTGGTGTGCAATCAGTGTACAGCCTGCCCAGGCAGGTGATCTTACCTTCCAGTAACCTGGCTGAATCAGTAGCAAACCAGCTCAGTGCAGCACTGTATGGGGAATCTTGTGCAGGTGTTGTCCATATGTGCTGGGTACATGCCTGGAAACGGGAAGGCTGATGTTAAGTTTTTTCATCTGTCAGCATATCATTTTTCACAAGGAGTGGAATTTTTTTGAAGGCTTAGGGGAAGGACGAATTCTGTTCAAGGTTCTTTCATTTTATTACTGTAAGATTTATAGCATTGCCAAGCCCCTTCTTTGGACTGATACCAGACCTGCCATCCCTCATCCATTTGGAGTACAGAGCTCTCTTCCTTTATTTTTCCAGCTTTCATTCCAAAGATGGAAAAAAAAAAAAAAAAAATCAGCATTTGAACTCTTTTTGTTTGTTCAGTCCTTATTTCTAAATTAGAAAGTAAGGAACGCTGTAAGGAGACATTGAGATTTTCTTAGTTTTATTTTATATCCCACAATACAATTTTCAATTTTAGAGCACTAGCATATTTCTCCTTGGATTTAACCAACTCCCTGCCCTGATAGAGTTGCTTTCCCTGCCTCAGTTCCATTCCCCTCTAGACTTCCAGCTCTTACCTTTTGGCCTGGATCCACCCATCCTGACGCTGAAACGAGGGCCTCATTGAAGAAAGCATTCCCGGAACAGTTTATCCTTTGCTAATTGATAGAGATTTTCTGATGCAGGCTTGCTGTTTTGGCACACTGCTGAGGCCAAACTTGTTCCCAGGCACTCTGAAATTCCTCAGCAGTTCATTTTTTGCAGTCTGCTTGTTCAGCTTCGGGAGAAGCATGGATGGGGAGAGATGCTGTCATATGCCCTGGCTCTTGAGCCCTGTGCTTCAGTATTGTGAGGAGTTTGCTGCCAAGATCTCTCCAAGTCTGACCTTTTCTTGGAGTACAGTTATTCCAGCGTGATGTACTCTTTATCTTGAATCACAGAATACCAGGTTTTCTCTGGACGAAAGCAATTTTTTCCTAATTTACACGTGTCTTTCAGAGTGTCCCTTCCTAAAGAACAGAGGGAATCCATTCCAGAGGGAATGTATCGTGCCTTCCACCCTGCATATTTTGTTACAAGTACCTAATTGTGTTAAGTGCTAGTTCTCAGTAATTGATATCACTGAACCACTCATTGCATATCTTGGGAAAACAATAGACACAACTTCATAGCAAGCTGATCATAGCCACCTAGGGGAAGGTGTAATTCTTAACTTCTAGCAAGATTTAAATGACTGGAAACAAAGTCCAGACAATTGATCCGAGTCGTTATAAAATGAGGCTCTGAGCTACAATGCTTTTAGGCTGCCCTTCTCTCTTTTCTGTAGCCTCAGGCACGGAATTGCAACTTGTCCATATATTTGGTTCCTATCCTGGTTTTCTTCTGGCTCAAAATCACAGGTGTGTTGTTTTTTGCTGGATTCTTCTTTTGTACCTGTCTTTTGTTTGCTGCCACAACAACAGACTGAGAATCCTAAGGAGAATTGCTGTAAATGCATGTTCATGTTTCTCCTACCCTTCCCCCAATCTCCACTCTCTCCCTCCCACCCCTTCCCAAATTCCATTAATATTTACGGAACAAGAGCCAGAACTCCGGCATCAATCTCAAATTCAGAATGAGATTTTTCTGGCTCTATCTGTAGCTAATGCAGAAGACAACAGAGGTTAGAAATGCACTTAAAAAGAAAAAGGAAAAAAAAAAAAGAAAAGAAAAGGAAAAGAACAAAACACCTTTTCATATTCAACACACTGGATGGATTGTGTTAGGTATAAATAAGCTTTCAAAGACCAGAGCATATGTAAAAAAATATTATATGTATTGTTGTTGGAAGGCAGAGGAACATTTATTTGCTTAATGACTGCATTGAAAGTTCCTGAGCTTTAGCTTATATAACTCATTGTTCCTTCAGATTTTGTGTGGAGAAAACAGTTCCTTTCTTCATCTTACTGGTTCATGTACAGATAAGCAGTAAAACCAAAAAGTCAAATGAACAGAAAAACTGTGTTGATAGTTACATGCCAGCAATGTACAAACTAAGCATTTGTAAGGAGATGTATAAACAAACTTCAAAACCAGTGGAGTTTTGCAAACATAAATTTCATGGCCAAACTGAACTTGAGTGGAGAGTTAAGTGAATGAAGAATTCAGATGATTTGCGTTTGTTTTCTTTGACCCCAAACTAAGTATTTTCTTTCATTTTCATTGTTAAGTGCATAGAATGTGTTATTGACCTCTATAAATTGACTTAAAAAGACAAAATCAAAGATAAATATTACTGTTCTTCCAAGTTATTTGTTTTAATGTTGGTTTATTCACTGGAAAGTATTTGCTGACTTCTGTAGTCTGCACAGACACTTACTCCTCTGTGACCCCTGTCCTTGATTGTTTCAAGGGTGGCTTTTCCCTGCCACGGGGAGCATGGCTCATGTCCCTGTCCCCTTGGTGTGGGCTTCTGGCAACCTCGATGAGTTGTCAGCAGACAGATTTGTTAACTGTGTCAAGTAATGGATGGTGTCCATCTGGTTGTGAGGCCAAGGGTTATTTCAGAGGACAGAAACTGGTATGAATTCTTTAAATGAAGAAGGAGATCATCTGCATGTCCTAAGGAAGATGGTTTGGCAAAGCAGTCTAGAGAAGCTGGCTCTGCAGTGTCCCTGCGCTGCTCTTCCTCCAAGGAACTGAGAGAACATATTTTAGGAAAGGATTCCTCAGTCTATCCAATACCCCAAAATACATGAACACAGAAAACCTCGGTGGTTTTCTTTTTTTACCCTTTTCAATATGGATTCATTTATTCTTAAATTCCAAGAAAATACCAATGCCCATCAGTCTATCCTTCTGTCTGGAAGTTTGTGTTATTTGTTTTTTTGGGAAGGACTCCCTTATTTTCTTCTCATCTCTCTGGCATTAGAATTGGCTTTATCTCACTTTTCTGATGAACCTACATTTTCCAGATAAATGAGAACATCGGGGTTTATTTTTCAAAACTGAAACAGTTGGATTGCCTTTTTGTTTTACTGGGATAAGCATCCACAGTGCTCTGGGGAATGGAGAATGATCTAAAATAAGCCTAGCTGTTTTTTGTTGTTTATCTGTTTCTTTTTGCATCTGTCTTAGTATTTATTGCTACCATCTGCGTTTCATTTCAGGTTGTCTAATGTCTCATTCTGCATGTTCTTTGCCTATTCTTTTTACATAGCCTTGGGCTGTAATATCACCATTTGCCTACAAGAGATCCATTTCTATCTGTAACAAAATGAATTGCATTCATCTGTGTAATTCATTTCTAATGAATGCCTTGCTCCTCATTAAACAGTGATTTACCTTTGTTTCCCTTTCCTACACTGTCAACACGAACCATTTTGAGGTCCTGTGGAGAGATGCTAATTTGAGAAAGCAAAAGTCAAGCTAGCTAAGCACTCACAGGGGCCATCCTCCTTGGCACTTTCAAAAATATTCATGGGACACTTTGCAGAATACAATTTGCAGGTGGATAAGAAGACTCAAAATGTTTTCCTGTTCATAAGCTCTCAGTGTTTGAAGGCAATGCTTGATAGTTTAAATGCAATTCTCCTTGACATTCTCAGGAGCAAGTGAATCTTTTCAGATCTTGTCTGTTCTGCAAGAATTTTATCTATCACAAGCACATTTTGGTAGATTACTTTTGGTTCACTGTCCCCTCTCTACCTTTTCAGGAATATTAAAATATTTTGAATGTATTTTCAGATTAATATTTTTAAATACCTAATTTTGAGATATGTCAAAATGTTACAGACTTGAAAATATTTTATTTCAAATTTTTAATGAGATGCAAAGATTCACATAAATATTTATTGGCTTTGCCAGTAGCGTCTGAAGGAAAAGGATGAAAACCATTAATTAATGGAATAGAGGTTGTGTAGTAATTTTGTTGCAGATTTGGTTCTTATGCAACTTTTGTGTTTGAAGCTCTCCAGCAGCATTCCCTTTTCCAGCCCTGCACTTTGTAGAACAGCAGAATCTGCCATGTGTGCAAATAGATCTGTGCTGCTGACAGATGATGGTTAGAGTATGGGGTGAATTTCCAAGTTTATTTTCACTTCAACCCTAAGCAGAGTTTGAACTGCAGCAAGATGAAAATAATAAAAGGTTATGAATATGAAAATTCCGATGGTAAACATAATTTAAAGGAATGAAGGGAGTTTTATTTACAGCCTCTTCAACTCTTACTTTGGTGATAGTACAAGCCACTCATCAACATTTTTGATCGCTTGAATTTAGCTTGGCATTTTTCAGTATTTATTCGTGTGTTGGGCCAGGCTGATCCCGAGTTGAAACTCTAGAATTGCCAGTGGGCATCAGTGGATTTACACCATGGACTAATTTGATCATGGTATTACGAGGGGATTGGAGCATGGGAGGTTGGGTTTTTGTAACTGGTCTTGCCTAAGTCGTATAGTATTTGGAAGTAAGAACACTGATTAATGTAACAAAACCTTATTTTTAATATACATTTTAGAGGACAAAACTGACCTTGAGAACAGTGTGATGCAGAAGAAAATTAAAATCCCCAAACTCTCTCTCAATCACATAGAAGAAGCTGGGGAGGTTACAGATTATGGGGAAGAAGATGTGGAGCTTAGACACAGTAAGGTACTGAAGTCTTTCTGGTTTTTTCCCCTCCTTTCCTTTTTTTATCTTTTTTGTAAGTGCTTGGGGCATATACAAACATCCTAGCTTAAGAATTCCAGGCTTGCTTTTGATCCCCTTAAAAGAGTGTGTTTGGTGAAATTGGGTCACATTGTGTGTGGGGGTGGGGTATGGGTTTTCAAAACCTGATTTAAGTGCAATCAAACATTTTCCTGTGTATACTGTCTGCACAGTGTACCTGCCATCTGAGACTGGTGCAACAATACCCTTCCACTTTGGCCCAGAATGCCTTAGGAGTCACCAGTACCTGACTGTACCAGCTGTTCTTGGTGGCACTTGTGACATATTGCTCACTGCTTGTTTGGAATTGGGAGGGGTGCTCTGAGACTGCCCAGCTACAGCAGTGACTGACAACTGACAGGATTGTATCACTCCATTGTAACTCCAGGTTGTCTTTTTAGGTTGGAAATGCTGGAAACCCACTATGGAAATGTATTTATTTTTTGATATCAAATTCTTTTTTTTAAAGTCTGCCAAACTTCAGAATAAGATATTTCTCTATGGCTTCATGTGTTTTGCAGCTGCAGGAGTGATATTAGTACATTTCCTTGTGGTGGGCCGGCCTTTTTTTTAAATTGTTAATTTTTTTTAAGAACATGAATGCAGCAGGTGTAACATCAAATAATTTTGTTTTCTGCCACATTACTCATGGATATTGTGGTATGGGAATTGATAGTGTCAGCTTCTCGCCTCTAATATGTGAGCTGCATTTGCTTTCCTTGCAGTTGCTTGGAAATTCAAATGCCTTTTCATATTTGGCCAGTAAAAGTGACTTTACTTGTACTGTCACATATTAATCCCACTATCCAGGCCCCAGGAAAGTGGTGTGATTTAATTTGTAGGGTTTGTGCAGATGACTGAAGGTAAAATTCCACTGAGAGTTCCCAGGATCGGAAGCCTCTGCAATGCAGTACTAATATAGAAGGAGTCAGTTGATAAGGAAGATGAGGCTGGATGATACATTCTGTCTCCAACTTCAGTGTTTTCAAATCCCTTTCAGTGTTTGCTGATAGTGTTAACTCAGTCACTTGCATCAGGCAGTTGGGTGAACGTGCTGTAGGGATAGTCAGAGAAGGTTTTGTCTTCCAAAGTGTGGGAAGGACAAGCCCTCAGGTCACAGAACAGCTTTGTGCCTATGCCGCTTTCACCTCTGATGTCGTCACAGGTGGCAAATGGTGCACACAGTTGGTTCTTTCTCTTGCTTATCAGAAAATCAATTGCTGTCAGAAATCTGAATGTTAAGGGTAAACTTTAAAGAAAAAGAGATCTAGATCCACTTTTTTAAAAAGAAATTAATGATACAGGATCAAGCGACTTACACTGCCTTTGTGAGTGTTGCACAAATGCAAGAAGGCCTTTCTTTAACTGCCTCAGAACTTTGTACATGCATTTAACTGAGTTACAATTGCATGTTAGTTATTATTAGCTGTATATTATATCCGTAAGAACCTGTTAGGCAAAATATTTTTGCAGACTGGCTTTGTCTTAGTTTTTTTGAAAACAAGAATATTAACAGTTTCCAAGATGGTAAAATTTTGATTTTACTATGTCTTCCTGCTCTCCTAATTTATTTGTTTTTTATTGTAACATGCAGAGACAAGACGGGAGGAAACAAAGTGAAGGTACACACAAAAGCATTGAAGCAGTTGTTGCTCGTCTTGAAAAACAGAACGGGATGAGTCTCAGTAATACTTCCAGCCCTGAGGAGGCTTTTATGGAGGCTACAGAAGGCATGAACAATATGGACGATGCCGTAGTTCCTCGGATTCTTTATGAGGAATTGCTGAGGAGTTACCAGCAGCAACAGGAAGAAATGAGACACATTCAACAGGAGCTTGAGAGAACACGGAGACAGCTTGTGCAACAGGCAAAGAAGCTAAAGGAGTATGGGGCACTCGTGTCAGAAATGAAAGAGCTCAGAGACTTGAACAGGAGGCTCCAGGATGTACTGCTCCTAAGACTAGGTAGTGGTAAGTGCCGGACTTAAGTGGGACTAGTTTGAATGAATTTTGCAGGTGTGATCAATAGTAATGGAAATGTATTTGAAGAATAGCAGTGGTTGTTAAACTGGACATTGAATGTTAAAAGGGTTTTCTGCTGTGGCTGTACAATATGTGTTGAATTTGTATGCTATGTACGTCTGGGGTTTTCTTCAAAAACTAGAGGTCTTTGTGCTGGTATGGCTGAATCAGAGTTCCATTTTAAGCAGCTGTATTATAAAGAGTCTCTGATCTTCCAATATATACTGAAAAAGTTAATAAAGTATCATCTGCAAAATATACCAATATGTTCCAGTTTAAAAAAAAAGAAAAGGCGCTGGAATGAATAGTAAGGCTAAAACTAATTTATCCTTTGCAATTAGGGATTTTGTTTATTGTTATGTGACTGTTACCTTCCATTTTCTGACCCCTCCTCCCATTAGTAGCTTACTAGAATGTGATATATTCCTGAAGTTTTAGCAGTGGCTTTAAAAAGCCATGCTATTTGAAAAACAATGGATTGTTAAAGCATAATTAAAAAAACTTTATATAAGTGTCCCGTTTATCAACACGTGTTGCAAAATGCAGGTTTTTGTAATTTGGATTTCAGTTTTAAATATCTTGAGTCAATTGCTCCTTTGTTTGGGTTTATAACAATTACTTAAGCATTATGTTGGAATAAATGGGAAAAAAGACAAAATAAAAAGTTCATCCTTTTCATTGAAGATGGTACCCTTGGAATACCTTCAAAATTTTGACTAATTACATTTATTTGTGATTAGAGTGTGGTACTGCTGTGTTGAAGATTTGCTCGGTGACTGAAACTTGGTTGAAATCTATGCATCCAAACTTAGCATGCCTTTCTTACGTCTGCCTTTGTGTATCTGGAAACTTAATTTTTGCATGTCAATTGGATATTGGCTCTTCTCCTGGACTGGAACGAGTGCATGCAATTTGCATGTGGGTCTGAGTTACCCTCACCTACAGAGCTGCACCTGGGAGAGCATGTGCCTGTGCTGTAGCATGTGTTCAGGTGTGCCCACACCCTTGGAGCCAGGTTCTTGGAGTGTCCCACAACCTAAACTGGGTGTCTGATTGTGAATGCTCATCATTGTTACACTGTGCATAATTAAAATGTTGTTACTTACCATAAACATTCTAGTTAACTTTCTAAATAAAACTAAATAGGCAAGGTTGCCGCAGCCTGAAAAACACAATGTGGTTGGCAGGAGATTCCACTGAGCTTTCTAAAATTTTCCTTGGACGGAAAGATGTTTCTTCATCTGCAAGTAGTTAGCTGGAATTTATGGGAATGGAGCACGAGCCAGATGTTGGTAGGCAATGGGGCTGAACAGTGTAAAGTACCAATTTAGTTGGTAGACTTGACAGCAGTTGGAGTGGTGAGACCAGCAATGAAATGAAGACAGCTACTGAATTCTGTTTCTCTTCTTTCACTTTAAGAAAAAGAAGATGCATTTTTTTACTTCGGCCAAATAAAGAAACCTTAGGAGAAAAAGGGAAAAAAGGGAAAAAAAAAAAAAAAAAGTAGAAAAGAAACCCTGGAAAAAAACCACTGAATCTTCTTTAAATACTGAGCATGAATGTCTATTGTATGTATCAATCTGACAGCTGAAAACAAATCCCAATTACATTGAAGCCAAGTTCTTTAAATTTAATCACATGCCTGAAAAAATATCAGCTATATGACACTTGCAAAAAAAAAGAAATCCCTTGTTACTATTACTTGTAAGGAACATTGGATGGTAAAGGTAGAATTTGGCCATGCTGGATTTGTTCTTCACAGGGTTTGTATTTCCTAACACTCAGTGTTATTAACTGTTGCTTACTCTGTTGTTTTTCCTTTTAGCCTCATTCACAGCAGAGAAACAACCATGTTCTAGAAAGATCAATACAAAACTTATGAATAATAAGCAAGGGAGACATTTTCAGCATGTTCTAAATTAGTGTGTCTGATGACAGTATGAAAAAGTACTACTTTTAATCAAGAATAGATACATAAAGACTTTTTTAGACTTCTTTACTTTTCCAGCTTATAAATGAGGTATGTTTGGGTATGTGAATAATCTCTGAAAATTGTTCTGAAAATAAATTACATCCTGAATTCATCTGCAGTTGCAGTGATCTCTTAAACCTAGAGTTTCAAATTACATGTAATTTATGTTACACTGCACTTCTAGCAGGCTGGACTTAATGCAAACTAATTGCATTTCTGTTTCACCTTAGAGACTTGTGATTTCTTTGCATGAGATGACAGCTGGTTTGTGCTGATGAATTGCAGCTGTGGGAAATGCGTGCCTGTTGCCATTTTAAACTTGCAGATCAAATATAGAACAGCCTCTTGAGCTAACGTGCAGTCAAGTAGTCAGTCTCCTAATTTCCCATCAACGTGTTGAGTTCAGTGAAGAGCTGGAAGTCAATGTATCGTACTTGAGACTTAGGCCTTCAGCTCTGCTACTAAACTGGAGCCACTTCTGTGGCAGGAGTGAGGAGGTTCATGTTCCTGATGGTGACACCAAATTGCTCTGTGTCACAAAAGAGCCTTGGAGGCAGCTGTGGCAAATGGCCACAGCAGTGAGATCAGTTCTGATCCACGGAGAAACGCTTAATATCATCTTTATGATTTTAGTATATTATTTACTGGCACATCCCTTCCCAGGGGAGGCAGGGCATTTAACCAGGGCTCTAGGGACCAGAGCAGTGGAAAAATGTGATGACTGTTGTGGAAAAGGTTATGGTATCCCTCTTGAGCTCCTGGAATAATGTGTGCAGCCTCCTGCTTTTGCCCACTTGGGGAACTGGAAGCACTGCAACTGTAGGCCTTTGCAGTTTATCTTGTTGCACCTGGAAACACACCTAATTGGCCCTCTTATTATCAATAGAGAGTAAGATAATTTAAAGAATTAAATAACTGACTTCCCTGTAGGGACTTTAAATAGCCCTCGGATTGCAAAAGAAGAATTTCAATAACTTCTTAAAAAAGTATCTGTCTCCCGGGCAAGATCTGTGCAGTTTCCTTTGGCTGGAAATATGGTCAGAAGTACTGAAGTTGTATAGGGATAATGCTTGGGTGTTTCCAGCTCCCTGATAATTTCTTCATTTTCATGTTAATATTGCTGAGAATCAGTGTTCCTCCAAAGTCAGGGAGTATATTCACATTCAGAAACACTTTTTCATCAGCACGTGCACACCGGCCCTCAAGGTTTTATTTTTAATCCCAGTTTAATTTCAGTGATCCAGTTTACAGTATCCTGAGACTGACACCAGAGTAGGATGAATAAAATGGGATTTGTTTCTTACCACATGTCAGGAATTACTGTTTTTCAGTTTTTCTATACTTGTTTGGTTTTTTGACTTTAAAAAAAAAAAAAAAAAAAAGCCCAATTACCAATATTACCACTTCTCAGACTTGTGTTGTTTTGTTTCAAATTCTGGTAGACCATCTGCAAAGGCTTACTGCTTACCAATGTATGCTGACCGCTTCATCAGTCAATTTATTTTTACTTTCTTACTAACTTTAGTAGTAGCATGTAGCCTAAAATGCATTTTTGAGGAAAAGGGATGGTAAAGGCAAGCCTCCTACTTCTTCATCCTGGTTTGAATTTGCTGGCCTCTCAGCTATTATAAAAAAACTGCAGTCAGAAGAACAATTTGCAATAAAACATTTGTTTTCTTGCATTCTGAAAATCGTCTTTTTTTTTTTTTTCCCTGAGCCTTATTACATAAGTGCTGTTATTGTTAAGCCTTTAGATAGAGGTATATATTTTTATATGTCCCATTTATCATCTTTAAAACAAGGTGCAGAGCGGGGGAGCTTGGAGTGTGGTTCATGGGGCACGCTGCTCTGTTGGCAGGCAGGAGTGCAGGTTGCACGTGCAGTTCACAACACGCAGGGTTGAAAATGCAGAAGTCAGTGGTTGTGGAAGTGGCTGTGGAGACTGCCTGGTTCGAGACAGGTTTTCTGTTTGGGAATCAAAAATCAGGATATAAAAAAGAGACTTAAAAGGCTTTCTTTTGGTGACTTCTAAGCAAGTAGTAAAGCATGAATTGGAGCAGAGGTATTCTGACCTGTGAGAGCTGTGGTTGTTGTGGGCTTTAATCAGCTTTTTCCTTGGGGAACCTCCGGAAACCAAATTCCAGCTGTGTCAATATATGACTAAAAACAGTAAAAGACTTCTAAACAGAGACTAGTAAAAGTGTTTAAAGGGAAATAAACGTTTCCTGTGAGGAAGAAGGTGGTTATACTTAGGTCTCTTCCTCGAAGTGACTTTCAAAGTATAAGAAAATAGCCCTTTGTTGAAGAAACTAACAGCTTCAGAGATGTTTTCTTAAGGTCACACTGGCAGTTCCATCCCTGCATCTGCTTGTTCAGTTGTGCCCATGCTGTGAGCAGCTTTGGGTGCTTTAACCAGTCCAGGTCTTCCCCCAGTCTGAATCAGCTTTACAGTCTCAAGTCTAGGAAGTTCAGTCAGTCTTGGCTGTTCCGTTGTATATTCATGGTACTAGAGGTGCTTACTAAGATCACTATGAAATTACGATGCAGGTGGGATTGTTTTTGTGATTTCTCTGTTTGTGCCATGCTTGCACTGGGGCTGGCTCTTAAGACCCCCTTGTTGGCGGTACTGCAGTGTAGGATTGTCTGAGTTGCCAAGACAACTTTTAGTCATTGGTGAGCGTGGAGTGGCAGCCAGCTGAGAACATTTAGCTGGCTATGTAGGTGTAGAATAAGCTATAGGATAAATGTCAAATGCTGACAACGGAGGAAGCACTGCTATCGCTGTATAATAATCTCTAAATGAAACTGCACAAAGTAGGAGGGATGAATGCTGTGCTTGTTCCAGGCACAGGAACTATTTAAAATCATGACTAAGACCTGAGTTGTGGTGCCAGCGTGACTTGCAGAGTTGGATCAGTTCAGGGCTGGGTCTGTGTGCACCAGGCAGGGAGCTGAAGGGTGGCCTGATGATTGAGTTGGCACTGGCTGAAGATGTCAGGGTTGGGCTGCAGAGTGGTGCTGTGCTCTCAGCACCAGCCTGGTACAATCTAGCACTGACAAGTGGGGGAGTTCATCCTTAGAGTTCTGGATGTGGAGTATTTCTGTGGTGTCCAGAGTCTAAGCTGGCAACCTTGCTGTGCTGTGGAGCCACTGGCCCTGCATGGAACTTCAGTGCCTGCTGGAGCTTCTTGGCGTTCCAGAGCCACACATCAAGGGACCCTCATAGGCTTGGGGCCATAGTCTAGACTTCTGCTGGGACTCCTGCAGTGAATGGAGTCATGAAATCTGGTTCACAAATTATTTTTAAGTTTGTTCTTCTATCCTTTTAGGAACATTTTATAACTTGGATTTGGGAAAGTTGATGACTGACAAAATAATTATCCCCCATTTAAGTCTCAAACGTATGCTTAATAGTATTCCATTGTTTAATCTGTGCATAATTTTTGTTGATTACATTAAAAATAAAAATCAGTGTTGGATGGATTGGACAATCAAAATTCTAATTTATGTAGGGTTTTTTAACCTTTGATATTCTATCTGTGCATGATACTTCAGCATAAGGAGCCTGAGTCTGTTTCCTTCATAGCATTTCTGCAGATCCTCACTATTTTTATATACCTCTGTTATATCTAAAGAGATTTTGGATTTCTATAAAATTTGTAATTCTGTGTGGATAATTTATGTAATTATCACAGCAAATTATGCAGGTTCCTATGCAACTATATAGCAATCCTTATTTGAAGAATTACTATTGTTGCTTTTGGTTTATAATTTCAGTGTCATTTTAACATAATTTCCTTAGTGTGCATTGAAGAAATCTTACTCATATCTGTAATTGTCCTTATGCTTAAGGAATAAAATTAAACACTTAAATTAAAATTAAGCATTTTAATGTTTATAAAGCAGGAATACTTATCCTGCTTTTAGTTACTGATGTTCAGAAATAGGATTTTGGTTTAGATTACTTCTAACTTTAAAATGAACATGACTAATATGTTATTTTATGCTAATCATGGGTGATAAAGGGATTGATTTCATGTTCTCTGGGATAGCAGACAGCTCTCTTTTCTTAACTGTCTAGGACCTGCCATTGAGGTTGAAAAAGTAAAACCTGAATCAATTGAGCCTGAACCTGAGGTACAGAAGACCTTCAGTGAGGAAGCAAATACATCAACGTACTACCCTGCCCCTGTTCCAGTAATGGACAAGTATATTCTCGAGAATGGAAAGGTATTTGATATTAAATATAGCATGAGTAATTTTTAAATGTCCATCTGGTGATGTTCTTGTGGAATTTTCACGATTGTAGGGGTTTTGCATGCTAGCATCTTGTCCAGGCGTCCTCAGTTTTCATGAAGGTGTGCTGTTACGCTGAGGAGAATTGTGAAATTACACAGATTATGAATAGCATAGAAAAACATCCTCAGTGGTGAGAGCATTGAATGATGTTCAACATGAGGAATATAGGTATTAATGGATGCACAGGCAAATTGACATAGTCTTCAGTTGGTGACATCCATAAATACACCAAATATTGACCAAGGTCAGTAACCCACATGATAAAGTTACGTGAGTCTACTTAACCAAAAACCTTCTTCCTAAAAAAAGGTTTTTAATGTTTATAGTGGGCTGTAGTTATATTGCAGAGAAGCCTTCATGTTTGGGTTGGAGTGCAGGAGGTAATTATGAACCCTAGAAGGAAAATGGGCTCCCTTGATGCTGGTAGGAGCATTGCCACTGAATTGACCTGATGTTGTGCTACTTTTCAGAGACTTTGTGAAGTTGCTGAAATACAATCTAGCTCTAGTTTGCTGGAACCTGACTGAGAGCTTTTCAGGTTTCAGTGTGTTTAACACATCAACTGCTCATGTACCTAGGCCTGCTTTTACAGCTGTTTTCATTATCATTAAATAAACGTGATGTTTCTTATATAAGACTGTAAGTCCTTCAGAATTGCCTGTGCAGATCTTGTTTCTTGGTGTATATAGATGCATTTGGTACCCTAATCTGAGAGCCCTTAGGGAGGAAACATCCATTCCAGCTTTGCTGTACAGTGGAATTTCTGATGGAATATAGCATGGAACTGCATTTTCAGATTGGTGTTAAAAGACTGACTGCACAATATCTGTCCCTCTTGAAAATGAATTCAACATAATCAATGAGGACAGAATGTACATGAAAAATAGTACAATCTTGACAGTTTGACAGGTATTTGGTCCAGATAGCTTTTCTTCCCTAATATATTTAAATATGTCTTTTGCTTGATTATTTTGTGTAAATTTGTGCAATGAGTACTTAGGGTATATTACTATCGAGTTTTCTTTACCTCCTTCTCTTCCACTTCAGGTCTGTGGGATAGGGCACACCCTTTAATATTTATATGCAGCTTTTCCTGCACCCTTTTTTCATCTGTCAGCTTCTTGGCACTTCTTTTGCTGAAGTTTTCTGTCTTTGCAGACATTAGTATCTCTTTAATTTTCTTTTTGTAATTTTGGTTCTTGGTTTGTCTGTTTACTGGGTCTACAGCCAGCTCAGATGCCAAAAATGTGAACTAATAATGTATTTGGAGTGTTGGAGGGTAGCTTTCTTCAGTTTTCCTTATTTATGGCTTTATTTCAGTATTCCTTTATTGATATGCACCACTAGAGTAGCTGAAATACTTTTTTTACAAATCTTACCCTTTGTGGCATGAGATTTGATCTTAGTAGGATTCTTTCAAAGCAGATAAATCTCTTCCCTCCAGAGGGAAATCCAAGTCACTGGAAAAGAGCCTATGGCATTCATTTAAAAAAAAAAAAGAAAGAAGAAAGAAAAAAAAAGAGTTCATCTTCTGAGACACATTTTAGATCTATTGCAGATGTTAGCACAGCCACGCTGGTGAGCGCTGCTTTGAATTCGCTGCTGTCTCTGTTGCATTGTGCTTGAAGGTTGATCCCGCAGTTGCTGAAATTGGGAGTAAATTTCTCATTGATTTCATCAAGACAAGAAGAGTCTGGCTCATGGGGCAGCTCTTCCAGGAAGAAGGGAATATCTTCTGAGTGTGGAGTGCAGTAAGCTTCCCAGAGCTTTGGGATTGATAGGAAACAGAACCAGGCCTTTTGTAGAGAGGTAAACTGAGACACGGGCAGATTGAGTTCCTCACCGTAACAGTGCTAGAAATAGAAAAGGGAGATGTAAGATTGCTGTGGCTGTGGCTGTCTGTCACATAATTGCTGTTGCCATAGGTGTTTCATACCAGCAATTGCTTTTTTAATAAATGAAGCATGTTAAAAGGAGAGATGATGTGTCGAAGCATAAATATTAAAAATACTTCCTGTAACTTGTTCTTTTCTTTTGAATAACTTTGAATAATGTAGTAGCTTAAGCGACTAAATAATCTTTGGCAAAGGCAAACCCTAATTTTGGCAGAGAGGAATTGGATTTTTGATCAAATACAACAGTCCCTACAAATACAGACACCCAAAATTTGCTATGTCACAACATTTCTAATCTTAGTTATTTTCTAGGTAACTTTCAGAGATTTTCCTGGAGAACTTTTCCATGATCTAACCAGAAATAACTGAATTTAAAAATGTACTGAGATTATTTTCTGAGCACAGATTGCTCACTCCTTATTTAAGTTGCCTTACAAAGTATGTAGAGAGCACCAAAAGGGTGTGCCTTTTTAAAAATCATTTCTAAAGAGGCTCAACAACACAGAAAAAAGAAAAGGGGGTGTTTATGTTGTGGTTATTACTAGTTTCATTTCTTCCCTTACAGACTTGTGAAAAGCTTTTTAGAATCCCTTTAGTGTAGAAGGTTCTGCAGGAGAGGCAGCTTGCTGCATGGTTTTATGCTTTAAGGAAGGTAGAGTTTTCTTTTTTTTATATATAGCACAGCTTGTAGCCAAACTAGTCATATTACTCTATTTAAGTTTTTAAACATCTAGTTGCTTTTGAAAGATGCCATTGTAATAAAAAATTTCTTGGGGTTATAGCCCTCATTAATAATTAAAGTAGGTTTCCATTTAAAGGAAAAATGGCATTCAGTTGAATACGGGCAGTAAAATGTCGGGTATATAAAATTTTACAGTAGCTTTGTCCAATTTTCATTGCATTTAATGGGACTTCTGTGATACTGCTCAGATTTGTATGGGTAGCAGGCACAGTTTATGTAAAGCCAGATGAAATGAGTAAAATCACAGAAAACTAAGGGCAGAGTAGTTAAAGCAGTCTTCTGATGCAGTTTTGCTATAGGATTTTGTGGATGGGATTTCTTTTAATCATAAGAAGGTCGAAAGTTTTTTTTTAAGTGTTAATATTGCAGAAAGAACCCCCATTGGACCAGATCTAATCAAAGCTAGATTTTGGGTATGTTTGCAATAAAAAAAGCAATCCGATTGTTTGGTATGTTGCACTTGTCCAGATTGTCTGAAGGTAAGTGCAGTGAGCTCTGATCAGCAGCTGGGAGGTGTAGGTCACACCTTAGCTTGTTACGACGAGAGCAAGTGTGTGTCCCAGTGAGTGAATCCATCAGCATGTGAACAGAGCTTGCTGTGTGCAGAGGTGGTTCAGGAGCCTGCACTGTACTCCAGGATTTGGAGCATGGACATAGAGGGCACAAAGTGTTCGTGGTTCCATGCAGGGCCAGGACATGCGTGCTGGTTGCCCTTGTGTCAGACTTGTGCCGGTTACTCGTGGAGTTACCTTGGTGCTGTTGCTTGAAGGTGTCCTGAGTGTCAGAACTGTCAGCCAAACATGTAGTGACAGCCTAAGGATGGTGCTCGGATTCTTGTCCTGCATTTGTCTTAAGAGTGGAGCACTGGGAATCATGGGGTAGAGACATAGGGTAGCCCTGTGGGAGACAACCAAGCACAATCAGTGCTGAGCAAGACTGATAAGCAAAATGAGACTTGAGCATCTTCCTTTCGGAGTCTCTCCAGTGGCTTCACACTGCATTTCCCAGTACCCATATTATGCTGCTTTACTACTTCAGTGAAATACCTCGACTTCCCATTGTTCTGATAATGGAAGGTTTATGATGTTGCTGCAATGGGTCATTGCCTAACCACAAAACAGTATTCATGTGGTGCATTTACATTGATAGACACACTTTGTCTTAGAAATGGAAGTTTTACAAAGCTTCCAAATTCTCCTGGCTTATATTGAAACTGGAGCTCTCAAAATCCTTTCTCCCCTCCCAGTTACTTTAAACAATCAGGCTGGGTCTTGCCAACAGGTACAGAATACAACTTAGGAAGTAATTCCCTCTCTATTGCCTCTGGAATATGCTTTGGGTAAAGTCTCTTTTAGCTGAAGGGAAGTGTTTCATCTTGCTCTTGAATTAGGCTGGTGCAACTGCTTGGTTTATGTGCTGTGCATAATTTTATAATTCTGGATGTGTTCACTGTTTCCTTCTTCAATCTCTGTTCCTGACCACAGTCTTTCAGAAGAGAGGTTATGTGGGGGGGAAAAGCAGAGATTACTAAAAGGAACTATATTATATATTGAGGTTTACTTGAACTCCCTGACCCACAAAGTTGGAAAAGTTTCAGAGTTAGGCAAAATGGATTTGTTCAGCCCTAATTATTGTTATTTTAGTTCCTAATATTAATGTTCCTACAGCACTTGGATACTGTTGTGTGCTACATACCATAGATAAGTTGTTATTATTACTACCTTCTAGGTCCATCTTGGCAGTGGAATTTGGGTAGATGAGGAGAAATGGCACCAGCTGCAAGTAACACAAGGAGATTCAAAGTATACAAAAAATCTAGCGGTTATGATTTGGGGAACAGATGTTCTCAAGAACAGAAGTGTCACAGGAGTTGCAACCAAAAAAAAGAAAGATGCCGTTCCCAAGCCACCTCTCTCACCTCACAAATTAAGCATTGTCAGAGGTAGGTTATTTGAAAACTTTTGCTTCCTGCTTTGGAGTTTAACCATTAATCACCGAGTTGAAAGATGCTTCTTTTCAGCTCATTTAAAATTAACTGATTAAAAACTGTAATTCAGATTGCTATTGCATTGTGAAGTGCATACGTACCCAGGAACAGTAAAACACATTGCAATAGCTGTGCACAGTGCAGGCCTCCACAGCTGAAGACTTGTACATTGACTTCAGTAAGGTTTGAAAAGACCATCACTTTAGACCACTTGCAGGGCAGGGCCCTGAGCCTGGAGAACAACATGTTGTTCTAGAATTCTTTTGTAACATGCTGATTTTTTAAAGTGCATATATTCCTTTAAACAAGACTGAGAGTAGCTTTACCACATTCTTTCATCCAGAACATAACCAGCTCTGGCATGAAGCACAGAAACCATTATAGCTGTGACTATAAAAATACGCATACCTTCAAAGGCAAGAAAGAATAGTTTTACCCTTTTAAGTGAAGAAAATGAAAATAGTAAAAATTGATTGTTACATTTGAATTGGAATTTGGACAGGAAGTGTAAATCGCTGACCTCATCTGGTAGGGAAAATTGCAATGACACTTTCAGTAACTGCAAGCCTGAGTCCATGTGTGTAGTACTTTGAGAGAGAGGAGGCCTTCTCCTTTATTTAAACTGAATGGTGAATTTCAGTCCCTTTGTATCATCATGCCTGTGTTGCATCATTTCTGTCTCTCTTGGTATTTCAGGCTTCTTTTTAAGTCAGAACTGAGTTGGTTTCTCATGGAATACATATTGGAATTGGATTTTTAGGTTTTGTGTCCATACTAAATTGCAG
The DNA here is from genome assembly GCA_018697195.1 of Certhia americana. Classification (NCBI taxonomy): domain Eukaryota; kingdom Metazoa; phylum Chordata; class Aves; order Passeriformes; family Certhiidae; genus Certhia; species Certhia americana. The sequence goes on from CM031864.1 coordinate 7,803,250, forward strand.
TAGGGTTGAAAGAAACCTCCCCATTTGGTAGAGCTTCATTATTCTGTATTTCCTGTTCTCAGTTGCTATGTGCTCTTAACTGTGAACTCATTCTGAGGTGTTGTAATCGGCCATGAAAGTACCATGTTTTGGAGTAAGAAATACAGTTCCTCTCTGAGTGTGTGCGTGTGTCTGTGTCTGTGTTGTGTGGGGAAAAGTTGGAAACTTATCTCCGTGCTGTCATCTTCCTTAGTTTATAAGAAATGAGTAAAAAACATGTTTGGGGTTTTTTTCGCTAATATGCTTCAAGATTGTATGTGGAACTGAAGGCTGTTCCACGCTGCTTTTCTAGTTCTGTCTGGGGTCTCTAGGTACAAACCTTACACGTGTAGCTGAGCAATGATGTTCTGGCCACATAAGGCATCCACTCTGTGGCGGTGGCTCCCCTTGTCAGCTCCAAATGGGAAGCAGAATTGGCTGCCCTGGTGTGTGTTCCCAGCACGCAGGAAAAAGGGGTTGTTTTCCACTGGCCCATTGCAATGTAGTTTACAGTTTCCCTGCTGGAGGTTTTTGTTCCTCAACGCTGCTGGCAAGGTTGTTTCTGTGAGAATTTCCTCTTCTGCTTCTGTCAGGGCCACTCTGTGTTGCTTGAGCCATTTAAATGGCAGCTTTCTTCTAACTCCCCTTGTTTTGTCTACAGTGAGTTTGGGAGTCTGCTCCAACAGGTACATGACAAGAGGCAGATGGGGCCCTTCCCTTTCTTCTCTTCCATACCTTTACACTCACCAGCAATTCAGCTCTTCCCTATTTCCTCGTTTTTCTGTGTTTTCTGTCATACTTCTGCTTCAAGCCTCAACCCTCATTAGAATTCTACTGTTACATGCCCTGGTTTTCCATGTTCCTCTTTTTAGTGTTTCTTTCACCTTGTCTCTGATTCCACTTTTGTTAGACTCCTAGCCTGTACCATCTCCTCTTGAACCAGTTAAACTGCATGGCCAATATTGCAGGTGTCAGGCTGCCTGTATCAGGGGGACTGGGTAGCTCATAACCATGATTTTCCATGTTGTCGTGTCCTTTGCGTCAGTGTTAGCAGGTCTTGCCCCACCATGGAGAAGAAAGCAAAACAAGACAAAAAAATGACCAGCAAGAGGGCAAATAGGTGAATTTTGAGGGAACTTGCCACAGCCAGTGATTTGGGTCAGGCATCACAAAATGTAGTGACGCCCCTGGTTAGCCTTTGAGGTCTGCTTAAATCTTTGGTATTCAGCAGTACAAAGGGGCGTCTGTGTGCTCCAGTAAAGCCAAAAGACAAGGGAGCACAGCCCCCAAATTACTCTTTGATGCCCCAAGCCAGTATCCTTATGCAAGTACTAAACTACTATTTCTGCACCCCCTCACAGAAATGGAAGAGATGGAGAGGAAGAACCATGATCAAGGATCTATCTGGGTCACACTGGCTTTTAGAATTGCAGGTTCTGAATGAGTTCTGTCAAGTGATTCTTTGCTTGACTTTGTGGCTAAATGAACAACGCAGCCTGTCTTTCACTGGGAGTTCACCTTACTGGGTGTATCTGCCTGGGAGTGTTCCTGACACTGTTGTAGGGCCAGCTTATGTCCTGCAAACACACTGCCTTTCTTCAGGCTCTCAATGATGTGCCTCTTACGTGTTGTATTTCCAGTCATAGTTTACAGATGATCAGCATTTCTGCTATCAGGCTGCATGCTGGTTAATTTCATTTATTTTATATTCAGTACGTCTTACAACATAAAATTCACATTGCTTTAGATATTCTCATCATTCTGTGGACACAGACTAACTTATTTAAAATAGATTTTTGAACGACAACATTAGCTCTTAATGTGTCTGATATCTCTATAGCTTCTTAAAAATCCCCACTGTGTAGTATGTAATAAAGAAATGATAAAAAGTATGATGGATGTGCACTGTTATAAACCTTGTTAATGCAAAATAACCTTTTATAAAACTTCTTAGAGGTTCCAAATGAACTACAAAGCATGCATAGTACTTAATTTTCATAACTTTTTAATATGGTGCATTAGAAATGTTGTAAACCACGTTAATTAAGCAATAATCTCTATGGCTTTCTGTATATGAAGCAATAAACAGCTAATGGAATAGATCACTAGGCAAAGCAGAACAGAGTTTGTTTAACCAATCTGGGAAGCCTACACAAAAAAATATATCGCTCTGTTTATGAAAACCAAAAAACTCCAAACCTGCCTGTCACTAAGGAATTGCGTGTGTTGCACCACTTCAGCTTTCAGTAACTTCTGCAAGATTCTGGAACCAAACTACCAAATTTAGGAAGAAAAATTGTCTCAACTTTCACTGCCCACATTGCTTATGCAGTTATTGCTATCACTTGCTTTTTGTAGTCAAGATAATGTGTATTTCATAACGTACATTGTTCAAACATGCAAGGAGATGGCACTTACCCTGAATATTCCACCAGAAAAAGTGAAATAAGCCCAGGGACAGGGCAGCTGATAAAGACACAGGCATGAATGTATGTGGAAGAGATATAAAAAATGAAATAAATGCATTAAAGTGTTCTCCTGATGTTTACTGTTTCTCTTCCTAAACATTGTTATTTCCAAACCCTCCTGAAGAGGTGAAGGTGGGAGTGACTCGCTGTGGATACAGCTCTGGTGGAACACTTCACCTGGGAAGAGATTAAATCTGCTGTGGAGATTCAGACAAATGCAGGAGTCAGGCAGGCAAGGCTGACACTGTAAAAGGTTGGGTTTAGCCTTGTTTCTGTGTGGAAAGCCTATTAATGTAGTCACAGCTTAATTGGAAGTTGGTCATGCCACTGTTTCAAGCCTGGTGACAAATCTTGACTTCAACAAGATAGACAGAATCAAGGAAAGCTTCTCTTGTCTTACAACAAATATACACAGTGCTTACTCACTGCTGTCTCTTGAGTAGTTAGCCCACCTCAGGGCTATATTGTTTTCTAAAAATATCCTAATGACTCTTTCCTTTTTTTTCTCCCCAGAATGTTTGTATGATAGAATAGCACAAGAAACTGTGGATGAAACTGAAATTGCACAGAGACTCTCCAAAGTCAACAAGTACATCTGTGAAAAAATCATGGATATCAATAAATCTTGTAAAAATGAAGAAAGGAGGGAAATCGCAAAGTACAATTTGCAATAAATTTTGGATTTTTAATAAAGTCTTAGTGTTTTACTTAAGTGTTGGTTTTTTGATTTGTGTGGCATTTTTGCTGATGGGAGAAGCTGAATTGAAGCGTTGCTCTCTTCCTATAACTGATTTGTTTTTTGAGCGGTTCTGTCATGGTGTAAACTGCTTTTAACTAATGTAAGATATATTGTAAGTTCACTCACAATGAAAACTGAAGTTTCCAAGGTTTCTTCAGCAAGTTGCAGTTTGTTACCTGCAGTTGTACATAGGTTTTGGTTCTGTGGACACTGACCCATTTGCCCCACGTTGAGTTTTACTGGAGTTAGTGGATCTCAGCTGCAGTAAAACATCTGCTTAGAAGGAAGAACTGTACAAAATTCACTTCGCTATTGAAAAGGGTTTTATTGTATTTTACAAAGCATTTTTTCTGAAATGAAGTTTCAGTTGTTTGTTTTTATAAACCTTTGTTTTGATCTCTAACAATATATTTGATCAAAAATACACAAAGAATCACAGTTAAAAAAAAAAAAAACAAACAAAAACCAAACAAACGAAATACCAATAAGCAACAATGAGCGCAAAGCTGTAAGTTGTAAAATTATGGTAATTCATTTTAATAAATCTAAAAGCAGTTCTTTTTCAGGGACCAAGACACTTCAGATTTCTGGTTGTGGTACAGAGTTCCTCAGTGTGTCTATACTATTGTTCTTGAAATACTACCTTTTTAGTGTATTTGTACTTTCAAATAATTTAAAAATTGCCACACTATGGCAAGAGTATGTACAGTAGAAAATTTAGTACAATCTTGTTTGGGTCCATAATTTAACAATGGACACTTTTAGCACAAATTTTAATCACAAATAAAAATAATTTTCTACATTGAAGTTAGACTTGCGATGCAAACTTTTTAGAAATAATTTGTCATCTGAGCTATATGTTATTGTCTGTAAGTGAAACAAAATAACCTGAAGTCTCTTTTCTTGAAGGATTTAGAGATAACTTGAGGTCTGGATTGATGAATTTTGAGGGTTTGTGATATTAGTGATCTTGATTAACCTTTCATTTATTTTATGGGCACAGATGTGATTATCTGCCTTTCAGGGTGCCTGTTCCCTAGTGTGTTGCCTTGCGGGGGGACAAGGCAGGGCGACCTGGTTCAGAGGGGGCCACGGCGAACGTACAAACTGGCCGGACAAAACGCACACGACACCGACACGGTGGATGGCAAAATGCATTTATTTCTGGCAAACGCCAGCTTAAGTAACCGTGGTATGCTCGTGTAACTCCCTTATGCTGCTACATTGGGTGTGATTGGCTGGCATTATAGAGGGGACAGGTCCCTATCTCCTCCTACAGCGCGGTGTCTTCCGAGCAGCTTGTCTAGCTAACCACACTAGTGTCAGGATTTGTTTCTTTTCTACCACTGCAATTCTGTTTTCTGTAGTTTTGAAAAACTTTCCGTTCCTTATCGCCTTCCTGTAGCCCTGGGTTCACCCTGACATGAAGCCTGTTTCATTTTCCTGTAGATGTAGATAACTTGGAAAGGAACAGGCTGCTGGGGTGGACTGGCCTTGCCTGGAAGTATTTCAATGATAAAACGTATAGATGTGGCACTTGGGGACATGGTTTAGTGATGGGATTGGCAGTGCTGGGTGAATGCCTGGACTTGATGATCTTAAAGGTATTTTCCAACCTAAATGATTCCATAATTCTTTAAAGGGCTGGGTGGGTGGAAGAAAAAGAGGGGGGGAGAGGAGGAGGAGTGCTAGAACTGCCGTGCCTCTCTTGGAAGATATGAGATAAACACCGGGGTGTTTCTCCCTGCGTATCACCTGTATGTAAATAATGTCTTAACTCATAAGTCAGTGTTTGTTTTATGCTTTCTAAAGTCCACTTTCACGGTTGCCTTGCACCAACCTCATGCTGTCCTGCCAAACAGGAACACCCCACTTTCACCACTGGTGTCCCTGCATTCCTATCCCTTCCCTTAACCCCACACCTGTGATAGAACAGGTGTGTCAGATCCCACTGATTTCCAGGGTTCATTTCACAACAGCTGCTTCCATAGGATGGAGCCAGAGCTTTCGTGGTGAGGGGTGGAAAGAGCAGGAGTGTGTTTTTCCAATGTCTTATGTGTGCCCTGAAGTTTGTTTGAACAGCCTCCCTTGTCTCCTGCTAATATCAAAAGTGTTCTTAGGTAGTGTTTAATGAAGTGCATAAATGTTTATGCTTCCTAATTTGGGATGCTAAATAGCAGATTAGTGTTTAAAATGTCAGTGCATGTATCCTTTTATTAATTAAAACGAACAAAATAGAGATAACACTGAAAAAACATTTAAACAGCAAGTTCCCCCTTTTCAAGCAGACTTGTGAATATACAGGGTTGGGGTTATTTTTAAGTGATGCTAAGGCAACCCACTGTTTTGGGGAAAATGCCCATAATTTCCTCAATCATTTATATCTTTAGTACTAATGTGTTTCCATTGTAACAGAGTCTTTAATGAGAAGATCAAGCTGTACTTCTTAGAAGATAAGCCTATTTGAGGCAGCATTTTATGAAACCTGGAAAAAGCAGCTTAGAATTTAATTAGAGTTAGGACTCTAGCCTAGCCCCATAAATCAGAGGTGTTAATTCCTTCTGCAAAACCAACATCATCTTTCTAAGGCTTCTCCTTGACATACTCGTCCTATCAGATGTTAATACTGCATTTTGCTGAAGAGTTTAAATGTTCTCCTTGGACACTGTGTCTTGGAAGGCTTCATTAAGTTTTTCTGGGAAATTTTATCAGCCTAGGTTAGTTTTAATTTGAATTCAACAGGAGTATTTGGGTAGCAAAAGAAAGTTCAGTTCCCTTTGAGACATAGTGCCAATGGGGTCTAAGAAATGTCCAATGGACATTCGACTGGGCAATGGCATTTAATGAGTCATTCAAAAGTTGAGTCATGTTAAAGGAATAGGACATGTTAAAGGTAGAACACCTCTTTATTATGTTACAACTTGAACTAAAACTTTGGATACTGGAAATAAGTTTTTTTGCTAATCATATGCCATTTTTGCACAGTGGTCGTATGGCAGCATGGTGGGGGCTCTGCAAGAGGTAATGTGTGTGGGAATAACATTTTATACTTGTATTGGTCATTACTCTTGTCTTTCCCTCCCCTGAGCCAGTATCAAGGTTGTACAATTGTTTCCCGGTGTGTCTGTTTGAAGTAGGGAAATAGGCTGCACTTAGGTGTTCCAGCAATTCCCAAGAAAAATAGGAACTTTAATGGGGTGTGCTTTTCTGCATTGCAAAACTGATATATAAATTAACTGAGTTTCATTTCATTTTCCTATGCTGCATTTATGGCCAGGGCTGTTCTTGTTGGTACATTAATTCTTCTATAATTGTGCCTGCCTATACATAGTTTGCTTTGTTCATATTGCGTCTGCTGTGAATCTAACACAGGAAACTTTATAGAAAATAGTCCCCACTAACTTTTTCCTGCTCTAGGGTAACTTCATACCTGTGCATCATGAGAAACAGGAGAGAGTTTTGGCAGAAAATGAAGTAGTTTTTATTACACCCCATAATACCCCTCGCTCGTCATTCTAAGGTTTGTGCATTACCTCATATTGTAAACCTGGATTTGTGAGGATCAGAAAGACATGGATTTAAGAGGAAGTGACTGTTTACTCTTTTTTTTTAATCAAAGCAGGAAGTAGGTATTGCTGTTATATGAATAATCTGATTTTCTGTTGCCACACACTGCTGCCATAATTTGTGATATTCATGATCTGATCCATATTGAAGTGCCTCTGGCACACTTGCAAGGAAGCAGGATTAGAGTTAACAAAAAGGGCTTTATTTTCTATTAGTGATTTTATAAGGGATATGAGCTGTTGTGTTAAAGGAAAGAATCCTACCAGGGACTTTAATACCTGAGTCAGGAAATCTAGCCACTCAATTAAAGAAAGAAAGCTATCTCCAAAGTATTTATTGGAGAGGGAGAAAAACCCTGTTAGTTTCTGCTGTTCCAGAACATGTTGGGATTTACTGGTGCTTTGTAGAGATGGGAGAGGTTTGGGTTTTTTAATAGTGAAATAGTTATGTCGAAGTTGAACTCTAAGTAGGAATTCAAAGTTGCATTGGTTAGATGTTGTTGGCTATCAAGAGCAGGTGCATTCTCCCTGTGGGAGGTCACTTCTTTGCACCTTACCTTTGATGTTGAATCTGAAAGATTATTGTGATGGCTGCTTTCTTGTCTTAAGCAGAGATTATTGTCCTCTTGGAAGTTTTAAGTAGCAATAAATTGAACTTTTTGGGATTTGGTGAAATTGTAAAGATAATTCTACTTCATACTTCCAGAATCTATAGACTTTTAAAAATTAAAGCTAAGTGCAGGTCATTGTTAGAATGATACAATCTTGATGCAGAACCTCAGAGAATTGTGTGAATTTGGAACATTGTGTATTAGCTGTAGTTTCCCTGTGTATTAGCTGTGTTCATAGCTCTTAAGTACACCAAATCTGGCTGGTTTCAGAAAGGGAAAGCAAGGTTGTGTCACATGGAGCTGTACTGAGGATTATTTCAATATTCCATCTCTTTGACATGAGAATTCTCTTTGGAAAGAGACAAAGACACAACTTGTGCCTCCTCAGAATGAGGTGGTAGCTTTCTCCAAACTCTTGAAAATATTTGTCATTCTGTGCGTGCCTTTAGTCTCGGATTGATGAAGTCATAACATCAACTGCTCAGACTTTATTGGTGTCATTTTTTCATCGTAACAGTGTGGAACTCTGAAGTGATTCATACAACACCGAGGCAATAAAAGCGTTATGAAGTGCAATCATTGCATGTTTCATGCTCAATAGCTAATTTTTAATTTCACCATCTTGGATATTTTTTCATCCCCTCAGGGTTCCTAAATAGGAAAGGAGAATCATTTGGATTTGGAAAACAGGAACAGTGATTCAAGAAGGAATTAATTTATGTGGTTGTTCATCTGTTTTACTTTTGCAATTATTTCTCCTGTTTATGTTTGAACAATAACTTTCATTCTGTGCGTCAGATACCCTCTTGTCCTGCAGTGAAATCATATTCCTGTGGTTGTGAGATCATTTGTTTACCATAAAGAGGAAAATACCTCACTTGTGGCATCAGATGAAGTTGCATTATGGCTGGATCAGAGCAAAGGTGAAAGTGAGTCTGGGAGGGGAGGAAGAAGCTGAGCCTAAAGGATTTTTTTTTGTGCTGCCTTCTGGCTAGAAAACTTCTTCCTACAAAGGAAATTGTTTCCTCCACATTTAACAGCATATCAACTTTATGTTCCTTGTTTATTGATAGTAAAGCCTTAATGGAACTAAAGTCTATGAATATATATGTTTATTTCATCAGGCTACCTACTGTCATGCTGAATTTTGGTCTTTGGTGATTTGAAATTAAAGAGTCACAGAAAATTTCCTGGACAACCCAAGAGAGACATAGGCCGGGGGTGATTTATCTTTTATTGTAATATAAGAATTGGTAAAAGTTCTGCAAAATAGAAGATAAGAAATTATGTGTTTTGGTGCTTTTATATCCTTTATAGTTGGCTTGAGCTTTCATGCTTTTGGTGTGGAGAGGGGTTCAGGTTTCATGGGATAGGCTGTGTACACCCTTTGGTGTTCACCCTGCTGAATGTGAACGATGTCCTAAGACAGCAGCAGAGGGAATGTGCCTTGATAGTGCCATATCACACTGGTACCAGCCCCTTCCACGGGAGACTCGGATGAAAAAGCTTTTATGGGAGTTTCATATCCTTTATACTCAAATATATCTTTCATGTCAGCCCAAATGTTTATATAAATCTTACTGAATTGTAGTTTAGTTTTTAAAAAAAAATGTACTTTCATGTGTTTCTCATTTTTCTTGTAATTAACTGAGTATCAGTGTTCTGAGATATGTCTTTCTCCATGTTTCAGTTGGGGTATCAAGCCACTGATACTTGAAAATAGTCCATTTGGACATTTTGGTTTTGTGAGCCAGATGAACTATGATTTTACCTTTCCTTATGGAGTTCTCTGCAGGATTTATTGAAGTACCTTTAGAGAATAATTCTCAAAATGTGTAGGATGGAAGGTGGATGGGTCAAAGCATTGCCTCCAAGTTAATGTTTTGTGTTTTCATTTCTTTAAGAGTCTTAGCTTATGAAAAACTAAAACTTTGTAAAGTAGGATTTTGCTTTCTACTCCTGCACTGTATATTAAAATTCTTTGACACTTGTTGGTTTCTTTGCGTTTGCAAGGACACTTTCATCTTCCAGGACCAAGTTCTGCTTTTTGCTGTAGATCCTTACAGGAATAAGCAATCAAGGGTGTGCCATTTGGGGTTAAACAAGGCTGAAGGTGCTGATGTAGGATCATCTCTACTTTGTAGGACAATGCAAGGAGCCACTCTCCTTGCTAGGACTGGGAAGGAAAACCTTGAGGGTTGGCTTCTCTTTAGGTACTGTCCCCTAATGCAGCTCATCCAAGAAAGGTTGTTTATTGATTGGTGGATACGGGCAACTTCCACTCTGAGGCTTTCCTGAACTTACAAACTGAGATTCACTCATCCAGCCTGATGTGGAAGAGTATCCTAAGTTTGGTGGTGCAGGAAGGCAAAGAAGAGGTTGTAGAAGGGGCACGTAGGCCTTTTCCCCCTTTGCCACAGAGAGTGTGTGCAATTGAGGTGAAGCCAGTAGCCAGACAGCAAAATCCCAAGCAGTTTTACTGGCATTTAAGGTTTCAATCAGTGAAAAGTGTTATTAATTAAAGAAGTCCAATCACTCTTAATGTTCCCAGAATTTAACCTTTAAGAGGTGTCAAAATCAGTATTTTCTTCTGCACCCAGGGACCTCTATCTAGTGCATGTACACAGCTGTATGTGTACAGGTGTGATGTGCCATTATTCTGTGTAAATCTGTTTGTGCCATGTAAATCCACAACTTGATAATGCTCCTGACGGTCCCCAGCCCTGCCTGTTTTCCTGGTCTTCCTTTTTCTCTGCTGTTCCTTCTGCAAATGGGAGTCTGTCCTCTGTGCTTGCCTCAAAGGGACAAGATGGGAGTGTTTCATGATTCCTGCCTTGCAAATTGTCAGCAGGGCTCTGAAGTTAAATACCTGCTTGTTATTCCTGGGGGTGACTGACACAGAACTAGAGCATTTCCTTGGGAGATCTGGTAGTGCTGCTGTCACCATAAGGCAGACTTTGCCATTCAGGAACTTCAGCAGCATTTTCTTGTTGGGTTTTTTTTTGTTGGTTTTTATTTTCCTACTCTGCCAATGCCTAGATTGTAGCAAAGAAAATTTCATTCTCATGTGGAGGACTTTAAGTGATAGCATAGAATAAGTAAATCTTTCACCTGTCTCGTTTTATTAAAAACATCCATTTCTCAGAGGTTCCCCTGCTTTTGCAGAGGGTCAGTGGCCTGGAAGTTTCCCAACTAATGGCAGTGCCCAGGTGAGTGATGGAAAGAATTGGACACCTTGACAGATTTATTCTGATCTGTGGCTTTAATCTGCCCTCTGTTACTTCCTTTTCCCAGGAGCTGTGTGAAAACAGCCACCAGGTGAACTGGGGAAGAAAGAGCCATTTCCAATTCTATGATCTAAGTGTGGTTCTTGATAAGGATGTTTTTAGCTGTGCCTACAGATGTGCAGGCTGTGGTGGCTGCTGGGCCATGCCATGAGCTGGTGTGGCTCCCTGCAGAACACATCACAAAACTTCACTCAGCTGATCCCTTGAAAAGAAACCTTGGCTGGGCCACAGCAGTGCTGTTCAGAAAATCAAGCATTCTTGAGAATCCATGAAAGTGTGAAGTCCATCTTTTCCTTAAGTAGTTTATTCCAGTGCTTAGTGCTTCCCTCACTGCTCAACTTGTGCCTTATTTCTCTGTGAGTCTTTCTGGCTTAACTTCTTATTCCTTGTTCATGATTTGCCTGTCTTAAGATCTTCCCCCAGTATTTCTGCAGCTCATGAACACCTCAATAGACTGAGTGCCTTCACTCTCCTACCACCACAGATTTTCTACATCATGACTGACTCATTTTTGTAATACTCTTCCTTCATGCCTACCCAAACTCATTTTAGTTTTATGGAAATAATTTCTATAGGAGCGTTTGGTTAAGTTAATGTGATACAATCTGGTGGTTTAGAACACATGTCATTTTGTATTAGAATGTGATATACAATAGTAATTTCATTTTTTTGGCCAACCTTAATTTAATTTTGTAGAAATAAACCCCTGATATTATTTGTTTCTTTACCAGTTGATGCCCCAGTGTATTTTCTTTTTTACTCTATTACTAAGTATAGCTCTGTCTTGGAAATGTTGTTCTTCGAATGAGTGTTTATCTCTACCACACTTTTTGGTTCTGTACCCATCACATGCCAGTGAGGAGACAGAGCACATTCTCCTTGCTTTCCCAGCTGCTTATTCCTGTTCTCACAGCTGGGCCAGGCAGGTGGGTGAGGGGGCCCAACCAGGCTGTGAAGGGCAGCAGATGAACAGAGTTTCACAGAAAATAGCACACTGAAGTAATAAAACTTAGAAGAAAGGGAAGCCAGAACCATTTTACTCCTGCAGAATGTATCTTCAGGATAGGTGCAGGGTTTCCTTGGTTGAAGGTGCCTTTGAATTGCCAAAGAATGGTGAAGAGATATCACCATTATATTGTGATAAGTTCTCAGAACTGGGTAGAGTATCCTTAGGGAGAAACTTCAACTCTTGTGGAATTACTTCACTCTGGAGCCTCCAGCCAAGTTCCATGAAGCAATCAGACCTGACAGGAGACCTTGCTGTGCATCAGGCCTTGCTGTGTCTGCTGTGATAAATTAAAGGCTGGGTAGGTCTTACACACATTTTTTGACCATTCCTGCTAAATGATCAATATCCTCTCTTAACTTCAGAGATGAGATGAGGAACTGCCAAGTTTCTCCACTGAGATGGTTTAATGAAAATTGTTCTTTGCCAGAATTTTGAAGGTTAAAATCAGCTTAAATATGTAAACAGATATTCTATCAAGGTAAAGTAAAAAACCTTACAATTAATTTCTTCTAAGAAGTTGCTTCCTTCCTTTGAGAATTTTGAATAGTGCTAGACAAGGTTCTTCTAAATTTCCTTCATCATCTCTCTGAAGATTCCCTGTTAATTAACTTAGTCATTTATAAATGTTATGAGATCATGTTATTGACTTATTTCTATTTGTAAAGGCACCAGGAAATTTGTGTACTGCACCTTATGAAAAGTAATTAATGTTTCACTCCTAAATGCCTATTGATATTTTTGTGCTTCCTATTGATTTGAAATTAATATCTCTGCCAGTTTAAAGCTCACAAGGTGGTTTGTCCAGCTTCCAAAGAATGGACAGGATGTCATTACTGAGCTGATCTAGTTAAGATGATGACCCTTATCCTGTGAACTCAAGAAAAAAATACTGGAAAAGTTCTACCTGGTCTGGGCCTCCTCTCTCTCTGGGGCTGGTGGAAGGTGGCCCTTTCCCACATGATTTGGGAGGAGTTGGGTAGGTTTAACTAACTAGTGGCTTAATGATGGGAGGAGTAAGATCAGAGCAGTTTAAGTGCATGTTGTAATACCAAGGGCAGAAACCAGTTGATGCCCTTAACCCAGTGCTGCAGGATTATTAAACACTCTGGGCAAGGCCTTGGTGATGTTTTGCAGGGTTATGGGTGGTGCAGAAGTTGCTCTCGAGGTCTCTTACTTACCTGACTAATCCGATTTCCTGTTCTGGAGCTCAGGCAGAACCTGTACCTGAGAGGTTTCACCTTCATGGTGCAAGATGTTGCTGGATTTTCATCCTCTGTGCGTGAGGGATTTGCTTCTCATCAATACCTGACCTGTGGTGAGATCCAGAGAGTCCCCCTGGCTCCGCTCTTGAGGGCAGCTGCAGCAGCTGGTCAGGCTGCAGGGTTTGCTAAACCCATTGCCCAGGGCACCTGCAGGACATTCTATTCCTTGAGCAAGGACTACACAGGCAGTTCTGCAGAAGTTTGGGATCTTTTATTGCTGGGTAAAAAACTTTTTTTTCTGGTTTGGGAGACCAACTTGAGTGGAGCTTTTTAGCAGAGGAATGGTCTGTTGGCCAGTACTGCCTTTGTTCTGCATGTGAGAATCGCCCATTTGTACTGTCAGGTACTCCAAATGTAATTACTGGAGGAGTGAGATCCAGTATGATTAAAGGGATTCATATTTGTTTTTCAAGGGTTTTCTCTGTATTAAATACTTCAGCAATATTTCGGTAACCAGTGACCTCTTTTGAGAAGTGACTCATTGCATTTTAAAGGCTTTATAACCAAGTCATCCCTTCTTGTCAGGAACTTGGAAGATGAATAGATCCTTCCTGCCTGCAGTTTCCAGTCTCAGGGGAAGTCCCTTTTCACTGCCTGTGGTGATGCTCAGCTGCATCACCACTTTTAATTGCCTGCAGGCTCCTGCAGGACTGCCTGTGTCCCCTCTGGCATGACCTACATCCTTGCAGAGCCTTGCAGAGGAATCCCTCTGCACTGGTTAGGGGAGCCTGAGCACAGGACAAAAAGTCCTGTTGTTGCTAATCCCTTGCTGACTCCCAGTGCTGGAAGCTGTGTGACAATCTCTTGTTTGCCTAAATTCATCTGGCATTATTCTGCCTGTAGAAGAATACAAATGGATTTTCTGTATTAAAGATGATGGTAGAAAATGTGGGTGGTGTCTTGAACATTATGGATACTGGGTGTGCTACACTGAAACCCAGGAAAGAATGTATTAAAAAGAGCACAAGCCAGGAATTCACACATCATGATATATATGTGCTTTTTTTCTTGAAAGAGGGAATAAATAGTGAAATAATCATTCCAGCTGTAGCCTGAATTGCCTTGCTGCAGGTCACATCAAACTATATGAATGTGTCAGATAGTTCAGTTCAATTTGGAAGGCTTGGTCTAGCGGAGGAATAAGCTGATGATATTTCAGATGAGTTAAAGTAAACATTACTGTCTGCTACAGAAAGGAGGAATTTATAAGATGTAAGGATCTTCTTGCTCACTTTGGAAACTTCTTCAAGAATATCTGTTCCACTATTCTGTAGCACTGGAAGTGTCTGGACCTGCTGCTGGACTTGTAACACAGGATTGAAGTTACTGGTCCTGTGCTGTTGAAGTCTCAGTGTTCCACAGGTTCATCTGTTCCAATTTTGCTTTTTCTGCACTAATGGCAGATAAACTGAGAACATTGTTCTCCAGGACGTGATTATTTTGTTTTCCCCCACCCAGCTTCCAGTTTGAATTTGCTCATGAGCAGCAGTTTTATTTATTTGTTCTTGAGCAAATGCTGCAGCCAAGTTTCAGCAGCCTTTTTCTTCCCTGTCTTTGAAGAGTTTGAGAGATCAGATCCACTCTACCTTTGCTAGGCTGACCTGTCTTTTAAATTTTTCTTGGGAGATATACTCACCAATTCATCTGCTGTTATCCTACTCAGTGTCTCCTGCACTTGCCTGATCTTTCTCCATCAGTGATGCCGAGTTTTATCTGGGGTGGTAACAGTACATTTCACAGTGACATTATCTTTCCAGAAATGCCTTTCTCTAGAAATATCTTCATGGCTTTGTCATACTGAGGGCTCATAATTCAGCTGCAATCAATGGCTCTGCTGAGGTTGTTATCCTTCCTTTGAGTTAATGTATACCAGACTTCCTATCAGTGTAGGAACTTGCTGTCAAACTTAATCTCACCTCTATTATTCCACTTTTGAAAGTCATCTGGAGGGATCTCTACTTCACATCTGATATTTCTCTGTTGCCACATCATACTGGTATTACCTCCCAGTATGGTGCCATTAATTTTGTCTCTCTAGAGACTGTCCTTAACCAATGCGTAAATGAAAACTGCCTTTTCTTTTGTGTAGATTTGTACCCATTCTAAAACTGTTGGTAAACATTTAATGAAACTTGAAATTGTCCCAGTGGGTCAAGTAGTTTTCCTTCCAGTAAAAGACTGATAGTTCTCAGAAACAGGGAACTGGTGACTTGTTCAGCATCATGCCTTGAGTCAGAAATGAGCACTGATGACACAATCCCAAGTCCTCTGTTCTAAAAGTCAAATAGCACTCTACAGTCTTTATCAGGAAACCATCCAAAGGCTTTTATAAAGTGGGGGATGCCAGGGCAAAATTGAGGCTTGGATCTGGAAAGCCATCTGGAAGATAAATTTAATGGGAAATGAGTTTTCAAGGTTCTTGGGTAGCTCCAAATAGTGATGCTTGGATATTTTAGCCACTGATATTTTGATGGATCTGGTTTCAGGAGTGCTGTACATGCACTTCCCCATGATACTGTTGCAATATCAGACAGAACTTCGCTGTTGCTTTTCTTTACCTATTTATTAAACATGAACAGCTCAGGTGAGCTGATGGTACAGAATGCCACACTCATCTGCTTCTGCTGTTTCAGTGGCACTTGCCTTGAGGACTTGTGGCAAGATTCTCTTTGAACTTTCTAACTCAAGCTGCACGCGTAACACCCCTGAAAAAAACCCACCCTGAATGTCCATGGTGCTCCCTGATGCCCCCAATTCTAGTTGCTGTTGTTGTGTTTATTGTGCAGATTAATCTCGAGGCATGGAGTGATTGTGAGCTTGAGCAATAATGTGAAGTGAAATCTCCTCAGTAGCCGAGTTACAAGGGAATGCATTCCTGAGAAAGCGAAGGCTAAGCTCCGCATCCGGCTGTGTAACATGGCACCTCCCTTGTAGCTGGGATTAGTCTAATTCCCTCTGCTGCCTCAGCACCGCCTTGCCTTGCTTCACTTCCCCGGGATCCCAAACACCATACACATTCCCACAGGAGCTGCCACTTCGGGATTTGCACACAGTTTTACCTGCCCATCTTCTGCAGCCGCCCTCCTGCCTCCGAGCCAGGGAGGCAGCTCCAGTTGAAAGGTTCTTCACTTAAAAACAAAACAAAACAACAAAACCCCACAAAAAAACCCCAAATAACCTGGGCAAATTACCTTTTGTTGTTTGTTTTGGGTACAGGGTAAGACTATACCAGTCGTGTACAAAGGTTGAGAAGAGCATTTGGCCCCAGATAGGATAATCTTTTGATGACAAAGGTTCACATTTGCAATTAAATGGCTGCGGTTTAGCAAATGATAGCCTTGAGTTTGTGTATGAGAGCAATTGCTCTACAGTGGCTGCAAACCCTAAACAGTCTCTCTGTGAGCCAAAAGAAGTCAAACTACTTGAGGGCTTGCTTTGGAAGTGCACAAAAGGGGGGTAACTTTGGTTCCCACATGGCCAGAACAGAAGTCTGAGTGCTGCTGTGGCTGAGCTGGATGCCGAGGTTTGAGTGAATCGTGTTAAAGGATTTCCGCTGGCAAAAAGTGGTTTTTGGGGTTTTTTTTCCCCTCATTTCCCATTGTTTTCACTTGCAACCAGAAAAACCCAAATTAGCTTAGTTGGTGGGAATACACAGAATCACATACCTGTGCTGGTTCACAGGTCCTTGGGCAACAAAAATCTAGACAAGAGGGTGGATCTTTTGTTTTTTAACTCTCTGGATCACGTTCCAAAGGCGTAATGGAATCCTGATGCCCTAGCCGGAGGGTCTTGTTGCGTGCCCTGATCCGCGCGTGTTCTCTGCCCTGACCAGCCCTGGGCGTGGGACGTGGCTCTGAATTCCTATTATTGGCAGCAGGAACTTTTCCAGTGGGTCACAAACCAAGCCTACAGGGAAGGAATCTGCCCTCTACACAGCAGCAGCCCTATTGCTCAAGCTCAGGGCCGATACAGCGAGTGCGAGGTGGCCTTGAGAGGAATTTTCTTTGGTGAGATGTCCTAGTATGGGGTGTTTGCATAGCTGGGCATTGTAAAGAGGATTTCTTAGGAGCAGCTTTTCATCTTCGCCGAAGTGAGGTTGTGCAAACACCGTTCTGACATCAGTCACGCTGACACGTGTACACGGAGTAGCAGTCACTCCTAAATATGGGAATCACAAATATGTGTTGACAGAGAAATATATTTCAGCAGTTTCCAGTGCGTGCTGTAATAAGTAAACCAGCCATTGTATTCCACAGAGCTGCATGCTTTAAATGCCTAACAGTAGAGAACAACCCAAAGTGAATCACAGTAATAGAAAAGGAAGTGCTTACATCTCTCAAAACATTCTGTACAACAGTCGTTCCTTCTTTATAAATTTGATTTTGCCAAATTTGAATCCAAATGAGATGAAGTTTGAAACACAGGCTTTCACAGTAAGGTACAGCTCGGTGTGTAATCTTTTGCAGGTGGCTGGTATTCGTTTATTGTTTGTATTTCCATATTGCTTAGCAACCCCTGTCCTGGACCAGGACCTCACTGCTGCGAGTGCTCTGCTAACATTGATGGAATGGATGGCTGCTGCCTGGGAGAACGCACTGTTTTGTAGTGAAGCTAAAAGTAAACTAATGGTTTCTCATTCTGTCCTCTCCAAATGAGAAATGATGAAGGCCAGCTGATATTTAGCGATGGGATTATAACTCTTGAATTACTGAGTCAACACAAATATTTGGGGGCCCTGTCAAGCATGCAGGCTCAAGTGGGTGTAGTTTTCCCAGGTTTTGTGTCCTGATGGCCAAAGCAGGGAGTGCAGGCTCCGAGTGTGGGGCAGTCTGGATTGCTGCTCCCTGGATATCCATTTGCTGACAGAGTTGCTCAGGCGAGTAAATAACCACTCATGCTCTGTGCGTCCCTGCAATTAAAGAGGAGCAGCCTACCCCACATTGCTAGGCACTTACTAATGCCTCCTCTGCCAGTGGCACAGCACCTGCATCCCTCAGCCAGCCAGTGCACACCACGCTCCCTGCTCATGCTCGGGATGTTATGTAAGGAAACGTTTGCGGAGCTGTACCCGAGTCCTCGTCTAACCTCTGAAGCAGAGATGTCCTGATGTTTCAAGGGTTTGTAGAGAGCAGTAATATCTCCGTTTGAGAGCTGGAAAGTTGGAAAAAGTAGACTAACTTTTAGCCTCAAAGTCCTTTCATCAGCAAATTCCGGCACAGCTGTGCCTGAGCACTTTGGAGTAGGGATTTGCTGCTGCAGAGCAGAGGAGCCACTGATCATTGGCAGCTTGTGTTTGATACTCATGGCCAAGCTCTTAAGTAGTGAAGTTCATACCTGTGCTTCAAACGCTCCCCTCGCCCTGCAGCAGCCCTGCCTGCCTTGGACAGTGGGCTGGATGCAGTGCAGTGTCCCTTTAGACAAGAAACCTGATTGTCTGACACTGGAAGGGGGTTTGGGTGCTAAACTGGTAAAAGCTAAAATTTGAATGGTATTTAAATACCCTGCTGGGGGGTGGTCCTTTGGAGCTGTTTTTGGCGCTGTACTAAAGTGTGTTTGGCTCAAAAGTGGTGAAAAATAACATTCTGCTTGACAGTGCCCAGATTCCTCCCAGGACCAGGCCATGGCCAAGGCTCTGCACAGCTGTCTCAGGACGTTGGTGGTTTGAATGTGGTGGCATTATTTTAATAGCAGGTCCTTGTGCCCAGAGGTCACACAGGGGAACCATGTGACAGGCCTTTGCATCGAGAGGTTAAAAACAACTTATGTTAATTCTGGGCTCCAGCCAAAGCTCCCCAGCTATTTAGCTGAGACTGGGAGCTGACAGACCAAAAAAAGAGCACATACAATTAAAATGTCACTCTCTGGAGAGACGGAGAGAGAGAAAGTGAATGAAATCAATGAAACCAAAGTGATGCAGGCCTGACTGCAGGAAATAGTTTGGGAGGAGTGGTCCAAATGTGAACACTGGGGGCATGTGCTTTGTTTCCCCCCAGGTGCCCTGGGAGATGAGACAAATCTTCCTGTGATGTACTGGTGGGTGCTGGGATGATCATGGTAGCAAAGGACACCCTAAGCTTTAGTTGCTGGAGTTGTGTGGCTGCAGTGTCGCTAATTGAAGTGTACATTGGTGACTAAGGATGAAAAAAAACCTCATGCAGAATTCACATTTGGTGCAGGGAAGCAGTGGCAAGCAAGACATTTTTAAAAATATCCCCTTCGTGTTCATGGTTCCCAAAGCCATGAGCTTCTGTATTTCATTTCTCCAGATACGGTACTGATTGACTCATCTGTGACTGACATTTTGTACACAGCCCTTCTGAATTTCTAAACAGTGTCCTGTTCACAGGTCAATTATTGCTCTGTAAATGCCAAATATTTGGGCTTTGAATGCAATGGCCCATGCTTTAAGTTTGAATCTTCTCCAAAATTATTTTCCCTTCCTCCTTTCTGCCCACAAAACTCACATTGCTGCATGGGAGCACGTTTTGTTGTATACTTCCCCTTTCAGTGCTTTAACAAGTAGAGCAAACTTGCTAAGCAAACTCTCTAGTCAAATACAAAGAAATTCATCTTCAAACTTTCCCAGCAGAAAGATGGAAACTGGTGAAATATCCGTTTGGATCAGCCTCCTCTGTCAATAGAGGGTTCTGCTGAGAGCTTCCCAGTGCCTGGCTCCTTCAGCAGTTTTTCTCACAGCAGCTGTGACTTAAGTGCTGTCCAAAAAAATCTTCCCAATCTTGATGTCACTGACAGTGGTTGAAAACCACCTGTTTGTCTGAGTTTGTCTGACTTTGTTCTACCTGACATGACACTGATAGTGTTATGTTTGGCTGGAATGCAAATGAAATGTACAAGCCAGTCCAAAAGGTCAAAGGAAGAAAAGTTTAATATCAGTTAGGGGAAAGAAACACAACAAACATCACTTAATTTTCTATCTTTATAGGCCTCCAAATCATCCATGATAGCAATGTAAACCAGCAGACATCAATCTTTTCCCTAATAAAAAGAAGCATAGGTTGTCAAAAGTAATTTACCTTTTAAAGGATTCTGAAGTGTGAAGACATAAGTACTTTACACAGGAATAGAGATGAACAAAAGGTAGGAAATATTTTTCATAGATGCCTGATGAAGTCTGATTCTTTGTGGCCTCACCAGGTTTTTTTTTAATGAGAAAAGAAGGGTAATTTCAAGCTTCAAGTCCAGCTTAACTGTGAAATGAAGAAAAAAAAAGAAAAGTTGTATCTATCTTTCTGAATGAGGGGGAAAAACTATCTTCCTGTAAAATAATCTAAAAGTGATGCTTATTCTGTACTTGTTTGCTCACAGCTCACAAAACCTTTTCAGAAAAGAACTTGCCTTTCTTTCCAGGGACCTGGAAACAGAGAAGTTTTGTGGCAAAGGTTTCTTAACTCATTGCCTTGGTTGCTTCCAGAGCTATGAATCCTATTCCTCCTTACTCCCAATGTAGTTTCCTGTCCTTTGGAAAAATCTGTTCTATATATACATCACTCTTCTACCCTACCTGAAATGCTAAGTTAAAGCAAATTTCTGTTTGTTCCCAGTTTGGTTTTGGGTTTGTTTGTTTTTTTTTTGTTTTGTGGGTTTTTTGGTTTGGTTTTTTTTTTTTTTTTTTTTTTTTTTATTTTATTTTGTTTGTTTTCTGTTGGTTTTTTTAGTTGTTTTGGGGTTTTGGGGTTTTTTTTTAGTAGTATTATTTTTATTATTAGAAATGAAAGCATTAGCCCCAGGTTTAAATCTTTTTTCTCTGACAAACTTCGATTCTGCCCAAAGCTTTCCCCTTATTGTAAGACTAAAAATCCCCATGAACCTTCAATTACTGCAATTTGTGGAGATTTCTTTTTTTCTACACATCTGGAATCACCAGAGACAGACATTTCTGCCTTTGTATGTACAAGAGCAAATGACAGGATCAGAAGCTGATCAGTCTAATGCCATCTGACAATGGGTGTGTGGATTTTACAGCACTGAAATCAGTGAACTATTCAAAGTTGCTGCACCAGTTGAGAGTTCACAAAGCCAGAAGAGACTTGTGGCAGCTGGGACATGCCTCCCAAAGAGGAGAGGTGCTGCCCAGCTTTGCCTCCCTGGGGCCGGCACCTCTTGGCTGTGGCTGGATCCGGAGCAGGGAGGGCATGGAGGAGGGCATGGAGGAGGGCATGGAGGAGGGCATGGAGGAGGAAGGGAGCTGTGGCTCTGGCTGCTCTCTGCCTGCCAGCTTTGCCCTGTTGCTGGTCACATCTTTCAGGGTGGCACTTTTCTGGTGCTGTGAGCTGGTGTAGGTTTGCCTGCTGTGGGGAGTAGGGGCTCCCCTGTTATCAGCTGTGAGACTGGGCAAGACTTTCCTCGATGCTGTGCTGGCTCTGGTGTCACTTTTCCCAGACATCAGCTGAGATAACACCTCTGTCCTGTACAGTTCTGTGGGAATGGCTGTCCCCCTCATGTGCTGCTTGGAAAACACACAAAAGTGGTTTGCTTATGTAGAAAAAACTTTTTTGCCTTTCATTGTCTCTGTGGACTTTTGATATTAATAGCTGACAAATTTCCACTTCTTCACATTTTTTTATCTGTTTTTTATATGCCATTTGTTATCTCTTTTGTATATGACAACAGCGTAAGGCTTTTGTTGTACAAATTTTTAATGAAAAAAAGCCAAAACATTTGAAAGCTAAACCGGATATTACTTTTCCCATGGAGTACACAACCTTCTTTTGATAGCCCAGACCTTCGATAAATTGTGTTGTAAAGCCAGGCTCCGTATTCACAACATATTTAAATGTTTGGTGGTGGGTGTGTTTTTTTGGAACAGATGGGCATTTTACTCTTGGAGAGGTAGTGAGAAACAGTTGTAATGCCAGATAGTGCTGGCACATGGCATTCAGCCTTTGGTAGCCCCGAGCCCTTCCAGAACCCCCTCTGCTTGGCTCTGGTGTGTGGCTTCGTTCTGTCGGAAGGGTTGAGGGGCAGGTGAGGGGTGTGAAGGTGTGGCTGTGGATGGAGCCCATCCTTTATCCCGGCTCCTGGTGGGCTGGGGGCTGAGGAAACACCTCCTGCCAGAGGTTTTGCATCTGCCTGTGAGGTCGGGCCCGAGAGGCAGAGGAAGGAAGCTCTTCCAGCAGGAAGGGATGGCGTTATCTAGGCTCAAAGCCCTCTGTGGCAGTTCCAGCAGTGCCAGCCAGAGCACTGGCATCGTTCTCAGAGGTCTCCTGATAGTTTGGAGAGGCTTCGAAAGGCAGGACCGTGGGGAAGGCAGGGCCAGCCAGCGGTGGCTGAGTGCTGAACTCCGGTGAACTCGTCTTTCTCACTCTGATGTTTGTCTTAGAGGCCCTGGGCTAGAACATTGCTGTGGCATTTCACCTCCTGGCCCGCAGCCCATCGAGATGCCGGTGCTTACCCTTGCATAACTGAGCCTTGTTATGAATGACTGGAGAAAGTGCCATTACAGATCTGCTGCTGCTGGGGGCACTCCCCAAAACAACTCACAACAACACCCTGTGTCTAAAAAAAAAAACCAGGCACTGCATGAATTCACAGCGCCCTTGGTGTGCTGATGTTACAGCAAGATTTGGTGCTGCACATGACCCACTTTCAGACTGAGAATGTTTTCAGTTCTGCTTTTTTTCACCTAGAGGTCCTCTCTTTTCCCTGTGCTGTCCATTTTTAAAAAGGAAAGAAAAGAAAAAGACACAAAAAGAAGGCTTCTCTATAGCTGTGGCTTACAGCCTTGCATAAATCCCTCTGTCATGATTTTCACATTTGCCTGCTCTTGTGTCTTTGTTACTTTGGTTTTCTGTGGGGCATTCCCAGTTCTCACGCTCCCTGCCCTTAACAGCTGAGGTGAATCTGATGCACACCTATCTTTGTGCACCCCTTTCCCTGTTTCCATACTGATGATCTTCAGGAGAGTGCCTTTATTTTATGGACAGAAAATAATGAACAGGAAGGAAATAATGAACTTGAAAAAAGTGTTGAAACTGCTCAAAAGTTTTTCCACTGGTGTAGCTCAGGTTGAGCTACGGTGAACAGAAAGGACCTGCCAGTGGGAGAGCTAGAAAGTGTTCTTCCTCTGTAAACAAACTGCTGAAACTCCTCGCTGCAATGTGTTTATGCCCTCTGTGAGAGACAGACATCTGCCCACGGAACCCTTGGCACTGATCAGAAGATCTGGATCTGCTTATCTTATCAGCTGTGCTCTGGCAGGGCTGGGAGGGAGCAGAGCTCTGCATGCTGAGAGGCACTCACTGAGTGCATCGAGGGCTTCACCTGGATGTGCTGAGCTCCAGAGCTTCACCTGGATGTGCTGAGCTCCAGAGCTTCACCTGGGTGTGCTGAGCTCTCTCAGAACATCACCTGGGTGTGCTGAGCTCTCTGAGAGCTTCACCTCGGTGTGCTGAGCTCCAGAGCTTCACCTGGGTGTGCTGAACTCACTGAGAGCTTCACCTGGGTGTGCTGCGCTCTGGAGCATCACCTGGGTGTGCTGAGCTCTCTGAGAGCATCACCTGGGTTTGCTGAGCTCTCTGAGAGCATCACCTGGGTCTGCTGAGCTCCAGAGCTTCACCTGGGTGTGCTGAGCTCTCTGACAGCTTCACCTGGATGTGCTGAGCTCACTGAGAGCTTCACCTGGGTCTGCTGCCCCAGCCTCGTGGTCAGGGCAGTGCAGGGTGCCCTTCCCAGACCTCATCCCCACGAGCTGTGGCAGCAGGGTATGGACAGCTCCATGCAGGAGCTGACAGCAGCCCACTGTGAGGTGCTGGATCCAGTTAAGAGCTGCAATTGTCCCTCACTCAGTGACAGTCTCTCTTATCTCAAGCACTGCTTCTGAACAAAACAATGCACTGTGGAAACATTCCCCCCAATCCACCTTTTTGCTACAGCATGCCCATTTTCTGCATCTTTTAAGCTTCAAGTGGTGCGGCCTTATCAAGATTTAGCACACACATCACATGTGCTGAATGACTTAGAGCACGGGGTGTAATCCAAGTGCTACACCTCAAGTTATGAATTTGCTAATCAGCACCTCTCCTTGGCATAGGCTTCTGGTTAGTGAGGAAATCCCATAACCTTTCTGCCTGGAATTGCTCTTCAAACAGGGATGCTAATCTTTATGGACCCTGATGGTTGTGCTGTGCCAATTTGCTAGTTAATATTTTCAAAGCACTTTGAAGATGAAAAATGCTGAGTATTATTGGCCTTTTATCTAAAAAAGACATTTTAAAACATGGAGCTAGGGAAAGATCTGCATAAATTAACACGTGTTGATTATGCTCTATCTTTCCTTTTCATCTGAATGTATTAAGTAGCAAGAGAACTGTGAGAATTTGTATCTTTCCTTTTCATCTGAATTTATTAAACACTAAAAGGACCCTGTGAATTAGTAATCTAATTTGAACATCAAACCAAGAGCAAAATTCTTCCTATTCCATCTTGCAGATCTCTCACCAGCAGTCGAGTTTTCTTCTATATCTCAGGTTAAGGACGAAGTTTCAGGCTCAGGTCTTGATACTTTCTGGACTGACAAGACTGCAATACAGAATTATTTTTCCAGTTCAGCCTGGAGGGTCAGTAACAACTCAACTCTGCTGTGAAAAAAATGATGGGCATCAGTCAAAGCCAAGTTGCTCACCCAAATCAGTAATGTTGAACCAGGCAGTTTTCATTGATTTTGGGAGGGAGCTCTGCTTTAGAAACTCCTGTGATTTTCTTGCCATTTAACAGAGTAACATTAGTTCAGTCATTTGAATGTTTTTCTTCAGTTAATGTACACGATAATTATAACTTTTTGTACTTCATGAAATTTTATTCACTCTTGCAAGATCTTTTCAATTGTGAAGTGCAAGATAGTATTACATTGTGATCTGTTAATTTTTTTGCTTTCAAAATCAGATATTGCTAACTTTAATAGAGGGTATATAGCACAAAAGCTAGTGAAGGATTCTGTCTTGACTTCATGATTTGAGACAAGTTGCTGCTGAAAAATAGTTTTTCCCTGTCCAATTTCCAATCCCAAGGTGAAGGGAGTTACAGATATTTGGTGAAAACCTTTGAGGAATCTTAAACCTTCTCAATGACAGACTACAGCAAGATGTGGGGAAAGGAGACAGGCTCCTGATGAACTGGGAGAGGAAAGGCAAAATCCCACCTGCTTAGGGAGAAGTTCCAGAAGTCAGCATCTCTCCAGCTTGATGCTGATTTCAGCTGCAGATAGATATTTGAATTTATGCAGCCACCAGATGAAGGAAGAAAAAAATCAAAGTGTAGTTTGCTGCTTTTGTTTTGAAGTGTTACAGATCTTAAAAAAAAAGGGGGTGGGGGGAACCTAACCCACCAACACAAAACAAGAATTTAACCTTTGAAATGGTAGAATCTTCATTTACCAATAACCTTTTACCCAGACACCGTTACCTCAGATCTCCCCAGGGCCAGGAATAGTGCAGATGTTGTCCCCATGGTCCCTTAGGAGAAGTGGCTGAAACAAACAGTCAGAACATCATCCCAGAGTCCTCACCCTCAGTTTCCTGCAGCTGAGACCTTGAGGTGGCAACACAACCCCTAATCTCCTGTTAGCAATGAGATATTTCTCTGGCAGTTACACTCAGAAGGGTTGTTTGTGTACATTTGGTGTGCTGTAAAGTTCTTTTTCTTTTTTTTAGTTTTAAAACAATTTCCTCTTTGTGCTGTGGTGAATTGTCCTGGACAGAGCTACCTCTGTACTGTGGAATAAAAATTAAGCCTCATCTTTTCAACAGAAATGAAAGTCCTTGGTAGTCACTGGAGTAGCTCTGACGCTCATCTGCCAGTCAGCTTGGTGTTGAAGTAATTAAAGAGGTCAGGCATAAAAATATCGTGTACCTGGAACTTTGCCAGCCTCTTTTTCCCATCTCTTATCATGCCTGTCCATTTGGGATTCTTCCACAAGCTTTGTTATATTCATCGTGTAGATTAGTGGTCTGCAACTATTAACAACAAACTTTGATGCTACAGAGTGGGAATTGCTTGAATAAACAATTTCACAAGTAAATGGAGTCACAGCTCTGAACCAAGAGAGCTCCAAACTTGTTTTAATTTACAGAGGTCAAAAAGTAAATGGGATTGTTGCTTGGGGAGGTAACTTGAGGAGAACATGCAGTGTTCCCTCACAACAAAGGGATGAAGGGCAAAAATTTTGATTGACTTGTGGAGTTAAGTTTTAATTGGCTTTATTTCTACCATCACCAGCACAGCAAGCAATCTGTGTGAGCAGAGGGATGCTGGTTGGTAAAGGTGCTTTATTTTGCATTTTTTTTTACCTTTTCAGAGTAGTTCAGTACAAATTCTCCGTAAGGAATAAGCAGGAGAGTTTGCTCCAGAAACAGGAGATAGGCAGTGGGGCAGGAACTGCCAAAGGAGTCTGGGTCTCTGGTTTCTGCTTGGTTTCCTGAACATCTTTTTTCCAGATGCACCACAGCTGCTTCTGAGAAAGCAATTTTATTTTGTTTATTTGCATGTAGTCTGGATTATTTGTGCAGAGGAGTGGAGCGCCATTTCCAGGCGTTTTTAATTGCAGAAGACTGTCACTTCCAGCGTGCAGGCAGTGGGGTTTACTGAGCATTTCCTGAGAGATTTAGCAGGATATTGGGAGATCAGCTAAGTGTCTGTAAAACATCTGACTGTTCACTTTGGATTTGCCCACAGCTGTTCTCAGTTGCCAGGGTATTTCTGCCTGTTTGCCAGCCCCTTCCCTCCTGGCCCAGCTGCCCCTGATCCTGCTGCTCCTCTCCCATGTCAGTGTGGGCACAGGGGCAGGGCTGGGCAATGATGTGGAGGAGGCCCAGTTTAATGGAAGTGTCACAGAGCAGCTGGGGTTGCTGGAGGGGCACAGGGAGCAAGCACAGACCAAGCTTCCTTAGAGCTCAGCTGCTGGTGGAATCGTTTAATCCCGGGATTATTTTTGCTCAGAACTGTTGGGAGTGATGGGGAAGTCAATCACTGTCTTCCCTCCTTACCCAGCCAGCTTCCCACCAATTCATCCAACCTCAACGTGAGTCAGTGATCAGAAACTTTCCTCCAGTAGAATTCCTGACACTATTGCAGAAAGCTGCTCCTCCTCCATGCCTTGTGTTCACTGATAAAGAGAATTTGGCTCTGCATCCTGATCTGCATCCTCCTCTCTTTATCCTGGCATAGCTCTGCCTTCAGCAGCTGAGCAGGAGCCAGTGCCTGACCCAGGGTGTTGATAAGAGTCACCCTCAGCAGTCAGCAGGTCCTGGGGCAGGTACAAGTGTCAGGCACGGAGCCTCAGATCCCCCTGCCCAAGGAGAGGCTGTGCTTGTCCCCTGAGCCCTGCTGCTGCTGTGCTCACTGGGGAACATGCTGGCCCTGACCCCAGGCACAGGCCAAGCTCCCCGGACCTTGCACTGCCCTGCCCTGGTGCATCTCGAGCTGGGAAATGTCTTGAGAGGCTCCCCAGGGATAATTAAAGGCGACACAGATGGCAGCGCCTGCGATGTTTGCCGTAAGTCCCAGCACGGAACAGAAAATGAAGTGATAGTTTTAGGTGGTGGCACATGTAGCTTCAGGTGTTTGTTTAATATTCAGCGTTCATGCTCGGTGAGAGCTGGGATGTGAGCTTTCAAATGTTTCTCCATGGCTGTGCATCACTGCACATTTTTTTCTTCTTTTTCCTTTTGAGGGCCTGACAGATGGTGATGTTTAGATTAAAAGTAATTTCTTTATTAAGCCAACACCCGTGTTGTCAGTGATTTTTAACAGGAGCTTCATTTGTTGAAACAAGACTGTTGTGAAGCTAAAGTGTCTGAAAAGGATGGAGGGCTTTAGAAAGGCACCTAAGAGAAATTCAGTGTCTGAAGAGCAGTGATAGTCACACCCTGGGGCTGGCAGATCCAGCTTCTGTGTCATTGGTGTTGTGAGTGAGACCTCAAGGGCACCACGAAGCCTTCCTTTCCTAAGTGCTCTGATTTTTGCATTCCTAAACAAGGAAAATGCTACAGAAATTAGCAATGGGAATTCTGGACAGACTAAAAATGGGTTGTTTTTCCTACACTGTTTTCCAGCCAGCTGTTCCTGTATTGACCATGGATGTATTGGATGAGATGGGTGCTAGAGGCAGCCTGTGCCAGGAGGAGAGGCCAGACCACTCAAATATCCAAATTCCATCTGAGAGGTGGACCAGCTTCTGACCTGTGGGCCTGCTGAGGAGGGTCTTGACCTTGAATCATGTCCCTCAGCAAACAGGGGCTCCTGATGGGGCTGTGGTGGGCAGGAGGCAGAGAATCAGAGGCAGGAGTGGAGGTTTGCTATCGGTCTGAGTGCAAGCTGAGGAGCTCGTGCCAGCCTGAATGGAGCCATGGATATGGTCCTGTGGGTCACTTCTGCCACTGGCTGGTTCCCTGCATTCCCATGTTCATATCTAATAGTTCTCAGGTAGTTTCTGGAGGAAATCAAACTTCCCTGCAGGTCCTATGGGCAGTGGCCAGTGTTGTTCCCTGTCACAGGCAGGTCTGATGGCACAGGCTGTGGCTCAGGGCTGCCTTTTGGGTTTCTGTACAAACGAGATGGATGCTGGGACCATTTGTCCCATTCATCAGACAACATCAGACCCATTTTATGGGCTAAAAACGTAGTAACTAGTTAGTTAGCTTGAAGTTTTCCACTCAGCACTGGGCTGTAGCATGGTCTTCTTGGGAATAAAAATGTCAGTCAAAGAAAACCAAATTTTAATTCTGCCATTGAAAACCATTTTTTTTTTTCTTCTGAGCTCCTATGGGAAGGTAGATAAACCTTCAAAAAATGAGAATGCACTCTCACTAAAATTATTCTGCTTTTGGGGTCACATTTTAATCAAAACCATACCTGCCTTCAGGAAAAAAAAAAAAAAAGTAAAACTGATTGAATTTAATAACTAAAGGAACATAAACTGTCTGCTTTGAAATGTATAATCTCACATGACATTTATTTCATAATGTGATCAAATCATATATGTTGTTATGGGGACAGTCTTTATTAAAAATGCCATTTATTTTAACAAGTGCAATAAAAAGAAACCCATATTTTTTATTGTGGTAGAGGAAAAAATTGCTATTAGTCTGCTTTCAGCTAAATGAAAACATCTTTCAAGATTTGTTCAAAATTATTTAAATAAAGTGCTGTGGAATTTATTCATTTGCTGCCTTCCAGCATGAATTAAATTATCTTAAATACAATAAATGATATAGAAGAATTTGTTTTGGTTAGGGATATCTTTTGCTGATGAAGAATGAGATCATTTAAATATAACATTTTAATATAGGGCTGTAATTATGTCATTGAAAGCCCAGTTTGATCTTAGTGAAGCACAGAGTGAGCTCTGCAGCTGCAGCCAGAGCTTCCGAAAGGCACCACAGGGGAGCTGCTGGGACGTGTCCCTGTTAAAGGGTGGGACTGGGAGGCCACGGAGCACATCTGGTTTCAGTGAGGTCAAATTGATGGCCTGAGCATGTGCAGGGAGTTGGGGCAGGGATGGATTCCTCACCCCATGGGATGGTGGTGAGGAAGAGGATGAGCACACCTCCTGTTCTTCACAAGAGTCCATGGAACAGGTGCCTCACTGGCAGGAACCTGTTGAGCAGTGACAGCTTTTTGTCCAAAGCATGGAGATGCTGCTTTGCTTGTGCTTCCCTCCACACCTCCCTGGAGCAGAGCATTCCTACCATTGCTCCAACCTGGTGGCTCTGTGCCATGGCTTCCCTGCAGTCTGTATCCCCTGATTTCCTGGTCCCTTGGTCCAAAACCCACGTCACAGTGTCTGGAACATCTGGAAGGTGAGGAAGGATTGGGACCGGGTTAGCCCTTGGCTGGGGAAGCTTTTGGGAGCACTGGGGCTGGGATGCCTCCCCTTGTCCTATCCATCCCTCGGTCTCTGCCCTACAGACTGGCTCTTCTCTCCTCTCACCCCAGCCTGAATAACACCAGAACCACAGGAAACATACACTCTTGCTTTATTGCAGCTGTCAGATTTGCAGATAAAAGTTAGGTGAAGATGGTCTTCTATTAATTAAAATTCCAGAAGCCAGGCTAAAAGATAAAAAATGTAACTTGGTTCGGTGTGGGAACAATGCTCACCTGAAAACATTGAAGACACTCCTGTTCCCAGCCCTGCTAGACTTTCTTAGGAAGTAGGGCAGGACCAAAATGGAATTAGACTTCATTCTCCACCTCACAAGTAAGACTTGGGGCCCTAATGAGTCAATAATTAGCCTAATGCCATGAGAAGCACTGAGAAGCTAAAATGTGTGTAGCAACTTAATGGGAGGAAGGGCCTTTGTTACAAGCTGGACAATGCAGTCTAATGGTTCCTTCTGCTTTTCAAATTCGGGTGGAAAAAAAGCCCCCCTCTATTAGTCATTATTTCTGCAGCTTTTTTGTGCTTTTCCCTTGAGAAGCCATGGCAAGACCTGGAAAAAGTCAGTTTAGTTTCAAACGAAATTCCATTTATGGTATACGGAAAGTGGAAGATAATCTGTGGCTGTGCTTTATCTGTGCTGTTTTCTTGCAGGAGTATTTGAAGTTTCTAGCCATGTAACTTGTAGCCATACAGCTTGTAGCCATATAATTGTTAAAGAAAGGAACTCTACCCTTCCTGCTGGTCCCTTCTGGGTCATGTTATTTGACAATTATTAGTCTAAAGCACCCACAACAGCAAGCTGTTTCCCTCCCCCACGAGGCTTCCCTGGAAGCTCATGTTTTGTATGCTTGTGTGGTTTTCTGCTTGTTAGGTTTTTTTTTTTGTTTGTTTTTTTTGTTTTTTGTTTTTTTTTTCTCAGTTGTTTTGTGGCTGCTTTATCCACTGTGGTATTTATGCTGTCCCAAAAGCAATAGAGCTCAGTGTGGCTTTCCCCTGACTTCCTGGGATTCCTTTAGCAGTGTCCTGTGAGGTTTGCTCTGACAGTCCCTGCAGCCTCCTGGAGCACAGAGGGACATGGACTGTCTTGATTCTTGGCAAAGAAATTAATTGTGGGTGGCATTGGAGACTTCAGGATGAAATGCTACTACCAAGATTCTTTCTGAAGTACCTAAGAAAATGCTGAACTGTAGTTTGAGTCTGAAAGCAAATGAATAGTTAATGCAGTTCCATGACAGCAAGTGATGTTCAGGTCAACAGTGTTCAACTAAACAAAAATGTGACTCATGTGAAAATCCAGAGGTTTAAGGATCAGTCTTAGCTAAGTATAACTCCCAGTGTTTTTTATTCCACACCTAATTAGCATAGATCTGTTATAAGTGGAGAGCTAGGTCTAGATATGATAAACAAATTTGTGGCTATATCCACACCAGAGCTTTTCTTGTTTCCCATAAAGAAATAAGATTATTAGTCATCAAAGGGGCTGCATTTGCCATGTTTCATCTACATAAATCTGTTTCAAGGAATAAAAAGCATGGTAGAAATACTCTTTGAAAGTATAAAAGTACCAGCGACGCAGAGTGATGCCCTGGAGTGGAAGTGTTTTAAAGTGAATCATGGTTGTGGAACTGGTTTACCTAAACTCATTTGAAATCAGCAGAGTGACAGGCCCAGCACATTAAGTGATGAAGGATTGCTCCGTGACGCCGTTTGAGGCACCGGGTTGGACTCTGTGCAATCATTTCCTTCTAAATTGGTTGTAGTCCCCTTTCAAATTGTCAGAGCAGTTTTCTTCTGCTTCATTGCACTTGAGAAGCAGGTGGACAGCAAGCTGCTTGGGCTTCTTTGATCCACATGCTGCTGTTCAACGGAGAGAGCAAATCAAACTGGAAGGGATTTCTGGGGTGGCTGTTCCCTGGCTGGATTAACAACAGGGAGCTGCTGCAACCTGGGCAGGAGGACATCTCTAATTCTGTCTTTCCTAGGAAGAAGATAGTGATAAATTTAGCTCCTCGGTGCCAAGAATGGCAAGTGTCAGTGAGATACTTGAATGTAAAATGTATGAAGTCAGCCATCTCCACATGAAATATCAGTTTATTGGTTTTGGAGCACAGAGTGGGGTAGTTCAAGAAATATAAGAGATTTCATTTGATCTAGCTCCCAAATCACTTTGGGAGTTTCCACAAGCCTGTTGTCCCATCAGCCCTCCCTCAGGTTCCCCCATCCGAGAAAAGAGGGGGAAGAACAACTTGGCAAGGCTGTGTAGCACAATTCACAGAAATCTGCAAAATATTTTTGGTTTCTTGCATGCAGAATGAGGGGCACACATCACTTTTGTCAAGGTGTTCCTGTGCTCTCGTGCTGCACTGGGCAATAGCACAAAAGATGCCAACATGCTCTCTGTGTTTGTTTTCTACTGAGGTTCCTTTGCAAGGACGAGTGCTGGCTTATTTTAAAATTCACCTGAGGTTTAGGCCATAGGTTGTGAAACAGAATGAGAATGGAAAGAGAACATTTCTTGTCAAATGGATTTGTGTTCTCTCATAATGAGAAATCAGCATCCTGCAAAATGAATTTGCAGAGAAATTCCTTGGAGCTGTTCCTTACCTTGATCCCAGTGAATGCTTAGCCTGATTTAAGGAAAGGGCACCCAGGCAGTAATTTGAGTAGCACCTCTGCAAAGCTCCTTTCATCACTGAGTCTTACAGGGTGCCTCAAAGTTATGACACGAGCTGCACAAAGCATCCAGGCGCATCAAATGTGGTCACACGGAGTGAGTGGTGATACCTTTGAGGCTTGTCACTTGTCACTTGTCTCAGTGACAGCCTCGGTGGAGAGCAAGCTCTCCCTGCCTCTGAAGGAACCTTGCAGAAGCCATGCCTCCCGATGCAGCCAGATTCTAGAAAAGATGTGCACTTCAGTCATGGGCCTATTTATCTCATCTTTCTGTGTAGCAACTTGGCAGAAAATGTCTCTTGAGCATCTCTGTCCTTTGTGAGACCAGCAGACTGGGTTAACTTAAATGCATACACATAATATTTGGATTTTTTTTTTTTTTTTGCAAACTGCATGGCAGTGCCAGGTTAGGAAGCCTTCTACTGCTCTACAGCACTGGGATTTTCACATGCTGTTTCCTGCTAGTGGCCTTCCCCGGTCAGGCTTCTTTTCTCTCACACTTTATATAAATACAAAATGTGGGAAAGAAACAAAATGACTTGTAATTCTTGACACAGAATAAAATAGGGCTGGATATTCCTTTAAAATCCTTCTACCCACAGATCCTGTGAATTGCAATGGCACAAAATTGTTAAATTGCTTTACATTTGGGAAAACTCAGTTCACAAAAAATTGCTAACAATTTATTTTTGTACTACATGGTTGACATCCTTCTCTCTTTCTCTTTCTCTCTCTCTTTTTTCTCTTCCCCTCTCACTCTCTGCTGGTAATATGCTGGTTTTTTCTCTGCATGTCTGCTGAGATTCCAAGAAAAACCCAAGTGTGTCATACAACATTGCTTTCTGATTTGCAAGTTAAATAGTTTACATAGGCAAAAATGTGGAGCAATTGGAATATTCCCTACCCAAACACTTAGGGACTCAAACTGCACATTTTAGCCTGGCAGGCCTCCACTGATATTTTTAGCTAGAAAAAAACCCTAACATTCTTAAGTAACAAGGAAAGACAAATCAGATTTAGGAAAAAAAAAAAGTTAAAGCACTATTGGACATGTTTTGTGAATGTTGCAGTTTTGGTGTTACTTTACACCTTGCCCTCTGTGTTCAGAAGTGCAGCACATGTAGTCTCTGAAAGCTGAGGCCCTTCTGAAATGACTGTTCCCAAGATGGGGTTAGCCTTCTTGCTGATTGATTTAGTCTTTTGGAAATAGGCGAACCATCAGGAGCTTTCTGCTCAGAGAGATTAGCATTCATAGCCTGCTGTTTTTTAATTAAAAAAGCCATTTAAATACAAGGGTTGGGGTTTCTGCCAGCAACCATTAAAAATACTTGTTTTGTAATTATCCCCCAACCCCTTTTTCTATTTAATTCTTTCTCTCTTTTTTTTTTTTTTCTTTTTGTTTCTCTGAAGTCCTTGACAGATTCTCCCTGTTCCATCTACCTGCTCTTGTAGCACTGCACCTCCCACCAGGGTTAGCAGCTGGCTGCAAACCTCGTGCCAGCCCTGCTGCAAGCAGCTGGCAGGAGGTGTGGGAAGGATGTGTTCAACATCCCTTTTCCAGGGTCTGGGTTTATCCTCTGCTTCCTGCTTGCAGGATTAGGGGCACAACCCCAGCTTTGTCACCACTGCAGGGGCTCAGGGCATGGTCCCACTGGGGATTCCCCCAGGGCAAGCACACACAGCCAGGGAACCTGATGGGAGTGGGACAGACCCTGGGTGGAAACCTAAATCAGTCCCAGCTGGTCTGCCAGGTAGCAAACATGGTGTAGCTGTGCTGTGTGCCCCTCTGCCTGTCTCTGCTGTGGAGGTTGGCATGTGGGAGTTGCCCAGACAGCCTTACCAAGGTGGTCTGTTCATGGTGGTTCCTGTTGGAGTATAGAATGCTGAGAAGTATTTCTCTGCATGTTTTAAGGGATCCAAACCCTTCTGACAAACACTGTTTTTAACTTTTGTCCATGGAGAAGGCTTCTTAGGCTCTGGGATGTAGCAGAACTTTCAAGAATATGGATTAGGTAGTAGCATAATATGTAGTTCATCACAGGGTGAGAATTTTAGATTTCTGGGCTTGTTAGAATGGCAAGCAGATGAAGGCAAGACTGAGGATCCTCGTGGTTTTTAGGCTTCTTCCTTCTTCTTCATTTGCCCCATCTTCTGCTGTGATGGTGGCACTTTCTGGTTGGCTTAGAGTAGAGACGGACTTTCTAACAAAGGTGATAGGTGTTGGGTAATTATTGTAAATAGAGTACATGTAGTTTTTAGTATAAAAGTATACAGCGCCTTAGGGGTGGTGGATTGTGCCTTGAACTGACCTGCTGAGCAGATTTCTGTCAGGGAAAGAATGTAATAGATAAGAAAAAATAAACGACCTTGGAAAACAGAAGAGATGACTCTCAACCTTTTCTTCAATCATGAGGCTGGGAGAAAAGGACTTTCTGCATCTAGGAAATCATCAAACCATTCAAAAACCCAAGAGTTCTCAGTCAAAGGCTGGAGTTGATGATCTTGGAGGTCTTTTACAAACTTTATGATTCTCAGTAGGGTTTGGCTGAATATTCTGTGTCACCATGTTCTACAGCCACCCTGGGTTCCTCCAGGAATTCTGCATCTGGTAGATTTGTAGCTGTAGATATATAATATATATGTATTCAGGCACGTGTATGCTCACTGAAAATGTGGTGACCAGCCTGAGTCGTGGCTGCCCTTTTGTTGTTTCTGAGGAGTTTACATCTAATGATTTTTGTTTTCTTAAGTCTTCTTGGACTATGGCCCTGGGCTGGTACAGAAACCCTGGCCCACAATATGAACATCATATTTTCACACAAAACCTGTAATATTTTTGTAATAAACTGCTCTGGAGCACTGTGTGGGGCCATGTAATTCAATGGGGGGAAGAGACAATTCCTGTTTTGGTATCTGACAGGTGACTGTCAAGTTTTCAGTTCATTTTCATTTAATGTAAGAGACTTGCGAAGTTTCAGTCTGTCCTGATCTTGTTTTGTCCCTTCTGCTGCCTCAGCCCATTGCCAGCTCCAGCTCCATCTCCTTCTCCTGCATCTGCAACCTCCTTAGAGGTGTTTCACTGCTGATGCCCCCATGCACATCCTTCAAACTGCTCAAACCATGGAGGCAAGGTTGTGTATGGCTGGCTTGCCTTGGTGCTGCAAAATGGGGAGGGAAAGTTGAGGTTTGGTCACCTCTGATATAAACAAAAGTTGCCCCTCTAGGCTGCTGCCTTGGTCTCCTGGCTGGTGCAAGCTCCCTTTTCCTTCTGTTTTTTGCTGGCTTTTCTCTGGCTTTTCCTTCTCCCCAGCTGCAGTCCTCTGCTTTAGTGTTACTGGTTTGGAAATTGCCTGTGATGATAGTGCTTCTGACAAAATATTCTGCAGTTAGGAACAATTCCTTGGGGCAGCCTGCTGGTATTAGGTTGAAGGCCTAACCTCCTCCAGCAAATATTTAACACCAGAATGATCTCGATTTCATCTGGTTGAAAACATCCCACTGTGGTCCTTGAATCACAAGAAATTTTTCCCACAACAAATTCAGACAGTTGTATTCTACACAAATTGATAGCCAAATAAAGGACCAGCCCCCTCATCTGCTTCTAAATGCATGCTTCTAGAATTTTCCTTAATTCTCAATGGCAGTTTTCAGTTGTATTCTCTAGATAAAAGTGATCCATGTGCTATTTTACAAATATGCAAATACCACTCTCATCTGACTTACAGACTGCACAAAAGCTTAGTAAAAAGTGTTGGAGAAATATTAAGGCTCATAAATGTCTCTATTCAAATCAGTGCTTAAAATTATCTTCAATTTGTGGTAGAAATGCAATAAGACTAGAGCAGAATACTTTTGAAATCCCACTTGAGGTGATTATGTAAGTTATGAGACACCTTCTATCCAGTGTAAAGCCCATGAAGATGTTTTCATTCCAGGGGGCTTTTTTTGGACCAGTATTTCCCCTGCCCTGGCAGGCCAGTGATATCAAACACCACCTTGCACTTGCAGCATAAATGTCAGTAAAATAACTTGTTAAAAAACCCCAAACATTGATTTTCTTGTTTGCATTTTCATTTTCATTGACAGACACTAAGTGAATGAGTGCAAACACAGCCTGAGGGCTGTGGAAGCATTAGAGCTGGGGAGAACCAAGCAAGGCAGGTGTCATTTACTTGGTCCCAGTGTGGTGCCAGGCAGGCAGCACTGGAGGGGAGCAGTGCCAGCACCCAGCTCTGCCTCCAGTGACTTGTTGCAATGGTCACAGGACAAGCTGCAGAGCAGGGGAAAGGATCCACCTCAGTCTCTGACCAAACGTGGTCACAGAAACGTTCCTGTGACTGAGGCTGAGAGTGCATCCCACAGAGCCAGCAGAGCTGCCAGTCCTCTCAGTGACTGGGAACCCTCCAGGTCCCATGAAGAATTCCCTCCTCCTTGGTGTCTCCCACAGCACTCTCCAGCTCTCTCTGCAAAGCCAAGGATGCCAGCAAACTCCTTCCTCCCTCCATTTCCTTCTGCCTCCATGCAGACCCTTCTGAGAGAGCAGCTGGCCCATGGCACGTCACCACATCAGCCTGTGCCTGCCCACCCAGGCCAGAAGTGACAGTCTGGGCTTGGCTGGTGACATCCAAACCACCAAACTGTGACACATGGGGGACTCCAGCAGTGTCCCATCCACAGAGAGTGGCCACTCCCACACTAATCCAAAAGGCCAGGGGCCTGGACCTGCAGGATGCAATATAAACATGTATAGCACCTTCTTCTTCAATACCCAGCAAGCAGATTTTCTAAGTGACTCATTCCCTGTGCCAGGCCAAGCTTTCTTATGCCAAAGAGACAGAGAGATAAGGTTTATTCCTGTCCTAGTAGAGGTTAGTCCTGCTCTTGGTGTTGTTGC
Source organism: Certhia americana (assembly GCA_018697195.1). NCBI lineage: Eukaryota > Metazoa > Chordata > Aves > Passeriformes > Certhiidae > Certhia > Certhia americana. The sequence goes on from CM031864.1 coordinate 7,840,674, forward strand.
AACAAGGAATAAGATCTGCATTCGGACAACAAAGGCCAGAAGTAACCAGAGCATGAAGTGGAGATTTTGCCTCACAATTCAGAGTTTACAGAAGTAGCTGTGCCTGCCAGATCACACCTGTTTAAAGCAGCTGGAATGGGTCTTAAGGTTCTTTATTCTTAGTACTATTTTGCTGTCAGGAAACAGCCATGAAAGCCAATAGCAAAAGCATGTGTCTGATCTCATCTCCTTTCAGAGCTGATTCTCAGATAGGATGAAGGCTTTTTGCTGCTTTTGGTTACTAGATAAGCTCACATGCTGAGAGCTCTAGGTGGATCTGAAGGATCAAACCCTGTTTATAATTCATCTGTGCTCAAGGTGAGGCTATGTGATAGAATTTCCATTTTTATAAGTTTGCTTTCTTTAAAATAAAATTAAAAAAAAGAACAAAAAGAAGAAATGGAAATACACCAAAGAGATTTTTTCAAAGAGCCCCACCTTAGGAAATGGCAGAATGAAGTTGGTTTTGGTCTCTTTTCTGAACTCTGGCAGGATGGTGTTAATAACCTTCTTTTAATGTAGATTTTGTGCGTGCAATACATGCAGAGAGGGGAGTGTACTGTGTTTAACGTGTCTGCAAATGCCAGATCTTACAAAGCACAAAAGTCAGTCTTATGTGGGCTGACAATGGCTAAAATCTTCTTTCTTTGAGTCAGTTATATTTTGAGTTCAGGGGGTTGGTACAGAATTTCAGATGTTGCTTGAAGATGCTCATTGCAGAGGGCTGGACCAGATGACCTTTAGAGGCTCCTTCCATCCCAAATTAGTCTTTGATCCTGTGATTCCATGTTTACTGAAGTGCTTTATTAATTTTGTCATGCAAGAGGCAAAGTTGATCATTATATGAAAAGTGCCATTTGAAGGGGACCTCTGGTTGGACCAAGGGAAGGAGCAGTTTGTGAGGTGCTGCCAATGCTTCCTTTTCTAGTCTGAGGCACCCCAGACCCAAAATCATTCTGGGATTTCCTTTTTGGCCTGGAGAAATCCCCATGGCCTACAAGGAGTGAGAGGTGGTGCAGCTCCATGTTTTACTATGCAGAACAGAAGATGCTCATGAGAAGGAATGCACTGGTGCCAGGTCTTAGCACCTTGTGGAAGATCCTGTCACCACCCAAGTGATTTTCATGTACAACAAAAGTCTGGGGAAAGTTGCCAGTGCCTGTTATATTGAGCAGTGTAATATATGCACTTTTTTTTTTCTCGCTGCAAACATTTTTGTGTAATGAGAGATGCCGATCTGTCTGAAAGCTATTGATGGGTTCTGTGCCATCTCATGGGAAGAGTGAAGCAGTATTTTAAGTGATATAGTCATATAATGTCTTTGTTTAAAAACATAAGAATCTAACTGCCTGAGCACTCCACCACATAATTCCGCAGGACATGTGAAACACGGCACGCTGCAGCACTTAGTCTGCGAAGGATTCCCTTGTCACTGTCAAAATTGTTTTAGAAGTCTAAATTAATGCATAGCACTGCATTTATTAAAATGTGAAATAATCATAAATTTTTCATTCTTTGTACACTTAAGCTAATTTTCACATAAATGAAGCACTTGGCAGTTGAAATTCCACATATGGTTGACAGTGATGTTTGATGTCAGAACAATGCCCTGAGCTCCATGCAAATTAAACATATTTTAATTATTCGGGATATCCATTCTTCTTTTACAGTGTGTCTAAGCAGAATATTAAAAGGAATTTTAAGTGTAATGTATTGTCAGCAGCCGACTCCATCAGCCAGGGTGAATCCTCTTGCCTCTTCTGCTGCTGAAAGGGAAGTGGCCCAAAGTGAAAATCAGAAAGAGCACAAGAGAAAGTAAAACTTTTCTTCAGCTTCAAATGCTGTCTGGCTTAAGGGGAACAGGCTGAGACTCCCCCTCCAGCAGTGACCTTTGTGGCCACAGGACAGAGCAGAGGAGGCTCTCCAGGGCAGCGAGCCGAGCCAGAGGCACATGTTGCTTTTGGAATGGGAGCTCTGGAATGGGAACTCTGGAATGGGAACTCTGGAATGGGAACTCGAGCTCTCACTGTTGCTTCCCAGGCACCAGGTTTCAGTTCCCCGTGACAAAACCACTGGGTTTCCATGACAGTGATGATGTCATTGCTCGGGCAATGCCATGGTTGGCAGTAATTGCAATCCAAACCACGCTCCTGGCATGCTGGGCAAAGGGCTGGGGTGATCTGGAGCTGTGCATTTTTCTCACTGTTTTAAAAGATATTCAAGAGATAAAGATCTGGGCATCCCTGTGTTTCAGTTTCTCCTTTAGCACTGTCGTGTTGTGTGATCAGCATCTTTATGCCAAATGATTTTACAGCTATCTAAAGGCAGATAACTGGACCCCAAATTTCATGGGTGTGTTTAGGTGTCTTTAGTTTCCCTCAAGAAAATAAAAGGAATTCAATCATCTTAAAAATGTCACTTTCCATATCAGTTTAAAAATGTTTGAACATTAACTGGAAAGAAAAAAAGAGAAATTCAGCCTGGTATGTCTAGGGTATGGTTTGAAGGGTACCCGAGCCCTTCTCTCCCCTTGAAACTGAGGGGTGTTGGCCTGAGCTCACAGTTAAATATCAGATTTCTAAGTAAGAGAGCTCTCTTAGTAGATAAAAATAAACAAAGCCTACTAGGCTCCAGTTTAGGCAAATGAAAAGTTTTTTTTTAAACTTTGGCTAAGTGCTACCACACAACCTGGAGTGGGAAGACTTTCTGCACAGTGGGATTATGCACACCCCAGGGTCTTGTGCAGATGATTTGGGTCAACTCTTTGTAATGATCTGAAGTCCTAAAACACTACAAAGCAATAGTTAATTTTTTTATCACCTCTGTTGTTGTAGGATTGCTTATAAACATTGACTATTGTTTAGGAGCATTGCTTTGCTAGGCTGCTTAGAATTTATTTGAACTTTTTGTAGTGCTTATGATTATTTTTAGACATAAGTACATTGATCTTAAGAAGCTGAAAGCAAATAAATATGTAGTAAGTGAGCAATTATGGTCTTTGATTATAAATTCTTCAGAAAAAGAAAAAAATTAGTTTTTTAGAAAGAGGAAAAAAAAAAATCACCCACAGTGGAAATTAAAAGGGATGTTCCAAAATTCCAAAGATATTTTGCTGAATTTCAGCAGAAGCTGTTGATTCTACTCTGTATTTATTTAATAAAGTGGATGACTTGAAAAATTAATCAGGATTCTATTTTCATTAGGATTGATTTCCCTTCTGCAGAAAAGTAAGACTCTTTTGCTAACTATAACCTGTATAAAACATTACCATTGTGTTCAGATGCTTTGTTTTTCTGAAGGTGGGAGGATTCTGTGGTCACGATCACAGGTGTTTGACTCAGTTCTTGCTCTTGAAACAAAGACAAAGCCTTGAATCTCACTTATTGTTTCTGGGTAGTTGTTTTGGGGTTTTTTTAATCATCTGTCCTCTGGGTAAATTTAAATCTCTGACCCCCTCTAGCTGCTGTATAAAAGAGCTCCTTGACTCCTTGCCTTCCTCCCCTCCACTGCAGAGATGAAGGGTGAAATTCTGAGAAGTTTGGGGCAGGAAAACTAAGATTTTTGTCCCAGAGGAAGAGGAGATGAGAGTGAAGGCATGGAGCCAGTAAACCTTAATGGCTCAAGAGTCAAAAAATAGCTAATAAGCTTCTAGATTTTATTGGGGAGACACGTCATGCAGTTTTTCAATCATCTTATTTTCTGTGGCAAGGTTTTGAAATGTGGATGTAAGCACTCCAGTAAGTTCTGGCTCCCTGAACCTTGCTCCCAAGGGTTTCATGTGGAGGATCAGCTATTAAAAATGTACAGAGGCATCATTAAAGATGAGAAGTAAAAAAATTCTGACACTTTAAAAGTCTTTTTTTCTCCTCTTAACTTTTCCTGTTTCAGCTTGAGGAGTGAAAGCTTCAGTGCACTTATTAGCTTCCCAGTTAATGAGATCTTGAAACAGGGGTGTTTTGCTTTGCTTTCCCCTGGCTCATCACACTGCCTTCTCTTTGGAGAGTGGCCACAGTGAGAAGATGAGGAAAGAAGAGTGCAAGACTCATTTATGTGCTTGTTGGTTGTTGTGAGCAGATAGATACTGAGCTGGCTTTTTTTCAACTCAGTCCTTCCCCTCTGTGTGTTCCAAATTTTGCTTTTTTGGCACCTTCAGATGTGGTGGGAAGTGTGCTGTTCACAGGCAAAATGTGCTTGCAAACTTTAGTCAGGCACCTCAAAATACAGATATAAAACTCTTGGAGATTGTCTCGGCTCCCTTTCTTGTTTTAAGAACCTCTGCCACCTTCTCTATTTGTGTTCCTACAACAAGGCAGAGCTGGGAAATAACGTGGACCATCAGATCAGGTTCCAGCAAGAAGTTTGCAGTTAAATAATATTGAAAAATACAACATATAGGGCATGAAAACTACGGCTAAAGGCAAATTTCTTGTTTCTCCCTGGAGGGTTTGTAATTGGTGATGAGACTGGACTAGAAGGTGCAGAAAAAACAGGCCTCTGTTTTGGGAGGAAGGTGAGAGTTAAAGGCATTCAGACAGAGAAACTGGGCTTGCTTAAAATTTCAAAAGATAGAACTACTTCAGAATACCTGAGCATTGCACAGAGCTGCAGAAATGCTGAGTAGCCCTCTCTTCTCAGTAGGGAATTTCATATATTCTCATTTACAAAGTGAACTGTTCCTCAAGTAGCCATCAGCTCCTTAGAATTAGATGTGGATTAGGTTGGTTTGTGTGTGTGTGCATGTGTATTCTTCTTTTCCAAGCTGCTGAGTATGAATCTGGTTTCAGAGACAGGTTGATCCAAAGTGGTGTGGGAAACAGCTTCATAAAAGAGGCGTCAGAAAGGCAACCAAAGAATTGTGTTTGTCTAAGTTTTAGGAGATTAAAGACATGGGCTGAGTTTGGCTACAGTGTAAACCCTGGGTGCACAAAAATGCAGAACTCTGAAGGAGAGGGAGGTGAGCTGGTTCATTTGTAGCTAAAAGAGCAAAGTGAAGCCAAGCAGAACATCTGCACAGAGCAGCAGGACCCATGGAAACAGAACCCCTCCATCCGCCCCCTCTGAGAAAAGCCCAGCTAAACCTGGCACTTGCCCAGGTCATGAGACAAAACCCCTTTGGGCTGGTCCCACAGGGCTGCTGGACCTGTGCCCTGCCAGCAGCCTGGGACAGGCCAGGCCAGCACTGCTGAGGGATGTGCCTCCCTTTTCCACAGGCTCCCACCACGCTCCTTATCCCTTCAACCCAAAGCAGATGTTTCAGCACATAAACAACCCTTTTGCTGTGCCTAGAGGTTAATAAGGTTAGTGCTGGGAAAAAATGAGGCCTGAGCAAATTGGTTCTGCACTGACTTGGAAGGGTTTAACAAGCTGCTTAGTGGAGGCAGTGGGGGACAGGTTGTGGCTGTTACTGAAGAGATTGAGCCAGTCTAATGAATTGGTGCTCACAGCAGATATTGCTGGGGATGTGGCATCTAAAGATGGATGGGATTGCATCCCTAGGCTTTCCTGGCTTGACTTGTGTTCCTCCTCTTGCTGCTGCTGCTACACATCACTAATCATTTCATTAAAGTTCAAGAACAGTGTCCTGAAATTAAAGAAAGCCCTGTAAATGTGGCAGGATAACTCATAGTCCCCCCCTTAGCTCCTTGCTTACAGTAAGAACTACTCAAGTGATTTGGAGAAGGCTGGGGGATAGGTTTCAAATATTGAGGAGAGAATTCCTCTTTTTCTGTTGCTTTTCTTACATCTAGGATGGGTGAGAAGGAATAACAGGGAGGTCAGTATATGTAGGAATACCAAAGACAATTTGGTATTTTTTTCAAAGTTTTCATAGCATACTCTCATCAGCTGAAATGTGGCCTCCTGTACTGACTGGTTGAAAAGCTGTGTGAAAAAGAACCTTTAACTCTTCCCTCATGAACATTTGCACAGGAAGGGAGGGATTTTTTTCTTACCTAGGTGAAAAAAAGAAAACAGTATAGAAAAAAGAAAAGGAAGCATCAGGGGCCAAAAAGACGATTTATCATCTTCAAAAATATATTTTCATTTTTACACAAAATTTAGCAAAGCACTTTTGTTGCCTTATAAGGAAAACAAGCAAAGTCCTGGGTGTTGTATTCTTAGGAGTAGGCAGTGGCAGTGACAGGGACTGTTGCAGTGACAGTTACCCTTCAAAAACAGGCAGAAGGCCTTCAAAAAAGGCAAAAGGCATGTCCTTTGGTTTTGCCAAAGCCACCACTGTTTGGCCATTTTGCTAAAATAAGTGGAATTCCTCCCTTGGTGGGCTTCTGACTGCTGCTCAATAGGATTAAATTAGAACTGAGATTCTTCTAAGAAAAGGCCTGGAATCAATTGCAGTATTGATGCTATTCCAGAAAAGAGAGAGAGCCAGCATGAATTCAATAAGCCTCAAATAATGCCCAGTGCCTTTCACTGCTAAATGGTTTCTGAAAAAAAAGGGTTTTTTTCCCCTTGTCAAGGTCTTTAATTAATCTTTCTTCTCCTAGTCTTCTGTCATCTCTGGAACAGTTAAATGTATTGCATGACTGACTCATCCTGTCCTGTGTATCTGGATTATGAGTTTGGCATATGCAGTGTTTGCAAATATGGGGGCTGGAGGACTGAGCCAGGTAAAGCAATTCAACTGTCTAAAAATGCTTGTGAGTGCTTTGTCAAACTTTCAAAGACTCTAACATGGCTGAGTTAATTAGTAGGAATTAGATGACTTGAAAAATCTCCCTTGGTCCCTTGTCTGTACCCTTAGGTCTCTGAGAAGTAATGAATGTTTCACGATCTGGACCAAAAAGGTCTGTGGAAATCTAAAGAAAATCCCCATTGACTTCTGTGTCTTGGACCAGATAACTGGATGAGGAGCAGGGAAGCACATGTGTGTTGGAAAGGATGTGCTGTAGGTCCTGTACATCCATCATCTGGGTTAATGAATATTGAACCAGAATACAGGGCAAAACCAGAACTTGAATACAGCATATGGAAGTGAAAACCTTGGTGTACAAAGTTAGGGACTGACCTATTAGAGAGGGACTGAGACCTTGTTATTTCCCCACTGTATTAATACTGAAATTCCTTGCACCACTCTGGTTTTCTTACCATCATTTATGTTGATAGAGGACAATTTACAGTGCCTTTCAGGATGGCAATTAAAGAAGCCAACAACCACACAGTCAATTAGTGGGGAAACAACAATCAATAGAACAACAATGAGCCCTAACTAGCAGGAAGACAATTAAGACAATGGAGATAAAACAGTGACCAATGATGACTGCTAAATCTCTTACCAGGAGTGTAGGTGAGAGGAATAAACTTGGTCCCTAGGGACAGCTAGGTTCTTCCCTCAGCCTTGCTATTGACACACCCCATCGACTTTGGCATATCTACTAAGTCCTGAATTATTTGTGCCATAGTATAAATCTTGACTTCCGTCAGGAACCAAAGTAGCAATGGGAATTTGAGCCCTCACATTCCTGTGAGCTCTGTTTTGATGCTGTAGGTGCTGCCTGGTCAGCCATGACCCCCTGGTGCCAGTGGTTGTTCTCACCTGCTCTCAGGGCCATTCAAAACCCTGGAGGTGAACTTCAAAAAACCACAGGGATGATTTTTCAGGGTGTGAAGCTTTTTGGACTCTTTGCTTTGGCCCAGTTTATCAGCATCAGTTTCCTGTGAGTTGTATTGCGGAACTTCTAAGGAAGACCATTGCTCTGAATTCCATTGGGTTTGCAAAGAACAAGAAAAATGCCTTTGGGCTGGCACTGGGACTCCATGGCCATGGAGAGAGGTGCTGCCTGTTGAGTCTGACAATGCTCATAAGTGTTTGCTGAAACAGGAATCATACAGCAAATTGTGTAAGTATTGCCAAGACTAAAAGATTTTACACGCTGTGTATCTGCCAAAGGCATCCCAGACCCAGTGGGGGTAGCGGTGCTCTGAGGGCTGATCTTTTAACAGCAGTATCCATGTCTGCTTGACTGATCTGCTATGGTCTTGAAGAGCAATAGATAGGTTTAATGTGCAACAGCAGCAGAACTGTGTTTCCTTTCTCTTTGGTGCATTAGTAGTGTCATTCATAAGTGTTCCTTGAGCTACCCTGCCATACTGTACGAGTGAAAAGTGCAGAAGTTCATGAATAAGTTATAACCTGAACCCTATTAATAGTCCCACTGATGATATGTTATGGCAATCCTCTGACTTCTCCCCCACCCACCAGCTTAACTCTTACTCTGCCTGTCAGGAACTGGGCTGTGAAAAGCCTTCCCAACAGCGCTGTGAGAGCTCATTGCCATTCTGTGGATGTTGGTGAGATGCAGACCACACACGTGAGACTCTTTGTTCTCCTTCAGGGAAAGTATCTCTAGATGTTGTCAGAGCCTCTGGTTTTCATTCAGAGTTGGGATTTGCCAGGGCAGAACCTCCATGTTTCATTCCTGTAACTCCTGAAAGACAGCTGGTGCCAGGTTTGCTTCCTCTCAGCCAGGGTGGTAGTGGTGTTTGCTAAGGTTAATGTTTAAAGCCACTAGGAAAAATGGGAGGTGTCAGGGGGGTATGGCTGAGATAACTTCATTCAAGAGACAGTAGAATATGTCACTTCCATAGAACCATTAATCTTCTGGCTTCAAAATATGTTTTTATTAAGGACAAGATATGTTGGGAAAATGCTACCTGGGCTTATAGAAGTGCTTCACTTGAGATAACAGTGGGGCTTTCATTCTGTGATGCCAGTGACATGTACAAGCCATTCTTTACTGCTGACTTGAGCTTCTGAGCTGAGCAAGTCTTTTCCTTTCCCCAGACTATAACAAATACCTCCCCACTCCTACTCCAGCAAAGTCCTTCCTCATTCCCTCTGCAGGCACATCCCTGTTCCATCTGCACCATTTATTTCCTCCATTCCGTCTCCAAGAGCAAACTCTTGACATGAGCCAAGAATAAAGCTTTTTAAATTATTTCAAACTCAATCTTCATATTTACCCACATCAAGGTAATTCCATGGAGCTGGAGTGTTAATTTGTCAGGTGTTACTTTATCTTTGCCAACCTCAGCCTAAATGCATGGCCAGGCCAGCAGGACTGTGCTGGAGTTGGTTACAAACACGACATAATTCAGCAAAATAAGCACATATTGATATTATTTGTTTTGAGCTTGAACAGTTTTGCAAACTTTTAGAGAAAATATTTTTGAAGACCACTCTCAGAGGTGGGAGCTGAAAATTTCTGTATACCACACGCACCTGTGCAACCCAGAAATCAGCAGTTGAAAAATGATCCTTAATACCATTACTGAAGAGAGCACCTGCACTGAGGTGAGCCTGTGCCATGCTGGAACCTGCTGAGAACAACAGACAGATTTGCAAATAGGGGACCAGTGAACTGATATGTTATAAGAAATTGTTCATGGAAGAGTTTATGAAAATGTGATGATCCCAAACTATCAAAACCCTCTAAAAATCAGGTTAGAATAACTTTCTAAATACTTTCTATATGTAACCTCAGAGTTCCCCACTGTATGCGTTGTGTGAACAAAATTGAACTTTGTTCCTTCCTTATTAACATAAAAAAGGATTAATTCTAATTTTATGGGAGAACAAGAGATTGTTCATTACTGATAAAGGTTGCATTAAAGCTCTATCTAGACTTACAGAAGGGAAAGTGGGGAATTTATCCAATATTTTAAAGCACATGCCCCACAGATTTTCCAGCACCATGGAGAAAAGCTTTCTAAACCAGCTCAGATAGATGGAAGGCTGTGATAGGTCTTCAGCTGAAGGCATTGCTGAGATATTACAGTGATAGTCATGTTAGAAAAGATGATAGATTAGATGCAGCCCCACTGGAGGGGGCATGTGTGCACTGACTGCTGAATGCTCTGTGCACATAGAGATACAGCTCTGGAGCCATCACTTAGCAGCTCTGAAATGTCTGTACAATTTTTTATGCTGTAATTTTGTATTGTTCATAAATATTCATAGGTACTGCTGCTTTTCTTGATCTCATTTTAGTGAAGCAGCACAGTCTGTTGGTTAGGGAAGGAAGCTTGGAGGCATTCAGAGCTCCAGATTTCTGCCCAAATGCCACTGGATTCCTGGGTGGCTGTAAACAGGCACTTAACCTCATCATGCTGCAGTTTTCCTATCTGTAGATTAGCTATCACACAAATAAGTGTCCTCCTTGCAGGGGAGTGGGAGGCATTAATTAATGCCTGCAGAATGACTCGAGCCCCTCCATTGAAAGGTGCTCCAGAAGTGCAAATGGATTATTGTGATTAGGATGCTTTTCCATACTGAGCCATATTGAAGTGAAATACTCTACTTTTATTACCTATCCTGGGGCTGGATCAGCATCAGTGGGGACACATCTCTGCATTTGGGAAATGTTGCTTCCATTCACTGCGTTTTGGACAGGTCCCATCTTGTCAAGTCCAGCAAAGGTGGGGACCAGAGCATCAACTGGTTAAAGTGATGGGGGGAAGGGCAGGAAGAGTGGAAGTCCCATGCTTTTGAGGAAAATCGGCATTGAAGTCCTGAGGACATTATGTTAATGGCATTACTCAATTTCTGGAAGCAATGCTGATTAAATATTCATTGACTTTGATTATACTGAAATTAGGACTAAAGCGTGAACTCAAATTGAGTGGAATAATGGCAGTGTAAATAATGCATACTTTCTAAATTGAAAACACCAGCTTGTGCTCTGCTCCCCCTCTCCCCGCCCCCTCGGTTTGTCATTGTGCCATTTGTTTAGGAGACGATTATACTGATGTGTGCATATCCAGCTATCATTTTTACCAGCTGGGAAAAAATGTGAAATTAAAGGTTTTCTACATTGTTTGCTTTTCCCCACTCTTGGAAAACAGAAGTAAATACAGTGCAACAAAGACTAAGCATGTTTCAGGAGAGGGGGTTAGAGGCTGCTGCTCAGCCTCAGTCCTCTGCATCACCCCTAAAGGATGAGAAATGCTGATGGCAATTGGGCCCTTGGAGAAAGAGGCCAGGAAGAAATCACTGTGGGGAATACTGGATTGGTCTGGCTGTAAAGATGACAGATGGTGACTTGGCTCAGTGCTCTGGTCCACTGGGGCCTCCATGTGTGACCTGGGGGACAACACCTGTGCTGTCCTAGGTGTGTGCTGGAGCCTGAACCATGACTGCTCATGGAGAACAGGCTCTGAGGGGGCTTTGGGCAGGGATGAAAGACAGTGAGAACTGTCCTCCCTGCACATCCCACCCAGCTGCTGCCCTTTTCTCTGGCTGAAGCTGGGTCTTGCAGAGGCCCCCAGTTCCTGATGCAGTGAGCATTGCACTGGAGAACATTCAACACTGCCCTGCAAGCAGCTGTGGAACTCCTATCCCCTCCTGTCCTCTTTCTAGAGCCAGAACTGATCCTTCACTCTCACTGGCCCCAAAGGATCCTTTACTCCACCCTGAATCCCTCTGGTTTCTGAAGATCCCCTCTGACTCTGGGTCTGCAGTGCTCATGTGGGCCAAACTGCCCTCTTCCAGACTTTTCTCGCATTTCTATTACTAAAAATGCATCTTTTTCAGCTTTTTCCAAGGTGATGTTCCAATGGCATATTTTTAAAAACTCTTTTTAAAATCAGAAGCATATTATTTTTAATACAATACATGCTGTAGAAATTGCAGGGAGGCTTTTTTGGCAGGGTTGCCAATCAGGCAGCTCATGCGCGGGGGGGAACTGGGAACTGCGTGGGTTCTGTGGGCTCAGGACTGCACACTCTGGAAACCAAACCGGTAGTTTTTCAAAGTTCACATGCTGATTGCAAAGAAAAAGCCCATTAAAGAGCAAATCGTTTAAGGCACAGCCTTCCTTCAAGCCCCAGGGAACTTGCTTTCTGTGACAGCGTGATGGAAGGGTTTCTCAGTCACACTCATCTTTTCCCTGCACAGCAGGGCTCATTGCTACCTGAGATTTACTCTATTGTGAAGCCCTCACCAGAAAATCGCGGGGGCAGGAGCTCTGTCTAGATGTGCCTTTGCTCCTTGCAGGCAGAGAGGTGCTTGCTCCCAGCCCATCCTGCTCCAGGAGAGCAGGGCTGGCTGGCACAAGGAAGATGCTGCTACAGTGCTCACGAGGCTGCAGCATGACTGCAAACACCATGGGCACTTGGGCCCATTCAAGAATGGTTCTGCTTTCCATCCAGAAGTATTTCTGCTTTCCCTTTGGTGTGTGTCACCTTCCACAGCAACCAATGCAGTGAAGGTACCGAGACTGTTGCAGTTCCCAGATACACAAATCTGCCCCATTCTTGCTCCTTTCCCAGAGTGTCTTATTTCCCTCTAGGTCTTGGAGAAGATGAGGTTTATCCTTGGTTTATCCTTGTTTCTGCCACCTTTGATGTGGATCAAGGCTCTTTCTGTGGCTGTGGAATAACTCCACTGCTAAGCCATGACCTTTATGAGCTGTGTGATACATGCACGTTTCTGTTCCTAAATCTCTTCCTCTTCTGGAGCTGTTGTTTGCGCAGATATGGGCTGTCACCCCCTGTAGTTCCTGTCTGGGAGCTGAAAGGGTGGCTCATCTGTATTCCAGTGCCAGGGATTAGAAGTGGCCTTTTGTATCTCTCTGTCCTCCAAGCATCTGGAGGGTATCACACAGGGGCAGGCTGGGACCCTTCCCTGCTCTGCCCCTGCTCTGCCCATGATCCAGCAGGCTGCTGGATTGGCTTCAGCTGCCTGGTCCTATTGGGGGAAGGAGGAATGCCCTTCATCTTTTATGGTAAATTTATGCCTGAAGTGATTTACCTAATCCACCTGCGATACCATGAAAGGCAACGTGAGGAGGAGCTGCATGCCCTGCCAAGGCTCATGGACTCCTGCTTTTGTTCCTTCCTAACCTATGAGGGGTGGTGGAATTTTGGAGTCACTCTAATTAGATTTTAACTTTTCCAGCCCTTTTTTCCAAGGACTCACTTTTTTCCCCCTCTCCTCTGACCTCTCACTCACGTTTTCATAGCTTCAGATGAGGTCAGTAGTCGTAGTTCTGCTTTTGCTTTGGCTTTTTTTAATGACCAGAAATTCCCAGTCAGAGGAGGAGACTGTGGGGCATTTTGCACTAGAGATTCTTCTGTACTGTGAAATACTTTTTATTAAAACTGTTATTCACAAATCAAAGCAAAGTCACCACCTGATTAAAACTTGATAGGATTAATTTCTTTCCAGGCCAAATTAATTTAATGACATAAGCATAAAGATTTGTCTTTTTCCTCTTTAGGAGTTTCCTCTCATTAATTTTACCACTGCACCAAAACACCATTTGATAGAAATACCTGGATTTGCAGAAAGTTAGCAAAGTTCTTTTTAGTATGCAGAATGATAAACCAATGTGGAGGGATTTGCACAGATGTGAAACAGATTTGTGTTTCAAGCTGAATGGTTATGCAGTGTCCATGGTTTTCAGTTTTCTGTAAAGGGCAGAATTTTATCCATGGCCTTAAGAGTGTCTTAAGCTAATATGAATTTTTTTTTAATGAAATATTGAAAATGAGATCATCCCACCTGAATAGCTGGCCAGGCTCAATGTTGCCATTTAGCAATAATTATCCAACTTGTCTGTTAAAGTATATTAAGGAAAATCTCCAAGAATTACTTGATCTTAGGAAAATATGATAAATTTTAGACAGGTGTTGGAGGATTTTTTACTAAAAAGAGGGGAAATATGTGCTTCCACCAGAATACAGTCTTCTTGAGGAACTCATGGTCATTCTTTGGAATGGTTTGGGTAGATGACACATATCTCTCTCTGAAGTCTTGGTAGTTCCTATATTTTCTCCTGATTCCAGTTAGCACCTTTGGGACATGTTACACGGGGAACAAGTGAACAGTCACACAAAACAACCTAAATTTCATGGTGTTTTCCAATGTCCCAGTTTCCTCTGAGGGCATTTGGTCAGGTTTATGGCTAAACACAGCTTTCCTGGATGGATGTGTTGACATCAGTGTTTTCTCTCCCCACTGTAGCTTGCTACCAAAGTCACAACAGTACCTGTATAGCGTCCTGGATCAAGTCTGTGCTCTGAACCAATGTCCCAGCAGCATAAATGCATATTGCTGGATCACAGGATATCAAAGCATTTGGATGATTGCTTCCAAAAAAGTTTAGAGTCTGTTTCTTCCCTTTTCTTTTTAAAAAATCACTTTGCAGCCTGGCACAGTGTGCACACGTACTTAATAATCTATGCTTGTCTCTATGTAAATAATTAATCAGAAAAGGAAAATAATATAAATCCTAGCTATCATATTGCTATTAAAATTGCAGAAGCATTAGTGCATCCAATAAGTATTGTTTCTGTAATTAGATAACCTTTCTGGGCTGTATCAGCACTCAGAATAGGGAACATATGAACATTTGCTTGGAGGCACCACGGAAGGAAGGAGGAAGCTTTGTTTTATTCGGAGATGTGGATTTCCTTGCAGAGGGAAGGAATTAGCCCAGCACAGGAGATAATTTATGCCTCTCTCATTTCCCTGAGAGCTGCCTGAGCAGAGTGGCTGAGGTCTGCCTCAGCTAATCCAAGGTCAGGATCACCAGGATCCATGTCAGCCCTGGCCACACATCCCTGTGTGTCACTCCAGGTGTGACACCTTCCAGGCTTGTGCTTGGTCTGGAATTGCCATTTCCACAGCCTGATGAGGTGAGACAGAGGGATGAACAGTTGAGCTGAACAACTGGGGACCTGCCAGATCTGGGGTTTTTTGCCTTGATGGCAGAGCTTTCAGTCTGTGAGGGGATGGGTAGGAGAGGGAGAACACTGCTGTCACTGGACTCTTGCCTGGGACTTAAACCCAAGTTCTGCTGGGCAAAGATGGGCAAATATTCACTCTGTCCCCACTGTGTCACCTGCAGCACTCCTGTCAGACCTGCTTCCTATTAGCATCATCTTAACGTTGGAAGGACACAAATTCATAACCATGAAGTGTTTTTTTTTTCACCCATATGATACATTCCTTTTTTTCTGAAATGTTGATAAAACCCCATCAAGACACAGCTGAATTTCTGTAAGAGTGGCATTCTCAGTAATACCAAATAATCAGGTTTTTGCTTGCAGTTTGAACTCTTTAGTGCTCATGGCAGACAACCAAGCTTTTGTATCTGGGTACAACTATAAAATAATTATGCAGATAATTCATCCTTTTGATGACTGTGTGAGAGATGTGTTTGCTAGGCAACTTGGGCTCTCCCTGCAGGACATGCACGGGCTGTACCTGGCTTTTTCTCCTTCGGAGAGACTGTCATATTCTAGATTACATATGGGAAGAAATCTGGCTCTGTCACCACTCTCATTACTGCATATTCTTTTCCATATGGCAAAGCTAACATATGGTTAGTGGAAATTAGGGGATTTCTATTGCCTAAGTCCAGAACTGGATTAGAACGGATGGTGTTGTCCAGGGCAGAGACACATGGACAGATGCTTTAGGAGCATCTTATTTAACACTCATCAGATTTATGCAGTGCAAGAATAAATTCTACTAACTTGAAAGTACAAAGCTTCTCCACCAATTAATTTAAACTGGATTTTTCCAAGGAACCTGAACAGATTAGGTATCAATCCCATTACATTTAATGGGAACTGGACACTTTACATTAATAGGTCCTTTTGAAAATCTGTCACTTAGAGATCAATCAGTGGAATAATTAAAATTGGGCTATATCTTAGTTAACAATTAGTTGAGGTTTGGGGCTTTTTTCCCCAGCATCTAAATCACTCTTAAATGATTTGGAAAAACCCTCTGTGTGTGCTGGCACAGTGGGCCACAGTTTCACAGCCTCTGTTCTCATTACACATTACTGCTGGACACAAAATCCCAGATAAACTAAACCTCAGCAGGACAATGATTGCAAAATTCTGCAATGCTTTAAAGGATATTTCTAAACCATTCTCCCAATGATGGAGAGGATGGTCCATATCTCCTCTTTTCCTTCACTGCTGTGTCAAAGCCTGTAGGACTGCTGGGCAGATGTCTTGTGTCACCACTTTGCAAGGTGTCATCCATGTGCAGATGAATTTTTGCTCTTGCAAATGAAGACTGAAAAAAATTACTTCTAATGTAGAAAAAAAAAAAAAAAAAAAAAAAAGCAGCAAAAGGGAAAAAAACCCTGCCTATAATAATGTTTCCAGAGTGGCTTCATTTTCCTTTGAAACATCTGATGGATGAAGCTGGTCAATCATCAAGAAGCTAGTTAATGTTATTATACAGGATGAGGACTCCAAATCAAAAATAAATTATCCTGCAGCTGCTCCTGAGTTCTCCAGCATGTCCTATCACAAGGATGCTCCTCGTACAAATGTTTCTACGGGCAACATGTGCTGTTCTGATAGCACTCATTAGCTCTCTGCACTGCAAGCTCAGAGCTTCTGCCAGTCAGGTTAATGCTGAGTTATGGAGAATCTCCTTTCCTGCAGGGGCACTTCACTGGGTAGCCTGGCCCATGGGGGTGCAGATTTCCCTCCATCCCTCCATCTCTGCCACATTAGGAGCAGGTGCATGTGCATTTTGTAGGAATATGTGCTGGATATGAACCATTGGAATTATTTAGTCATCCGTTCACATTAGCTGATGAGCTAATCTTCAGCACTGAAATCCATATATATGTGGGATTTTATTTGCTGTTGGTAAATGTTTCCTCTATATTGATGTTTAAAATAAGATTAATACTAATATTGGATGGAGGTGATAATGATTTAATTGCTCCTTGATTGAATTGTTCCAAGAGGAAATGAACTGTGGTGTGTAATGTGTTGAAGTTAAAATAGAGTAGCATGAGTTAATTTTATATTGCTATCAATTTTGTAACTGTAATGCGCCTTTCAAATTGCTCTTTTCAATGACTCCTGGTTCTTACCTGAAAATTTTCATTTGTTTATTTCTTGATCTTGTGTCTATTGTCTTTTTGCCTTCTGAGGTTGTAGTACTACACTTTTCCTCATTTTCCTCAGTCCTTATCCGGAAGTGAGTGTTTTTTAGCTGATTATAAGAAGCTAATTATAAAATACACATTTAAAAAATTCTTAAGATTTATAATTCATATATCTCAAGAGTAAAGGGGGCTGTAAGCAAAAACTATTCTGTAAGGAAGATGCTGGTTTGCCACACCTGTGACTCAGCAGCAATTTCCATTTTGCTCTCCTAATTTCCTCAATGACTTAAACGAGTAGCTGGAGGCTGTGTCTGTGAAGAGAGGTAGGAAGAGGGTAAGGGGGTTGATTAGGGTGTGTGGGATGTGTTTGCAGTTGGGATACTGTGTTATCTACGTGGCCCTTCTGAGTGTGAAATTGTAGTTTGTTAAGAGGAGAACTTGAGCCTTGGCTGTTGAAGAGCTGCGAAGTTGGGACTTGTGCCCTGTAAGCAGAGGCATCTTTGCCAGGGAGGATCTCTGGCTTTGATCGTGGCCCTGGAAGGTCTTGTGGTGGCAGAAAGCATCTCCTGTTCTGTGCTGGTGTGTTTGTGACATCCTGGTTTAAGCAGAGAGCAGTGCATCCTCCAGGTAGGTGAAGGGCTCCAGTGCCACACAGTGCTGTCACCACCGTGCTGGTGTGTGACCATGAGCCGGGGTCTCGCTGGTGAGCAAATCTGCATTTTCCTAACTCAAATTCCCTGATAAGTCTATTAGCCTTGAACCTCTCTCTCCCTCATCCCTCCCCTTTCCCGCTGTACTATGCAGGCAGTCCTTCCTCGTGGCACTGAGAATTATTTTCTTGTTTTAAATCTCAGTTTGAAAATGTCAAAGTTCAGGTTTTGGAGAGAGTAGTCTGGGTGCTAAAAGCAAGAATGTTCTTTTTAATTAGAGTTATGCCCTCGAGCAGTGAGAAACCATTATGTTTTTATTCTTCCTCTGTACTTGTTCCAAAACCCTTTACATGATCAGACTAAAAGGTAGGTGCAAATGAGTAAGCAGCTAAAGGAGCAAAGCAGATTCATAAAAAAACCCAAAAAACCAACCCAGCCAGAACTGCAAGTCTTGCTAGTTTATATTTATGAAATAACTGACACTTTGGAATGCGTTGTTTCTGGAGACAAGATATTGAAAAAGACCTTTTCCCTACCAGAACACTGTACTTTGGGGGTGTGTGTGGAGCTAAGCTCTGTTTTTATGACATTTTTAAGCATTACCAGTTACTTGGTAAGAGAGGTGATGTGATGCATCAGCCAGGGAGGCTGAGGAAGATGCAGCTGTGCTTTTCCAGGGCCTGATACAGCTGTGGGTGGGAGGCCCCTCTGGGTGTCCAGGGCTTCTCCCTCCCCCTGGCAGTGTGACCAGAGAGAGAAATCATTTGCTCCTTGTCTCAGTTTACTGCTGAGTGGGCTTTAAACCTTAATGACCATAATGAATTTTGGGAATGAGGACAGTATATTAATGTGTAATTTACTGGAATACAAAAGAAAAATGAGGCATTTGGGAGGGGGAGCAATGGATATTGAAAACAAGAAACAAACCAACCCAAACCTTGAGGCCTTTTTTTTTTTCTTTTTTTTTTTCCTTTTCCTTCTGGTGAGTGGGTAAAAAAATGTGTTTGTGTTTATGGCTTTTGCCAAGGGTCTGTATCCCCTTTGACATGTGCCTAACCCGGAGGTGCCAGGACTATCTATTTTGTGTTTGGAGCTCCTGAGCTGCAGCTGAGGGTGGCAGTCACCACAAGTGAGCTCCTGTCCCAAAGCCCAGCTCGTGTCACACAGTCCTGTGGCTCCTTCCCAAATTGCCTGTGCTCTGCCTGAGCACCAAGAGCCTGGCTCTGGAGAAGCATCAGTCTAGAAAACAAACTGAGCTCTTCCCCACAACCACCTAATCCAACTATTCACACAGGCTCTGTGTAAGCTGTTCACTCGCAGAGGTGCGTGTATGCAGGAACAAGATCAACCCCCCCTAACACACACACTTGCAGACACATTCCTGCATAAATTATATTCATGTATTACATGGAATACACATCAGCCAATGTGTGAAACCCTGACAGGCAGGAAACTTTGAGATAAAAGGGGGAAAAAAATCTCACCTTTTCTGTCTTACGTTTTTCCTGATAAATTTTCTTGCTGTGCGTGCTGTAAAGGAGGATGTTATTTAATGCAAGATACAAAAATAGGAAGGTGTTATCGTGGAGAGGAAGGCACTTTGTTTACCCTGTTCTGTCTTTGCCACAAGGTTGTTCTCTGTCTGGAGGAGTGTGGGGGTAAAGGCCTAATTTTCAGAGGTATCTGGGGCTTTTTTTTTCTTTCTAAGGTATATGTTTCAACATGGAACAGTGCAAGGCTCTAAATGGAGCTGCCTTGTGGGGCTGTAACCCTCAGGCTGGGAGTGGTGCCCACTGTTAAATTATTCTGCAAATCCCGAAATAGAGGAGGAGGTGGAAGCTGCAGCTGTGTGTTTATCTCTCGGTGCACTGGGTGATGAGAATCCAAGTCCAGGGCTGAGATCCTTGAATATGGTTTAAATGCATGGCCAAGCCTGTTGAGCCGAGAGCCAAGCGCTGCCCACGCAGGCAGCACAAATGCTGGGACCCCTGAGGGCAGCAGGAGTGTGTTCCTAGCCCTGGCACCTGGAGACTGACTGGGACAGGTGCCTCTGGGCAGCACTGTCAGGAGCAGGGTGATGGGAGCAGGGGGAATTCTTGCTGGATACCTGTCTGCAGAGCCAAACTGACTGGAGGCTGCCAGCATAGTCCGGTCCTAAAGCAAAATACTGATTTTGGGGATTCCCCCGACATTAAGGGGACCTGCAGACAGTCCCTGCTGAGCAGAGGCTGCATTTCCAGGCTCCCTCTGTGCCCATGGGAGGGGTTGGTGGTGCTGAAGGGGATGGACCCAGCCCTGGCTTTTCCTCTGGCTGCCCTGACTTGGGCAGTAAACAGCTGAGATGGGGCTGAGGATTAGAGTAGCTGCTTTTCCAGCATCCACTCAACTAAATCATCTCATTAGAGGGATGCCTGGAAAAGAAGCATCATGGCTGTAGCTCTGCTTTGGGCCTGAGGTCTGAACAACAGATGTGCCTTGTATCCAGAAGCGTGCATGTGTCCAAGAGCAGATTTTCTCTTAGGGGTGAGAACTTGGGAGGATGAAAGGGACCAGGAGGAGAGTTATTTAATGGAGCACTGATAAAGTCTGACTAAAGAAAACAGACTTCTGTTTAGTTTTGTTTTTTCTCTTGCTTTTGCTGGTTCATTAAAAAGTGTTTTATTTACTTTAAAGGTTTTATATTTATTCCCACCACAAAGGGTGGAGTGAGGGAGGTCAGAGAAATCAAAAAGAAACATTTTGATAGCACTTGCTGTCTGTCTAGATGCCAGCTTTCTTCAGGGAAAATCTTAACTGGCATGCTAGCTTGTTGAGTATTGAATAATAAATAATGAGGTGCAAGGTGGACAGATGGGTGATGGATGAGTTTTGTAAGGCTTAAAGAGAGAAGAGTTTCCTTTTACTTTCTTTTATTTTTTCTTTTAGCCTGATACAAACAAAACAGAAATAGATTATCAGCTGGAAAAAAAAAAAATCTACATTCTCCCATTTTAATGGAGTTCCATTTCAAATATGTTGAAGAAAACAAAGTTTGTATTCTTCAATGTAATTGTGTCTTCATGTGCAGGATGCCAGGGATCCTTGAGCTGCTTTAGTGGGCCAGGTTTGTGTTATTCTCCCAGGTGTTAAAACATGAAGCAGGGGATGTTCACTCAAGGTGCTATCCCCTAGTGACTCTGTCTTCATTTTCTTTTTCATGCTCCTCAGTAAAGAACCATTTGAGTCTGGAAATAAGTCTTGGGCTGTGTATGGCAGTGCAATAATAAGTGGGAATGTGCATCTGTTTATTTTGACAAGGACCATTTCTTATGAAGGTGTTTATTCTAGGTTCCTGTTTCCCAGGGTGCTGGCAGATGCCTCTGCTATCTGTGATGCATGCAGATACCAGGATTTTATGGCCTGGATTTTTGAATACCCCATCTTGGAAATGATAGAAAATGGACTACAAATCAGTCTGTGAGAGGCTGTGGAGTGTTTTCTTTGACATAGAAAACTGAGAAGATGTGTTGTTCGTGTGTTGGGCTGGGTGGGTGTCCCTGCATCCCACTCCCAGCTGTTTCCCTGCTGTTCCCTGCAGGACGTGGGGCAGCTGTGATGTGCCAGCAGCAGCTGAGCTCAGAGAGGGATGCAGCAGGATGAACCTCCTCTGCCTCTCTTGCTCTGCTGGGAGAGGTCTCCTGGCTCTTTATCACTGGGCAGCAGTGCTGGAGGCTTGCTGTTTCCCTGGGGGATTACAGGAGTCAAAGATAAGTTAAATGAATGAAATGTGATGGCCTAAACAGGAGCTCAAGGTGCACAATAAAAATCCCGCTAATGATGCTGCCAAGGTGTCCTCTCCAGTGTCTCCCAAGTCAAGTCCCTTCCCTGGGCAGGAACTGCAGCTCTCAGCAGCAGATGCAGCTGCTGCCTCCTTGGAAAACCTCCCTGGAGGCATCAACCCTGGCCCTCAGTCTGGGCTCAGTCCCAGGCTGAGCTGCTTTAATCTGTGCTGTCTGCACACAGCAGTGGAGTGGTCCCACTGCAGTGGCCCTGGGGAGCCCCAGGCACACAGGGGATGACAGGGAAGAACTCCGTTCTGGGGGGGTTTGTGCAGCCCCCGAGCCTGAGGGGCACTGAATTGAAGCTGGGGTGCTTGGTCCAGCTCTTTTCTGGGGGAGTTGTCCTGCTGGTGAGAGCCCTGGGTTTGTCCTGTCCCCTTGCTGCTGGCACCTGCCAGTTCCACCCCTGGCGTTGTCAGAACACCTCGGGTGACCTCTCTGCGACTTTTTGTCTCGTGCAAACTGCATAAGAGAACTTCTAATCTTTCAATTAAAAAGCCAACTATAGAAGAGGCTGTCTCAGCTGCTCTGCCTTGATAAGAAGGGAAAGCTTTACAATTTGCTGTCAAGTCATAGCTCCTTCATGCACACGCAGGTTTGCTCTGCCAAAAGCAGGCAGAAATGCTGAAAGAAAATCTCCCATCAGTTTCATCTCTTTATTGAAAACTATCTTGTCTGACAGCGAGTCTTTTGAAGATAGATGTTTTCCACCTGTAGAACTCACCTAGGACTGTCAGCATCCCATCCCTGTTGCCTGAGGACTTTCCTACATTCCCTCATTGAGTCCTGCAGTCTGAGATTCCCTCTCTGCTTCTGCCTATTGAAATATGAAAAATAAAATAAAAACCAGGCCTTAAGAGCACAGGTCTGGCTGTTAATCACAAACATATTGGTGCTTAGGCATCAACAGCTTAATCATTCACTATTTATCCACTGCTGGGAGAACACAGTGCTTAAGTTGATGGCAACAGAAGAATTCCTACAAGTGTTTCTCCACTTGTGAACGTTTAGAAGGAAGGAAAGTAACCTCCTTAGGCTACAATAAAAAACTTGCCTTGGACTCATGGGTTACTGATCAGGAATTTCTATTATTTGAGCAATGCTTCTAATCAGCTGAAATAGCAAGTGCTGTGTCAGAGGATTATTCTAGGAAATGAGTATTACGTTTGATTATAACATTGATTTCACACTTATTAAATCCTAGCCAAAGAAGGTGTTAAAGAATATTATTTCTGCCCAAAAGTGTTTTGTTACAGGCAGCATTTGTGCTTGCTAAGCCTTCTCTTAAGCTGGTGGTTATCCATTAAGAACAGTGCTCATTGCCTGAAGGGAGGACACTGGTATGTTTTGCTGAAAAAAGGAAGCCCAGACATTTAAAACAGCTTTTCTGTGCTCCTTCGAGGTGCTTATGCAGAGGTACACAGACTCATAGGATCAGTTAGGTTGGGAAAGATCTTTAAGTCCAACTGCTAACTCAGCACTGCCAAATCTACCACTAAACCATGACCCTTAGCACCACATTTACTCTCCAGTGACTCCACTCCTTTCCTAAGTAACCTGTTCCAATGCTTGTCAACCTTTTCACTAAAGACATTTTCTTCTTATCCCTAAACCTTCCCTGGCACAACTTGAGGCCGTCTCCTCTTGTCCTAAGTCTTGTCACTTGAGAGAGGACATTGAGCCCCACTTTTCAGGGAGGTGTTGAGAGTGATAAGGTCCTCCCTGAGCCTCTCCTTTTCCAGGCTGAACACCCCCAGCTCCCTCAGCTGCTCCTCACAGGATGTGTGCGCCACACCTCACTGGCTTTGTTGCTCTCGTGTCCACGTTTGCCTGTGACTGGGATGGTGCTTCTGCCTGCCCAGTGGCAAGGGATGCAGCTTTTTTTTTTTTTTTTTTTTTTTTTTTTTTTCCCTCCCTCTGGTTTTGAGCTTTGGAAAACATCTGTAATTATTTGCTGGGAGAGTTTGGCCTTTTGATGTATTTCAGCCTGGTGGCCTGAGCCAGACACAGGGGATGGGAGGGGAAGAGTGTTCCCAAAGGATCAGGGTAAAGAAATTAGTAATCCTTAAAAAAGCAACTAGACACTGTTTCTTTGATATTATTTATAGAAATGTAGTATAGTTAATATTGAGGCTATTTATTTGTGAATCTCTTTTTTAGCACTCTTGTGAATGTCACTTGGTACCTTCCAATTCTCTGTACCATGAAACCTGTGAAATCCCAGACACTAAGAGGTTAACTAGCTCCTTCCTATCCACCAGCTAAAGCCTATGTGCTGCAAAAGAAGGGACACCAGGAACCTGGAATGTGGTGGTCTCCTTCTGAGTCAGCTAATCAATAAGCATTAATCTATTATGCCAATTAAATGCTTAGAGAAGGTGAACCACTATGCAAGTGCCAGGTGTTGTGGGAAGCCTGGGGTCACTGCAATGCCAAAGGTGCTGTCTGATGGATGGGAGATTAAACAGAAGTCTCCACTACAACTGCTCATTAATGATTCTGTAGCATTTTTCATGACAGAAATCTTCCCTGGGAATTAAAGGTGAACTGATCAAAATCTGAACTTTTTTTTTTTTTTTTTGAGCTTCTGGTCAGTTAAAATTGGATGCAATGCTGAAAAGCAGTATGAGCTATGAAAAACACTAACCTGAAGGTAACAGATGGTAAAAGAATAATGATGGATCCAGTCAACAGTAATTTCCTGTCCTATAATTTTTTCTGGCTGGGGCACTACACTGCATGCTGAAAGGCTGAGCTAATTTCCGGGCTGTACCGTGGGCTCTCTGTATGATGAGATCAGGTCATATAGGCCCACCCCCCTCATTTGGGATGCCTGGCTTGATTCCCCTGGGAAGATTTTGAGCTGCTTCTTCTTCCAGTACTTGCACTGACTGTGCTCTGGACCTGGTCCCCAGGCCTTGCAGAGAGCTTGCAGCTCCGTGTGCCAGCAGCCAGCTCAGCAGTGCTGAGCAGCACCCAAGTGCTCTGAAGGTTGGATCCTGTGTGATTTGGCCATCAAAGAAAGGGGAGCCTGAGCCAAATCCCCCTCTAGGTCTAACCTAGTCCTTAGCTAGAGAGGGATACTTCCACCCAAACCAATGCTGAGCCCCTGAAAGTGAAGACATCCAGAGTTAATGTTCTTTGTAAGCTGAAGAAGGAGTGAAACCCCCACCTCCTTTGCATCAGCAGAATATGGCCAAGTTCATTAGCATTTATTAGGTAATGATGAGGTGTACAATTGAAAGGACTGTAAATAAGCAAACCATCTACAGATGGCCACTTAATAGGCTCTGCTTCCAGTTTGCAGTACCTGACCCCACGCACAGATGTTGCTTTCCTCCAGCAGCTGTGCCGTGCAGTTCTGCTTCCTGCCAAGGAAACCTTCCCTGCCTGCTCCAGCTCCATTTCAGGTTCTTGAAACCTGCCTGCTCCCTCCCTTCCCCACCCCACCCCTGCTCCCAAGGTATTCTCATTTCCCAGATCGTTGTTTGGAGGAGCAGGCTCTGGTGCCTGTCATCCTTTGTGTGCGCTTTGTCTTTGTGCCAGCTCGCATCCCGAGGAACTGCAAAGTGGCACCCGCGCTCCCTGTCTCACAGCAGGCATGTTTTGCATTTACTGACACATGGGGAGTGACTGACTAATACTAACATGAAAACAATTCTGACAGAACAAGGGCTTGATGCAGGGGGGGAAAAAAACTATATCCCGGAAAACAGAGCGTGTTCAGCATATGCTATTGCCTTCACCAGTTCAATAAATATTTATTGTATTTCTTATAATTGAGTTTCTCCACTGTAAACCTAAATGGGAGAGAGTGTAAGAAGTTTAGGCAAGATGGCCTTTAGGAAAAAAAATAAACCAAGATCCCCTACCCAAGCACACCAGCAGATGTTTCTTACAATATAAATGAGAAAATATTGCAAAAAAGAAATTTCTCCCAGGAGTGAAGAGAAGGGGAGGGAGAAAAACAACAATAGAAAAAGCAGAGGAAATGGAAGCCCCCAGCCTTCTCTCTGCCTTGTCTTGGGACTTGGGGTGTGAATGTACATGGGAGCCTTCATCCTGCAAATCTTGATATCAGATGAAGCCTTTCATCAGCAGAGCTCTTAAACATTTATAAAAAATAAATCTGTGGTTAGGAAAAGGCAGCAACCAGGGTCATAGTAATAGATAGTCTGAATCCATTAAAGATGAGATGGTAGAAAAACTACTTGATCTGGTGAGAATAAATCTGAAAATCCATAGGTCTCATGTTGGCTCGTTGTTCTGCTGGATAGCTTTTCCCTGGTCACCTCTCCTTCATTTCCACAGCTGACTGTTGGATGTGATTTTTTTTTTTTAATTTATTTTTTAAAAATTTTTTTTTTTTTGGTCTACCCACTCTGCTTGCCTTGGTTGAGCTGTTAAAGCCTTGGATTTAACGAGAATGTTCAGGCTGTTTGGAATTTGTCATTTTTAATGCTACTTTTTGGCAAAGCATCCCTGTTCTGTGACATTTTCCTTTAATTTAGAGCCACTTTGGAGCATCTGTAAATGGTCATGAGATAGGAATTTTAATTGTTTTAATTATATTTCTATCTTTCCCAGCCCCCTCTCTCCAATGGACCTTTTTTACATTGCATCAGGGAGAATTTTCTTCCCCCCAATACATTTTTCAGATACTGACATCTGGAGACATTCATCAAAGAATAACTTCTACTAGAAACCAAAAATCCATTAATGAAGCTGGAACTATTTGCATAGTAGAAATTATACTTAATAACCTTTAAGGGGAGAACTCCTGTGATTGATGTAGAATACAATTATAGTTAATGGTCAGGGTGCAGGGGAGTTTCAAGCCTGTTGTTTTTCATATCTTCTCTCCATCTGTGGCTCTCTGGGGCCAGTGCCCCTTTTCAGGGCAGGGGAACTGGAGGAGGGGGCTGTTCCCAGTGACCCCACTGAAGGGCATCCTCTGGGGTGCACACTCCACCTCAAAGCTTTCCCAACAAGGGGGGAAAGGCACTGAAGGTGCAGCAGAGAGCTGGGCTGATTTGTAGAAGCTGTGCTGTTCACCAAGGCCTGGATGTGGGGATACAATAGCATTTCTTAAGGGTCTGTTGAGATAAAAGCCATCAGTAAGGACTGCTGTGCTAGGAAGGTTCAAAAGTGTAAGGTTTGCTCCAGATGTGAGGGTCT
Organism: Certhia americana; assembly: GCA_018697195.1. Classification (NCBI taxonomy): domain Eukaryota; kingdom Metazoa; phylum Chordata; class Aves; order Passeriformes; family Certhiidae; genus Certhia; species Certhia americana. Next base: position 7,867,242 of record CM031864.1, read on the forward strand.
AAACCCAGCGCTTTTGCCTCCCTCTGTGTGCAGGGTGCAGGGAAACTCCAGGAGGAAAATGTTGCCTTAGTGGCCATGGATATGAGCAGCTTGTTGGAAAGGTCAGGAATTTTGTGTGTTCTGCAAAGATGGGTTAATAGAGCTGGCAGACAAAGAGCCTGGGAGGTCCCTGGGAGCAGGAACACACAAAGGTGACACAGGTGCTGAGGGTGCCCAGAGAGAGTCTGTGAAAAGGAGAGATCTGGCATCAGTGTGGAGCTGGGAACAGGACCTGTGTGCCCTCCTCCTCCCCTCTGCCTCAGAAAGGAGCTTGGCTTGCTCCCCTTCAGCTGTGCTGCTGCCCCGTCCCCATCCCACCTGGAGGAGATCAGCTCAGCTCCCTGCTGGGGAAGGGCAGCATCCAGCACGGAGCCAAGTGACAAAGGGATAACTTGGAAAGTCTCCAGTTCCATTGGTGTGCCCATGTGATGTTGCACTCTGGATTTGTGGCAGATTTTGATCCTTTGTGATGGAGTCAGTGATATTTCTGCAATTTGGAGTTTACTGCATCCAGTGCCAAGTGTTAGTGCTGGGGCTGTTGTTCCCATATCCAAGCAGTGTTAGTACTGAGGACTTTCAGTCCTTTAAACAACTATCTCAGGATATCTAATTATAGTGCTACTGAGCTGCCCCTTTGCAATCTCTACTCTTTCTGCTCCTCAGTACTGCTCACTGTGTTTTCATTTTCCAGCACTTGGGTCCTGGCCTTTGGCCAGAGAAACAAAAAAATATTTAATTCTAATTCAACATAAAGGTAAAGGTGTAGTGTTATCTCCTGTGTTCAAGGTGAAGGCAGAGGGCTGAACTCTGGGGAAGCAGATGGATATTTCAGAGTCTGTGTGTACTAGGAGCAAAATAGAGCATGCAGAAAAACAAGCCTGTATAGAGGAATCTGAACTATTATGGGGGACCTCCTGTTTGGTACAGCTGGCCACTCAGCCATCTCCAGTCCTGAATTCTGCTTTTTTAAAATGTGCAAAATGGCAAGCAAGCCATTGGGATGGGTGTGCTCTGTGAGCAGCACTGAAGAACAAATTCCTGCCTCTATCACATCAGGCCCAAAAGGGAGCAGAGATGTCTGTGTGCCATTGCCTGCCTGTGCTGGCCCCTGGGCTGCTTGGTCCAAGGCACAGTCCTGCCCAGGCAGGTGTGGAGACCAGATCCCTTCTCCCCACAGTTGCAGTGAATGTGCTGCGTAGGGGAATGCCAAAGTTCTACATTTCCTCTAAGGATTTCCAGATTACAGAGTTTGTTTTTCTGTTTTTAAAGGGATCAAAGTTTCTAAGCTGATTTTTCATTCAGATGTCTAACTGATAGCAGTGACAGTAGAGGAAATCAAAGGAGGGAATTATTGTCTGTGCATCTCAGTTAGTCATTCTCGTAGCTGCCTTTATCTGCCAGAACATTTCTGTTCCTTAAAGCCACACTTAACATAAACATAAAACCTTTTTGGCAGGTGGGCTCTGTGCTGGTACTTGGATTTTTGGATTTCTCTGTGACAGATGGAGTCTTTGTCCCTTTCAGATCTGGGGCTTTGCACTTACATTCTGTTTTCAACTGCTTCTTTATTTATTACTCATCAAAGGGAAACAACATAAAGGAAGCAGGAAAAAAAAGAATATTTAGTATTTTTTGATGGGAAAAAATACATTAAGACCTTCCATCAATACTTCATGAGCTTGGGGCAGTATGGTATGGTTTTTTTAAGCGATTTCCTTGAACCAAAATGTGATTCACTGTCACAGGTAGGCTTGCGGTTTAGAGCTGCAGGATTCTGTGTACTGAAGAATTTGCCCTGAGAAAAAACTGGTAATGATAGAAGAAAATGGCTTTACATCCTCATAGATGGTGACCACCATATTTAAAATTTTAGCTCTGCCAATCCTTATCTATCCATAATATAACCTGATAAGATGTCCTGGTACAGACTTGCCCAAGCTGAAGAGTGTTTCAAAGAGAAAGGGCTTCTTGCTGTATGGTCTGCTTGCCAGTGCCTTGCTCTTTAGTCATGCCCATAATTGAACTGTGAGCACTCTCTGTGCTAGTCTTGCCAACCTTAGATGAATGTGAGGCCTGGAGGGGCCACTTGACATCCAGACTCTTCATAACTATGGAAATTCAGACTTGACATTTAGGGCATGGCCTGGGCTTCCGTGGGAGGCAGCTGCGAAGAGCCAGGCAATGCCTGTGGCTCTGGCTGAATCAAAAGGTGTGAAAAAGGCAGGGCACAGATCCTCCTTCTGCTCCCCCTCTCTTCCTCCCTCTCTGCTTCAGACCCGATTTGATATTCCAGACATCCCTGCACCTGGTGCCTCCGCAGTGTGAGTGGGAGTTCAGCGAGGAAGTTGCAGAGCAGCCTTGTCCAGGAGGCACAGTGAGCCCAGCTTGGACAGGAGAGCAGCCCCCCTTTGCCAGGCACCTGCTGTGCTGTTTTCATTAGCCACCCCCAATAAAATAAGCACAGCTTAGGTTGCTGGCCAGTGCAGCCAGATCTCCCTGAGAAAGCAAATCAGCTCACCTGCTGGAAGCTGATCGAAGGGAGGAAACAATAATCTGAAATCAAGATCCTATTCAAAACGGAGTCTGTGCATGATTATCCTTTGTCTTACCACTCCTTGAGGATGTTTAGAGGACGTTAATGACTTGTCTTTCACTCAGAGAGATCCCAGAACAAATTGTACAGTGCACACAGTGTGACAAACCTATTCTGCAGTCAAAGGCATGCCTGGGCCAGTCTGAGGCGTGTTTCATTTGTACCACAGTGCCATTAGGTGGCATGAAAAATAATAATTTATCAAGCTCCCGCTTTAGCACTGTGCTTGAGCTAACCCATGAGCCTGGGACAGCTGCTGGCCTTCCCCTGTTCAGCTGGGGATGGGGGAGCCTGTGTAGAGCTCAGGAACCCCCACAGCCAGGGGTAGGTCTGTGCCCGGGAGAGTTAAGTCTGGATTTGTATGCTGGGGTGCAGCTAAGGGGCAGTTGTTCCACCCAATGCTGAAAGGCAGTTATCTCCAGGGAAAATGTGTTTGCTTTAAACCAAGCTGCTTAGGATTAGTGGCAAATAAGTTGAGATTTGGTAGACATTATCAAAGATAAATTAGAATTTCTCAGCAGTTATTCTCTGGAGTTAGATTCTTCCTGGAAATAACTTAAGGCTCTGGTCTTGAGTTTTCTCTAAAATCCTATTCTTTCTTCCTTTTCACTTCCAATCTGATCAGAGGAGTGGGCTGTGAAGTAGTGCTGGGGAACCAGCAGCACTGTTTTTCCTGAGTCCAAGTTTGAATTTCATTGATTGCCTCCAGTTGTAAAACTGATCCAGCCAGAGGGCCCAGCCTAGGAGCTCTGGTGGGATCACAGGCAGAGACCGTGAGAGGAACAAGTGGCTCAAGGATTAAGGGTTTCCTCAAAACAAATCTCACTGCCACAGATAACTGAACAGATCTTCTCTGTGCATATTCCAGTTTTGTGAACTCGAGAGACACACTTTAACGTGCTTCATTTTACCACCAATTAACTTCAATACATCTTTTCTTGAGCTCTCAAGAATGGAACCTGTGCCAGATTGGTTGTCTTTATTTCTTAAAAAAAAAAAAAAAAAGAAAAAAAAGGTGAGGTTCACACTGATTGCACCAAATTCTTTAAAATAAGAGCATTCAAGTGAACTGTTAAATGTTCACTTCTATGGAAATAAGGCTCTATGTGCAAAGTGGAGAGCCTGACAAGTGATTATTAGTTTCTGTGCAACATAATTGCCTTGAAGTAACTTAGGAAAAAAAAATTCCGAAATCCTCTCACTTTAAGTCATTCATTTGGAAGGGTCTAATGAGTAATATTAAATGGTCCTACCAGAAAAACACATTTTGGGGGTAAGTCACTGCCAGTCCATTTTGTATTGAGACTAGGATGAATTAGATATGACTGCAGTTCTTTTTGTTCACAGAAGCATAAATTCGCTTTGGAGTGAAAAGAGGGGAAGGCAATAGTGATTTCTGTGGGTCTGAAGTTAGCCTAAGTGATGCCATTTTGCACAGACTCTCCATTTCATAGAAGGGAATACTTTACATACAGCATTTTCTTTTTCTTACTCCCCCTACTTTTCAAAACACAGGGATGCCCTTTGCTCAGAGCATTGACTGCACTTCTGTGGGCAAGGGAGGCTGTGACATAAGAAAATAATGCTGAACAAAAACAAGAATCAAGGTGCTGCAGGTACAGAGCTTCTCAGGGATGCACTTAAAGTAGACAGAAACCTGTTGGACTTGGATTCTTCCAACACGTGAACATTGAAATACAATCAGCTGAGCAGTTTCACAGTCTGGGAGTACAAGTATGGCAAAACACTGAGCATAAGCAAGGTGGGAACTGGAGAACCAGTAGCACAAGTGTCCCTTGTCTTTGACTGAAGTTGTTTTGCCAGCAAAAAGTTATTCTTATTGCTTTGTAACTCTTTAACCTGGCAATAAAGTCTCCCATCTAACAAGAGCACTTATTATTACTGCCTGATCACCTAAAATTGCTGTGCAACAGGAGAACACCTAATAGCCAGAGTGTTATCCCCATGGAAGGAAATGATCCATTAGCAAAATGCTATAAACTGGCAGGCAGGAGGGCAGCTAAGCATTTTGACCCTATTAGCCTGGAAATAGCAAACCTAGTAATCCTAAATGTGATTGCCTCAGAGATAAGTTTAATTACTGAAAATGCTAGAACTGCAGAAAGCCTGCAAAAATCCATCTTTCTTTGGAAGCAAAAGGAAGCAATGAGTTAGTCTAGCAGCTAGAAAAGGGGACAAAGAACCCAATAGTTAGTCCATTTCATCCTCATGTAGTGCTAACACATAAAACATACCAACTCTCTCCAAGGGGTTATGGGAGCTCAAGAGACACACTTTAATAAGTTATTTCTGCTGCATTTTCCTTTCCTTTTTCCTCTATCATCTGGGTAAGACCCTCAGTTCTGAACCTGTGAGATATGTTGTCCCCCATCCTTCCAGTCAGAGGGTGCAGAGAAAGTGTGGTCACAGAGCCACGGGCCAGGAAAGTGAATTCCATGCGCAAAACTCCACTGTGCTATTAATTGTGGCTGTGAAAGGAGATCATGGAAGTTACATTGTGTGAGGTGGGAAACTTCTCTGAAACCAAAGTATTGTCCTAAAGAAAGGTTTAGTACCAAGTAAGATAACTATTACTTTAATCAGGTATCCAAGTGAGGATGTGAAATATGATATGGGTGGTTTGTGACATTCCCCTGACAGCTGATCCTTCTGGGAATGATGGCCAAAGAAGGCAATTCACACTGCAGCTGAGGTCTGGAGGCAGTAGTTTTGAGGGACAGGCAGTTTGCTCAGATCTGGAGGACACACTGCTCCCTCAATGCTTCAGGGGCAGTGAAGAGTCGTTCAAACATTTGACTATACAACTCTTAAATAACTGCCTATACCAGTTGTAGAAAACCATTCTTACAGAATGTTTTTTTTTCACAACACTCTCTGTGAAAGCAGAAGTAGTAGTATTCCAGGTTATCATTAATTTAGGTCCTTGCTTGTGGTAGTTGACTGGTAGCTGATGGCTGCTTTAAATAAAAAGGCTGTTTACATTGCATGAACTTGTTATAGAAAATTCCATTATCAACAGCTAAGAGAAATGCCAGGAAAGCCAAAAGCTTTGCTAGGTGGCAGTCCAAGCAGTGATATATCTTGTATTTATGGTGACAATACACCTTTGAAATGACTGCCTGCCTTTATCATGTGGCTGATTAAGTGGCTCTGATGTAGAACAGTCAAAGTTATCTCAGTGAAGTCTGATTAATCTCCACCATGTCTCCAAAGAGAAGTCTCATTCTAGAAACATAGCCATGCACACATTGGCATCAAGTGAAGCTGAAGTTTATGATTCCTGCCTTTTTTTTCTCATCTTTCTCAGGGTTAATTCAGACCTAAAATTCAGAAGTCAGATGCATCAAATAACATCCTGTTCAGTGCCAGTTGCACTGTGTTGTGCTTTGGGAAATAATAATCTTTTTCCTAGAAGAGTTTGGCACATTCTGTGTGGGCCCCATGTGTTCACCTGCTGGTATGAAGAGAGATGGATATCAGCTTTCTGAGAGTACCTGTTGTGTGAGATGGTGAGAGCCCTGAGTGCAGATGTTTGTATCTATTATGGTATGTCAGAGTGTCAATCCAGGGAAGCAGCTCAGCAGAATTTCCACAGATGTGTCCTCGGAGCCTTTTGAGTTTAATGCTTTAAACCTTTCCAGCTAATCCAGGGAAAGCAAAGCACAACTGAATCTATAGGTGGGGACTCAGGCAGCCCAAGCCAGGAAAAGACCATGTTCCATCCCTGGGGGAAGATGTGGGGAGATCCTGGAAGCCACCTCTCCAGACTCAGGGGCTGGAAACAAACCCAACTCTCCTGCTTAGCTGGCAGCCACTGAGGACCTCGCAGCTGGTTTTTCAAATGTGATCAGAGGGGCAGGAAAAGTTAAACTTCAGGGTGCTGCTGTGCATGTTATCTGACCCAAATGGTTTGCAAAACAGTCTCTATGACTGAGGAGAAATAATTGTGCTCTTTAGCAGCTCAATAGCAGAGTATATCAATCATGTGGAAAACCCCCCTACCCTACCCACTAATTGAAACAGGAGTTGATTAGCAGCGGGCTCAGCACCCGCTGTCGTGGCAGGGAAAGGGGTTGTTAAGGAATCACTTGGAGAGGACTGGCATTGCTGATGAGCTGAAGGAAGAGCCATGCCCTGATGTCACTGCAGGAGATGGACTGATAAACTGAGACTAAAAGGGGTGACCCCCACTGCTGGTGGAGAGGCAGCAACCTCTTTTGCTTTCCCCTTCCCAGGCTTTAGAGTGCTCTTGCATGAGGCTGCTTGAGAAAAGCCTCCAGCAAGTTTGAGTCTTCAAAAGACCAGATGTGAGAATTTTGTTTTAATGTACTGGAACGAAGCTCAGGGTCATTGGTAATATCTTGAAGAAATAACAAGTGATTGTGTAAATATGTGTCCCCCAGCCGTCCGCTTCTGTTAGACAGTGCTGGGTATTTTATCACAAATTAATCATGCATTCTGACAGTAGCTGGAGTGGCATTTTCTGCTAAACTTATCCCTTTAATTAAATGTAGATGCTCCATCTTCAGGCTGACAGTCTCAGGACACCTGTTTAATTTTTTAATTGGGGCCAGTGCTTTGCCTGTTCATTCTGCTTTTTCCTTTTTGCATCTCCTCATCCCCACACATGCTCACAAAATGTACCAGGCAGAGCTACAGATATTGAACAGGACAGGCTGGGCTGACAGCTAAGGTCACTCCAGCAAAGAACCAGAGTGCTCGTGTGCTTGAACTGAGAGGTCTGCTGTGTCTGTTAAATGCAGATTGACAGAAGTGTCCAAGGGACAACCTTTCTTTTCCATAGGAAGCATTTAATTACTGCTTTGCATTCTGTGGAAAAGCTCACAAGTTTCTGCACTCAGATCTCCCTGAATCATAATGTGTCTGATCACAATTTTCTTTCTCTTCCATCCAGCCTGCCTAAAATGTGTTTGAGAGAGATTTTTGTGAGGGATTTGGAGAATTAAAATGGCCTTTTTGATCCTCTTAGAATACCAAAACAACGAGTGGGTGAGCTGCTCTTTTCTTGCGAGAATCTAGATGTATGTGCCTTTGCTCTGTGCAATTTCAAAAGACTGGTTTGGAAATATTGTCTTGTTTAGTGATTATGTTCTGAAGTGTTTTATGCCTCATTCCTCCAAATGGAGGATTTGGCATTTTCTTTACCTTTTTTTGGGTTCATAGAGCTTTTCTGAAGTCTGGAAAGATATTTATATATTATTGTTGTTTTTAAAGAATACACTTTGAATTTTTATCACCTTTCCAGCTATGGATCTTTGAAGTCCTCACAAATGAGCAATGTTGTTGTGGGAGGTGTCCCTGACCACGATGGGGGGAGAGTTTGGAACAAGATGATCTTTAAGGCCCCTTCCATCCCAAACCATTCTATTGATCCGTGATTAAAACTAAGCTATACATCACTTCAGGTCTAGTTTGCTACAGGGCTGCCTTGCTTTGTGGAGGAAACTGAAGGGTCTTCCTATCTTTCCTGCCCGCTGAAAACGTCATTTTTAGTAAGCATCTTTTCTAGGTGCTCCAGTTCAGTAAGGAAGGGAAGCGTGTCTCTTTCTGCTCATTTTGCACCTGTTTTTACAGAGCAATTTGCGAGGTAGCAGCTGTCAGATGGCTTCTTGTGGAAATGAGGCTTGGAATAATACACCACTTATTCAATTGACTTGGGTCAGGGTCCACCAGGGCTGCTTGTACAGCTAATTCCCATTGCTGTACCTTGCACCCCACTTGTGTCGCTGATGTTTTAGGCTTTGGCAGGAAACCCTTTCTGGAACAAAGGAGCTTCACAGTGCTGGTGTTGTGTATGATAGAAGAGTTGCTCAGAATCTTTCCCCATTACCTCATTTGTGGCAGTCTGCCAGCCTCCAATCCCATCTCTATTGCACCTCCAATCCCATCTCTATTGCATCATGTCTGGTTCCCCTGCTCCTGTGCACCTGGGCTGCCCCACAGGCACCTTTATGTGATGACACTTTTCTGTCCTGGTGCTGGCAGTAAGATAGAGGTGTCACTCTACTTCTTATTAGTGACAAATAGCTGTGAAATGCAGGAACACCTGTATTTTATAAGTCTCTCATGTAGCTCTACTCTGTTGAAGCATTTTAACTTACCTGGGCTGGACTCGCTGGTACAGCAGGATTTCTCCAAAGTCAGAAGTTTGTTCCTAACACTGTGCACAAAAGGTGCATTTCAGGCACATGCAGCCCTAACTTGGGATCCTAACTCAGGCTGGAGAGATGGGAAATCTTTCAGTGCCTGTCAGATGACAGGACTGGAGAGGGCTGTTGCAGAGGAGATGTACCATGCTGCAGGGAGGGAGAGACTTCCAGGCGCTTTATTGTTAGATGGAGGTTGGGACGGGGCTGCTAAGGGCCTCCTTGGGGTTATTCTCAATTTTTGGAAACATTCTGCTTCCTAAATACAACAACTGGTGAAGGGTTGACAGTGGGTGAAGGGCTCTCCCTCAATGCTCCTTTCTTGTCCTCATGGTCTTTTAAATGGCACTCCCAGGAGCAAAGGGTTGCTATTGGCAGAGCAGCACAGTGCATGGAGACAGTTTTCCCAGGTGTACTTAAGCTCTGTGTACTTCCTGGGGGAACAGACTTCCTGATCAATGCCCGTCTGTGTTCAGAAACCCATTTATTTACAGCAGGCTTATTATTATTGTTTTGCTGGTTTAGATTGTTTTGAGACAGCTATACTTGAGGATGTTTGAGCTTTTTCTCTTTGTATTAATGTCCTCCCTTCCAGAAGAAGGCTTGACAAGATAGAGAAACTTGGCTTCTTTCACCTTAACATACCTTAAGAAATATACTTTAACAAAAAGCAGTGGGACACTGATCCTGCCTTTGGTTCTGTTTTGGTTCTGGATTGTTTTCGTAGCTTCTTTTTTTTCTGGAACAAGCAGCACACAGAGCAATCTCGGTGGGGACTTAGAGAGGGGACCAAAAGAGACAGTGGCTGCTGCTTACTGACTGAGCAAGGCTCAGAGCATGCAGTGAGTATCTGAATGTGAAGAGGAAGGAACCAGAATGAAGTCCTGAAGGTGAAATACAAAGCCTGACAAATGGTGATTTTTGTTTAAAGCACTGTCAGCCTCCTCCAGGTGCTGTGCTGACAGGGCTCCAAAGCAAAGCAAACTCGTTAGGTATGGTTGTCTGGGTCTTGCTCACGCACCTTCCTCTCCAGGGCTGGTCTCTTTGCTGGTGTGGACACATCACAGCAATTAAAAGGAGTCTTGCTCTGGCTCTGGATCTTTCTGCTCTGATTCAGACCATTGAGCCAGTGCAGAGCACTGTATGAGCACCGTGTGGGGCTGATCCCCCAGTCTGGCACTCGCAGCAGGATTTGATGTGGAAGTTCATACTAAAACCCTGCTGTTTAAGAAATACTTCACATTTTACCCCTCTCCTCTGGGATTTGCCCAGAAATGGCTGGTGTCTGATAGCCTGATAGCATTTGTGAATGAGTTGGTCACAGTCCAATCCTTAATAGCCATCTGTACTTCCCTGCATCAGACCACGATCCAGCTCGGTTGGTCTGATTAGCAAAGCCCCAGAGAGGCCTCTGGCTAAATATCACAGTGAGCAAACCTCAGCCTCTAGCTCTGGGCTGGGTCCATCACACCAAGAGGCAAAGGGATGGGTTGTTTTTTTTTATCCATTGATGATGGTGTTTTGTCAGAATCTCTGTATCTTATCCAGATTGTTTTGGGCCAGGTTCTGATTCCCTTAAGTCTGGCTTCATTGTAGCTTAGTTTGCCCGCAGCCATACTCGTGAAAATAATTAAAGAGTAAAGGATTACTTGGTGTGAAGAAAGGTGGAAGAATTGGGCCCTTGATTAAAGCACTAAAAATAGCAAAATAGAGTTTCAAAGAAGATGTAATTACTTCTTTTATCTGCCCAGCTCTTATCATTTGTGACAGTTACTGGATGTTTCTTGGTGTGTTTTCAGACCTGTGACTTGATTGCATATTGCAGAGTCTTTTATGCGGCTCCTGAACATTGCAGCAATCTCTGCTTAAACAAATGTAACAATGGCAGTCAGGTACCCATTGCATTTGCTATTTTTGCCCTGTCAACTCATCCTTTCAAAAGACACAATCTGAAATCAGTTTCTTCCATATTTATTCTCCATCAGTGAACTCCCAGATCAGATTTGCTCAGGTTTAAAGCCAAAACAAGGTTTCTGTGCTAAATGCTCAGCCTGGCATCTAAAACTCAAGCTGTGTTCTTCGTACCGTGCACGTCACCGTGTCAGCAGTCAGGGTGCTGGAACCAGCCCTTCACTGGCAATTTTGCTGGAGGTGCAGGGCATGGAAAAAAAAAAAATAAAAATTGCTTTCTGGTCTATGCAAAGTTTGTTATCAGAAAACTGAATATGTATTAAGCCAAACTTATTTTTCTTTTGCAATGGGCAAACTCCAATGTTTTCAGAGAAGCTTCAGGATTGTGCAGGTGCTGTAGAGGGGAGCATGGGACAAGCTTTGAAGGCAGCAGTGGGTGGTACCACAGCATCCTTTAACTAATGTTGCCCTTCTGTTTATGAGCAAAGAAAGGAATACCTCCTTCAGTGTTTAGCCAGTATTATTTTCTGGTGCAGCCCATTACAGAGACAAATGGGTGTACAGTAGCCCCCAGAACTGTCCCATGTGCTGTGGCTGAGAGACAAATGACAGCTTGACAATTTCCTGTGTGTTTTCTCAGCAAGGCTCTTTTTAATTGTTAGAAGGTTTTCTCTTCTTCCATTAGTGTGATGTCATTAGACTGCAGCTCATGGGATTTTACACTAAATTTTTCATGCTGGGAAGCAGAAGTGGTTCTGTGTTTTTCTTTTTTTTTTCTTTCCCTGCTTGTCATGGTTTTGATTAGGAATTCAACTGATCCCTGTCCAGAAGAGCCTTTATCAAAATGCAGCTAGGGAATTAATAAGTAAAAAGTACATGAAAACTTTTTGTCAGAGTTAGAACAATAAGCATTCCTAAAGCTTCTTAGTCTTCTGTCTGTCTCTCAGCCTTCTTAGCTTGAACAGGGAGATAAATTAATATTCTATTAAGAAAGTTTTGCTTTCTTCATGTTGAGTTGATTTTGGCTTGAATGACCTGCTGTGTGCATGGGAAGTTGTCAGTGATCTTGTGAGGAATACACTATGCTTTGGATGCTGAGGAATGTTCTCTGCTCATTACAGTACCTTTGTTTCTCTCCAAGTTTCAGTATTTTGGATCTTGTTGGAAGACTTTTGGCAGAGGCAGGATGACAGGTAGTTAGGAAGTCCGTTCTATTTTCTGAAAATATGAAAAGTCCAAATGTCAGTGTAGTTTCTGTGTGTCCTTATAATTGAGCCAGTTGAGTAATCTAATTTTCCCCCCTGAAAGGCTAAATCAAACTATGCTTCTTTATTTCAAAGGACAAATGTTCCCCCAAGTTCCTTTCTCTGGGGCTGGACTTGAAGTGTGCAATCTATGGGAGGCCATCTGCCGGGGCAAGGAACGTGAGCAGAAATCTCTTTTCCTTAATGAATGAGTTTACTTGTCATTAATATTGTTGATTGGTTTCCTGACAAAATATTGCCATGTTCAACAGAGAGCTGCCTTGTCTTCCATCCAGGAGCTGCTTATCAGGGCTGACAAAACAAGCTACTTCATTGTAAGTTTTCAGAGGATTGTGAAATTTCTTAAAGCAAGTGGCAAAAGGTGATTTTATTTTTTTTTCTTTGTTTCTTCAAGTCTGTGCATGCCAGAGTCTTGACAAGGTGAAGCCCTGTGCAGTGTATTTGTTGGCATATTTCCTTGCCCTTCTAAAAGTCTGTTTTGATTGTGTTGGTTTTCTGCTTTGTACCTTCAAGCAACAACTCAACTTTAACAATGCATGTGAGAAACTCCACAAAGAGTTACTTTTATGTGATAGCTGGCTTGGAAACAACTCTTTTCTGTGACTTACATCCCTACTTCCAGCTGCCAGCTGAGATATATAGTGCTTACTCCTCTGGATAGCAGTTATACAAATTGTATTTGTGTGGGCAGCACCTGTCAAATCCTAAATCTAAGTACTCAACTTGGAGCCCTAAAGACTCCATTCCCATGATTTGTTTTTATTCCTCCTTTTTCTAGTGTGTCATCATAACTTCTGGAGCCACTGATTGCTATCAGCTAACCAAATCTGACAGGCAAATGGTAGCCTCAAAGGTGAACCTCTAAAATCTTTGTGGCTGATGGGGCACTTCTATGATGGTGTCTTTTGTCCAAATTGAAAATGTCAGTGTGGACTTAGCTGCTCTTAGATAAAGAGCAGCTTTCTCTTCTAGAAAAAACCTGCATGGGAGGCTTGGCTGAGGGAGGGATTTTGGAGAAAAGGTTATGCCATCTTGGTTAGCTGTTTCAGTCAGTGATGAGGTGGGAGTCTGGTGGGAAGGAGGCTTCATCCTACTCCTGTAGGGCTCCTGATGTCACCTGCAGGCTGCAGACTTTGCCTGTACAGGTTAAAGTCCAGCTGCTGAGGCCCTCCTGTGAGGGTGGTGGGTTTTCTCAGTCCTTTCACAGGGCTCTTCTCTCTTCAAGTGCCTCAGACAAAGTTTCCCATGCAAGGTTTCTTGGGAGCAGCAGGCAAAGGCCGACAGCCTTGGAAGGCACATTCAGCACCACTCAGTCCTAACTCAAGCCACACTCAGCTTTTCCATGGGCAGAATGGGGCTGGGATCTGTGGGGTTGACAGGCTCTTTAGTGTCTTTTTCCCAGACCCTAAAGCTGTAACCTAAAACAGGGAGCAGGGACTGCTGAGCCAAGGACTTGAGAAGGGCAGGAGGAGAGCAGAGATCTTCCCAAATCCTGAAAGTTTCCATTCTGGGTTGGTTCTCAACTGTTTGCCTGTCTTTCTCCTTGCATTTAAGATTTAAAATGTTGGGAAATGATGCTGTTTTGCTTTTGGAATAGCAATTTAACTCTCCTGTAATCCTCAGCTGTTATGTCTCAGTGACAGTAACAGGAATCTGGAAGAAGCTGTGGTTTGATGCCAGGGTAAGAGGTGTTTGTCTTGCCTTCCCAAGGAATTTAGGAATTGCTGTACTACATCATCCCTCCTGATTACAAAAGCTATTACTGTCCTTCAAAATAAGCCTTGTTCTCTTCTCCTTGACACCCCAATCTGTGTCTTCTCTGTGCTGGACTGTGCCCAGATCAATATTCTCCAAACCCTTTGATTCTCACATGTGCTACACAATTTGTAGCCTCTGCACTGTTTGGGTGTAATTAGAGAGACCTCATGTGATGGCTCACCTGCTTGTGGCTATTACAGAGCACATTTCCTAGCTATCTATCTTGGCATGTCCCCATACTTCGTCGAATACTCGGAGATGAAATCTGGTTTTCACTTCATTAAGTGACTCTGAAACATGGACACAAACCAAAGCCCAGGCAGATGACTGTCTTGATTGTGCTGTGTGTATTTTTCCACTTCTTTGAGTGGATGAGTTTGTAGCTTTCATAATGATGTTTGGCTGGTGTCTGAATGGGGCTGAGATGGCAGATTGCCCAAAGCGTTGTGACTGATCTAGAATGAGCTGGGAGCCTCCACATCCTGGGGAAAGAGGGACTTGGCAGGCACCATGTCCCATTTCCTAATGTCCTTGGCTTCAGGAATTTCTCATTTCTTTAGCAGAGAAGCCCAGTCAGGCCCAGCATGTCGTGAAACAAATCTGCTGCAGATGAAAACGTCATTCTTGTTTCTTAGCAGATCCCATTTAAATGGCAGCATGAGCCTGGAGATCATTTGCTGTGTGCACTCTTTGTTCTGAGCTTGTACAGACGGATGATTTGCATGGCCATCATTTCCAAAAGTGTCATCTGCCTCAGACCAGATGTTCACCCTTCCTCCACTGAGACTCTTCACTTTTCTTCTTGTTCCTTACTCTTGAAATAAATCTCCTGTACACATTATCATCCAGATTGAAACTAGACAGACTCTCTTTGAGTGACACACATTCAGCTAATATCAGGGTAGTTAATCTTACTGAACCCTCCCCACAACAACTTCTGCAATTCTGGCCACCAGTCCCTGCCAACATGCTTTTTTCAGGCCTTTGCACACCCAGGTGTAAGATGGAGGTAAGGGTCACCACAACATAATTCCCCCCAGCTAAAGAAGCATTTAAAGCCTCAGTGTCAGGGTTGGTGTCCTGCAGGAATTATTCTTTCCCACTGTCAAATCAGCATGGATGCTTGCAGAGGTCAGCTGCAGATTGACTAGAGGGCTGGGGTCAGCAGCAGCCGCCATAAAGGGCATGGGTGTGGTGTTATGGGATGCTGTAAACACTTGTATGACCGTCCTCCATGAGTATGAGCCTAGGATGTGGTCTATTTTATATCATAACATTCAAAAAGAAGTTCTTGGCTATATAATATCTTTTTGCCAGCTATTCTGGTACCATGAAAGCATCTCCATATTGTTTTGTTGCCCATGTTTCTTTTCCTGAATTTAGTTGTGCCTCTGAAGTTTGTAATTCTTCCTGCAAAAAGTGAAACCAGCAATCACACAATGGGAAAAGACTCTGAGATCTTGAGCTGCTAAAAATGCACATGTGGCACAGTAAAAGGAAACTTTCTGTCCTATCTGTTCCTTCTCTTTCCTCCACCTATGACCACCAAACATTTCTATAATGTAAAGATAACTTGGATAAAAATTCCTATTCTAAATTCCCTTTCTCTGACTGAATAGGGCACGTAATCCCTGCAGTAGGATTACTTTCACTTACCATGCTGTCTTTGAAGATTTATTGTTCTTTAAACATTTCTTGGATGCTACATTTGAATTTGATGAACTTTTTTTTTTTTTTTTTTCCAAATAGCACAAATCCTGTGCATAACTTTTGTGTCTTTCTTTCTATAACATGAGTCAAATGATGCAACTGATTATAAGGAAATGAAAGACTGCCTGGTGTTTATTAGGCCTTGACAGTGTGGTGTGTGCCTGGTGGAACAGGAAATCACAGTCCCTGCTTCAGTGCTCTTATGAACTGAGCAGGGCAGTGAGTATTAAGTCCAAGACAAGCAAGGTCTGGTGAATCAGACCACCAAATCTTGGTCTTAAAGCTGTTTGTTACAATTTGTTGGTGAGTTTGTTTGAAAGGTCTCACCAAAGCAATGTCTCTGCAGAGACACAAATGGAAGGAGTGTGGTCAGGCACGTTAAGAAATAGCAGATTTTATGCATGGATGGAAGGTGAGACTTCCACAAGAGTGAGCAAAAGAGAGAAGCTGTTTGGGAGCCTGGAAGGGAGCACAGGGAGTATAGGGGGAGAATGAGTTGTTGGGGAGGTGTGAGTGGGAGAAAGAAGACTTGGATTTAGAGTGGTAGGTGAATGAAGCCAGTGATGTGATTGAAAAATAGGATTGGGCACAAGTGCATGCAGGAGCAAGCAGAATTGTAGAGGAAGTGCATTGGGCAGACAGAAAGCAAGTAAAAGGCAAAAAGCACCAAGGATGGACATGAGTCAGATCAGTTCTGGATTCCTGAAAACAAAGCTTGAGGTTGCACTGAGCAAATAAGTGAGCAAAAGCAGATGGCAGAGTGGCTTCAGTCCCTGAAGATAAACAGGAGTTCAGTGCTTAGCAACTTCAGTATTCCTGACAAAACATTGAAGAAGTCTTTCTAACTGGATTTTCTTTTCCTCTTTAATTTTTTTTTGTTTGTTTTAACTTTGGAGTGCAGAGCACGGCTGGGTTTACAGTGTTGGAGCTTGGCCCTGACCTGGGAGGTGGAGCTGGGCCAGGATGGTTGGTGCTGGGCAGAGTGTGCTGCTCCAAAGCATGGATTTGGACTCTCCCTTAGATCCCCTTCCCTCAGTCCTCAGGGACCTGCCCTTAATGCAGGTAATGCAGAGTAAATAGAACAGCAGTAGAGGTAGATGGAGAGCCAGTGCAAAGCCTGCAGCCTGCTTTGCAGGCACCTGGATGTAACTCTTGCATGGGGCTGCACTTGACAGAGCAGTGCCTACCAAGATTATAGTTTCCTCTTTCCTAGTTGTATTTTTCTCAGAGGTCAATTTCCATAATATAATGCAGTAATGGGGGGCTGACATGTGGCGTGGTTGAGTTTAATTCTGGGATGGCTGATTTGCATTAATGCCCATCAACTGGTGCTGGCAAGTGTCTTTTTTATTTCAGAAGAGAATCTCCCATGTCTCCTTGCTATACCTGCCAACTAATCAGCAGGAGATGGGACATCAGATCCCTGTCTCTTCTCGTAGTGTCTCTGGATTAAGACTTGGAGATGATAATGCTCAGGAGACACAGACGCTGCAACCCAGCTGGATAATTTCCCTACTCTGCTTGTTGGTGTGTTTTTCAAATAGCTGCAGTGTCAATGAAGTGAGATGATGCATGTGCCAAATTCCTATTGAACTTGTCCTGCTCGTTGCTTCCTAGCACAGATTCCCACCCCCCATCTTGTGTGTGATGAGCCCCTTGCTAACACAGTTCCCTGCAGTGCTTACACACTGCTGCTTGCTGAGATGGTTTCATGGGTTTCCCAAACTCCTCACAGCTGAAGAAGTTGGTGACCTGGCCCTGCTGGCCCCTGCAGGGAGGGTCTCTGTAGGTTGAGTGTGTGGTGGCATTTCCCTGGGTGAACAGTGGTGTGTGGCATGTTCAGCTGTAGCTATGAAATCGGGGAGCAGTGCTGACTGCCAAGCCCAGAGAGGAGTTTCTGAACAACTGGAGTGTAGAGCTCAGGCTTGCAGAGCTGGGAGTGCCTGGTGAACTATGAATTAATGTGTAAAAAGCCCTGGGAAAGTTCACAATTATGTACGTTGTTGTGAAGTCGATACTCAAGTTATGTTGGGTCTATTGAGCTGGGTACATTTCGTGATCCTTTGATTGCCCTTTAAGCTTTCCTTCCCCTCTGGTGTGACTTTGTTTTTTCTCTACCTCCTCATCCTCCAGCACAGTAACCACACCTTGGTGTATTTCTTTACTCACTGCAAGCTAAATAGGGACAAGTTTTACAGGTGCTGAGATTAAATGGGGTCCTCTGGAGCATTTCAAGAGGGACCAGACCCCTTGAGCAGACTGCAAAAGGTCCAGGATTGCATATGGGCAGCTGATTCTAGGGCTGATGTGAGGGGTGAGTAGTTCCTCCCTGTGTCAGCTGCCTGCAAATGGTCTAAAACAATCCATCATAGAATGGGAAAAGGTTGCAAACATATGGAATCATTTATTTGGCTACCTTTCATCTAGTAAAGAAAATAAAGGTGTGTAATTTACCCAAAGTATGTGTAGGATACAGCATCCTTTTTTGGAGAGCTCTTTTAGTGTTTGGTGCTAAGGAAGGATGTGTTTGCTAGGGGCCTTTTCAGAGCAGGCAGGGGGCACTGCCAGGTGAAGATCCAGCTAGTTTCTGTACCCCCAAGGTAACTGGGATGAGGTAAATAATCTGCTGCTTGGGACTCAAATATTGTGGGTTGTTTGGCTTTGCTCTGAGAAGGAAGGACAGCAAAAAAATGAGAAGCTGCAATAGTTTATTATAGGCAAACAGTCACATTTTGTTCATTTGCTAGGCAAGTACTGACTTGAATCCTGTCTGCATCAGGTTGGGATGGTCCATGGTAAATCTGCTTGGTTTTATTGCCTAGAAAGTGTGTCTGTGGCAGTTTGGGCCTCTGAAGGTTCCACTTCTTCCTCTTGGGCTGGATTGCCCAGAGCCAAAACCATGGGTGAGGTCTTTCTCTTTCAGTACTGAGCTGGAAGATGAAACATCCTTTGAGAAGGTCAAAAGAAGGGCTAGAGAGGAAAGTGGGAAAGCAGACATCATTAAGTGCCTCTTTGATCCTGACTTTTCTTACATGATTGTCTGAAGTGGAGAAGGGAACTGATCCAAGCAATCCTTTCCAGTCCTTGACTGGTGCTTGCTAACTTGCATTGCTTTTTACAATGGCCACTTTAAAATGAATATTTGCATAAACAGGCATGAGCTGGACCAAAACAACCACAAAAGGAAATCTGCTTGAAAGCTGTTTCTAGTAGCACTGTCTGCAAACAAAACAAGATGTGCAGCACAAAACCTATTAACTCGATTTGCTGTATTTATGCTTTGTGTGTTGAGGAACAGCATGTTGCTATGGGCCATCGTGTAATCCAAATTGCCTTGCAGGGGCTCAGAGGTTTAAACCATTCCAGAAGTTTCACAGCACTTTCTTCCCTCCAGAGGCCACCTGGCAGCACTGCAGATTTCCACATGTGATTTTCATCTAAGGTCTTCCCCAGCTATATATAAATCATGGCAGTGAAATCATCTGAGGATGCTAAGAACTTTGAAAAAAGCCCTTTGGGGCTGGGATGTAAACAGGCCTTTCCTGATGGGATTTCATTTATGTTTCATTGAGGCTAAATTCTTCCCTTGGCTACACTAGGCTGTTCTTAAAATAAATGGTTTAAAACTGGTTTTGGGACGTTTTTTTGTTCTGTGTTTTTTTTGGGTTTTGTGGGTTTTTTTTGTATAAATGCTCTTTTGTGTCAGAGCTACACTGGGTCAGCTCTGCCTGAAAGGTTGAGGCTCTATTTTAGGTATTACCCAGAAAGTATCTATTAGTGTTTTGTCCACGACACGAGTACCTGGGAATTCTTCATGCGGTTGCTCTGAGAAAGGGGAATTGTTGTCTTGTCCAGCTAGAGACACGAAAGGGGTAACTTCTTTGTTATAATAGTACTTTGGAATCACCTGTCACACTGGTTAGTGTCCAGCAGTGGGCTGGTGGGTGTAACTGCTTTTGAGTACATTTGGATTAATAGGAAAAATAACGGAAGCATGGTGTTGCTTTTATTTGTTTATTTTTTCTTTTTTAGCTGCAAGTTGGAGTCAGCAATTTCTGCTGCCATGGCAAACCATGTGTTACTACCCCAGCTGACAGAATAGGTGCATGTGCAATTAGTTCTGAGGTAAAACATGAGAGAACTGTTTTGCCAGCATTGGCTCAGATGTTGTAGACTAGTAACTGACGTGCGTTCAGCAGAATTTGGCATAACTGCATGGACTGTGGCCCAAACCTTGTCATCCTTTACTTCAGGGCTCTGCAGAAATCTTTCAGTAGTCACCTATTCCTAATACCCAGGACCAAAGACTGGTTGCTGATCAAAGGTGTGAGATGTTTTGTTTTTCCTTCAAATACTAAAACCTTGTTTTATTTTTGGTGCCTGATGTCAGTGGTGAGTAGAAGGGATTAATTCCTTCTGAACTAAGCAAGCTTTAAAAAAAAATGTAGCAGGTGGATGATGTAGTGCTGCTACATCTTTGCTTTAATGTAGGAGAGTGGAATGTAATTGCATCAAGTAGTGGTTTTGAAATATCAGATGTCCATTAGTGCATAATTAGGGAGTTAATGATGTGTTGCCAAACATGTGGTGACCTCTTTTTCTCCCCCAAACTTGGAGACACTGTTGCTTATTGCATTAGTTCCTTGGAAAATGTGCCCTCCTGGCTGTATCTACTGGTCCTGCCTCTGAGAGTTCCTGGAAGTGAACTGAAGGTCTTTGTAATGCTGGACATGCCTGAAAATGTTATCTGGAGTACAGATGGGCCCAGCAAGTCTGGGCTACCTTGAAACACAAAAAGTAGAAAAGGAAAAGGTCAAAATGGAAGAGCAAAAGGGAAACTTGGAGCACTCTGTGGAAAGAAGTGAGTCAAATTCTTACAAAACTGTCTCCAGTGGGATGTAAGGACCTAGCACCCAGTCCTTCTAATGCTTTCCTGTGGTACATGCAGAGTTCCTGGTTGTCTGAGGGAGTAGTTACAGATTTTCCATGGTCTTTTTATTCACCCAAAGCTGACCTGCTTAGGAAAGCCAGATTATTCACAAAAGCAAGTCTCATGCAATAAGCTTGAATCCTAATGTGGACATGTTAATTGAAAATGGTTGTTGATAAGAAAGGAATGGTCCTTTGTTCATTTCTGACATAGTATATTATGTTAGGTCAAATTCCTTTTTGGTTTGTATTAATGAGATGTCTGCACTGATGATTAGAAATAATAATTAAAAGATTGCTCCCTTTAGCTACAAAATCTCTATCTGTTTGGACAGCAAGTGTTGTCCAGGGTGAGCAATTGCACGTTCCGTCAGAACCAATTTTGGTGCTTGGTTATGGGCTGACAAATAGCTTTGTGAGTATTGCAATATTATTCCAGGATTGATACTGGCCTTGGAAATGCTTCGTGCTAAATGAAAGATGCAGTACAGGTCTCAGCAGGTGAAGTAAAACCCCTACAAATTTCCTTATGATTTGGCAGCTATAGTTTAGGGGGTTTTTAGGACAGCTGCATGAACTTTTGAATGAAAGGATTTTTGTCTGAAATCAAGCTTGGATTACCTTGACCTGTAAGTGTGTGGTGCATTTTTGTACTGCTTGAGGTACTTTCCTCTGTCATGTTCTAGTGTTCTGCTTGTAACTTCTGCCTTTGTTTTGATCACCAACTCTCATTGTCCTGTTTTCTTCCTTGCCATCTTTCACACAGATCTGTCTCTGTCTCCTGGAAGATTAAGTGATCTATGTCTCCCTTTTCCTGTCCTTTTTGGATATAGTATATTTCCCCCATGAAAAACGATGCTTGCTTCCTAATAAAGATAAGTTGGTTTTATGTCCTTCTCTGGATGGTCTTTACAGTGTTACTTTTAAAAAAAGTTGCGTTTGCTGAAGCTAAGATTTACAGCTATACAAGAAATACATCTTGCTGTCCTCAGTCTGAAAGGTCTTGAGTTGTAGCATGATGCAAAGGTTACTGCTCATGTTAAACATCTGTTGGGCCAAATTTTTGGCTTGTATAATTCTTCAAACTCTGAATGTTAATGCTTGCTTGGACTGTGCTCTTATTAGCTTCAGCTTATTATTCACAGCATCAAACTCTAAGTCAAGTTTTAGAGTGACTCAGAACTCTTCAGTTTGCTGAGGAAGTCAGGATTGTAGCTGATTTCACCACCTCTGAAATTCACTCTTGGTGCTGAGCATAATGCAATCATAGAAAAATACAAGATGAAGCTTTGCCAGTTCTCCTTCACTAGAGGTTTGAGGGGCAGGGGAAGATCTATAAAAAAATTAGAGGTAATAAAACAAAATGATGCCCCATTCCAGAGGAACACAGAAGTACTTGGGAATTAGTGATATCTTCTTTGCAATGGCCACAATAAATGTTTGATAAACATAAGGGGAAATAAGAAAATCTTCTTGGCCCTAGTTTCAGAAAATCTTGCTGCATGTTTATCTGCTGAAGGATTTATTCTAGAAAACTGTAATTGGTTTGTGTGGAACTGGCTGCTGTGAGGTTGTCAAGGTTCTCATGACATGTTGAGCCTTGCAGGGGAAAATCCAAGCACCACAATTCAGCTCTGCTTGGGGATCAGCTGTGCTGTGCATGGGATTGAAACACCTTGACTTAACTCCATTCAGTTTTGAGGTTAGTCCTTCTAAAGTAGAGTGTTGGTGTAGAACATCTGAAAGATGTTTTTCTAGCTGAATTTTTCTGTGATTCCTCTACCAGTTTGAGAAGAAAATGCAAGTGTTCTCCAATAATGCTGGCCTGGCCTGTGTGAGTTCTGTTCTGTTCTGAAGAAATGTCTTTGCTGGGAGAGTGGATTTTTAAATGTTCTCTTTTTGTTTTGATATTTGTTTGAGGTGGTAGAGAGGGCAGACAGAACGTCAGGAATTGATGAATTTAAAGAAAGCTAAAAGAATAATCATTTAAAGTAGGCAGAAAGTGGTGTCACTATTTGACAATTTAAAGCCTTAAAAATCTTTCCCATTTTGAGCTGGGTGAAGCTGTGAAATCATAAACAATCAGGCTTGTTTTGGTTGAGCTGAGCGAGAGAGGATTTTCTTAGGTTTTTTTTTTTTTTTTTTTTTGAGAACAAGTCAACTAAAACATGCGGTTTTTTTATTTCTAGCCCTATCTGGCTTTCCTCAGTTTAACTGTAAACCAGTCAAATAGAAAAATGCAGATAAGGTAGTCATGAACAACAGGTACGAGACTTGGGAAGACTGCCTTAACTTTGAAATTCAAATTGTGTTAAAATTAATCCTTTCCAGCAAAACTCATTTGAATTAATTGGTGTGTTACTTCATTTTTTTCCCCCACATAATACAATTTATTTTAAGCTTCCTATTTGTTTAAAGATCTTATCTTTGATTGATGGCTGGGATATTCCATAAGTAAGCAGGGTTTTTTTTTCTGAGATGAAAGTGTAGTAAAGGAGTTAAGGAATCATACCATCATACCTTTGCCTGCTCTTTAAAAGACTATTTTTAATCTTGACATCCTAAATAACTGTTTTAATCATCTACAAGAAGAAATATATCAATACCATGATCTTATATTAAAAAAACCCACCAGATGTGACTGGCAGAGTATGTGTATTTATAGCTTCTCTATTGCTGCTGTAATCTACATTCATTTCTCTGTGACTCCAGAGTTGTACAAGCAAGACTGCATCTCTTAAAAGCATTTGAATGATTACTTGCTCATGTCAGTGTGTGTAGTGATGCAAAGGAAATTTCTTTTCCTTTCCTCCATTAATATACCCTGTAAATAAATGCTTGTTTCTTCTTCATCGTGCATATTAATTCTGTAGAAAATCTGATCTCTTATGGCCTTGGACGAACTGTCTTTTTTTATTATTATTTTTCCTAGATGCCTTTTTAGAAATGGAAAAAGCACTTTAAGTTTTTCTGTAGCAAAGGATGCTGCCAAGTGGTACGAGCAGTTCAATTAGAATATGCTTATTTTAGCAGGCTGTTTAAAAGAAGCTTAACAGTAGGAAAAATTGGTGCAAACTCTGCTTTTTAGAAGTGGTGCACCTGGGTTCTGATACATTATGCTCATGTGAAGAGGACAGGACTGGGTCTTTTTGGAGCACCCATTTAGCTGTCGGCAAGTGATTAAGTGGCACTTGAATATGTTCTGCAATATGTGGAAAAGTCTGATCTTTGGCTTCTTAAACTAGAAACTGCAAAGTAATAATGAAGGAAAGAAATACGTAGAATGCAGTTAATAATCTTTTGGGTTTGCAGTTTTCCCACTTGTTTTATTTTAGATTGAAAACAAACTGCATCCGTAGTGAATCAGAATGATCCGCTACCTAGAGATATTTCCATTAAAGGTTTCTACCGCAGTATCCTTTTAGAAACTCTTTTTTAGTTTTCTTTAGAATGAAAATGTGCTGACAGTCACGGAGTTAAAAAAAAAAAATCCTTTCCCTACTATATTCTTCCCAGAGGATTATTTTTATTACTGATGTGCATGAATTACAGTAGGATGCAGTAGCTAGATCAGGCATTAATACAACTCTTCAGTGTAACATTTCAGCCCTAAGATTAATCTAAATCTACCCAGGCATCTAAAAGCAAATGAGAGGAAGTAGGAAATGAAGGCTGGGAAAAAAGAAAAGGAAGAGGAGATCTATCTTGGGACCATGATTTATATAGTTTTCCGGGATTATACTGCAATCTGTGAGCACTGAAATAGTCTCTGGATTCAGTAAAAATACAACCCAAAACTTTAAGTGCCAAGAAAGCCTTCTCAGCCAACCCAGTGGGGCCTGTGTTCCACAAAAGCAGGACAGTGACTTGCTTGTTCTTTCTCCCCTTTTCCACAGCATGCAGATGATGTGCTAGGCAGGGCTGGGCATTGCAATTTTTCTTGGGGCAGGAAGATTTGGGGACCTCTCATTGAAATCTGCAGAGACCATGGGGAAGGACAAGATGTCAAGGTCACTAAAACTTGACTTTTCTTCTTGTTTTATTAATTGTCAGAGCCCAAACCCTTGTCTCTCAGTTTTTCCCTTCTTTTTCCTCCCTGGGGCTTTTCAAACATGTTGAAAACTAGAACTAATTTTGGGGGGTTTGGTGGTTTAGAGAGCTATTACAGTCTGGTCCCTGGGAACCCTGAGGCAGACTCCTACTGCTCTGATTTTTTTCCTTTCCCCTGCTTTTTATGCTGGTGTGCTGAGGTGGCAGAGGATGCTGTCACTGCCTGTTCCCACACAAATGTGCACTGCTTAATGTGAGTGTCCCACCCGCACTGGGGGCTCCAGACAAAACATAATGAAGAATAAAGGTGATAACAATTTTCTTGAACAGTCACAGCTGATCAAGTAAATTCCTACCATGCTTAAAAGTTAGCAATAACAAAAACAACGAAAAAGAAAATCCATTTGAAAGGCAAAATTGGACAAGCAGTACCTGCCCTGATTTTTTTTTTTTCATTTTCTAAAGTAGCACATCTCTTTGCTGACGCTTGACTGCAGTGACTCATCATAGGAGGCTAAATCAGCCATGTAGAGTAATGCAGCGTGACTGATTCAGCCAGCTCTGATGCAGCATGATGAGAGTAACTTTAACCAGGAATTTCAGCTCTTTCCCCCTCTTCTCCCAGCCTAAGACCAGAGGGAAAGTTAAACATCTTTCCAGCAGCCAAGTATCTTGCTTCAGGGCAAAGCTTTTTGTTTGTTTTCTGTCAACTAAGAGTCTTGTGTGTAAGAAATAAACATTAAGATCTTGAACCAGAACTGTGGAGGGATGTGCAGGCAGAGCTTGTTAAAAACCACCTGAGTATAACAAGTCTTTAATGCCTTCTTCATCTAGGACACTCATTCAAATGTGTGGTGAGGATTTTTGAGGGCAATTCCTTAAAATATTGCCTTGTGTGGTGTAATACACATAGAATATAGCCAGGTTTTATAAGCTCATACAGAAGGAGTGCTGGCAAAGTGTGCCTGACCTTATGAGACCTGGACAAATTCCACCTGCCCATCCTGTTATCCAGCATCAGCTGACCCCTGCTGGCTGCCTCTGGCCACTTCTTGTGCCTTGCTGGCCAGAAGCAGTAACATCATTATGCCCAAACACCTTTTGCTGAGATTTAAGCACAGAGAATTTGATTTACGAGATAAGCACATTGAACCACAGGAATAGTCCCGGTGAGAGGCTTCTCAGGACCAAGAAATTTGGTCATGGGTCTGAGCTTTTATTCTTGGACGTTTTTTGTTCTTGGACTTGCTCTGCACATTTTTGCTGAGGCAAAGGAAGTTGGGTTTATACCCCAGCCAGTGAAATTCAGACCAGGCCACTGTGCAGAATGTCAACCAAATGGTGCATTTTGAGATGAAATGGAGGAGGAGAAGCCTTAGAGGGAGATGAGGGTGTGTGTTCTCATTTTTTTAAAAAATCAAGTGGATTCAAGTTCTGCTGAACAGGAGTGGCCTTATTTTGCAAAGGGGAAATAATCCTGTTCAAGAATATAATTGGCCTGTTTGAAATAACCAGCATCACTTGAAAGTGGATCCTAAAATGGAAGAACAGAAAATAGAAAGGTAGGAAGAAGGCGCTTTTCTAAACACTTGTTTCTCCAGATGTTTGGCTGAATCACGTCAGTGAAACAAGTGTGAGTGGCTTTTACTGTTCTTTCCAAATTTAGATATTAGGGTAATGATGAGGAACTCTGCTTACACAGTCTTTTCTCCCTTGAATATGGTCCCTTGCATCTCTTCTTACTGATTTAGCAGAGATTTAGGAGTCTTGTAACAAAGACAAAAGGTCCACTGAAGAAAATGGGTTTAACTTCACAATTGCCTCAAATCCTACCTGGAATCAGCTTCTGAGCCCAGAAAAATCAGTTGTAAACCCTTAGTCCAATGGAACATCTTGAGAAATGGCATCTGATTTTGTTATTTTACTATTTCCAGGAGTTTTGATATCAAAGAAAATATTTCAACCTTTGAATTAAATAAATAACCTCCTCCAACTGCACGTGAAAAGGAAAAATGCATTATAGTATATACACATACTTTTTTCTCCCTTATTACTGTTCTCTGGGGTATAGATGAGTGGTGACACCTGTTTCAGCACAACAAATGGTGGTTCAAATCCCTCTTTTGTGCTGGTTCCCATGTGTTAGTTTTGAAATACTGATTGTGTTTTTTCTCAGTGTTTGTTTCACATTATCACCTCAAGACTTTTAGATATTAATGAAATAATGATTGTGAGCTACACATTGCTCTGCAGCCTGAATAATGTCAATGCAGAACCAGAAACTCTTCAACTGAACTGCATTTTGTTAGACGCAGTGGTTGTCAGCACAGCTCATTGCAGAGTCTTTTGTAGGGGCCAAAATGTAGTTGTCATTTTTGTGATAATTTTGTGTAAGATCTATGATGTTAGTTCCTTAAGTGACCTAGAAGAAAAAATGAAACAACACCAGAAATTCTGACTGTTTGCTCTTATATGATCAAAGCAAGTGGGAAGCAGAATTGTGTAGTGAACAGCAAGGAATACAGGCATATTATCCCTTCACTTGGAGTCAGTCTTTGTTAGGCTTCCTGACTAACCACCCAGAAATCTGCATTGAATCCAGAAGAAATACCTGAAGCTGCCTCTTTGTGCTGAAGGGTAGAGTGCAATTGCTCTGTTTAATAGCAAGGTATAACTTAAGGCAGGGAAACAGGATGTAAAAGCAATGCAGTGGCAGAGAGGGCAGGAGAGGTGAGGGATTCGTGTGTGGGTTGGAGTTCTGCTCATGGGAGAGGGAGGTTTGTGGACCTAGGATGAAAAAAAAGTTACATACAGCAGGAACTGCTGAAGGTGAAATTGCAAGACTTTGGCAATTTGTTTATTAATAACATAAATAAAAACTCGAATAAACTGTACTGATTTTTTTCATTCAATTAATATTTTCTATATTTTCTCCAGTTTGTACTTTAGTGCATACTTAAAATGTTACTCCCCAGTATAGCTGCTTTAAAATCTGATTTTAAGTGTTTTACTCCTGTTTTCTTTTAAAGCTTAAACAGCACTTTATTAAGTAATTCACTTTTCTTCATCATCACCTACAGAAATATGAAATATTTTTACATATTTATATTGTATTTCTCCCCATACCTGCTGGCTGCTTTACAAGCCTACTTAGTTCATGAGAATTAGGTGAAATATTAAACACAGATTTAAGGAATGGTTTCTCTGTGCAAGTTTAGTGATGATTCTGTGCTGGTTTTTTCTAGTATTAAGCTCAATTGTTTTGCCTCAGTCAAAGCCTGCAGCCCACAAACACTGAGTTCATGTCTCCACTGCAGTCCTTTCACTACTGAGAAGTTAATAGTGAGTGGTGCTCTTCCTTGTCTTCCTCCTCAATGGAAATCCCACTATTTATGCTTGTTCCTGGGGGCCTGGGCTTAGATCTGGGTTTTAACTCTATTGGGAGGTGATAGATGAGCTGTTCTTGTCTTCAGCAAGAACCAATTTAAGCCTGAAACTCTTGTCAGGCCCACTTCTTCCAGCCTCCTCCAACACAATGTCTTTCCAGCCCGAGGCCATCTTCCTGCCCACTGCTGCTCCTATAGGACACACAAATTTTATTTTGAAGCCCATGGTGATTTTCTTTAATAACTGAAGGTATTTATAAAGCTATTTGGAGTGAGGGGTGGTGTGTTTGTGCAGCATTGCATGGAATATCGTGGGTTGGAGGTGTCCTCTGGAGATCGCATCCCCTGCAGCCCAGCCAAGGCTGGGTTTGGTTTCCAGCTCCACAGCTCATGAACTCTGTGTCCTTGGATAAGCTGTTGAACACTCTGTGTCCTCCTGTGTGCATGAGAATGCTTATCTCACAGGTAGGGATTAATCAGTGTTTGAAAAGTAATTTGAGATCCTTGATGAAAAGCACAGTGTAAGAAGAAAATATGTGACCGCACAGGAGCATCTTGGAGATTGTGATCACCCCCATTTCCTTTCCTGAGCTTAAGGGAAAATGTGGTGAGAGGGTTTTTAGAGCAGGGGGAAACATGCTTCTGTGTGAGTGTTTCTTTGCAGCACAAAGCACCAGCTACCCCTAAACCGCAGGTGTGTTTATCTCTCAGGTGTTGTTCTGTGGTTTCAGTTATCTTCGCAGGAAAATGACTGCTCTGGCTCCCGAGACCTCTTTAAGCGATTATGACCTGAGTTAGTTCACAACCACCATCCTTTACAGGGCTTAATCAATAAGCCCTGAAAGCAAACTAATCTTCATTTACTTTTGGAGGCCACTGCAGGAAAAGAAGAATTGTCAGATAAAGCTGGGGCTCAGCATTCCTACCTCAAGGCCAAGGGTCAGATATTACACAGGGAGATTGTAAATACAGTTTGGTCCAACAGATGCTAAAATGAGTATGGTGTAAAATTATACCTCCAGGGGACATAACTTTAATGCATGCAATCACTGATAAGAAGCTTCTTTATTACCAGAAGAATGAATTTAAAAACCATATATAATTTGTCTTCGTGCTTAAGGGTGTGAGGGAAGAACGGACTATTAGGTGGAGATAAGTGGCTCACTGGAATATTGTATTCATATTGGGTTATTTACTGAAGGATGGGAGGCAGGGTGTCCCAGGTAAAATACAAATCTGATGGAGTTTTAGCATGGTTTTCTTCCTATTAAGGAAAGTTTTCTCTGTACAAACTTGATTCCCAGTAGGGAGTTGTTAGCAGTTAAATATGGAAGGGGGAATGGATACTAAAGAGATTCAGCATTAAGGATTGCTACATTGTGTGATGTAAATGAGCAAAACTCCGTAGGTGTCTTCCCAGCTTCATTGCAGAATGTCTCCTTGTTTTAGAATGTGATTTTTGAAGTATACACATAATCTCCACATGAAAAAACAGGTTTGGCATGCTAGAGGATCTGCCTTTGAAAAATAAACCTTGTACATGTTCACAATAAACAGAGGGCTAGTGGTATTGGCAGGATTTTATGTGGGAATCAGTCTTAACCCCACTCTGTTTGATGACTCCTCTTACATCTCAACTTTTCTTAATTTTGTTGTTGTTCTCACTTCTTTTTAATTATGAAGCATTTGAATGAGGAAAGAATATTGTAACTGCGTCTGTTTTCATATGCCTCGCCTCTAGGACAATAAATATAGGGTATCCTATTAAAAGAAAACTATTAATTTAGTAGTTTCTTCTCTATTTTTATTATTTTTTATTTTAAATCAATGAAGGTGATGGTGGATATGCATTACCTTTAGTGTTGGCAGAAAGAGGATGCTGCTCATTTGGCCAGAAATCAGGTGAATGCTGGAATGGAAATTTGCTACATACATCGTTAAAAGTAGAAACAGACTTTCTTTGCAGTACTCAGCATGTGTGTTCTGTGTGTTTATGTTGAAGAAAATGCCAAAACTTTCAACTATTGTGCTTGATTGTTACAATTTTTTGGCAGTCTTAAAAGCTGAAACCTTCTGATTTTGTCTGAAAGAGCTGTGTATGGCCTTGCATTGTGCATATAACTTTTGAAAATTGAGAATAGCCTCCTCATTAATTATAAGAAAACTCAACATAGTGAAATTGATGATTCAATAGTAATTTAATTTTGTCCATGTATAATTTTGAATGTACTGCCTGGAAATATCCCATTTTGTCCACCACCTTGTTTGACTGGAACATCACTTCATTAGGAATCTCTGCCAGGAAAAATCATTATATGGAGGGCCTTCATGTAGCTTTTCATTGGGTGAATAATTGAGTTCCTAGAGGACCTATCTGATTTGAAGGCCAAAACTTTCTGGTAATGCAGACTATATAAAAGTAGTATAAATCACAGTGAGAGATGAAACGATGCATTTAAATGTACTCTAAGAAAGAAAGAAGCTGCAGTGTAGTCAAGTCTTTTGATTGTTCACCAGCCAATTACCCATGTTATTTAGGAATCATCTTGATATTAATCTTTTGAAAACCCTTTTGCACATTGATGATCTCATCCTACTTCTTAAATTCACCTTTCAAAATATACATCGTAAAACAGTGACTGATTTATCAAATTTAAATATGCTTCACCTTATCAATTTCTTTTACTGAGCCAACTTCGTTATTTCCTCTTCTCATCCCGACGCTGTGGATAATTGACAATTGATGATAAGCTTTACAGGGGAGATTACAATAACATTATGTTTCATTAGTTTGGAGTAATACAGAAGTGCCTAACCATGGATAAAAGACAATGGTACAGCTCTTGGCCTGCAGAATGTGCAGTGTGTGAGGTGAACAAAAGGTTACATATAAATATAGCTATAATTCTGCTTTTATGTAGGATTACAAAAATATAAATTACTTGCAACTTTTTCACCATCGGTTCTCCCTACCTGATAAAACTTGTCTTTTGCTGGTGCACAGAAACTGATCCCTGTACCCTCCTTATCTTATTTTCCTTTCCTTTTTCTTCCTTTCCTATCTCCTTGCCATGAACATGCTATTCTAACAGCAGACTAGAGGATCTTGGTGTTCATGTGTGTTTATTTCAGGAAAAATTGTCTTGAAATCAAGAAAAGACTTTTTAAGAAATAGTGATATAAAGAGTAGAGCAGCAAAAAAATCTTCCTCAGGCAGAGATTTGTTAGTAATTCTTAGAAATCTTTGTTTCTGGAAATTTAGTGTCTCTGTAGTCTACCTGAATTGATCAGATTTTAGGTTTAGATTTTTAAGAGACAGTTTCAGTCTTTGAATCCTGTAATCTCTTAAAGGCCAGTAATACAGGCCATTCTGTTTCATTAAAAACAGTTCAAAGGAGAAAACAATTAGGATGTTGATGTTTTCTGGAGACTGATGATCAAGCCTCACCTGAGGCCTTGACTGCTCCTGCAAGTTCTGTAAATATTTGTTGTGACTTTTTAATGTTGCCCTAACAATTCACAATTGGTAATTGTGTATTCTATTGTTCTGAGCCATTCAAGCAATTCATCCTTAAAAACAAACACATCAAAAGCCCCACCCAAACCCCCTAAAAACAACCCCAAACAACCTGAAAAGAAATATGAAACATAAGAGATAAGCAAAGGCTTTTTGAGTATAGCAGTGAAAGAATGAAAACATGTCATGAGCAGGCAGATATATCTAAATGCCCTCTAGTCATTGTCATGGGAACTTCAGCGGGTTTTGGCCTTAAAAGCTAAAGATGGTTTGCATTTATCTCATTTCTCTGGATGCAAATTGAGTTTCTGACAGTTTGAAATCTCTGCAAAAAGCCTTGAAGGGCAAAAGTAGTTTTCTCACAGTATAAGTTAATGTGAGAACCGTTTGGATTTCTGCTGGTGCAGATCCTGAAATGAGTGTGAGTTCTTGAGTCAAGAGTCATTTGCCTACAGGTTTTTGGGTTGGGGCTGTTCATTTGGATTTTTGTAATTACTATTTTATTTTTGAGCTGGTATCAAGCCTACAACGGGTGGTTGGTCTCTTGGAGCCAATTGCTTTGGAACTCCTGCATAACTGGAAGAATTTCTCCCTCCTGAATCTGTCCTGAAAATAAAGCTTTTTTTTCTTTTTTTCCTGTGACCAGTTTCAGAAAGTTGATTATCCAGGTTCTGCCACTGTGGAATCAACCTTGGGAAGAGCTTATGAAGTTATAATTAGGTTTCTGTCTGCTAAGCTTCAAAATGTACAACTTCCATGAATATATTTGCAATACTTTTTGCCTGGTCTCAGACTCCTGCCAAGTTCTTGCCTTGAATTTAAGACATCTGTAGGTAGAAAGAGACAGCAGAGAACTTTAGCTTAGATGGACAGAAACATATTATGGGAGACATATTTCTGCTGTCAAAAGCTCAGCCACCAGTCATCTGGAAACAGATTCCCCTTGGTCACCACTGAGCAAGGGCAGCACACCTTACTGATGGAGATAGTCAGAGAGGGATTTTTGTTGTTTGTCTTATTCTTAGTAGGTTTTTTTTCCTCATAATTTCAGTTTCCTAGAAAGACAAAATTACCCAAGAAAGCATTCTTGGGAGTTCAGTGCATTGATGTGCTGGATTTTCCCCTGTGGAGACCTATCTTCAAATACTGGTGTTACTTTGGGATGAAAACGAGCTCTTACCTGTCTGCTCTGATACTGGATTTTGCACCTTTGTTGAAAATGCTGCAAGTTTTAGCCTTGACTGTCTGCTGGCAGGTTTACAAAACGAGACTTACTGCTCCTCAGGTGTTTGCAGTGATGGATGCTGTGCCAGTACTTCAGGAGCCAGTGGTCAGGAGAAAGGTGAAATGTCAGAATCAAACTGTTTTAAAGGAAGACAATTTCTGAGGGAGGCTGGCTTGCACTGAATTTTTAACAACACATTCTCCTTTCTTTTCCTTATACATATCTAAACATAACTTTATTCAGCTAGGAGAGATCCTCTTGTCTCCCTCATTTCCATTAATGCAGAGTTGGATTTCAACAGCAGGCAAACTGGTGTTTACCATGGCAGTGCTTGCCATGTTGACAGTGCTGAGTGATTCTTAAGTGTTCAGTAAATCAGTGAAATTTTCTGAACAGTGGGAAGTTTTGATGTCATTAACAAAAGATGCATGTTAACTAGCAGCTGCAAATTAATTAGAAAAATAAATTAGAAGTTGCCTTTTTTTTTTTTTTTTTTTTTTCCCCTACTTCTGCTTCACGCTGTGTGAACCAGCCAGTCTAAAGCAAGGATATCCAATGAACCCAAATGTCCACAGCTTTCAGGGTCTGAATATTCCAATTTTCCAAACATTCAGCTTTATGTCCTGCACTGACTGCTTCTAGAATATTATGGGTCAAGGTATTGCCTGTCTTACAGTGGTTTTCATTGTCAGTTTTCCTAATGTGCTCATCTGGGGAAAGTCTGAACCCCTCTCAGTTCTGTGCCAGCCAGGACCAGCAGGAACAGCTCAGATCCATCTGAGCAGTGTCCAGCCTTGCCAAATGGGCTTCCCTGTGCTGAGGATCCCATTCAAAAACAGGGAAATGGCATCAGAGAAGGCAAGGCAAGCAGCATTAAATATGTAATGATACCAATTAATGAGTGCTTGCCTCATGTTTTGGAATACAGAGATTCCTTTCATAAAACTGTTGTGGTTAGAGCAATAACATCCTACTTTCTTTTAAAGGGAAACAATCTTACTTTTTTCCATGTGCTGCTTCTAGCAGTGTCAGCTTCTTTAATTATTGCTATTTAATTATGTCTTAGCATTTGAACTCTCCTCATTAACCTTCATCAGACTGAGACACCTAGGATAATGCAATGGCAAAGCCAACATCTTGTGTAATTTTTTTTTTTTTTTTCCCTCCCTCCACCCCCTTCCCAAATCTCTGGAATTCATTAATTGAATGTTAGAGCATCTGGGCCACTTGAGTATTCGAATCATGCAGGAACATGGGTAGTGTTAGCCTGCTATGGCTCAATAAACCTCTCATTCTCTTGTTCACGGTTCATTTGAATTTTGTAGAAAACTCTGGAAAAAAAAAGATGAGGCATTCAAATAAAAATGGTGCAGATAATGGTAGGAGGAGATGAGGAACTCAGACAAATGTTTACCCCAAGTACTGTGCGTATGTGGCACTGTCATCCCTTTAATTGAAAAAGAGAATGGGCTTTAGAGCAGAAACCCACAAGCCAACCTCTATTCCTGTGTGACCTTCAGCTGTCAGTGGAGCTGTCCTCTCTATCTGAAAGCAGAGGTTTTTATTTTATGCTGCTAAAGTAGCAGAGCCTAATTTCTCATTTGACAAGTGCTCTAAGATCCTGTGAGGAAAGGTATAATAAAAGTGCAAAATAAAACTATATGTGGCAGTATTACTCCTGATTCTAATGGATTTTAGTAGGATCTTTAATCCCTTTATCTACTATGAATGGATGCATTGTCTATAAAAGAAGCTTTAAGCTCTTTCACTTCACTTTGGTAACACCTTGGCAATGCAAATATGCCTTTGGAGTGTGTCTCATGATACTGGAAAATGAAAGTGTAAGAATAAAGTGTAATGACTGTAATGGGGGTGCTTTGATGTGGCTGCTGGACCTAAGCAAGACTTCTGTAATTTCCCCCCATTTCTTTGCTCTCCACACCACAAAGACAAGGCTCTTGCTGCCTTTTATCCCAACACAGACTATTCCCAGCTCCTGGCTTGGATTAGGCAGTCACAGAACAGAATATGGGCTGTGTCACACCTGACAGAACTGTATCTCAGAACTGAGGTATTGCTCAGGTCTCTCAGCTGTAGAACTCCTGTGTGAAACAGAAGCAGGATGAAGCTTTCACACTGAGAATTGCCTGTGGTAAGTATGGACGTGTTTGTGATAGGAGAGGGCTGACCTTTATTTCACAGAGGGAGAAACAGGGAGAGACTAAACTACAGATTTGTCATAACTAAGTATGAGCATTTGTCTAGGATGCCCAGGATGGAATCTCCACCCTCCCCTTGCAGTCAGTGCAAGAGGGCTGGAAGCTCTGAACAGTGCATGGTCCTACTAACTCTTGCTTTGCTCTCTGGAGCTGCTTGGCTCATTACTTAAATACTTAAAGCCAGGTGGGATGAATACTGGTGGAAAGCCAAGGCATAGGAAGGCACGTAGGTGCCTGATTCCTCCTTATCATCTAAATCCTGTGGATTCAAAAAGGACAGAGCTTTTTTGAATATCCTCCTGGATGTGTTCCTGCCTAATCTCTTCCCTGCAGCCTCAGTACTTCCTTTGTCAGGCTTGGCTCTCCTGTGCTTTTCCAGGGAGCCAGAGGAACTCTCCATTCCCCTGCCCAAGGCTATGAGTGCCCTTTTTTTACCTTTTTATTTCCATTTAACATTTATTGCTAGTTCTGGCAAAGGAGCTCTCCCACCAGCTTGGCTCTGTGCAGTCTGACTGCTGGGACTGAGGTACAAACCTGGCCATTGTCAGCACAGGAAAGGGATTCAAGGTTTCTACCTCAAATGGGAGAGCAGAGTTCTCCTTTGAGTTTAGGATCTGAGTCGCTGTGCCTGACCCAGATACAGCTGGGGGTTGCTCAGTCAGGCAGTGAAACTTCAGGCAAAGAGTTGTGTTGTGCCTTGCAGTGGTCACATCGGGCTGTCACTGCTCAAGTTGAGTGTCACTGTGCTGGCACTCCTGCAGTTCCTATCTGCTGCAGAAGTAGCATCCCCACTGAGGCTGTCACTGCTTCGTTTTGGCTGCTTGTTATTTCTTGCTGAATTAAGTAACACTTTGGATTTCCTAAGGGCTGGTTCTTCCTCTCCTAGTCCTTCAGAGCTGGAACTCTGAAATAGATGCTTTATTTTTTTCTCTCCTCTTTACTGTCTGCATTCTGCATTTGTTGAGCTTCAGTTACAGTCTGTCTCCATCCATAGAAAATCAAGTAAAACCTTCTCCCTAGAAACCTTTGACCTTGTCTCTTTATAGAGATCTTGATTACCCTGAGCAAGGTGTCTAAAACCAGGCTATTTCATTGCTTTCCTTTTGTTAAGAGCTTGATAATTTTTTGCCCTTAATGTAGAAGTAGTTTTCTTTACCCATCTTGTTCTTTTTTATCCCTTTCCTTGTCTGAAACTGAAGTGGAAAAGAGGAGTGGAAGAGCCATAAACAGTGCAGAGAAAATGACAGACTGCTCTGTGTCACTGACTCTGCAGAGCAGGTCACTAGGCAGAGACATCAGCCTCTTATTGCCTATGCTCAGTGTTTCATATTTTTTATTTGTCTTTACTGTTATGTATCTGATGTAGAGACATGCATTTTTTTGACAGTGACCAGCCAATAAGTCCACATTTGTCAAAGAGAAAATGAGATAATCATCTTGTGGCCTGGTATTACTGGGAGGGCAGATTAGATTTGCTCAAAAAAGGTGGCATTTTATGGTTACTTTTATGCACTGTAAATACAGGAAGAGACAGATTGAAGAGATTACTTTACAAAAAAATTCCATTTCCAGTCACTGGGGAAGCAGGTAACCTTCAGATCTGAGCTTTGCATAAGAATGCAGTGGAAGAGGGAGGATTTCTATTAACAGTGCCAGCTTCTTAAAAGAAACCAAGAATGACACTGTCTGCTGCTCTACATCAGCCTTTTCTCCCTGCTTGTTTTCTCCTTTCCACCCACCTTGTCCCCTGGCAGTGCCATCAGAGATGAGCCAGTGGCTCGGGGCCATTCCTTAGCTGAGGCAAGTAGTCATGGTTCCACTGGCTCCAGTGGAGCGGGAATGATTTATGCGGGCTGAAGGATGGTCCCTTGTGGTTTGAGCTTTACCCAGAAGGTTTTGGGTTTTTTTTTATTAGCAGTACTGGGATTTTTGGTCAGTTTTCTGAGGTGACAGAGGTCACTTGTAAAGTTTGCACCTGTATCCAAAGTTTGAGGCTGTTCATGACAGGGAGTATTAACGCCTCTCAGAATTGTTCTGAACCAAAAGTTGGGTAAAGTGGTTTAGGGGGAGGCAAGTTGGCTTCTGACTGGAAAAATCTACAGATGTTTTAAAATAAACAAACAAGCCTTTGTATTATCCAGATCATGTGCCATCAAAACAGGTTTTTATTCTCCTGTTTATGCTTAGATTGTGGAAGAATGGAACTAATCTGCCACTTTTGTGATAACAGGACTGTGGTTTTATGCAGGGCATAACCCAGTGCACCTCCTGTTTCTTTAGTAAGGAAACAGCACAGCCACTGTAAAAATGCTTTAATAACGTTGATTGCTTTCATGCAAAAACAAAAAAGAAGTCTATTGCATAATAACTATTTGCAAACTTTTGGGTGACACTTGAGTAGAAATGGGAACTTCTGGATACTTGTTAATCCAAGCATCAACACTGTGTCTATCTTTGCACTTAAGCTGTGCACCCTCATGGGACTATTTCAAGAGCAATAAATGAAATCAGAATGTGGTCCCTCATGCTACCCACAATAAAAACCAAATGGAGCCAATTAGAGTAAAATAGTTGTGTGTCAAGCTCAGATGTGTAGCTATCCAAATATCCCCCAAACAATAAGTTTATTTTAATAAAGATTCAAGGATGATCTTTGACCACTGTTTTAATTAGGTTTAAATGAAAATTAATTTTATGTTCCATCTGTGACTCTGGTATTTACTTTTCCAGCTACTTCAGGTGATTGCCCATATTCCCAGATTTGTCATATTTGACTTTTTAACCTTGTGAAATAGAGCATGAGGTCCTTTGGTACTGATCACAAACCTGATGCAGGAAGCTGTGAAATCCCCACTTTGACTTTCCTTTGGTAGTCACAGAAGCTTCAAGTAGTGAAATACTTGTGGCTGTACTAGCTGAGCACACAAGGGAATCATGGATCTCTTGAGGTCAATGGCACAATTATTTTTATTTTTTTTTGTCCACAATTTCATGCTTGGGGGGAAATACTACTTACCTGAAAGGGATGAGGATGTTGAACAGACAGCATGGACAGCTAAACCTGGGAAAGGGAACTGTGAGATTTAGCAGGCTCTTGTTTGGGCTCTAGGTCTGGTGAAACCTACAGCAGCTCCGTCCACTGGTTATGAGGAATCAGTGTTTCATCACAGACCTTCAGACTCTCTCTTTCCATTGAGGTTGTCTCACTCCAGAAGCAGGAGATAACCCTTCTCCCTGTTTGTGGTGGTGTCTGGGTACTCTGTTATCTGTTATCCGTTATCTTCCTCCTTGCAGGAACATCTCTGCAGAGCTGGCTGTCCAAATATGAGATAAATAAGAGATCTCATGAGAAGTCAGGTATTTATGTCTGCTCTACCCTCTTCTGCTGTCACTGTACTTTTCCCCATAACTCCTGGGCCCAGCTGTTGTTGTAGTAGATGACTTGTAAAGTTTGCATTGCTGAAACTCTGATCAGCTTGGTTCATAAGTAAAAAAAGCCTTTTATTTTATTTTTTTTAAATTGAGGAAATTTAAGTTTGCGAAGACTCTGCACACAAATAGAACAACTGCTGTTGAGCTTGTCAGCCCTGGCAGTGTCCTGTTGAGAGGCCTCCTGGTGTCAAGTGCACTTGCCTTCTCAATATGAAAAGGAATTTATATTTGTAATGAATATTCATATAAGAAAGACATGGGTGATCTGCAGATAAAATATGGGTTTTAGCCTGAAAAAAGCAGTACAAAATACAGTATGGAGGGAATCTTAAATGGCACAATTTAGTCTATCCCATCACAGGAGCCAAGGGGTGCAATTCTGCCCAAATTGATGGAGTGGCTTTCCTTTACCCCAGCAGTGAATCTGTTACCTACCCAGCCAGACCTAATACTTTTTGACATGAACAGATGAGAGGATCAGTCTATTAATGCAGAAGATTTAGTACTATTTGGTGAGTTTTTCCCATCTTTGACATTTGCAGACATTTGACATTCACAGAATGGAGCTTAATGATGCAGCAGTTTAGCACAAACAACCTGACTGCATGGGGACATTTCTTTTGCTCTCTTTCTGCTGCCTTTTCTAGGCTTGGCATTCTCAGTGTGGGTGACTTGGGACAGTAGGGTCCCTTTTCAAGTGCACCTACAGGCTTTGCCACAGCTGTTAAGCTTCCTTTGTGAAGCAGGAGTTCTACAAGGGCACAGGTTAGTCAGTTTTTCAGAGCTTAAAATAATCCTGTTTCCCTGGTTTCTCAGAAGATGTTGTGTTTGAAAAAAAAAAAAAATAAAAAAAAATTACACACTTTAATAGAAATACTTTTCCTTCATTAAATTAAATCTCTAAAGCCCAATAGCATTTTCAGTGCTTATATGAAAATGCCAGTGGGGATTTGAGATTAAAAGCGGTATTTTTGTACAAGTCAATGAAGATCTCAATAGGAAAGAACACTCTTCAAATATAAATTCCTCCAGTATCGAGAAAGACAGATTTTCTACTTAGGTCCTTGATAATACTTTTCCCAACCTTGTTATGAAACTCTGCTTTCACATATCTGATATAAGGCTGTTACACATTAGCTCTCCATTTAATGAAATCTTATTAATAGTGCTTTTTTTATTATAGAGATATGCCAAGCTACTCAGATTTAATTCATGTTTAACAGTAAACATGAGGTACTGCGGCCCATTTATATGGAGCTCAGGTTTCCTTTTTTATCAAAAGAATGATTGAATGGCATATTAAAAATGGAAATAAAATATATCTACTATTGATTTATGTTGGTTTAATCTTGCATGTATGTTACCATGAAAGGCCACTTCATATGTGACTCACAGCTAGAGGAGTAGAAAAGGAATACAACAACAAAAAAAAAAATCCCAGGAAAGATTTGGTGGTGGTTTGTTTTGAGATTTTTTTTTCTTCCTCTTCTGATGTCTTCTAACCATTCAAGCAAAAAAAAAAAAAAAAAAAAAACACCCTAAAAACCTGAGATCTGCATTTTTGTAGATAAAATACTGCATGATCAAGGTGCAGATTTTGGAAAAGCGCTTTCCAGATTGTTTTACAGGGAAGAGAAGAAACAGTCATAATTTGGCTTTAGTAATAATGCAAGGAGATGTGTTCTATTTGAATCAAGGATCTCACAGCAATGTATAAAACCAGATAAACATTACAAGTGCTTTCAAAATGGAAGAAAATAAAGCGAGAATTGTGAAAACAGACATCAAAAAAAGAGTAGGACAGATATATACAGTCCTATATACAGTCTCTGTACCAATTTTCTTCATAGAATGGTCTGGGTGGGAAAGACCTTAAAGATGATCTCATTCCAGCCCCCTGCCATGGGCAGACACACCTTCCACTGGACCAGGTGGCTCAGAGCCTCATCCAACCTGGCCTTGAACAATTCCAGGAATGGGAAGGACATCCACAGCTTCTCTGGGCCGCCTGTGCCTCACCACTCTCAGTTTGGAAAGTACCTGATCTGCTGCTTAAAATAACCATTGGTTTTTCAGTAGTCATCTTTAGTCCTAGAAAAAGCCCAAAATAAGGTTTTAAATCACCCCAGTTAACTCAAGGCAGTCAAGTAGAGCGTGCTCAAGGACAGTCTTTGGATTCTGTCCCTGTTTTCAATTCACATCTTCAGTCAGCACTGCGAAGGTTCTCTCACTTTGGCCTCCCTCCCAAAGTTACACAAAGAAGTCAGAGGAGAGCTGAGATAGGGAAACAGTATTTTAGCACACCCCTTGTCATTATAGGTTTTCCAAACTCTGTTCTAAATTTGAGCCTTCAGAGAATCCCAGTCTTCCGGCTTTGGGGATGGGAAAAGGTGCTTATGTCTTCATGCTGAAGCTGCTGTTCTTTGTCACCTAAGTCAATGTTCACTGGATTAGCTGTTGAGCAAGAGCAATCAGGATCCTGTAATCTTCTGTACAGGGGGTCAGTGTGGAAGGAGGGAAAACTGGATTCTGGTTCATATGTTATTTAATGCTATGTACAAAAAGGAAAAAATTCTCCAGTCTAATGTTTTTATGATACTCTTGGAAGCGCAAATGTGGTTTCAGGTGTCTTCAGCCTAAAGATGGGGGTTTGCCTGGAGGCTTACCTAATGCTGGGCAAGGCTTCTTAGCCTGTCAGTGTTGAAAACTCGGAGATTGTTGACACTATTTTTTTTACCTCTGTGATTTTTGTGGTGCTCTTCCCTTAGGTGCAGTTTGGAAATATCTATTTCCAACTAAAACTAGCAGGAGAGGCAGAGGTACATAGATTTCTGGGAGACTTGGCCAAAGGAAGAACTCTGGTTGCCTATGGATACTGACATCTCCTGAACTAGGTGACAGCTGAATGCAGTTTTTGAAGATCTAAACTATGGACTTAAATGGGATTTAGGCTACTTTAGTGGCTAAATCTGTTTGCGGATTTATTCCTGAATGTCTTTTGAAAGGTTACTCATCAGTTTGGTGGAAGAGCAACAGAAAGAACGCAGGATTTTTGACTTCTCTCCTCATATTCAGACAGTGGTTACATTATGTGTTTGATAGAGGACAATGACCTTCAGAAAGTTTTCCATCATTTCAGAAGCTATCTCAAAACTAGGACAGTGGTCTGGGCTCAGCCCTGACAACTTCTGAAAAGCCTCTCCAGGGTTCAGTCCTAAATATCATCATTGTGGACATGTCTGGTTTGAAAGCTTAAATTCTGCAATGATGAGAAAAATCTGCTTGAATTTAATGGCATGGAATCTCTTTTTTCTTTCTGTGCCTTGGAAATGTGCAGGGCTGGATTAAACCAACACTCTGGAAACAAACCCACTTAAATCCACTCTGTCTTTTGCATGTGCTCTGTAGGATAATAACTGTGGCTAATGGGAAGATAGCTTCCACAATTATTATAATCAATAGATTGGGAATGCAAAGATAAAGCAAATTAGGACTAATCTGTTCTCTGTTTCTTCTAAATCAGTTCATAAACTGAGAAGACAGTGCAAGCGCTGACGTAGCTTTTCACTCAAATTGTGTCACATACTCCTGAGGTCAGCGGGGTTACGTCTTGTTTTTCCACGTCTGGAGTATCCCTATTAATTTTTCTTGCATCTGAAAAAGCTCCAAATCCCTCAAACAATTTCAAACTGGATGGTTGGATAACACATGGCTTTCATCAGAGGCCTGGCTAAGAGCAGGTGGGGCCAGGGAGGTGCGGGGAGATGAGGTACAGATGTTTTGCTGGTGGTTGTGCCAACCACTCAGTGGTCTGTGCTGGATGAGCTGGTTAACCCATATTGCTTCAAGGATTCATCACTTGAATGGGTTTGAAATTGCTTTTCCCTTACTGACAAAGTGCTGCCTGAAAAACACCTTTTCTGTAGCCCGAGGGATATTTGGGAAGAATTATAAATTCCTATACAACTGAGGGACACTTAGCACAAACTGGGATATGTGTGGTCATGTTGTATTCACTGATTTTCAGCTCCATGAGGAACCCCAAGGCTGACTGTTGGCTCTGAAGCCTACCTTTGATAAAGGGAAGTGCTGCTGGATTCCAGCTCAGCTGAAGGTCATTAGCATTCTCCTGCTGTATTACATGCAGATTTTCTTGGCTCACAAGAATAGCATTACATGGAGTATGCATCCTATATCAGCAAAATAAATGCATGCATGCAGAGATATAGCCAGGGTTTATAGGCTTATTAGAAGACTTATAAACAGTCCTCTCCTCCACCTCCTCTGTCCTTATTTCCCACTGACATTCCCCCTGGCTGTGTTTTCCCTTCTTCACCCTTAGATGCTGTCAACAGATTGGGGTGAGAAGGTTTGTTTTTACTTTAAATAACTTAAAATCAGCAGTAGAGTCTTTGATCTATCACCACCCTGTATTGGCTGACCCTTGGGTGCACAGAGAGTGTTTGGGAGTAAATACAAATTTAGTTATGTATCCTTGGCTCAGGGATTCAAATGCCAGGTGGCAGAATTCCTTACAGTGAGGGGATGTGGATGCAGCCCTCCCTCAAACAGGAAGGGCTGAGCAGCCAAAATTATATTAAATGACATAGGCAGGCATGTTGAAATTCTCCCTATACTTTTTCAGGAATTTTTGTACCATACAGAATATGTGAACGGAGCCCTGTTATCACCAGGGTGATATGGGATAATGCACAGGATGGGGGAGCTGGGAAACTTGGAAAAATGGATTAATCTTTTCCACTCCCTCTTTATAATTAGTCTGTTTTTCCTACTTAAATCAGGATGGGAGTGGAGGTGGGGAGACACCACTGCTTCTGCAGATGTGGCAAGATGCCCGCAGAGGGAACACCTTTGGAAAAGAGAGAAGTCTATTCCAGCTGCAGGCCTTGGAAGGCCTTGGAACAAAGGCAGGCTCAGTGGTGGCACCAATTGACTGGCTGGTTGCCAGCAGCTGCACTAATGGGGACCTGAGTGCTATGGTCCTGTTAAAGCTGGGGGCATGGCAAGGGACCCTCTGTGATTCTGGAGATGTTTTCACTGCAGTCATTGCTCCTATGTGTGGAAAAGCCATTGCAGGCTCAGACCACCTTAGATGCTGCCCTTTGGTTGTTCCAAAATGCATCCAGGGAACAGAAACCAAGAGTAAGAAGCTTAGAGATGCCTTGCTGAATATTGGGATGTTCTGAGGACAACCATAAGGCAACTGAAAACACCCTGTATGATCCAGAGTCATCTTCTTCCATGAATCCTTTTCTCTGGAGCAGTGTTCAAACTCCATTAGAAAGGCAGTGAGATGCACAGCTGCTGTAATGGTTGAAATTCCAGTGGACTCAATGAGGCAGGAAGATACTGGTGGCCAGGGAAGCTACTTGTATGTTATGAAGTGATTTTCTTGCTTGTTGTGCCATTTTTGCAGGTGTTGTAGGGCCCATGTAGCATATGCAGCTGGTACCTGTGGTGGTCTGGGTGGATGAACAAACCCAACTAGACTGCAAGTGGCAAA
Source organism: Certhia americana (assembly GCA_018697195.1). Taxonomy (NCBI): domain Eukaryota; kingdom Metazoa; phylum Chordata; class Aves; order Passeriformes; family Certhiidae; genus Certhia; species Certhia americana. The sequence continues at coordinate 7,910,988 of CM031864.1, forward strand.
GTCCTGGGCTTTCTTTTGGCACTGAGTAGCTCCTCAAGTTCAAGCTATTTAATTAAAGAACAGTCAACAGCATGTCAATGCTGATGGAAGCAATGGCACCATCTCAGGCATCCCTCCGTGATGTCAACTGCTGTCTGAAATTTTTTCTGCTTCTCTATTTTTTTATTTTTTTTTTGTAAATATGCCCATTGTGCACACTGACTCACACTTTTTATTAATGAGAAATGTAAGGCTTTAAAAAAACAATTGCACTGTAGCCTCATTACTATGAAAAATCCATTACGTGGAAGCCATTTGTCAAAGACAACTGTTTAGATGCTGTAATTTACATATTTATCAAGTTTGATTGGAATGTAATGACTTTGACTTTCTTCATTTTTTTTAACCTTTCTAACCCTCTTTCTATGAAAAGGTTGTTTTGGCTAGTTTTATAGGAAAGGGCAAAACATAATTCAATTTACATTGACTATCAAATATACTTATTAATATTTGGAATAATTGGAATTTTTTTCTGCATCGGAAGTGAGTTGTATTTCCATGCTCTCACATGGAAAGTAATGGGAGGTCTTACTAATCAATGACAGTTTTGTTTCTACTAAGGCATCTAGCTGGAAAATAAGGAGCACAAGACTCTCTAAATAAGATAATGAGTGTCGAGATAAGCAGTCAATATTGGATCTCATAATTCTTGCAGTTGAAGGCTGAGAGTGGATGGGTTTCCAGTACAATCACATGATTTATTATGGGTGATTAATTCGCATCTGATTCTGGGGAGTTTTGACACTGCCCCAACTAGAAGTATATTCCCTTGGCCACAGGCTGGTAGCTAGGAGGCTGCTGAGGTCACTGATCCACACCAGCATCTTGCACTCCACTGAGCTGTGATAAGACAGGCAGAGGGGATGAGAAGTTGCTCCAGCAGCTGATACTGGGAGTTGTTAAAGTTAAGAAATGTGGCACTGCTTGTTTGCAACTGGCTCAAGTGAAGAAATCTCTTCCCTGTGCTATGGAAGAGGCTACAAGATAGGATTTGATGGCTGCAAAAATTACAGGTGAAGAGCAGGATGCCAGCTCTGCTCTGAGCTCTGGAAATAAGAATTGAACAGATCTGTGTTTTGCCTGCACGTAGAGTTTCATCTGGAGGGGTCAGTCAGTTCCTCTGGAGCAGTCTATGCCCCAAGCAAAAGCTAGAACAATGTATAAAAAATTACATAAATACCATAAAAAAGACATAAACACCAAGGGAAGAAGGAAGTGACAAATAGAATGAAACTCAGCAAAGGAAACTGCTGGCTAAATACCAAGAAAAATACCGTCAGGTTGCGAGAAAGGAATAACTTTCTACAGAAATTGGGTGCTGACCAGATAAGAATGGTCTAGATGAGCTAAAAGGTCCTTCCCAGATCAACTGTGAAAGGAATACAGATATTTCAGTGCCTAACTTTGAGAGCTAGTGAATATCAAGCAGCAGGTGGCCAGCCACAAGTATAACCTACGTGACAAAAAATGATCTGCTACAGAAGCTGTGGCATGCAGTTCGTCAGTGCCTTTTCTGTCCTCTGCTGCTTCACAGCATCTCCCACTTGACATTCCTATCTTTGACGTGTCCCATCCTTTAAATAAATGATGACTGAGAGTGATCCCCTTGAGCTTCAACTTGGAGCGTGTTTTTATTAATTTATTTCTCACTGTGCTGGATTTCTCCCCCTCCACTTTTAGAGGCTCCTTTGACTTTAATTAAAATTCTCCATAGGCTTATTGCCTTGAGAGAGAGAGTGTGAGTGTGTATAAATTGGTTTTAACAGTTTGCTGACTAGATAGGTTTTACAAAGCTCTCACAGCCTTCCAGTGTGTGTCTAGTGCAGGCAACAAAATGTATTTTCCCTTATGCCCCTTGCTATATTGATTGACTGCGCCTCTGGAATTTATTGCTAACTAATGATGGGACAAAAAGGACAATTAGGATCGGTGGACACTTGCGTGCACATGAAGTTAATGTGGTGCTTACAGGGAGCTTTGAGAGGGATCACGTCTGTGAGAGGAGCTGTTCTCAGTTTGTTGCAAGGCAGGGGACTGAGGCAGCAGGTTGGCTGAGGAAGGAGAGGGTTTTATGTGTCCAGGTGGAATTTAAACATCTTTGTGATAATTGTTTTTGCAACAGAGGGGAAAATGTCATAAGCAGCATCTGAATAAGAATGGCAGCTTGCTTAATTGTTGGCCCTTAACCAGAATGGAGAGTGCCCTGCCTCTAGCCATGCATCTCACTGCTTTCCTTTGAAGGGAAGGACAAAGCTGTGACAATCCTCTCAGACTCTGGGATTTATGATATAGGTCCAGTATTCTTAGTGCACTTCTGTCTGAGGTCATGTCTGTGACACTTGCTGCTGCTGGAGTCATTTGCCAGTGAATGGAGTGCACACACCTAAGCAAAGCTGAATTAGGGCTGTCAACTCCTCCCAAGCCAGAGACTTCCTGACATCATGACCCTGTGTTTAAAATCTTTGAAGAATCAATTAACAAAAGCAGGGGCCTGTGAAAAAGGGGACTTTTCCACCCCATCTCTGCCATCCTGCCTACATTAAGAACAGGTTTCTCACCCTGATTTGAAGACAATGTCTGACATTACAGTAAAGAAGGATTTGCTCCTGGCTGCCTTATGTGGGTGTGTATTTCATCCCTGAGGGTAGTCTACATCCACCACCTTGCAGAATTATTTCAAAATTTGAATTTGGTGTGTAAGACCCTCTACTGAGCATCTTAATTTTTGGTGCCGCATATTCAGGGTCGAATTCTGATTTCTGAAGTGGTAAATATGAAAAGAGAAACAATTCTCTGGTGCCTGTTTCCTGCCTGTGGGCTCAAGCCCCTCTCCAAACAGAGTGCTGGTGCTTCCCAGGGAGGTCAGTGTCATGTTCTGAGGAGCATGGCTTTTCATGCACCTCATTTCAGCAGGTTGCTTTTTATTGACCACTAGCTCAGCTGCTGAAGAGCTCACAGTCATAGCTCAGTGAAGGCCAAAACCCCTTGCAGAACACCCTGCACATTTTGCTTGGGGTCACTGCCTTCAAGGTTTTGTACACTGAATGTTTTATTTTTCCTAACCCTGTCAGTCCTTCTGCCCAGGGAGGGTCTGATGCAACACATAAATCAGAAATATAATCATCTCCTGTGTCCTGTAATTGATCATGTCCCCACTTCTTTTGAATGGGTGTTTAGGAAGAATAAGAGGGAGAAGAGTTCATGTCGTTCAGGTCAGTGTCAAAAAGGTGGAACACAAGAGATTAATTTGTGACAGTGTTGGTTGTGTTGCTTCACTGCTCCCCCAGGTTTAAGACTTTAGCTCAGCAGGATGAAACCTTGGTTGCTTTTCAGTTTTTCTCCTCACAGCTTTGTCCAAATGATGGTATTTCATGCCACTCCAACTTTTTATTTATTCCTTCTTCTCTTCCTGTTATACTTTTTGCCTGTTTAAGTGATGAGACCTAGCCCCAGTGAATGGAAGTTTTCTAGTTACTGCTTTCCAGAAATATCTTTCCTGATTTTTGCATGTTGTGTTGCAGCTTGTTCCTTCCCTATTTTTTTATCCATTGGCCTTGAGAGGTTAAGGATGCTGGACTCACAGGTTCTGGAGTTGCATCTCATGGCAGCTGTAAATGTCATTTTCAGTGCTGCCTTCCTTGGAAAAATCCATCATGAGCACAAGGATGTGGCTGTGCATCTCAAAGAAACTAGAAGGGTTTTGAGAATAGCTGCACTGGGACTCTCAGTTCTGTTCTGAAGTGCACACGGTTTTGCTCAGTTTTTATATGGGAAAGTCTGAGCACTGAAGTTAATCACAGGCAAAGCCACAGTGAAACTGTTAAAAAAACCCCCCAAAACAGATAAAAGGAGTCCTGGATGCTTGTGCAACTGCTGGACTACTCTGTGAAGGGGTGGTAATTTCCTCTTTTCTACCTTGGCTGAAATTCTGACACAAATTATTCTCTTATCTTTAAGTCCATGCATACTTATAGCAAACAAACACAGCGTAGCCCTCTCCACTGGAGAGAGCTGATAGAGAATTGCTTTTTAACAGGTCGTAGCATCATCTTTTGAATCCCTGGATTTTAAAGCCAAACTGAAAAAGTACCCATGTAATGTAGTATTTCAGTTGGAAATGTCTTGCATCTGAATATTTTAGTTCTATCCCTTTGTAAAACGTGAAGGCTACTGGGATTGTGAAACTTTTAGAGGGATAATAGCTGTGAACAGAGAGAGCAAGAAAGACACCAGCTAGCAATGATTCCTTCCCAAAGGATGAGGTCTGCTTCCTCTGGGGCAGCAGGCAACTCCTGAGTGTTTCCATCTTTTCACTGCTGAGGGGCAGTGGAGCTCAGTAAAGAGAACCCTGTGGAACGGCTGAAGATCATTATTGTTGTCACTGGTGGTGACTGGAGAAGTGCTGCAGCATATGTAAGATACTGCATTTCTATCTGATGTAAGATTTTTAGAGAGAGATAAATAAGATGTGCTTTGGTTTATTCACTTTGTAATTTATTGTCAACCATTGCAAGGAAAAAGAAAGGTGAGTACTGTAGATCAGAGTTCATGCATTCAAATACAGATGGATGAGCTCTGAGTCAATGGTGTTTAAGGAAATGGCATTGAAAGACACTCAAGTAAAATGAAGACTTCAGCAAATCGTGTCTAGAATGTTTTTGTCTTGGTGTTTTTTTTCTTTTCCCTGCAGGTAAACTTTACTTTCTTGTTCTATATCATCTGAAGGACACAAGCATTTTCTGGGATTTTGGGAATGATTTCTGGGGTTCTGGGATTAGACATCAAATTTAACAAGATGATGTATAGCTTTGAGGAGACACATTTGATGTACCACTTAGCCTTCCCATAATTTACTGCGTGCCTCTGTTCTCTGGAGGGCAAGGGGCTGATCTACACTCCAACCTGACTTTATAAATAGCAAAGCAGAAGTGGGAAAAAGAAAGCAGGCTGGGGACCTGCCTGCTAAACTGTTATGATATGACAGTGATGCAGGTAGGTGACATTAAATGCTACTGTCTGCATCCTTAATTGTGAGTTGTCATCACCTTGGCCGTTTGAGGATGAATAATGTGCTGTTCATATTCCAGATTTCTATTCTTATTCATAGGACTGTATGTTCCAATGTTCAAATGCATATGTATAATTTAAAACAAAATCTCAGGTTTTTAGGAGTGTTTTTTAGGAGGTTTTTTTAGTGGAGATGAGGAGGGAGGAAAGATGTGAGTGTATCTTGACTGGTTTTGCGTGTAGTTTAATTTTTCAACTTGCCTTGAAAGCGTAGTGAGCTGCCAGTATCAAAAAGCCCAAATGGAAAAATGGTTGCTTATAAGATGTAATGAAGATTAAAAACAAGCAAATGGGCTGGGAGGTAAAGGGGCTCTTGCTCTGTAGTCATTTGCCATTTCTGATTTTGCAAATAGCTCTGCAGGGTTGTTCAATCTGTACTTCAGCATAATTTTACCAGGAGATATTTCTGGCCTTTTGCTTCACAGTCAGATTCCTTTGCTGGGCTATTAAGTTGAAAATGCAGTCAAGTATTAACATCAAAACTGTTTATGTAACCTCCCACCACATGGAAACCCTCCAAAACACCCTGCAACTGAGGGTAGGGGGAAGGGGAAGGAGGGGATGAAAACCAAGAGCTGGGTAGAAATAGTGCTTGCTCTGGGAAGTAAATAGGCCAATTCCTTCCAATAAAAAGAAGTTAGGCTGTTGATACATGCCTGTCTTCTCAAACTGCCATCAAAGTTTACTCAGCTGCATTCCAGCAGGGCTCCAGGCCCTGAGGGATGCACAAGGCATTGTTGCAGAGGACTGAGAGGGAAGAGGAGGGAGGAACAAAGGCATACCCAGAAAGAACATCATACAGGTACTACCAGATTCCCGGTGGCACTGAAAAGTGTTGATAACTCTGTCAGCATCTGCTTTCAGAACACTGAGTCCCACTTTCCTACCTGCCCCTGTTTGTCCCAATAGGATGCTCACACATGGCAAAAGTCTAAAGGTTCTCTTTTCCACTTTCTGCAGAAATAAATTTACTTTGCTTTGAACAAGAGAAAACCCAAATCCCAGGGCCTCTGAATAACAGGGAGTTATGGAGGGGGAATACAATTAATGTCTTAATCCTGTGTCACCCTTTCTTTGAGACACTGTGCTACATTAAATTGATTTTGCAAATGAAAGCTAAAAGCTAAGCAAAAGCCACCAATCTATTTTGCCTAAAGATGATTTTAGTGCTCTTTATGTTCCCCTAAATGACAAACCAATTTGTTACCTGCCTACATAAACATTTGCCTATATTAGCCCCAGAAATGTTTTATTTTTATTAGCCCAAACTTTATCTTTTTATGAAGACACAGGGGCCCAATAAAATTAGTGTGCAAATATAATACCCAATTTGCATTTTTCCATGGTCAGCAGAAAAGCTGAGTAAAATCAATTTGATATTAGGTCAGCATATACATCAATAAAGCATATGCTCACACAGGACCATTGTAATGGTTCCTGTAATTTCTATGCTGCCAGAGTAAAGAGATTAAATAATATTAAATGCTCTAAAATAGCTTTGCTTTTAAGAGGAATGTAAAAAGAAAGAGAGACTTTGGCATAAAACAGGCAATAAAGGATAATAGTTGCACAATCTCCAACTTTAAAACATTGTGACAATGATCTCAGAGGCAGGCTTCCTGCAAAATGGCCCCAGTTCAGCACAGTTCTCATGCCAAAATTATGGTTAAGCGCATTTTTGAGCACGATACAAGTCCGTCAAACAAATCATATACTTAAGCACCTGACAGAGACAAGGACAGAGCCTGAATGAAAGTCCAAATCGTGGAAGGTTTTGGATGCATTTTTGAGCATTACACGCAGGACCATTGCTGAGCAGATGGTCCATGCACAAAGGACCATCAAAGGTCTTTGTGCTGAAAAAAACCTAGGCAGGACAGACTGAAGGTGATAGGAGGTGAGGGGAGTCCATGAGAGTGAGAGTCCCCTGTAGCAGTTCTACCCCATCACAGACCTGACCTGGCTTTTGCATGGGAGACAAAGTACTGCTGCCTCCCGTTTTGGGTAAAACTACATAGGCATAGGTGTCTGACTTCCAAAACCTAGTAGTCCAGTCTTTGCTCATCACTCTGTGGTACAGATGGTATCATTTTGACCTTCTGTCCCATTTAGTTTCTTTTCACTGCTCAAGACAACTATAAGAAGGAGAGACAGAAAACCTGACCTCACCAAGACCAGTGGGATTCAGTAGTGACCAAAAATGCTGTTCCTTTGCACTCTTGCACTGCTGAGCTGCGCGCTCTTGCCTGAAATGACATTTGTGGCCAGGAGGAGCAAAAATAAATGGGATTAGGTGCTGATCTGGTCTCTTAGGATAAACCAGGGTACAGCAAATGCTGCTTGGATTTGATTTGCTAAAGCAGGTTAATGTGGTGGAGATGAGGCACTTGGGGCAGCACCGACACCGGCGTTCGCTTCCAACACAGATGTTCCAGCTCTGTTGGACACAAACGAGCCAAGGTGGCACAGAGGAGTGTAATGCAATAGAGTTGTTTTGATTTCCTCTGTGGAGTCTTTAACTCACAGGGTTTCAAATAAAAAATGCTGGCAACACCTTGTACTGCAAAGTACCTGAGACAGGGTGACAATATGCAATTCATTTGCAATGGATAACATTCTATTAAAATATATGTGGGTATTTCAATCAAATCATTATTTGGCCATATATTTTTAGGATGATGGATTCCCATGGATTAGAGCCTTCTGGTCTTCCAGAGATGACAAGATTTTTCAGGTACCTTTCTCAACTCTGAATTCCTCTGCAAAGGAGTGAAACTCGCTCCCAAGTTCTCCTGATGGGCACTAACCTAAAGGCTTTCTGGGCCAGACTTCTGGGGTCAGACCTCTCATCCTTAGTGCTCATTTATGAGCTTGAATCATTAGCTACATCATGGCTGCAAGACCTACAGAAACCACAAATCTGCAGTCTGATTCTGTTCTGACAAGGTAGCAGAAAAGATCCTGGATGTTGAGGAGTGATGTTCTACCTCAGTTCTGTTGTAGCACTTCATCTTGGTGGTGCAAATGGAATTCCATAAATTTAATATTTCTGCTTGAAATTTCTTGATAGTTATCATTAAGCTGCTATATACAAATACTATCATTTTCATGTTTTTATAGTGGCATAAAAATAAAAATTGAATGAAAATGGCTAAGTGAATTTCCTGCCTTCCCATGAAGGTTTAAAATTTGATCTGACTCTCTCTTTGTAAGTAGAAAATGTTTTCTGTGTGACTCTGCTTTAGTTGCAGTAGCATAACAAGCAACCAGGAGTGGAAATTGCTGTTTCCTGGGTGAGAGCGGAGGGAGTGTTGCCAGTGGGGTTGTTTTAAGTGATTGGCTTGAACATGCCAAAGCTTTAGAGTGGAAGGAACATGGGTTAGGGGCCAAACAGCACGAGTGTAATTCAGAGAGAGATATCTGAGCTGCTTGCTTGCAGCTCATTGAATTTCTTTTCAGTATGAAATTTGCTTGGTGTTTATCACCACTGTGGTTGCTGGAGAGCCAGAATAGATGTTGAGGTCAGTGTTGATTGTTCTGAATAGCATCTCAGATCTTCCCAGCTTGGCTTGTGGGAATTCTCCTCTCAGCAGAGGCAGGATGGCAGTGGGTGAGTAGCAGGACACCAGGGTGTAGCACTCAGTGACAGATTGTTTAGGTCTCAGTCAAAAGTCAAATGTTATCCACGATGATGATAGTGGTAGCCTTCAAAGGGAAGAGAACATGCTCATTTTGATCTTCAAGGTACTTTCCAGAACAGAAAATGGGAAAGGAACCATTTCAGACATGTCTACTTTTCTTTCCTTTCTTTCCAAGAAAACCTGTTTTGTCAAAGAGTTTTGTTTCTGAGATTCACTGCTATGGTGTTCAGAAGGGTAAAAGTGGTACTGCAACAGATTTCTCTGCATTTCCACAAGTCTCAAAGCTGTGACTAAATGGAGTGTGCCTTTCTGTCATTTTGCTTAAGTGCTTTTGGCATCTACTAAGCGAAGCTATATACTTCTAATCTTCTTAATTTTGATTGATCTTTTCAATCCTGAAGTAGAAAATAGGATGTATTTCTAATGTAACATTTAAATTAAAAATGAAATAGTGTTTTGTTGTTGTTTAGTGGGTTAACTTTGGTTAGCAGGCAGATGCCCACACAGCTGCTCCCTCTTATCTAGGACAGGGGGAGAAAATAAAAAGGAAAGGCTCACGGGTCATAAGAGAAAGACAGGGATATCATTCACTAATTCCTGTTGTGGGCAAAACAGACTTGACTTGTGGGGATTTTAATTTATTGCCAATTAAAATAGACTCGCACAGTGAAAATTATTGATTATAACAGCGATTCTAATAAGTGTTATGAAGCATAAATAACAACAATTTTGTAATTGAAAACAAACAAAGCCAAGCCACAAAACACTCCAAACCAATCCTCTGCCCCAAAGATTCCTAACCAGTCTTGTTCCAGATCCAAGGAGTGGCAGTCATGTTGCTCAGTATCACATCTGTGCTGAGCCACCGTCCCTTTAATGCAATGCTGGTTTTCCAAGAGGGGTGGAAAACTCATCTCCTCTGCAAAAGTGATCCCAGACATCTCCTTTTGTTCTTTAAAGTTGGTTTGCTGATTTATCTCCTTCCTCCCACACTACTTAATGTTAATGCAAATGATGTAGGGTGGTCATCAACTTCTAGCTGATGGGGTTGCGCTCCTTTTTTGCTGCCTCCCACTTTTCTTCTGCCAAGAGAATTGACCCTACCAGCTGCTGGGTTTGGCAGAGACTTTCTTATATTTCTTTTCCTCTGGGCTTCAAAATAATCAGAGAATGGTGAAGCTGGTGTAAGAAAGAACAAATGAATGGCTGAGTTATAGGGAGTTATAGGAGCTGCAGGACTTTGAGATGCTAAGGAAGTAAAAGAAGAAACCTGCTGCAATTGTCTCCTGAGAACAGAAAAAATGTATTGATAATTCCTATTGTTTTGTAAGGTGTGATTTGGCATGGGGGAAATGGAGCTTTTCTAACAATTTGGGAAATTTGAAAAAAAAAAACCAACTAAAGATATGGTCTTGAGTACTCTCACACATCTTTGAAAATAAAAGTCTGACTTTGGATAGATATGTGTGCAATAACTCTACTTAATTAAAACAAAAAGGAAAAAAAAAAAAAAAAGAGTTTGGATTTAGTTTCCAGTCTGTAAACTTTTTACTTCAAAACAAAGATTTAAACTGTCTCTAGCAATTGGAGCCTGCTGTGTTTAGCATTACTCCTGCTGTGTGTGTTCAGGTTGAGATAAGACATCTAACTGAGGTCCTGACCTCTTATAGACTTTAAAATTCCCAGAATCCATTTTGAAAGAGCATAATTTTCATTTGCTGTTTATTAAATGCAGTCACAGCACAAACAAAGAAAGGATCCTGGTTGACCCATGTAGTTTATGGCTGAAGCAGGTGGCCAAAGTGGTGTGGTTTCAAAATTGAGAGATTAATCCATGTTAAATTCAGCATAGTTGGGTTTTAAAGCTGCCTTCCACATCTGTAGTTTGAAGGGGAAATGGCACATTTTCATGCCCTCACTGAAGAAGGTTCCTGGATTTAATCTTGGTCTCTTTTCTGTACTTTATTTTCTTTTTTTAACTTTACTTTCAGTTAGAGCAGATGCAGTCCCAAACACTTAACAGATTTTTAAGAAATCACCTCTAAATCCTTGAGAGCAAATCCTAATAAATATAATTTGTAGCACTTTGCCATTGTCTGGCACTGTTAAAATTTGTACCAAGCGTAATGCAGGGTGCAATTGGCTTTACCTTGACTGGAGCCCCACTGCTATTCCTGTGGCCCAGGGGGACATTTATCACGTGTGAGAGCACAATTACAGCGCAGTTAAACTCGCTGCAGTAAATCTTGGGGTTTAAAAAGAGAGCTAAATTTGTTGTTACAGGTTTGGCTGCATGTCATTAGCCTTGCAGCCCTTGTGCAGTCTGGGAGGGAGACCTGGTGACGCTGCCTCTTTGGTCAGGGATTGTGGTTGTTCATAACGCGTGACCAATTTCAATAAAAGGATGTGTTTTAAAAATTACCAGTTGTTCTACATCTGGGGCACAGTTTAATGATCTTCGTTTCTCCTTTTTCCCCTCTGTCCCCTGCCCTTTTCTGCTGCAGCAAACCTGCGTCCAGGGGTTGAACAGAAAGTGGTGTTCATCACTGCACGAGTCCATCCTGGGGAAACACCCTCTTCCTTCGTCTGCCAAGGTGAGTGTCTGCACCAAGGTGGCAGATCTGGTGGGATCTGATTTCCTGCTGATGCATGTGTTTGGTGGGCATAGGTTTGGCTCTGGAAGGGGACAGATTTTTCCACAGTGAGGATATCAGCACAATCTCTCATCTAATACCCAGCTACTTTTCTTTCCTGAGGCCGTAGGAATAGATTGTCTCCAAGTCTTGTGAATGTTTGCTGAACTTGGTCCGAATTGGACAAAATTAGGCTCTGAAGCTATTTGGGAAGAATGAGACAGTCACACTCATATGCAATATATTTGTGTAAAGGTCCTTTTCTTAGATCTTTTCCAGCCCATTTTTCTGGGGTTTATTCTGTTAACTGCTTATTTTTTTCTTGCTGTATACTATCTCCAGCTTCTTTTCCATCACAAAGCAGTGACCCTAGCTCTCCAGTTGAATTCTAAGAGGCCTCTCTTTGTCTGAAGCTGCTGCTCTGAGGAACACAGCTCCCAGTGGCTGACAGCTGTTTCCTGCACAAAGCATTCCTGCTAAAAATAGAAAGCAAATTGCCCAGCTTGTATTTATAAAGAGTTGTAAATCTCAGGCTTGTGGGTACAAATAAATAAATAACCCTGGCACGCCTTCATATAACTTCATTGTATGGGTCTGAAATATTGTAGTCGTGCATGTGACTGTCTGCAGCAGTGAAGTGTTGATGGTGTAAATCAAAGCAGCTCCCCTGGAGCCAGGGCAATTTGGTAATTCACTGCAGCAGCTTGGACCTGGCCCTGCTGAGCCGATGAGTTGCATCAATCAAGCATATGCAGAGTTTATTACACTGTCTGCTCATGGTGCCGCAGACTCCACTGCCATTGGCCCTGCTGGTACCCAAAGACCTCGGTGGGGAGGGTCTGGCACACGTTCATGGTCTCCTCTGTGTGCTCCTCATCCTGGCAAGGTGCTGTGGCTGGCATCTCTCTGAGACAAAAGGTCAGCAGCTGCCCCTCCTGCTGCCCCAGCCCCGTGGGCTTGCAGGACACTCTGCTTGCTGGCCTGAAACAGCAAAGGTAAAACCCTTCCTCTGATAAAACAATGCTTCAGACTGAGAACAGGAAAACTCAGCGAGTTCCCCATCTCCTGCCGTGCCACAGTCAATGCAGGGCATTATAGCACACATGATGTTTGTTAATGAATATGGATTTTTAATTGGCTGCTTTGATTCTGTTTGTGGCTGCTGGCATAGCCCTGTGAAATGAAAGCTGAGGCATGCTGCTGAGGTGGTGCTTTGTAAATGATGTTATTTTATTTTGATAATGGAGAGTTTATTCAAAAGGGAAATAATAAAAAAAAAAACCCAACCAAAAAAAACGTGTAAAAGCGGGTGGTATGCTTAGCCTGATGAAGCAGCTAGATAGAAGTCATGCTCTGATTGTCTCATAGAAACTTTGTGCTTTGTAAGAAAAAAAGCAGGAAACAAAGAAAACCCAAACAAACAGAAAAAAAGCGGGAAATATAAGAAAAATAACAAGGAGGTATCAGTTTTGGAGACACACATGAGAAGCTTGCTGGGGCTGCAGTTATAGTTCCTGCCTGACTCCTTTGGGAATGCCTGGATCCACAGGCACTGGACTCTGCACTGAGCCCCTGCCCCATACAGGCAGAGCTGCCTCATGTGCAGAATTAGCATCCAGACAAGGAGAAATGTCAAACATTTCAAGGCCCTTGTAGCATTGTTTCCAGTGCTGCCAAATGTGAAATTGGGTGCTTGCTCCATCTTTGGAAACTTTTGTGTGGGAGGATCAAAAGAAGGGATATAAAAGATTCCTCTGGCAGTCGAGGGCACACTTAGGAATTTTATTTCTGGAGTCTCGAGAAGTCTTTGGCATAGTTAGGTGTTGCAGATTTTATATCCAGATGCCAGCTCAGTGCATATGGAACATGTCAGGATTATTTTTTTTCTTGGAGAGATTTTTTCTTGAATGTTTGATGATGCTCTCCACCTGGAGTATTAAGATCTGGAAACTGATCCCAAAGATTCCTCAGGAGCAAGCAGATCTTGTGGATGGAAGATCAGAACTGTGACTGCCCAAGCTTGTAGAATCAGTCCATAGGGGAATAGAGAATGAGCTAAAAGCTTTATAATTTTTATTTTTCATTTTTTCCCATTGGTCTTTGGTTTTATTCAGTTCAGTCACTGTCTTCTTTAAAGCCTGATATTTGACTCCTTTTCTACCTCATCTACCTTATCTGACTCATTTTTCTACCTGTCTTTGAGCGGGCCAGTTTCCTTCCTGTCCTCTTTAACCTGCTTTTTTCTGAGGAGTTTTCAGCTGGATTTATACTCCAAGCAGGTGCTTCCTGGGGCCTGACGGAAGTTACCTATGACAGCCCCCTCCATTTTTTTTTTTTTTTTTTTTTTTTAGTAGCAGTCAAAGCCCCTGAGAAGCAAGTTTTCTAACTTTAATACATCAGGAGGTGCTTGCTCCTGTCTTTTGATCCTTTGTCCTCCACTTTACTCTCATTTTATGAATCTAAGTAAGGATTTTGTGTTCCTGTGGGAAAAAGAAAAGCTTGTCATCTCTCTGTTCAAAATTGTTTCTCTGCCATTCTTCTTCATATCCTACTAAGAAGAATCCACAGAAAGCTGAGTTTTGGATACCCTTTATTCCTGCACATGTGCAAGTATTTTAAACTTGGATACACATTTCTGTCACCTTCCAGCTGGGGAGTGCTTGCAGCAGTAGCCAGACCCCCTTAGAATCATCAGGCACCTCATCCAGCAGTTACAAACAAATGCTGTAATATCTCACACATGGTGCAGCTGCCGAGCTGAGTTCAGTTCCTTAAAAGGCAGGGAAAAAAACCCTGGAGGGCCTCTTCACAAAGAGATGGATTAAGAACCTTTTGTTTCTGTTTTGGTCTTTCAAGAGTTAGGACAATGGTTAGCCTTTTTAGGAAGGTTTCCTGGTGGTTCTTAACTGCTTGTGGTGGAGCTCAGGGCTGGAAATGGAGACCCAGTGATCAGTGAGTATATTCAGGATATTCACATGAGTACCTTTCACATGAAAAGGCAGGGTGTTGTTCTCCTCTTCAGATGGTGATGGTCACCAGGAGCATTGAAGTTTGTCCCACTTTTAGGCATGAATAAGTAGGAGTAGGGTCCAGGATTAAGAGGATTTGTTTTCACTTTGCTCTTATAGACCATTTTTCAACCAACTGGAATCACTGCTGTTCCTGGAGGGCTTTGGTAGTGAGCACAAAGAATTGCAAATTCATCTTACAGCCTGAACTCATCTCTCTTGGGCTGTTCAGATTTCTGAGTGATTTTTCTGAAGTGGTGGGTTTAGATTATTTTCCTTTCTTAGATATTTTTCCTCATTTTTCTCCCCCGCAGTATTTTCATTTAAGAAGATATGTGCTGTTTTCTCTTCCTGTATTTACTGTAAAGGCAAATTAACTCTTACAGATGTCAGGTAACAGTTTGTACTAATGTGTGTAAAATTTGTGCAAGCCCCTACCCTCTAAACACTGGCCAAAAGCAGTTTTCAAAAGGCTTGGATTTTATCCAAGATCTGGCAATAGGGGTATTTTTAGCCCCCAATATTCTCATAGTCTTATTTTCTTTCCTGTGTTTGCTGGATTTTTTTTTTTTTTTTTTTTTTTTTTTTTTTTTTTTTTTTTTTTTTTGTAGTAGAAAAACAACTGTCCCTCACTATTCAAATAAGTGGAAAGTGGTAGGAGACACTCCTACAATTAAGTTTATCCTGTATGCTCTGACTTTTGCCAGCAGTCAGTAAGTTCAAGGTTAAATATGTCTAGATGTACCAAGACATGCATTTTACTCATTGATTTAGCATGTTCTATTTATAGGATGTCATTTGTTGATTTGCCAGTGTGGCATCCACCATGCCATCTAAACGCAGAAAAGAAAATTTGTACCCTAAGCCTAATAATCTAATAGGGTTTGCCAGGCTGGGATGCCAGAATGGGAAGCCCAGTGCAATACAGGAGGGAGAGGAATCCCACAGCTGGGTTTGAAGTTGTTGAGCATCTCAGGTTCAGTGTAATTTGGCCTGGAACTGACCTTGAATCTTATGGGCTGAAAAGAAAACAGCCATTAAAAAGAAAATACAAGAAAAACAGACACCTGGGACTCTTTTCCATAAGAAACAGAGCAAAAGTTACTTTTCAATCAATCTTCTTTTCTTTATAGCTGCTTAAGTGAATGCTCCTTCTTGCTTTACCTTGAATCAGATGATATGAAATGAAGAAACAGATTACACTGGGCAAGATCTCTTGATTTTCTGTTTGCATTCTTTGTGTTTTTAACCCTCACCCTCTTGCCAGTAGAGGGCAGGGAAAAAAAAACCTGAAAACTTGTACAAATTTTGATTCTAAGTTTAAAGAATGGAACAGCAGGTAACAGTTTGCCCCAAAACAAGTCTCCCATCTGCTGTCTCTCAAGTTCTGATGGTGCACTATAACTCACTGGGCTGGTGGGTAATTGAACTTGTTCTCTGTGTCACCAGGATGCTCCAGATGCTATGAGGGATTTAAGTCCTGGACAGATTCTAAAGTGACCTCTTAAAACTGTTTTCTAATTCATTTTGTGGAGGCAGTGCCTTCAAATTCTTTGAATTTGATCCTGCCGGAAACCTGAAGGAGTTAGTAGGAGAGTGAAATTGCTAAAATAGAATAGATGTGACTTGGATGGGGTTTTTTGTTGTATTATGGGGTTTGTTTGGTTTATTTTATTTGTTTGGGATTTGTGGCTTTTATTTCTTGTGGGAAGCACAGTCATAAGTATGAGAAGGGTCCTTTGGAAGCCTGTTTCTTCTACTAGGAATTTTACCCAAACTTCATCTTTTCTTATGAAGAAAGAGGAGGTTACTGTCAAGGTTAAAAGCTGCTTTTCTGTTTCTTTTATTAAGCATAAAACTTTTTGAGCATTAGGACATAAGTGATAGTAACTGAAGGCGAGGACATGTTTTACATGCAGGTGTAAATTCAGCCTTTACATATGAAAAGAACCTTTCTGAAGTAGTAGAGGTGATGACCTTGCTTAGCTGTCTCCAGGGTATAAATTTCTCCTAAGGCAAAGAAACTCAGTTCTGTAGCCATTGGTATAAGATTCTTCTGGTAACAGCAGCTGTACTGAAGAAAAAAGCACTGCACCTAGAAATTCTGGTGAAATGTTTGGGTGTCCTCAGAAGCTTGGGGACATCATCTGCCAGATTTCCTATCAGACTGAATGTGCATCTGAATAAATGCATGGCTTACATCTCACTTTTATCTGTTTTATTCTTCAGTCTAGCAAGCCAACTCATCTTCGTTTCCAAGCCATGTTTCCACCAGAGGAGGAAACAAAATACGATTCTATAGGGAGTAGGAATCCTATAAATGCATGTTTGTTATATTACTGTCAAGTCTCACTTCTGTCTTCTCTGCCAAATGGAAGAGAATGGAAGCAAACACTTATGCTGTCCTGGCTACTTCTAGACTCCAAGTGATTGCCTCCATATGTATAAAGGCTTAGTCTGCAATTCCTCTTTGGATGTGTTTGTAAGGCATCTCTGGGTGCAGGAGGGGGCCATGCAACCAAGGAATGAGGGCTCTCTGGTTCAGGAATGCCTTTTTTGGGAACCTTTTCCAATGTTTCTCTTTGTGGGCTGCATTGCTAAGGCTGAGGAGAACTGAGTAACACAGAAGCTCCACTTTAAGGGTAATTCCTTATACTATCTTGCAACCCCAAAGGTATAAAGACACAAAGCTTCCATTCCTTTTCAATAGTCATTGTATCCTATGCAAACCTTTTCTGGCTGCAGTCCATAGGAAAGTGCAGGGCTCCACCCTAGAGGTGACTGCTCTTGGTTGAAAGAAGAGTAGAATCTTTCCGTAAATTGAATGGTGTTCTGCACCCAGACATGGGTCAATGACATGACAAGCTGTGTCAGGAGAGGATGGGAGCACTCCTGTGCTTTCAGGAGCAGCTCAGCACTTAGGAGCAGTGAGGGAATGTGGTGAGCAAGAGCTGCAGTTCACAGTCTCTTTTACAGGAGTTCAGGAAACCAAATGATGTGAAGCAAACAAAGGCAACAGAATTCAACAGCCCAACCATAAAGTGAGCTGCAGGGCTCTCTTAAAGTTATTAAATTGCATTCATCCTTCCCACCAAGATTTTTTTTTCTTAAAGTGCATAGCTCCTAAGCTTTAATACAAAGGCAAACACACTCTCTCTGACTTCTAAAGCAACATGAAAAACACTATTGTCTGTCCCTTGTAAATCTCCTGGATGAGATTTTAGTGTGAAGTGTCCCAGGAGAGAGAAAGGTTGTTCTGAGAATAATAAAACATCCATAATGGAGTAATGGAAATAAAAGCTCCTTTTAAAGTCGTGTTGATGTAAATAGACCGTTAGAGGAGTTCCTGCTACCCAGAGTGACATTGCTTGTTACAAGATACCACAGGCTTTGAATCAATTCACTGTGGTGTCAGGAAGGTACGAGAGGTTATACACCTGGGTTCCTGAGCTGGAGGAAATTTATAATGAGTTTAAATTTCTCAGGCTGTGGTTCACTCACCTACAACATGCGTTTTCTGGAACTCCTGTACAGAAGAGAAGGTGTGATGGTGGCAGGGCATGGCAGGGGACTGTGCATGGGCTGGGTGTTGCTGTTTGTAACAGCAGAGAAATTTCCAGAATTCTGGAGACCTGAGCTGCCCCAGGGGAGGAGCTGTGTCATCTGTGGCTGTTCTGTGGCTGAGACATCTCTCTCCACTGACAGCAGAGGTTTCTGTCCCACCTCTTCTGTGCAATCTGCAGTAGCAGGAACATAAAGTTGGTCTGGTCAGGCAGGACTCAACCCTTCCCCAGCCCAGCCCTGTGTGCTCTTCCTTTTTGCTTCCAGTGACTCCTCATCCCTGGGACAGCGAGGTCAGCTTTGCCTGTGCAGCTAAGAAATGTCAAGTGGCTTTGTTTGATTCGGTTTGCCCTTTGCCCAGAGCAGGTCTTTGACTACCTTTGCTTAACT
Organism: Certhia americana; assembly: GCA_018697195.1. Taxonomy (NCBI): domain Eukaryota; kingdom Metazoa; phylum Chordata; class Aves; order Passeriformes; family Certhiidae; genus Certhia; species Certhia americana. Next base: position 7,929,327 of record CM031864.1, read on the forward strand.
AATCCTCTTTACAGTAATCACAGAGCTAAAGAGCCCTTGGTCTTCAAGGGGGAGAATTGAGAAAGGCTTCACTGTAGAACTGCGGGAAAATTTGTTTTGTCTCCATGTGAGATTGCCCAATTAATCTCTTGAACATCCTGGTTTTGCAATGTTTCTTGACTGCTCATACTTTTGGATAGCATTGGCTTAAAGATCATTTCCTTCCAGCCCTACTAACCTGCCTCTAGGGCAGAGCACATTATATTTGTACACAGTGTGGCAGTTTGCTGATGTCTCAGGACAGGAAAAAGAGAAAATATTGATTCACCTGGACTTCATGATCACTTGGCTTTCTTAATATGATCTGTTTTTCCCACTAAAAATTGCAGCCTGAGTGGATTCTGAAGGTGCTTATCCGTATCTGTCCAGTTATCAGGGTAATTTTCTGTGTTTATTGCTCTGTATAGCCATGACCAGCAAGTTCTACACTTTTAGGGAGCAGTGTAACCCCCAGGTACCAGATCTTCTGTGGGCCAAGGCAGGAAATAAATATGCAAAACTCAGGACAAAGATGTGAAAACCACAGGAAGTTTGGGGTTGTCTCTAGATCTCATTTGCATGGCTCTGTTGTTAATGGCAAAGAAAGGGTTCTGATAAATGACCATCATTGCCATCAAAGAATCAAAGTTGAGATAAGCCCTTTCAGTCATTGCAGCAGTGTGTGAGAGCTGTGCTGACAGCTGCAGATCAGGATTCACAATTAGGAATCTTTTCTAGTTTTTATAGTTTAAGCCTTTTCCATTCTCCTTCAGCAGTGCCCCAGCTCTTCCTCTCAACTGATATTAATCTTGCTGGTCTATTGTTTCCAGCTTTGTCTTCTGACCCTTTGTTCTTTGCCTGCCCTGGCTGGGTTCAGCTGAATTGATTTTTTTTTTGTTTTCATTTTGTTTTCAGTCCTTTTGTCTCCGAGGTGCCCTGCACTTACCTTCCTGCTCCTTCTGCTTTGCTCTGAGGATCCAGCATTCATGAGTGACTGGGACCTGGCCACTGCAAACTGTCCTTTGACACAAGGGCACTGGGATTAAATTTTCCCTCTGCCCCTGCACAGATTGCTCGCATGCTCCTCAGGTGCCTGTTGCATTGTGTACATGTTTATAAGAGCCCTGTCACCCTGGCTTTTCCAGCTTGCAGAGAAAAGGGTGCAAAGCTTGTTTGGAGGGCAAGAAGAAGGGACTTGGGATGAAAGGAGGCTTCTGCCCCAGACAGCAGCCTTGCAGAGGTTGGCTTTGCTCTTTCAAAGCAGTCTGGCTTCTCTGCACTGTGAGGATGGCAGAAAATGGGGCACATTCATGACCAGTTCTGTTTAATTTTACCTAAGAAGAAATGTAGACACAAATTGCTTTGCTGGGACCCTCATGAAGGGGCAAAATTGTATCAAACACTTTGCAGGAAAGAAGGGTAAATTTAGGGGAGTTTTGAACAGTGGAAAAAGCCTCTCTAAAAAGTCATTCTGCCCAGGAAGGTTGGTTCCTTAGTGACTGATGTCACCCCTAAGTGGCAATTTCCAGATGTGCCCTATAGTGTTAGTTCAAGGGTCAAATTAACTCATTACATGTCCAGCAAATGGTAACACACTCCTGGTATCTGTGCTCTGTCTTGGAGGGTATGGTTTTTGGTCTTTGCTGCTGCAAAATGTAAAAGATAAATGGAGATGGATAAAAAATAATTAATATTTTTTCCTAATGCCACAGGTTTTCAAAGAGCGGTTTATTATAAATTTCATACAAACTCACTTGAATTGTGAAATGTTTTCCATTTCTCTCTTTTTTTTCCCTTGTTTCTTTACTTTTTTGTCACTTTATCACTGATGAGAGAAAGTATGGTGGGGAAGGGAAAGAACAAAAAATGTAAAGATCTATGGTCAGTTAAAAGAGGAGGAAAGGAGAAGTCTGTAGGTCTTATGTGAAATTTTGTTCCAAATAATCAAAGTTTACTGCAAAATTTTCAGCCAGTGGTGCAGTGTGTAGGCAAAACATTAAAAAGATAGATGTGCTTTATATTATTGGCAAGCATAAGCCAAATCTTTGGGTATCTACAGAGCAAGTGTGACACAGACAGTGACAACAGGGCAAGTTCTGCTTCACCACGGCCTCCACCTACGCAAAAGGAGCATCACTGAGAGTTTTCAGTTTTCATAGTTATTAAAGTTTGACTGCTGTGATGATTTTAGTACGACACTGATCAGTTCTGTGTCCTATTCCCTTAGAAACACTTGTGCTTGGTGTCATAACAGCAAAGAAAGGACAGGAGGCCTAATTCCCAGGTACAGGAGAAGACATTCAGCCTCAGTGAACTTTGCCTGCCTTCCATCAAATGGGACATGATCTGACAGAGAGTCAAAAGTAGAAGTGAAAAATGCTGTGACCCAGATTCGGCCCAGGTGCCATCTTTCAAAAGCTGGCTGTGTCATTCATTCCTTGGGAGAAGCAGGGAACAGAGGAAAACCTGTTGGAGCTGCACCCCTAATTCCCTGCAGGAGGGTTGCCTGCCCTGGAGACAGCAGATCACTGGAATCTCAGTTTGCACAGTGTGTTCTGTGGCGCCTCTACCTTCTGAAGTCTGGCTCCTTCACGCACTAAAAGGGGCTGTTTATTAAATTTAAATTTGCCTTTAAGATCTTAAAATTCAATCTGACTGTTCAAGGTAGAAAGTTAGACAGTTCTCGCCCCTGGTTATGTGTGAACTCTGATTATTCTTCCTGGCAATGCTCCTAATGGCCAAGGATATGAGGGAAATAGCACCTTGACATCAGCTGGTGTGGTCACAGTGCTGCCAGAGTTTAAACTCATCATTGCAAAGTGCTTGGGGAGAGCTTCTATCTGGGGCTTGCTGGCACTTGAGATTTCATTTGCATCTGAGGCAGACTGTGAATGTAGAGTGCAATATAACTTTTCTCCAGCAATTCTTATTCTGGAACAGGAGCATCTTATGCCTTCTTAGTTTAATAAGCTTCAAAGTTGATTTTGCAATAAGACTGTCTCCAAACAGAATACTTTAGGAAATGGTGGGGTTTTTAGATGCTTCTTCCTAAAACAGCAACAACAAAGCCCCTCAATCCTTGGAGGCCTCCTGAAATTTATATCCTTCTGACTTCTCTCTCTCATGCTCCTCATATGGAAACATGTAGTTTTATACCCTCCCAGAGAATTTCACTTCTTCATAAAGAGAGATTTCAGTCGCTTCTGGTGGTCCTACTCATGTGAGGAAGTTTTGCTGATTATTCCCTTTCCAGTGCTAATTACCATCACCTTTAGGATCTGCAATGCAGCTTCATTTTCACAGCAAAATTTTCTCTGGAGTGGAGGTAGGGGCTTATGCCATATTCTGCTGCTTAACAGCCAGGAGCACATCTGCACTGACAGAGAGTGACCCTAATTTATTTCTGTGGAGCTTTTTCTTGCCTGGATGTCATGCAGCGTAAATAAAAGAACAGATCCATCTCCACTGAGGAGGGGCAGAGCAGAGCTTTTGCAATTTCTTTCTTCGTGTAGAGACATGGTCATTTTTTTATTCTTCTATAAGACAAAAAAATAAACCACAGGAAAAAAAGCTTTCTCCTGCTGGAACCTAGTGCAAGCAGCTATCCAACAAGACCCCCTCCAATACCACTGAAAGCAACTTGCAGATACACAACTTTCATCTCTGAGTCAAGGGGAGGAAGTTGAGATGCAGCCAGCAATTTCTTTGCCATAGGATCTTCCCTGAGGACTAGGTTTTTGTTTAATAAATCACTCCTTTTCTCTCCTTTTATTTTCTTTTCCTCAGAAATAGTTCAGGTGTTCCATACAGTCCCTGCTTTATTTGCCTGTCAGAAAAGCTGCAGACTTTGCTGTGCAAATGGACTTCCATGTTTCATTTCAGTTTTAACTATCCTTTGACACTGATCAGAACAGTTCAGCCTCTATAGCCTTGATACCATCTGTCAAGGGGGAAATGGATACACATCTGCTTTAGTCTGGTTTTGCTTATGTGGTACTTTTGGATGTCTTTGAGGGGCAAAACCCAAGCAGGCAGGAAGCTCCCACTGACTTCAAGGGACAGGTAGGCACCTCTGAGGGAGCTGATGCCACTCTTGCCTGTCTCATGCCCAGAAGGCAGCCACAGGAGAGTGTAAAACAGCTCCTCATTAACAGGATTCTCTCTCTCTGATTCTGGAATCTGATGCTTGTCCATTTTAGAGCTGCTGCCTTACTGGTGATGCCAGCCTTGCACAGTGTCTGCAGACTTTGTGCCCTGCTGTGCCACTGGAGCCTGGCAGGTGCCTTTGCCTTTCTGGGAAGAGAAGAAGCTGTCTTGTACCTTCTCAGTTGGTTTGAATGGAAGGACAGGAAAATCCTATAAAAGTGAAGCAGTATAACCTGCAAACCCAGTAAAGTGGAAATCAATGAAGCAGCCAAAAGGTGCCATTACAGCTGGCTTAGTGTAAGTTCTTGTGTATCAAGGGTTACAAAGCCATCTTGTTGTTTGTCCCCTCAGGGGAAATGAGGGCAAATGGCTGTGCAGGCTCCTGCCAGGCCAAGCTGCCAGCTGCCATTGTTTGGATCTGGGGAGTGAATGGATGTGCCACATATGAATGGCAAACCCACATTTCCAGCAGAAGTAAACAGCTGGGGTTCAGTCCTGAGGAGAGGACACCTCAGCTCTTCTCTTTGGCTGAGCAAAGTAAAATTCTGAGCTGAAGCACAAGCAAGAGTTCCTTTCCCACATTCCAGCTTTGTTCTGAGTCCTGTGCCTGTGTCCTCCTGAGAGGCAGAGCATTAGGGACCACATCACTCATGGGGGTACCCAGTGTGCTCTTGCTCCTTCTCAGCAAAATTTGTTCCACTTTTGTCCTGGCAGTGGGTGGCACCAGGAGTCTGTCTAGCTGAGGAGCCCACTTGTGGTGCGGCTAGCAGCAAATGTCTACAGGTCATTGAAGGTAAAGGCAAATTAAAAGAGGTACCCCCAATACACTCTCCCAACCCCCTACAGATGAAGGCAACTGGAAAGGATAGGTGTGAATGAGTGATGTTCTGCAGGGCTCCTCTGGTCTGTGTATGTGCCAGCCTGACTCAAACCTGTTGCCTCTGGGACTTTGCTTGGCTGAGCAACATGTTTGCAGATGCTGGAAACCATTTTTAGAATGTGTTTAAAAATACATATATTTCATTTCTTCCCTCCTGTTATTTATGTAATGCCCTTTCCCTTTTTCATTGTGTATTAGATTTTCATATGTAAATGTATTCTCCGTCTGCCTCCAGAGAAATCCACCTTTTGCCTTCTCAGCTTGCAGCACATTCTTTGCTCTGGCTAATCTATCCATCTTCAGGCTTCTGTAGCTCTTGTTGGGAGAACAGTTACTGCTCTAAGAGCTCAGTGTTGCTGCTGCTTTGCTCACTGAGCCTGCAGAGCAGCCCCCCTCCACTCCCAATGCCCACCTTTGTTGGACAAAGCACACTGAAATCCCAAATGTTCCTGATTCCCAAAGAAAGGAACTTGCCGCCAGGTAATGAAAAGGTAACTCTGGCCATATAGGAAGTGCTCTGAATCTGGGGAAACATTTCAACAAAAGCTTGAAAGGAAAAGGTTCATCCTCTTGGGCTATTCCTTGCAACTTTTAGTGGTTTCCCAAGTAGAACTAAGTCTGCTTAGTCCTTCTTGTGTCCATCAAAGTTTATTTTTGTCGCTTTTATAACTCTGTTGGGAATCTTTTCCCCAGTGCAGGCAACTTTGGAAAATTTACACTGTGGTGCTGTCTTCTTGCTGGCCCTGGAAAGGTTTCTGACCTCTATGTCTGCAGCTGTCATGATGGGGAAGAAAGCAATCATCTTCCAGGCTCTGGGGAGCTCAGCCTGGTCCTGGGTAAAGCAGCAGCACTGCAATAATGATGTTTCTCTATTTCCCCTGCAAGACCCTTACAGCTCTAAACAGCAAACTGGAGAATGAAATGATTATCTGTTTCTGTTTTTTTACCTCCTTGCTGGTGCTGTGTGAGCTGTTGGTGGACAGCTGAAACGCCCCTTCAGGGCCATGGTGAAAAGTCTGGTGTTTTGTGAGTTGATAAGGATAGCAGGAAACAGTGCAGGGATGCCTGAGTTAATTCTGCCAGGGTACATGCCCGCTTGACTCTGGTTCATGCATTCTGGATTTTCTTCTCATGTGTTTCTTTTTCCCCTCTTTGCAATCAAGCCTCTCTCTGTTCTGGGCTGTCTCTTGTCTTGCACATCAGGGAAGGTGGAATCTTCTGCATATTTCTGTTCAATTCTAAGGCTGAAATCCAACTGTATTTAACATGAGTTAATTCTGTAAAAGTTAAGGGCCATAATGCAATGCATATTTTTTGAGCTGACTGGGGGACTCACACTCATGGGAAGAACAGACTTAGAATAATAATGACATCTTGAGAATGATTCCTGATAAATCCCAAGCAATTCATTAATGAAACAAGATCATCTGATCCTTGCAGTGTTTCTCCAGGAACCCTTTTGTTTTTCCCCAGGAGGAAAAGAGGCATTATCCAGGGGGCATTGGTAGGCTCATTTTGATGCAAAGAGAACTCCAAGCTCCTTACAGCATATTAAGAAAATTAAAGAAAGGAAAGCCAGCCAACAAAGCCACCCACTCAGTCTGTGCTGTGCACTGAATTTAGGAACCCTTCAGGCAATCCTGCAGCAGCAGCTGTGTGCTCCTGCCAATAGCTCCTCTCTTTGTCAGTCTGACAGGTTCTTTCAAGTCAATTCCACAGGTCTTTGCTGTTGCATCAGTACTACTGAAGAACTGCACAACTGCCCTTGGGCCCAGGGAGATTAGTTTGTGGTTAAGCAAGCACCATCAGCCATCAAGGTGATTAAGGGGCTGAGATATGAGCTCATCACTGCAGAGGGCAGGACACAGTCTGCTTCCCTCTGTGCAGGTTTGCACTTTTACCAGACAAATCCAGCCCTGACCTCATTCTGATCCTCTCAATTAGTCTAGTCCTTTGGAGCTTGTGGGTATCGCATTGCTGCAAGGAACAGGAAAGGCAGACACCATGAAATAATGGGAGGGGTTAACCCGATGTTCCACCCAGGCTCGTGGTGCTGCTGGAGAGAGCATGGGTCCCCTGCACTCAGAGCTGCAGTGCAAGGAGGGAAATGGTGCCATCAACACCCAACTGCCTCTCTGATCAAGTGTTCAAGCAGCCTGCTGCTGCCACAAATACCCAAGCTTGAATCTAGTGTTTTTTTTAACCTTCTATATCTTTTCTTGGAAAAAAAAAAAAATGGTCTGAAAATATGCACAAGCCAATTCAATGGCATCAAAATGAGTCCTGGAGCCATAAATTGCCACATCCAACAAATGAGAGAAAGGTTCAAACAGTTTGGTTCCTTGAGGCTTCCAGCTGTTAAACTGCAAAAGCATCACAGCAAGTCTTAAGGCATGTTAGAAGACTACATGAATACGACCTAGGTTATCTTTTGCAGCAAGATCATTTGCGTAGTTTTATCCTTTACTCATGTCCGTTTAGTCTGGTTTTGGGTTTTATTTGGCTTTTCAGACAGGATCAGGCTTTGGGTAGAATAATATGCACAGAGAATTTTAAAGTAGGAACTAGACTTGTCCGAAAAAAATGCTTAATTGTCTTTTCTTTTTTTTTTGGCTGACAATTTTAACAGGCAAAATTAAATGCCATTACCCTCCCCAGGTAATTCTGTGAAGTTCTGAGAATTGGTTATAGTTTGTGGAACACTTTGTGTGCTCCTTTCTGTGCTTTCTTGTTGGGAAGAAAAGAAAACAGCAGAAGTGAGAGTACTCAGGGTTGCAATTCTGAACTGACCAGCAACACTGGTTGTCTCTGTCACCAAAAGTCTTTCCATCTTGACCTCAACAGGGCTGATTTGCAGAAAGTGCTGGTCTTTAGGGAAGAGTAGGCTGGAGATGGACTGTCAGTGGCACTGATCTCTGTAGTGACCCCTGTGTAAGAACAGAAAAGTTTCAGAATTTTACTCAACACCTAGCATTTTGTGGCCATGTTTTCAACTATAGTCAGCTCCAATGAGCTTTCAGGAGTTTGTTTGGAAAATCCATCTGCTGGTTTTGGCCCCAGAGATGCCAGTTTTGCTGCCCTGCAAATCTGGCCATTGCTATCTCAAGTTGAACACGCTAAGATAGCAGACTCTGGCAGCAACTTGCCAAAAATCAGCAGTGCTAGAGACTAAGATCAGGCATTCTGGCTCCTGGTCCCACATCCCAGTCACTGGGAATGCCAACTTTAATTATGTTTTACTGGCAATGTATATCTGTATCTTTTCAGCACTGAATTGGGATGTTGTGCTCCAGCCAAGCACCAGCAGCCGCATATCCTTCAAAGCAGATGTGAATCTTTTTATGAGGAAAGAGCAACAGCTCATAAAAATACATAGGAAATCCCAAACACTCATCACTTAGCAACTTTCTACACTGAACTGATTGTACTTCTAGAATGCTAATTTGTGACTGACTATTCCAGTCACATCCATTTCATTGTGTATTCTCCCTGTTTGAAATGCATCTGGAGTGTCAGGGTCTGGAACTCTTTGGTGTTCTGAGGCCTCGTTTGCATGGTCTAAATGTAGAAGTCTCTCAAAAATAGCAGGATATTCACAGTGCACATGAAATGCAGTGGTGTAAATGTATCTCCTTTATGTGCAATGTCCATAATAAATTTAAAGGTTTCCATCTCAGTCAGTCCTGTCCAATCAGCAGACACATTAAAATGTGAAACAAGGTCTGCCTTGTGGTATCATATGGTTCATTTTCTTACCCAGGAGTCCCAGAATGTTTTATTATGGCACAGTTTTCCCAAATCTTCATTGAAGCTGCAATCTTAATAGATGTCAAATGTCTTTTGAGGCTGCAATGGCAGAAATGTCTCCTGTATCCTTACAATGGTGTGAAAAGGATTTTTATTGCTATATAATTCTGGAAATGTTTGGGTGCCAGAATGCTCAGAGTCATTTCATCATGGAGCTGTGGTGCAGTAGCACAATGGGCGCTCACTGTGCCCACACCTATGATCTGCTGATGTGTTCAGAGCAGGCTGTCCCACACTTGTGATCCTCCACCAGAGACTTCAGCTCCCTCAGTTAGATCATTACATGCAAAAGAAGATATCTGGAAACCTGGAGGGGTGGAGGTGTTGGCTGGGATGCCCTGACTTGGGCCAGCAACTGACAGAGCAGTTTCTCTCATATTGACAGAACCCAGCTGGGAGGTTCCTGACTGCTGTTCCCACTTCTTCACATGGATTTGTGTTCCAGCCACACCAAATTCCAGATTAATTATTTGTGAAACCCTGAGCTAACTGGAGGAGGGAGGGAGGGAATGGTCAGGAACAATGGGTTTTTAAAATCTTCTTTAAATCAATTACTGTCTGGGCTTATGATGCACATTAAAACTGGAGAAAATCCACAGTGCCTTCCTCTGCCATTTGAAGTATTTGTTGCCAGTCATTCTCAGTTCCTTTTCATGCAGCCCCTCCAGGAGAAGCCTGGTTTTCTCTGGAGCCGACATTAGCACTGTTCCACTGGGCTGGCAAAATGCAGTGAGGATTGTGTTCCCTGGGAGACTGGCTGTTTTCCATTTATTTCACTGCTTTGGAAACAGGCCTAGCTGTAATGGCCTAACATATCTTAAACCAGGAAAATTACTAATTCAAGTCAGTGAGCATATTTTCATTTTAAAAGAGTAACAAATTAAATAAACTCCCTGCATTTTGCATTTGAGACCTCAGTGTTTCATCTGCTGTAATCTAATTCACCCATTCATTTCCTGCACATTCATTTTATCCCATTATTTGAGATTTCCTTTGCTTTTAATCCTGTGTTTTGAAGAGACCAAGAGTTGCAGCAGAGAATAGATGAGAGACTAAATGGTAAATAAAAGAACAAACATGCTATAATGTAGCTTGATGTGTTTCTAATCAATCTGCTTATTGCAGCTGGATCCTTAGTTAGGTGTGCAACTTTTCTGTCTCAGGGTCATTAAAACTTCTTTAAAAATAGGTGAAGCGAGACTCTATACATGGTTCACCAGGTACTAACTGTAGGTTTGTTTTTTAGGGTTTTTTTTACAATAGCAATGATGGTTGCAGTTTTAAAAAAACAAGCAAAATGTTGGTTTTTTGGGGAAAAAACAACATGGGGACCTATAGACTTTTAGTCTATAGGGGTGCTTTTAACCAATCAAACTCATGCAACAAGATCTTACTTAGCACTGAAATATTTACCTGTCTAGCTGGGGACAAATTCCTGTGTGATCAAAAGGTTTGATACTCCAAGAGAATCAATCAGCCTTTCTCTTCCTGTACTCTTCAGAAATAATGTAACCAGGGATGCCCTTCCTAGAGCTGTCTCACCTGCCTTGGTTGGCTCTGATGTGTTTTGTCATGGGCAATTGTTGTTTAGTTGTTGTTTCCCTTGAGACCTTCTTGTCCACAGGAACCACTGGGGAAAATCTTTCACTTCTCTGCATTTTCAAAAAACCTGGTTGTTTTTCATCATGTGCCACCTGCAGGCCTGTGCAGGTCCCCTCTGAGCCTTTCCTGGGGCAAGTCTAAATGAAGTCTCATCAGTCTAAGTGAAGAACATCAGCAGAGGAAGCAGGAGAAGAGCCTGACCTGAAAAGTGGTGTCTGATGGATGCTCACTCAGGTTTTGTGCAAGGTGCTGCATCCCTCTGAGAGCAAGAACTCTTGGCCTCATTTTCCTTGCACCTGGGTGTGCTGAGGATGGCCAGAGGGGATTCCTGGAAAACAGACACTGCTCTGGATCCTCCCAGTCTCAACTGCAGAAACTCCTAAGAGAGAGGCATATGTATGCAGATATATACCAGTCTGGGCATTTGGTGACATAATTCAGACCTCAAATTTTCCTTCACCTAACACCATAAGCAGGTGTCTGTTTTAGTTTTGCAGTGCTTCTTCACCAGCTGTATCAGCTTTCAGAATTTTTATGAACTAAACCTTGGTTTTGCAATGGATTCCAAAGGGACTTCTGGAAAGATAAAGCAACCTATTAATAAGGCATTCAAAATCTATAGATTCTTTCCGGATTGATGTTGGCATCACCCTTCTTCACCCCTTCTTCTGCCCAAGAAACATGTTTCTAAAAAAGTGTGAAATACCACAAACAAAACACATTGGAGTTTGTCAATCTGTTTTTCCACATTAAGAGGAGGAGTAAGAAGGGGCAGAGTCAGCATCTGTGATGATCTTGTGCATATGGACCCCTCTGTGATGATCTTTTGTAGGAATAATTTTGGTGACAGCATGATGTTAGATCATGTCAGTAACCTCACTATGAGTCAGCTCTGCTCGTTTCTCACCCTTCACATGCTTTTATTTTTGTTCTTGCTATTGTGCTAAATATTGAAGCACTTTTAAGGTGTTTTTGGACCATTTCTGCCTGTCGTGCTCTGCTGGGGGCTGTGCTGAAGGAGCAGATGTGCATTCTCTGGCACGGCGTTGCTGTGACCTGTGCTGGGCAGGATTCACTGGGACTGTAACACTTTTCCCACCATGCTGGGGTGGAGAAGAGGGTCCATCTGTCTTCTTCATGGGTTTTTTTTGTTGTTTTGGGTAATGTTTGGGGTTTTTTTCCTGCAGTCCCATGAGACAGGGCAAAGGCTGAACAGATGAGGGCCCTGTTGCTGAAGGAGAAACACTTCTCAGGCAAATGGTGGCAGAGTGATGGCCTGCTGTCATTTATTCTATGTGTTTTACTTGTACTTTGGAGACAGAATATCATAACTGCTTGGCCATTATCACCTGGTTTTTGGGTTTTTTTTCAGTGTCACATTAAAAAAAACCTCTCCAAAAAGCCCAACTCCATATTTTTGCTTTCTTACTCTCCACTAATACATAAATATAGCATCATTCACATTGGATTCAGTCTCCTTTAACATCATATTTCAATAGTTTCATATGAGCATAAGCATTTGGGACTCCTTCACATTTATTTTCCAGTGAATAGATCCTATGGCTGTTAGAACCCAATTGTCAGATTCTCTGTAACCTGCAGGCTGTGGTGAGCTGACTGAAGGATACCAGCAGCTATTCAGCATTAGGAAATGGTCTGAAAGCATAAATCACCTCTTCTTTGGCATGTACTAGATACAGTGCAGGGTATGTTAGCAGTTGCCATATTGCATTAGGATCTGTGCTGATTTGATTTTTCACTAATAGGAGCAGGGCAAATGTATTACATAGTTGTACAATTAAATATATTGTCAGACTGAGGGTGAAAGGATGGAGTAATAGAAAAAGCAGGGATAAGGCTGGCTTTTCTTTGGAAGGAGCAAATGTGGAGAGGTCATGTTAGAGCCAGCAGGAAGTTTAAACAGAGTTTAAGGAGGTTGGTTGACGAAATGTCTTGACAGAGCAGTGGAAATGAGATGTTATGGAAGAGTGAATTATTAACTTCTTTGCGAAGTACCAACAGGTAATATGAGCTGGATTGGGCTGGGCAGAAAGATGCCACAGGACCTAACATTGGAGCAGAGAAAAGGTGCTGAGCTGCAGAAGGCAGGAGAAATTTGGAAAAGTGTATTCAGCCTTGAGAAAGAATAATGATAAGGAAGTGACTCAGAATAGAAGGGGTTTGGTCCAGATTTAATGCAGTTTCAGTGAAATCTAGTTTACTAAGAAATCAGTTTGTTAACAGTCTGTCATTTTTAAGTCAATGTGGCTGTGTCTCTAAATACTTGCAGTTGTGAGTATTGTTTTCCCTTTTCCTTTTCCGATTTCCTTTTCCTGTATCCAATTCTTTCTTCCCTTTCGATTGCAACTATGAAAAGCTCCTTGACGTTCATGTAGAGATTTTGGTGAATTTTTAGTGGACTATGAATAAACCTCTTCTTGTGTCATGGCTGAATGCTGATTTCTGAGCTGTTCTGGTTCCAGGCAGCGTCTATAATTGCACATTATTATTTGAAATATAAAGATTTTAATTGCTTTCCAGAAAGCTTGAGAGGAAAATAATCCATATTGTTTTGCTTCTTCTAATTGGAGAATTTTTCCATACTGAAATGTGTCTCAGTAGGCCCATTCCATCACATTCTCTATTTCATTTTGAAGTCTCTTGAAGAGTTAATATTTCGTTATTTGGCTATTTACCTTGATCTCCAGCCACAGAGGTTTGTGTTTTTCAATAATGCTTGTCTTATTTTTCATAGCTGATGTGACTGATTCAGATTGGATTATTTCCTTTGACCCAAACTGGGGCTACAGTTCGAAGATCCAACCAATCTGTGGGCAGCCCTTTTTTTTTTCTTTAATAGCAGACTAATTGGATGACCAATTAATCTGCTCATCTGTGAAAAGAAAATTTATGGCAATAAGTAGTTCTATTTCCAGAAGTCATTCTCTAAAGTAACATTACACTGGCCTTGTTTACCTCATGCCCTGCAACACGATCCAGTGCTTCAACAGTAGCACAGGTCAATTAGTGGACAATTTAAGCAATTATTAGCCACTAACAAGGGTGACTGGCATCATTACCCTTCCTGTTTACCAGCAAACTGTTATTTTAATACAAAGATCAACAAATAAATTAGGGCATCTGTTGTATTGCCATGTCTGCCTTGAAGTAAATGATATTAAATGGGCTTTGGTTGCTGCCAAATTCTTAACCCCAGCCTAATGAGATACAATGATATGTCTCTTGCTGATTACAGAAGCTGTAAAATTTAGTTTGTATTGATTTATTAACAGGAGGATCAAGTTCTCAGCAATGGTATTTTTTTTTTTTATAATAGTCTGATATCTGTCTTTTTATTTTAAATATTATTGATCTGGACCATTTCAGACTGCTCAGAGCTATTGGGTTCCTCTGAAAGACAAAGCTATTTCCTCCTTGTATTGATTATTTGGATGCTTACAATAATTTTAGGGTGAGGTTTGTTAATATATGCTTTTGTCATGCTTTTCTCATGCTCCTTAGAACTGCCTCTACTCCCAGGTTAGAATTCTGAGCTTTAAAAATAACTCTTGGTAGTTTTACAATGGGGTAGAAAGCTTCTTCAGGCTTAACTGACTATCTGCTAAGTAAGAAAATCAAGTAAATCTCCTTTTGATGGGTAACTTGGCTGCAGCAGCCCCAGTGGATTGGGGTGTCTGGGGAAATGCTGGGTCATGTTTGACACCAAACTCTGGGTGCCCAAGATCAGGGTTCTTTAGCTGGGTGCAGCAATGAATCAGTCACAGCAGAGCCTTGCCCGTTGCATGTTTATGTGCAGCCTTCCACACCACTGCATGTTCTTTCTCAGGGAATAGTAATTGCCTGCTGAAGCTGAAAACTGCAGCTTCCAGTTGCCAAGATGCTCCTGCCAAGCTCTGTGAGTGAGGCTGCATCAATAACAGGGGCAAAATGAGCAGAACCTGGACAAGCCTCTTCACTGGCACAGAGACAGCCACAGCAGAGCCCTGAGAGTTTGGGCTCTTGTGTCACCTCCTGAAAGAAAAACAGTCCTGTTACCCCTGAGGTGTTTGCAGTCCTCCCTGCTACCTGAGGAGCTGGGGCATGTGCCTGCCTGGTGTGCTGCCAAGGCCTTGCTGAGGCAACAATGCTGAGTGCACACGATGCAATATTTGTGCTGGGTTTAGTTCAGCTTGAAGGGTCTCATCTAACCTAGGAAAAAACTTATTCTGGACACACTGATTTCTGAATAGTTAACTCATCTGAGTGTTTTAGAAAACACAATCTGATCTGATGTTTGAGTTTCCTTGAGTTGCAAACTCTTTAAAACTAAATCCAGCACAGTGTCTTGAGAAACCATGGGCTAAGTGAGGGGTTGTTTCCCTTTAAGTGATTTTGAGCCCTCCAGGTGTGAGTACTGTGGATTATGTTTCAGGCACTGCCAGGAAACAGTCAGAGCAGCAGTTTAACATAGCTAAGCTTCTCGTGTTTGCATACAGTTAGGAAATCTGGTTATTTAGGATCCAACTGTGTCCCCATCGTTCCTTCGTGTTCTTGCTGTTGGATAATGAACAAAAGTCACAACAGCAGCCAAAAAGCAGATCGATGTTCTATTTCCTTCATTGAGAGGAGGTAATTGCAGGAACATTTCCTGAGCAATATAATTATGCATATGCTAATTTGCCTCAGAAATTCAGGTTTACTTGCTTCTCAAGTGGAAAATTTCTGGTTACAGAAAGTTCCTCTCTCCTCTTCAGGATTAGTCACTGAGACATGAAAAAATTGCTGATGTTTAGAGTCAACTATACCTTTGTCATCTCAAACATTTCAGAAACCTCATAATTTCTCCATGTGCCTAATAAAATTGGAATTCATTTCAACAGTAGCCTAGGTTCAGACTTTCTGGTATTTGAAATACATAGCGGGCCTTAAGAAATTAGCTAAATGAACGAGTTGTGCAGAATGTGAGATTTTTTTGGTCTTATCTTTAATGCATGTTTCAGCCAGGCTGTAAACAAGTGTATTTAACCTGGGCATGAACATGGGGTTTAGGGGCTTTTTTAACACTTTGATTGAATCACAAAAAATCAGGTCTGAAGTCAGCTAGTTAGCTCAGGTCACCCCTTCTAAACTGAATTGCTGCTTGTTATTGCTATTCCCTAAGGCTTTACCCTGTCCAGTGTTAAATGTTTCTGATGATGGGATTCCACTCTCACCCTGGAGAGACAATTCCACACTCTAATAGAGCTCACCATTACTGAAATTTTACTGATGAGCAGGCTTAATTTTTCTCTGCCTAATTTTATCCTGTTACTAAACCGTAGTGATTGATTTATTCTGGGGAAATTCAGTAAATGGTTCCTGCTTCACAGGATGGACCTTACAATAAATAGCAAATTGTCATGACCTATCTGTGGGTGTCCTGAGATTACACAGGAACTCAATTTATCTCAACATTAATTCCCTGGGAGCTATTTCTGTCAGTACCAACTCAGTGGAGGGATGAGCAGTGTATTAAACTGCCAGATTCCTCTCTCCTGCCCCGGCACCAGCCCTGGGCTGAGGCAACGTTCAGTGGTTCCCCAAGCATGAGGCCAAGAGGAAGGAGCTCCTGCAGGCTCTGGTGCTGTGATGTGCCCAAAGGAAGGGCATTTAGGATCTGCTTCCCATTCACTTGCCTGGGTTCCGCATTAAAGGAGCTGATGAGGTGGAGTTACTCCTAGTTTTTGTGAGTGTAAAAGAAGTGAAGAATATGACCTTATAAATTCCAGTCCACCAGTGGCACGATATTCTTGTGCCCAGTGCACATATTATGCTACTCTTCCAGTTTTTGTGAGACATTTTACACCTCTTTATACATGCAGATGATCTGAGATCTGTGTTAATTCATCACTGGTAGGTCTGGATGTATGCTGAAATGAATTTGAGATGGCTCTTCTCAATAAATTTCCACTCACAAGGCGAGCTGCAGTGGGAGTCCTGTGCAGGCTGGGTGTGAGGGGTATTTTCATTTCTCCTCTTAGGAACAGAAAGGTTTTCTTGCTGTGGCTTAGCTGATGAGCAGTAACTTCTCCCTCTGTGGAAACTCTGGTAATGCAGCTGTAGTGTACTTGCATTATGAGGACAGATTGAGGTATTTCTCCTTAAGTTCTTTGAGTTTTAAGCAGATGGCAGGTGTTCCGTCACTGCGAGTGGTTTGTTCTGTTGGGAGCAGGAGCAGTGTCAGGAGCCAGGAGGAATCGTCATTCTAATCTTTTATATGTGGAATTTCAAGTGGATATCTGGAAATCATTGATGTCGTAGACCCCCCACCTCCTCTGTTCAAACTCCTTTTTTTATTTTTTCCCCAGGTATAATTGATTTCCTCGTGAGCCACCATCCAATTGCGAAAGTACTGAGAGATCACCTGGTCTTCAAGATTGCTCCCATGCTCAATCCTGATGGAGTTTACCTAGGAAATTACAGGTAAGGTGTGGGGAATGAATCTGTGTATTGTTATACTTGCCTTATGCACCCTGCACTGTTTTGTCATTGAACCTTACATGACGTGTTTCAATTCATTGTTCTTGAACTGGAGATTCTCACGTGGCCATGTGCTTCCTGAAATTCCCATGTAGGAAAGGGGCAAATGGCAATTTTTTTTCACTTCAGGAGGTAGAGAGCAACTCTCCAAGCCAGCAGGGTATCTGCTCTACAAGCCTCCTCTAGGTGTGGGAGTTAATGTCAGCTTAGAGTTAGACCTTAGCTGTGTTTTATAAATGCACTCATTATACTGCTCATCAGCCATATGTAAATGTGTCAGTCAATCACAGCTCCCTTAAACTACCCAGATCATCCATTAAAGTCACAGATTTCACTCTGTTATTGTACTGTAATAGATAGGGATATGTGCAATGGAATAATCATTCTACCCTATGCTAATTTTGCTCCATTTTAGTATTTGAATTACTACTTTACCACCTCCTCTGTTGAGATCGTATTCAGATAATCCTTTGTTTTCCCTAAAATTGTTTGCTCTTAATGCATTTATTTACAAAATAAATGTGCTGCTGGAGGTGATAATGAAAAGCAGTTGATTAGTTGATGATTTGTTTGTGGGGGCAATTACATGTACCACACAGTTCTCTGGAGAAGCCCCTGAGAAATGAAATATACTGTGTGTGGTTTTGCTTACAGTGCAAGGCTAAATAACACAATTCACTTTGTCGCCAGGCTACCTTGAGCTTTCATCTAATTAGGTATTGCATTGCTAGGCAGAATAAGGCTGGGTTATTGTATGGGTGAGGAGACTACTGAGGAAGAAGATAGAAGGTGCAGAAAATGGGGTGCTGGCAGCTCTTTGTTGAGGAAACAGCCTCAAGTTGTGCCAGGGGAGTTTTAGATTAAGTATGAGGAAAAAAAATCTTTACTGAAAGGGCGTCAGGCATGGGAAAAGGCTGCCCAAGGCGGTGGTGGAATCACTGTCCCTGGAAGTGATAAAACAATGTGTGGATGTGGTGCTTAGGGACATGGTTTAGCAGTACTGGGTTAATGGCGGGACTCAGTGGTTTTAGAGGTCTTTTCTAGCATTTATTACCCTGTGATCTGTGCTCCTTATCCCTCCTTTTCTTTACTTATTGTTAAACTGAAGCAGCAGGGAGTTCTGGGGGTGATTTCAGCAGTGGTTCTGAGTGAAATTTCTGAGAATAGGTGGTGTCCTTCCAGCTGCAGTGATACTCACTCAGCTCTTGGCAAGTCCCAAATCAGACAGTGAAAATGCAGTGGTGACATCTGACAGCACCAGGAATTTATCAGAATGTGTCACCACACAAGAATAAAGCCCTCAAATGGCTCTAGGATCTGATACTACATCACTTTCCTTTCTTCCAGGTGCCTTGCACATAAGCAAACTCCAATTGCAATTAAGCAGCTTTAGTTTTCCCCACAAATTCACTTGCCCTGTAGGGTTCTTCCACTGCACTGTTATTTATAGTTTTTGGGAAACATGCAGCATTTTATAGGCATTCATATGGTTCAGAACTTGAAAAGCCTTTTGGGAACCCAGGTAGTGAGAAAGGGCATGAGAATTAATTTGGAACTGCTGAGCTTGATGGTGTACTCTTGGTTTAACTTTCCATGATATGCAGGATTTTCAACCCTCCTGAACTAAAGAGAATTTTAATGAGCTAGTTGAAAAAAAAAATTTTATTTGCTTTCAATTCTTCACTGTATTTACAAATGGCCTAATGTAACTAATAACTTAAAAATGAGGATAATAAGCAAAATGCTACCTATTATCTTGAGAAGAATATTAAAAAAACCCAGTAATGTGCCAGCATTGCAGTTAACTAGTGCTGAGTGAATATTTACAGCAAACACTTTATTTCCTGCTCATACAAAATCCACAAGCACATCATTATTTGTTTACTTGAATTTACTGGATGAATTTCTAAAAAAAAATCTCTAAGGATCACTTGCTTGTATTTGAAAATTTAACTCTGAGGCTTCTCAGTGATTGGCTAGATAACTGTCCATCTCATTTGGTCTTTTTTCAGATTAGTACACAAATAGGACTTTCAGAAGTCTTCCATGTAATGGGGTCTAACACAGATCTATTGGCTGGGGATAACCCCCCTGCTTTTACAAACAGGGGTGCTACATGCATCAAGAGCAGTTTTAGGAATTTGAACTTCTTCATGTTATCTCCCTCTTTCTCAAAGCAGCAGCTGGTGACTGTTTCTTTGGTTCATTGAAGGTTCACATTCAGAGCTATGCAAGCTAAGATAATGAAATGGGTAATTAAACCTCATGCTTGAGTTTGTAAATTGATCTCCTGCCAGAGTGAGAGAGGTTTTTCTTTTACCCCACCAGTGCACGGCCTTGCATAACTGGCCAAGTGCACTGCTGGATGCATTTGGCTGTCCTCAGGAATCCCAGGCACAGTGGGACCTGTTAAGAGTGAGTGTGTCAGCAGCTCTCAGAGAAGGGATGGGATGGACTTTTCTCCTGACATCAGGACAGGAACCAACCACTCACTAAGCCATGGTTGTATGGTACCAGCTAGCTGGTGACACTTTCTTCATTGCCACTTTTGGGGATGCAGGAGTGACTGAGGGTGTGAGTCCTGTGCTCTCCTCCAAAATCTTCCTTCCTTTGTTGTTGTGAGCCAAGGTTTAGGAGTTTAAGCCAAACCTGGAATGATGCCACCAAGAATTACCTGTTTTCCACAAGCTGCTGTTCATTCTTGAGAGAACAGACAAACTGGGTTGTAACTCTGACTTGGATGTGATGACATTTCATCATCAGCAACAAGTGAATTTAGTACTGAAACTATGAAGCACAGACCCATCTGTGAGGAAAGTTTGTATGCTGCATGTATATTCAGGTGGCTCTGAAATCAATGGTCATGGACACAAATTTCAGGGCTCAGTGTATCAGGATGCATGGAAATGGAATGCTAAACTTCACTGATTTATTCAAGTTTATGCAAGAATTTGTGGACCTACACAGTTAGGAATGAAAAGACAAGGTGCCTTATGGAATGTACAGGGGCGATTAAGCAGCTCCTCTAATTCAGAATGTTTGGCAAGTTTATACACAATTTGAATGAAAGTTTTTGTGGGTTTCTTTTTTGTTTGTTTGTTTGGGGGGTTTTGTTTGTTTTGGGGTTTTTTTTGGTTTTTTTTAATTCTCTTTTCAGTGGAAAAAACACCCTCCAAGTCCTTTTCTTGCTGCATGATTATACCCAGCTCCTCCTGAAATACAGAAGAATGATAGGTACCTGTTGTTCACTGTGGCCAGGGATGAACTCTTTCCCAAAGCAGGAAGACAGTCTTCACCCTTTTCTTGAAGTGTTTAAAGCCTGGTGTCATTACACTTCCAAGTGTAACTGGCTTTGTAGTTACAGTGTGTAGATGATGTTATGCTGCATGGGCTTGTTAATTAAATTGCCCAGAAAGATACCATTGTTTGACCCAACTGAAATAGAGAGTCTTCAGCATAATTTTCCCTCATTTCTAGCTGGCAACTTTTCCTCAGAACTCACCTGAATAGAAAGACCCCTTTTACTGGGGATAGTGCACGACTTGATCTTTAGCTTTATTTGAAAGAGTGTGGCACAAAAATAAAAATATTTGTGAGTTTCTCCATGACACTAATCTCACCCTCTCTGATGGATTAAACTGTGAAACAGCTTTAGGAAATAAAGGAAAACTAGTTCAGTGAAGAGAGGTTTCTCAACTTTTCTCCCTTCTGTTTGCAGTACAGCGTTATCATATTGCCATCCCCAGGGACAAGGGGGTGGACTAAGGGGTGGAAAAAAAGTACTCTTGATTTAAAAGTCGTGCATCCCCAGGCTCAGCCTGAACTTTCCTTTATCGAGAGCTTGTTCATAAGCTGGCATTCTGCAGCTGAATGCTGAAATGTGTCCCTGCAGGCGAGATGACTGTACCATACCGTCTGAGATTAGTTCCAATTTGTCAGCCTCACCTTTCAGAGGCAAAATCCTGCACTGGCACCAAAAGGGATGTGTTGCTCAGTCTGGAAAGCTTCTCACTGAGGTATCCCAGAAATACCATGACAAGATGAAATGTCCCGACCGGTCTCTACAGGCTCTGTTGCATGACCCAGTGAGTGTTCCCATTCCCTGGCTTTTCTGTGTTCCTGCTCTGGAGGAGCTGTGACAAGATCAGCCTTTGGTAAATTAAAGCCCTGAATTAGCTGAAATGTTCTGAAATGCCACCACTGCTGTATCCTTCCAGCCTGATTTTAGGGACCGTAAGAATTTGTGTGAATGGGGAGCAGAGGGCACACACTGATTCCAATCCTTTCTCATTTCACTGTCAGCCACAATATTTTTGAACTCAACACAGCCCTTACTTGTTTGTGTAAGGGGTTAACAAATTAATTTGTAGGACAGAAAGGAGGTCAGCCTTTAGACTGAAAAACTAAATTCACTATAAACAGTATCAGTGTCCATATGAAAACTGTGTTGGGGTTTCATGTTTTCAGAAAATGGTATATTTTTGTCTCAAAAATGTAGTTTTGTAAAGACTTAAACAGTTTGTAGAAGAGAGTCGAATTTAGCAAACTGTTTCAAGTGGGAAAAAAGTGAAGATCTGAGAAATATTTTCTATTATTCATACCAGCATTTTATAAAGGATAACCTTCTTTAATTTTTGTTTGTTAATGGCACAGTTTGCTTAAAAACTGACCTTTTCCAACATTCCTTTTGAAAGATTTGAAATACAGTCAGAAATAGGCTTTGGATCAGGTGAAATATTTTAGATTTATCCTGAACATGTTTTTCTGGACTTTATTTCTGTGTCTCTAAAAATAGTAAAACATTCACTTTCACATGTAATTCATGATGGTTTTTTAACCGTAAAAGCACATGTGGACTTTATCCAAATTATTTTATTATTTATATCCGTTTTAGAGGAACTGGATATGTCAGGTGGCTCTTACTATCACTTATGCAGCGGTAAGACACATGCAGACTATCATTTGTTTGTCTCTTCATTATTTTTCACCTATTTTTCTGGCAGAGAAGGGTTTTTTTTTCCTTAACTTAATTTAATACATGTGAAATTCATGCATTTCCTTAAATTGAAAAACAGAGTATCCATCTCAGATGACAAGATGAAGCTCTCCATGGAGTTTATTTTTCCTAATTAGGTGTTTGTCATTGTGTATTCTATATAGCAACGTATAAGTAAACAATCGTGGACCTTTTGAATAAATTTATTGGTTTTATTTATGTTACCGGGCATAAAAAATCTATAATTACCAGGTACAGCAGCAATATAACTGGTATTTAATGACAATTACTTTTTGTTACCATAGAAATGAGTCCAAAGTAGTTACCTATAATTTCTCATTTCCAAACCTCACACATGTTGTATTGCAGTATTACCATAGTAATTGCCTATTAGTCATCATAAAATAAGCAGTTACCCAGAAGATATCAGGATAGTGTGAAATTTCTCATCTTACTCAAAACTTGCAGCACATGCTGCTTCTCGTCTTCCTTTAGTGGGATTTTTGCCTGAATGACAAGAATGTCCCTTGTACATTAACCCAAGGGGAGGAGGGATGTGGCTGAGAGAGGAACACACTGAGCCAGGAAAAGCATGCTCCCTCCTCAGAAAACATGGACCTGTTTCTCATTATTGAATAACAGGGATTTGTCAAGCCCATGAAATGGAGGTTTAGTCCTTGCTGTGCATTTCCTATTTATATTTTTTTCCCAGTTCAGTTGTGACCAAAGCAGAGGCTGCACGCCTTGGGGAGGTCTGGGAGCCCAGCCAAGTGTGCCAGACCCCACAAGCCCAGGAGCCACTAATGTGGTTCACCATCCATGGTGAAGGATGCTTCCTGAACTTCCCCTCAGCAGCCCCTCTTACACCTTGCTTGACTTTTTAATTTAAATTGCATGTTACTGAGCCCAGCGAGTCTCTCTTTGAGCATGCCTAGATGACATTTGGTACCAGCTGGGAATGACCATGTATCCCCTTCTCCCAGGAGGCTGGAGGAGAGGCATGGCAGTAGCTTTCTCCTCCCCCAGCTCTTTCTTGGCATTGAGGATAGGCCAGGAATCTTCTCTTCTGTCTTCTTCTCACATCCAGCATGTCCCAGCTCTTGTGTTATGCCAGGCTGGGGCTCTGGGAAGCAAATTCAGGGGTTGGTGCTCTGGTGTGCTCTGGGCAGCAGCAATGGAAAAGCCCAGGGAGCAGCAGAGTTATCTCTGGCCCTTACGTCCACCTGCCTTGTAGCATTGTCATTTCTTTCCTGCCTGGAAATTTTCTGTCTGTTGTGGCTTTTATTGCCAAGAGAGTGCTGTCACCACAGGACAGCTACAGGGGTTGCAGCTTTGCTCACCTTTACTTAAAAAAATCTCCCTTGTAAAAAAAGTTGTCAACCTTTATCTTAAAACAAGTGCTAGGTTTGCAAAAGGGTTCCTATCAACTGCTGTTGAAATGCTCTTTATATTGATGTGGTAACTGCTCATTTAAACCATATTACAGCTCCTGAGTATTTTTCAGTTGCTATTGATGTGACAAATTCTCTCGCACAGAGGACTGCACCAATCAATAGAGTCAGTATATGTGCTTTAACAACAAAGCCACATGCCTTGGGGTTCCAGTTGAATCTGAACGTTTTAGTAGCATTAAATAAAGCTATATTTATTTTGCTTTTGGTGCAAGGAAAAAAAAATCCCAACCCAACCTAATTTAATACAACTTGTTGGAAAGGTTTGAAGGCAGCATTATGGGCCATTTCCACATGTGATGAATACCTAACTAGTGTCAGAGCTGCTATTTTGTTTTTGTAAGCGAATTCTTCTCTTTTAGTTAGATTGATCTGGAACTACAGAGTAGCCTTTTATTTTTAGGCGAGCGGGGAGAGAAGTCATAACAAGAAATACTGAAATCATAGCTTTTTTTATAGCTGCCACTATTCCACTGAGAATGAGACATGATGTCCTTAAAGAGACAGGGCTATTTATTTTCCATTTAAATAGCACCATTTGTGATTATTACCTTTGAGCCATTATGCAGAGAACAAGCACCCAGCTCATGAATCCCAGCCAAGTGAATCAGTTTTGTACCTAAGTGCCATTTATGTCTGTAAGCTGCTGTAGGAGCCTATTCTTGACCTTCACTGACTTTATTTCTTTTGCATATCTTAATCTTCCAGAATATATTTGTAATTAACAATGATGTTAAAGTCAGTTTGGTTGAAATATTTGTTTCCCTTTTCTTCTCCCCTGAATAGCTGTTCTTAGGTCTGAATAATCCCATCTGTGTTTCTTAGATTTACTTTCAGTTAAGTAACCAAACATATTTGGTTTTTTTCTCTTTTTTAATTTCCTCTATAAATCTGGCTTGTATCTCTGGTGGTTGGAGTTCTTAGTTCTGTTGATAGCAGCAAACAAAGGACCAAATTCTCCAGTGGTTTTTGCTTTGGGTTGACTGCTTTGCTTTTGCATTTTATTTGGGGTTTTATTATTACTTTTTAGTTTTGCGAATGACTTAGTGAACTTCTACCAGCGTGCTGTAGATCTTTGTTTTGGTTTACCCTTGGAGAGGGGAGTGTCAGTGCACTGGAAAAGGGCAGGAGAGATGTCCTTAGGGTGCTTCTCCCGAGAGGAGATGGTCTGTGACAAGGTGTAGGTGTCACCAGAGGGGACAATCCCCATTCCAATTCCCGTTTGTCTCCTCCCTTCCCCCTAACAAGATTTGTGGTGCTCCTGCTGTGCTGAAGGTCTGGTTCAGGGAGGTGCCCAGCAGTGGCACTTGCAATGAGCGCTGTGACTGAGGGGTGGGTGTTGATTCTCTCTGGGCTTTCTTCCCCTGCTGCCCTTGCCCTCGTTTGGTTTTCCCTCTCTAACACAATTATTGGCCCCAAACAAAGTTGTGGCTCCTTGCAGAAGGCGACAGCAGCTGAGGAGCTCGGTGGGAATCCTACTGACTTTGCGCTGTATTTGCCTTGCCAGCAGCATCACGGGGTTCTCAACACACCTGGGAGCAAATCCCAGACCCTGAGGTGTTGACAAGGTAGAGCCCCATTCCAGTCCTCTGTTCTCCTGGCCTGGTAGGAAGGAGCTGCATCCATCGCTGAGGATGCCCACACAGTTGAGGCAATAAACAGGGATTCAAACTGTCCTTGTGCTCTAGTTACTGAGTTGGGTTGTTCCCTAAGTATATTCCGCCATTCTACCCCATCTTTAGGAGTTACTTTGGATGAGATTTGTCTGTCCTGACTCCTGGTGAGGAGTACAGAGTCACTGTAGTACTTGGCAGTACTGCATTCCTGGAGAAGGCTCTGGGGAGACCTTATTGCTGCCTTTCAATACTTCAAGGGGGCTTATAGAAAGATGGGAACAGGCTTTTTAGCAGGGCCTGTATCAACAAAACAAAACAACTGGTAATGGATTTAAACTAGAGGAAAGTACATTCAGACTAGATATAATGCAAAAAATTTTTAGGTGGTGAAACACAGGCTCAGGTTGCCTGAAGAGGTGGTAAAAGCCTCATTCCTGAAAACTTTCAAGGCCAGGGTTGGATGGGGCTCTGAGCATCCTTATCTAGTTAAAGATCTCCCTGCTCTTTGCAGTGCAGTTGGACTAGATGGCCTTTAAAGGTCCCTTCCAACCTGAATTATTCTATGATTCTGTGACTCTCAAAGAGCTGAGACCCCTCTCTCAGCTGGTGCATGGAGCAGAACCAGGCTGCTTCTGTAGTTTAGCTTTACAGGTTACACTCCAGTGCTTGTTTGTGCCAGCAGGGATTGTCTTTGCAACAATTAAGTAGAAAATAGAAACTGCAAGTCAAAGGAGAAAATTTTTTCCTAAACTCTAGAAATTATCTATTAGAGGTCAAATTCTGCCTTCATGAGATCACCTACTGTTCCTTCTGGGTGAACAGCCTAAAGAGAAGGAGTGAGGAAGATGTTTCACCTGTTTTCAATGAACATAGGAAGGCACAGCCTGTAATTATTGTGTATCCCAGTTTCAGACTCTTCGACCCCAAGCAACACCTCAGAATCTTTTTCAATCTTTTCTCACTTCCACTCTCCCATTTCAGCAACATCTGTTCACCTACACACATTCACCAGCTGCCAGGGAAGGCACTAGAAGGATTAACTTTTCCTGGAGGCCTTTCTGGACAGACATCCTGAAATTTTTCAAAGTTGTACCCATTTATATGAAATCACCAGCAATTACTGATCACTCCCATGATGTCTACAAGAGGCTCTTTCCTTGTAGTCATAATTATATATATAATATAATTATATAATTATAATGCTATACACGGGAGGGGTTCAATACTCTAAATTCAGAAAGAATTTATCAACTGCCAATAGAAAAGTCCACTCTTCCTATTCCAACTGCTGGTGTGTGGATGGGGAGGGGGAAATACCATCCAAGTTATTAAGAAAACAATAGCAGCCTAAGGGAATGTTTGTTTAGGTTCCACTTTTGTTGTTTTCTTTTCCTGGTGACAGCTGTTCTTTTCTCTTTTTATTTTTTAAATTGCAGCACTTAAAATGATGGCAGCTTGCTTTTTAATTTGTAATATTGGTCCTAAGGGCAGTGTCGTGTAATGCCAAAAAAGTCCTGAGACAAAGCTAAATAATAAGCATTCATTATCTAAACCAATATTGTATTAATAAAACAAGATAAAGAATTTGAGGATGTGCATCATTTCTGAGGAGTGTAAAGGCAGACACCTGCCCAAAGCTCCCACTCACGTGTCTCCGTCAGCACATTAACTCTCAGACACTGTAATCTCTTTGTGATTGGAAGTGCCTTGTGAAACACCTCTAAGTGGTTTAGAGTTGTGATGTTTCATTTTCTGTTTGGAGAAGAAACCATTTTTCTTGGTTTAATTTTCATAGGGGAAGAGTCCCAAAAGAAACATGTTTAAATATTGAGTTTAAGGACCTTGCAAGGTGTTGAGCTCTTGAAAACTAGTCCTGGTGCTCATTTGAAAATTTAGGTAGTGGTTGTAAAGGAAACTTTATTTAGCTACTAGTACACAGCCCTTTTCTGCTGAAGCACAGAGAGATGGGAGACTACTATTCCACAGCTGCTCTAAGCTCAGGAAAATGTGTTCTGGGTACCCAGAGGGGCAGTTCAGCTCTGTTTTCCCTCCTGGCTGTGCATCCCTGCCATCTCCTTTTTGCTAACACTGGTGCTTGTGTGGCAGTGCTGTGAGATAGAAAATTGCTGATCCCACAGAAAACCAACCTGACAAAGCAGTTCTCACTTGTCTCCCAGTACAGACAGAAAAGTGGGACCCAGACAGAAGAGAGGAATGAGAAGAGAGGGATCCCTTTTTTGTGACAGCTTGGGTGGGATGGACATAAAGCAATTCTGAACCCAGAGCATAAATTGGAGGTGGCGGTTGTGCAGTGAGTCTGGGGATCTTGGAAATGAAAGACAGTGACAGCCAGTGATTTCTTGGATGAGTTTTGGTATGTTCGAAAGCAACTATGCCTATATGATCACTTTTTTAGGATTATTATTTCCTAACAGCAGCAAGCTACTGTTTATACTATTTGATAATAAATTGGGTGACTTGGCATGTCCATTTAAGAAAACAGGGGCTTTTTAGTGTCAGAAGCTGGAAATGAGCTGTTTCCATGCACATGTCTTACCCCATTATGTACCCACGGTGAAAAACTGTCCACAAACCTATTTTCTCTCTGCTCCCTATAAATACAGAAGTCATCCTGACATCGCAGGGGGAGCAATTAATCTCATAGCAGATTACTTCTCTGCCACCCTTGTCACCAGGCAGAGGAGGGATGTCAGGGTAGGCCAGGAGGAGGGAGATGTGCCAGCTGATGGGCAGCTGATGGCTTTGCCTGGTTGGTGCCTAGGAGCTGGAGGAAGAGCTCTCTGCCAGCATGGAGGAGTTGGGGTCAGAAAACGGATGTGAGATTTACGGACATGCAGTGTCTAGCCACAAAAGCTCTGTGCATCTCTGCCTGTGTGAATGGTACAGGGATTGTGCCTCCTTTCCCCCTCCCAGGCTGGGAAGGATGGGCATTACTGGAGGTACAGGTGGCTTAACGTACAGCTCCTGGGTGTTACCCAGCTCCTCAGGGGAGAGCAGTGCTGGTCGCAGGCTGCACAGACCATAAACCTGCTGCCTTGTGTGCTGCCTGTGCCTGGAATGTTAATGCTGCCTCTGCCTCTCCTCACTGCCACAGCCACCCAGCTGATGTGGTGGAGAGATTAGACAATGATTATGGATGGGGAAGGGGAGGTTCCTCTCTCTCTTTAACCAAAACAGGAACAGTCAGTTTTGTTTGCAGAGAACAGCTGGATTTCTAACAAAACTAGAATGCTGCTGTGGTGGGTGGGGGTGGGCTTAGCTGCCCCTCCCTTTTTCACTGCCATTCAGACATCAAAAATCTGGCAAAAGGACTGGATCTTCCCAACATCCAGTGCAGCACTTGTCCTGAGACTCTGCCAGCTCTGTTGGAGCTTGGAAAAGCCTGACCCCTCTAAGGTGCCTCTACATCATTGCCAGGGAAAGAAAAGGATGCAGGAGTCTTGCCTTTTGTTCTCCAAGCAACAGCTGAGTGAAAGAACGTTTTTCTTGTTTACAAGACCAGTCTCTAGTCATAGAGTAGGATGAGCTGTGATTTGATTCTCTGCAAAGCAGTGAATGAGGTACATCACAGAAGAGCTTACAGTAAGGTTGTCTCTTTGGGACTCTGAAAGAAGGATGTCACAGAAGTGGCCAAAGCCTCTCAGACTGGTAGTATTTTATACTATTAATAACAAATTTTGTACATTAGTTTGAATAAAAATAGGCCAGCAAGGGGACCTGAATTTTGAGATGGTCAATAATGCATTGACACTGCTGTGCTGACCAGAAGCCACAATCCTGTCCTGCTAGGTGCCATACAAGTATATCATAAATGATCCTCACTTTCCCAAAGTGCTTTCAGAGCTAAAAGAGTATGGCACAGCAGGGGGACAAGGCAATCAAGCAAGCTGTTATAACAGAAGGAAGACTGAGCACTAAATATAATAGGATGAATAGTGGTGGTTTTTTTTCCTCTTTTACGTTTCCTTTGCCCCCTCCAGTTGGTCAAAGGGAACACAATAGCAAACTATACAATCAGGCTGAATAGCCTTCTTATATCAACTGAGAGTAGGACTACTTCAAATTTGGTGAACCCGGGGAAGAAGGTTCAAAATACATTTGAAAATGATGGTTGAACCAAAAGGTGTGTTTCTTCAGAATAGATTACTTTTAGATGTTCTCCTCTTCTTTACTCCTTGGGCAAAAGTGTGGAGCTCTCTACTCAGCTCCCAGTTCAATCATCAAGTGCATTCTAGCACCAGGATTGCTATTATTCTGCTGCAGCTGAGCGGTATAATGGTTCTACCCATTGTTTTACATCTGGATTAAATTGTCGTTTTGTGCATCTGGAGATAGGTTTGTTCAGTAGGTTTTGAAAATCCACAGATGCTCAAGGCTCAGTCAATCTTTTGGCAGTGCTTGCTAGTGAGCAAGCTGCACAGTGAGAATATATATCCCATGCAAGCACTCCTAGCAAATTTTGTACCCCAGCAGTTGTCCCTGGATCTTCTGCCTTCTCTCCCAAATCTGAAAAGAATCAATTAACAAACTGCCTGCCAGCCCCCTTTACTTTCTTTTATTCCTTGGCTAATCTCCTGTACATTTTCAGCTGGGAAAATCTTTGGGTTTAATTCTTCCAGTAGGACTTACTTTTACTCCTGCTCTTGATGGTGTGGGGAGTGCTGATGCTGGCATGGATTTGTTCTTGACATCTCCATCTTGCTGATGCTGTGCTAACTCGTGTAGGAGAGCGACATGCCACCAGCAAGAGATAACAGCATTATCAGTGTGGGCGTGAGGCGAGCACAATCCTGGCAGACAGTTCCTTCTCCTTACATTGGTCACCTTTTCAATTACAGATCTGATCTGCTAAGGTTTTGTCATTCTCATTCTAGTTTCTGTTAATGAAATGCATTTAACTGTCAGCTCTTGTTAACAGTAACAACACAGCCGAGATTCATAAATTCCCATGGAAGTCAAATGACTGCTACCTTAGAAGAACTGAGTCAAGAACTGAGGAGGTGTTTTTAAACCTTGAAGCTAGAGAAGGAGACAACCACAGCTTGCTTGATCAGACAAGCAAAATATTTTGAACAATGGATCCTCCTCAGACTTTTATTTCTGATCCATGTATGAAAAAATACTGTTTCTTAGAATCCTGGGGGTTTGAGCCCATTTCATCATTCAGTTTTCCTGTGTTTCTTGGATATATCTCAAATAATTACTCACTACCCAGAATGTTCAGAAATCTAGCTTTCCAAAAGCCAGTTAGACAAGTGCATTGATGTGTAAACAGTTGTGTTTGGCACAGGTTTGACCTGTTCTAAAGACCAGCAAAAAGAGATTTGGAAAAATTGTTCTATGACAAGGCAATCCTGGAGCTTAGTTTGTTTAGTTTAGAAGGGAGCAGGCAAGGGAATGAATGATCTGGGGCCAATATGTGGGAACCCATTGGTCTCTGATCTGAGTATATACATAAGGAACATAAAAATAGAGTAACAAGATGGGTACTTTTCACTGTCATAGGGGAGGGCATGACAGAGCTGAATGTCTTGACACAGTTTCTCAGGAAAGGAAGATTCAAGTCTTTCAGGGGACATGGTGTGTTTTCCCTGAGGGACTGTTTTTGTTTGAAATAAAAGTATCTTCTTAAAATATCTGTTTGGGGTTTTGTTTGTTTTCTTGTTGTTTTTTATTGGTTTTATGTTTTTTTGGTGGGGCAGTTCATTCTTTGTGAATGAGAATGGTGTCAAAAAAAGGTCTTTGTGTTTGAATGGTAGACCAGCAAAGATGATCACAGTAACCTCTTTTTGGTTTGAAAATGTATGATTTTCAAACTATTGTGTAGTGATCATAGCTTTCTTCTGCAATAAGCCCATACACCAAATGATTTCTTGGTCCTTCTTAGAGTTAAAGGATTGTCTGTCTGAAAAAGTTGGACATAGTGCATATAAACTAAGTCATTCCATCTAATTGAAGTATTCTATGAGTTCTGGAGAGAATTCCTTCCTTTCAAATGACAAATTCCATTAAAATCAATGGAAGCTAGAGGCTTTTTCTTTCAACTGTGCAATGCAGAGGGGGTTTGTGGTTTGGTATCATGTAAGCTTAATAGGGTAAGGAAGAAACATCACAAAATAAAATGTTGTATTTCCTCAGAAAATCCATTTAACTTTGCTGATGCCTCCCTGAACACTTGCCTTAAGCAGAAGCTGTCAGGCTGAAGCTGTGTAAGCCCTATAGTTGTTCCAGGTCTGCAGAAGCAGGAAAAAAGTCAGCTTTGACCATTTGACTATTACTGGCATGAGCAGAAATAGTTTTTACCTGCTTGTTCCTTGGTGACAAGTTCATTACAGACATGGTGCTTTATTTAAGGTCAAACATGAAAAATAGATTTTTTTTTATTATTATTATAAAGATACAATCTCCAACCTGTAAAAGAAAAGGCTGATACAAGGAATTTGGAGCAATTATTTAAGTTGGATACAGGCCATGACTGAGTGCTGTCATGAACAAAGAAAAGAATGTGGCCACATTAATAATGGGTCTCTCAGATAATCCGCATCTTTTTTCTCTGGTCTTGGAAACAATGAAGTATTTTTCTATATCTGAGAGCATAAATTTTATTAAACTCTGAGCCCTTAAATGGTCTCAATGTGGCTTTGACCTGTGAAGGTGAAAGTTAGTAGTGAATTCTATCAAGAACAGAATATTTTGCTTTTTGGTCTTCTTAACTAAAACGACCACTTAAATTTATCTCTATATGTATGTTTATCATACTGTATAGCTGAAGAAGTTACCTTGCAAATTAGAATTACTGCCAATGACAAAATAGAGTTAAAATGCCGAGTGGTCATTTACGTGGTTGAAGTTACTTTAATATAGCTGGTTGGTAGTAAGAACTCTCTTTTATACTTGTCCCTGTCTCTTAAATCAGTACTTTCACAACAGCTCAGGGAAGATGGAGTCTGGACATCATTTCTGTGCTCTTCCTAAGCTCCTGTGCCTTTTCCACTTCATCCTGCTGGAGCTGGATGTGGCTCAGGTACCTGGCTGTACCTCCTGTTCTACTCTTGAGGAAGGCCTTAGGTCTGCCCTAGATTCGGGGGCTTGTGGTTTTCACTAGCAATTTGTGGTCCTCAGGTGCTGAAGTTGAGGTTGCTAAGCCTGAGACATGTCAAAGGCTTCTGGAGTCCAGATGAAGAGTGTTCAGTAGCTTTTAATATTACAGGTACTTTATAGCACCTCTCAAATCAGAGAGTGAAATAGTCTTGAAATGTTTGGCTTTGGAATTTAGAGCCATGGAAGGGCTCCACGTTATTTGCGTTGTAGATGAAATAGAGGGGCAAGTGGATTTTTAGCTGGATGATGTTTCCTTTCCTGATTGCAGTCTTACAGCTTGTTCCCATTCAGATGCACTTGTAATGGTGGCCTGTTTGGCATTTCTCATCTCCCACAGCCCTGTCACTGGATTTTGTTCCTTTGCATGAGGGAGCCTAAGAGGACGGGTTGCACAGCTGCAAATAAAATTTCCCAAGGGGATGCCTGCAGGCATAAAAGCACCAGTGTTGGGACCAGAGCAGCTGCCTCTGTCCTGTTAGCTGAGGATCTGGTTTGGGGCAGGATGGGACATCTCAGGACACACAGAATATAAGGAATGGAATTTCAAGAAGCGTGTTCAGCTGCAGAATACTATTATGCCTTGCTGTACTCTTTTTTTTTTTTTTTTTTTTAATGTATTTTATATTATACATATATTATATATTTGAATATATTTTCTCTTGAGATAGTTACAGCTCTCCCAAGAAGATCGTGGAATCCTGGGTTTCTAGAGCTGTTTTTTAAACAAAAAGAAAAAGGCTGAAATATTTGACATATATCGTTTAAGACAGTTCCCTTTGTTTAAAGCCTTATTTGCTAAATAGGACTTTTCTGCAGATTATCAATTAAAAGAATCCAAAAAGTTAGCTTTCTGGTCAGGTCACATTCCTAAAACTAGCTCTGTAATACTTCTTCAGCACATGGATGTAGTTCAACATGAGACTGTATTTCTGGAAGTGGTGGATGCTACAGCAGGTAAGATCCAGGGTGTCTCTGCAAGAAATTATTAGATCTGTAAGTAACAGGAACAGAACAGCTGCATGTTTTAGGGCTGCACTGGAGACTCTTTCTAGTTGTCCTAAAAGATCAACAGTCTGAGTTGTTTTTAGAACTTGATTTACCCTGAAATAAGAAAGAAATAAAATACTTCAGAGATTAATAAAATGAGCTTTGGCCTGTATAACACACCTCTGAAACCATGGTGTGAGGAAGTCACAGTCTTCTTATCTCCTAAAAAACCTGAAGAACAGGCCTTTAGGATACAGACCTGAACAGGAGGAAGAAAGTGCTGTCATTTGCTCTTTTTTTTTATATTTAAAATACTGAATCCTCTGCCCAGAGATTAGGAGTGAAGGTCTGGCTTTAGTGCTGTAATACCTAATTGAATCACGAGCCTTGGTGTAGTCCTGAGAGAGGACTTAGCACAAAGTCTCATACTGATTTTGGCATTTCAATTACCTTTCAAGCAATGACACTAGCTTTGAGTACCTGAACTCCAGCTACTCTGGGACATATCTTTAGAAGTAACTTGTGTCTAATTTCCCTTTATATCAGCAACTTTCCATGGGACAGAATCTAATCAAAAATTAAGAGTTTGGTTCCAGGTTCCTATGACTGGAAGGCAGGACCTGATGTCTGTCACCCACATGCCAAGTGTGAGCTCCAGCAGGAAATGACAGGAGATTGCCATTAGTGAGAATTTCTGTGGCAATCCTTGGCTGAAGAGGACACAGAGTTCAAGAGATTTTTGTGAATGACTGTAAGGAACAGAACCATGATGACATTTGATACTCTAGGCATGAGCAGAGCCAGAGTGTAGGAGCTGAAATCTGCTCTGAGTGTGGCTAAGGAGGAAAGGGGCCTCCTCTCCTTGCTTATTAATCTGTGTTGGGGTGATTTGTGTGCTGGTTTCTTGTCCCTGGCTGATGTGCCACTGCCACTGCTGTGTTTGCCACTATCTGATGTGGAAATACAGAGTGGAATGAAGGTTAGATACTTTTTTATTTATGTGACACCCTCCTGAGCATTGAGGACTACACTCAGATGCTGAAAGAGCTTGTTTGGGCCACTGGGCTAACCCTGGACTCTCACCTGCTGCACTGGCTCTGCTTTGGGAGGTTTAGAATTGGGATGTAAGAAAGAGATGTAAAGATCTGCCTGAGGTCTGGAAAACATATCTTGTAGAACAAGATAAAGGAGGTAATTTTGTTTAATGCAGAAAGCTGACACCACCATCATATCATGCCTCTGTTTAGTCAGAGGGGCAAGGCAAGTGATGACAACTTTAGCAGAGGAGGATGTGGCAAAACTATTTGGCTTTCAAATAGGAAAATAAATGTTTCAAATAGCTGCCAATGCAAATAACAGACTGTCAACTCATGAGGACTGCAGATAGAGACCAAACCTTTTCCTCTCTCATCGGGGTGACTGTAGAAGTTCATTGGTATCAAATGGTCCATTGGTTTAAAAAGTCAGCTTAGATAAAAAGAGGGTCTCCCCTGACTTTTCATAGTATGTGGATATTCTGAAGTTCATCACAAATTTCTGGGCCTCTTGATGTCTAGTTTTCGGGTCCATTTCTGCATAATTGTCTAAAAATCTTCTCCAGGAACGTGCTCTACTCCCCAAAAGGTAATTGTATTTTGCAGTATTTGGCACTCTGCTAACCAGGGCTTCCTTCAGTAAAAATCTACATTAAGTAGAAATAGAAAACTTATGGGAAGAATGATACAAAGCTTCAGATGCAATAATTATGCTCACTTTTGTCAGAGTACTCTTATAACAAGAAATAAAAATGGAACAACATTTACTTTATCCTTTTTCAGGGGACCAATAATGTGGCCATATTAAGAAATAATCTTTGGTTTAATGTTCCATATAACCTTCATTAGCTTTCTTTACATTTCCTATTTTATAAACCTTTAAACTGAAGGTGGGGCAGGGGAAAAGAAGAATACATTTTGGAGGAAAAAGAGCAAAGGATCATTTTCTCCCAAGCATTATGCATTCCTCTACAACATTAAGAATGCTGCTGCTACTCCATATTGTGGCTCCTTGGATTGCATGTAAATCTTTGGTTGAAGAGCTTTTCACACAAAGTTTTTCTTTGGAAGCCTCATTTCATCCAATTAACTTTTCTGTATCTTTGAAGTTCAGCCAAGATCAGTAAGACAGTGGCTGCTTCTTCCTAGGAAGTGACATAAGTAGCACAGAAGTCATATAGGGTAACAAGGCTTTTCTACTTTTTATTTTTTTTTAACTGAAAAAGAGGGAGGGAGGATTTGAGAACTCTCAGGTTCTGACACCTTTTTCTATTTCGATGATTTGGGTGCTATAGGAAGGCACAAGCCACTTGGTTCCATTTTCAGTGGTCTCTTGCTGTGTGCATGAATTGCACTTATTAACGTGCACTTTTAGACTTATTCACTCTGCAGCAGCACTTTGCATGCTTGCATTTTTAAAACAGATGGAAGGATCCTTGTGTACAAATTCCTCAGATATAGAGCAGTATCCAATGGAGAACAGAACCGATGCAAGAAAAGATGGGTCAGTGAGCCAAAGCTCCTACTGTCTTCCCCAAAGGGTAGACTCCCAAAAGTTAACCTAATTATGGAGGGCACTGAGGCCATGAGGTTAACAGCTGTTCAGGAAGAAGCAGAGAGTTCCTCTAGGAGCTGAGGTTAGACACTGGAAATAGTTCCTCGTGGGAGCACACAGGGAAATTGCTGTGCACATGTGCATGTGTGTGTGCAGAATTCAGAACGAAGGGTTCAGACACAGCAGCTCCAAGGATGGAAATAGGTCAGTCGGTTTAGTGCTCTCTACGTGTTCCTCCTCTGTGGCAGCTCCGAGTAGCAGTTGGAAGGCAGCCTGGGATTTCATTTAGAAGCGTGAACCAGAAGAAAAGGAAAAAGAGAAAGGAGGGGGTCATTTTGCTTGTTTTGATGCCCATGTGTCCCATTTTCAATTATCCCTCTCATCCACTCTCACTGGGATAGAGTGAGATGCTTACAAATGAGCCATGAGAGAATTTCAAAGGTTTGGATGCTACATTCGTAAAAACTCAGTGGAAAAAACTATGCACCTCGTTGGGTTGTAAAACTTGACTTGAAATTGGTTGAGGACAAAATTTCCCTTGGGGTTTTAGTATTTTGAAAAGCCTGAAAGATTTTGTGTACCTGATTAGGGGATTATTGTCTTCTTGTTATCAGATCTTGCCCTGTAGATTCTGGACTTTCCTTAGAAGATATAACACCATCTACACTTTAAATACATTTTTGAATGCTGCAAGCTGGATTAGTTTTGTTTAGTCTTGGCCATATAAAAGTTAGTCATCTGTTCTGGACTGGTGGCTTAGAGCTGGCTGTGGTCTGTGGGGCGTTCCCAGAAAGTGATTTGTATCATCCACAGTTAGTGGGCTAAGCTGCCATTTGAACAGATTTCTGTAACCCTGTTAACTTGGGGCTGGGGTTAGAGTGAGATTTATCCTGCCTCTCTTAAGCTGTTTAACAAGAGTCAGGAGATCTGCTCCCCAGCTGCCGTAAATTTACTGATATCCACGCATACAATTGTCAACACTTGTACCAAGTTACGCTGACTGTGGATCAGGCCCTCTGGAATTTATTTTTTTTTTTTTTTTAATTTATTCTTCTAAGAAAATATAATCATACCAGATGTAGGTATCTAGGATCTAATTTTGGCTCAGTATCCATACGTGAATGGTCAGTCTGATCAACAGTGATGTGTTCAAGAACATGGGAACAGCTACAGAGAACTAAACCAACATTCTCATATTGATTACTGATCTACTGCTCTTTTATATTTTCCCCATTGCCCCCTGTCTCCTTGTGATGTGAATCCAACTCTTTTTCTGTAATTTCTGTCTACAAGTGTCATGTAGTGTCTACACTGCATTTTGGCCAGGGCTGTCTATAGCTCTGTGTTGAACTCCTTTTAACCTCCTACGTCTAAAAGTTTCTTGGCTTTTTATCATCCCCTCAAACGTGAGATCAGGAAGCATGGCACAGTGGAGGATGAAGCAAACAGGGCTAAAGAAGTTTTTGTGATGTCAGATTTTATCTCAAAGGTTAATGATCCTCCTTTGCTGAGCGCTGTGGACGCAGCAATGACTACAGAGAATGTTTAGTGCCAATGCAGAAAGGGCCTATGTTGGCAAATTAAAATCCTGACTTATAAG
The DNA here is from genome assembly GCA_018697195.1 of Certhia americana. Lineage (NCBI taxonomy): Eukaryota > Metazoa > Chordata > Aves > Passeriformes > Certhiidae > Certhia > Certhia americana. The sequence continues at coordinate 7,966,660 of CM031864.1, forward strand.
TCAGCAGTTGGGGGGAAATCAGAAGAGCTATGAACACAAATCTGGAGAGAGAGGATTTTTTTTTGTCTGAGAATTATCCCAATTATTGTGCTGATCACCTCAGGTAAGCCACCTTTCAGTTTTTAGTGATATGCTTGTGCATTCTTCATTACTGGAAAGTTTCAAATTTTTCTGAAGGAGAAAAAGGATGGTAATTGGCCTTTTTTCTGCTTTACATCTTCTCTGAACCTCCCCCTGATAGTCATCTTGTCAAAACTGTCAGGAGAAGTAAAAAGCAAACAGACATTTTAGCCCAAATAATGTATTTGTAAGTTTTTCAGTTAAGCTTGGATGTTGCATTCTGTGGAGTGGGGAGGTGTCTGTTGTTCTTTGGGCAAGCAGGGCTCTCTGGTTTTATTTATTTACCTCCCCACACAGACCAGTTAAGCTCTTCTACTACACTGGAGAGAGTATCAACACTTTTTTTTCCTCCTTAGCTTGGCTAAACTTGGCTGTCCCAGCCTAGGACAAGTTGTTTTTTCACATCTGGAGGTAATTTTTCCAGCTTGGCAATCTGTGTCTGCTTGACAAGTGTCATTTACTGTTTAGTTCTGCCTCCATAACTGCCTGTGAGAAAACAGGGATAAATCTGGAATTGGGTTCTTTTCTGATAAATAAGGCTTATTAAGATACCTGATCTTATACTAGTATCTTGGATCTTAAATATTAACATTTATTTCCTGTGAGTAGACATGGGGTTTGCACACAAAATTAATGGCTAAAGGTCTGCCTGGACTTGCTGTGGGAGTGACCTTGCTTAAAACAATGATGTTTCCTTTCCTGGCTGTAACCCAGCAAGGATGCATGCAGTCAAAATAAACCAAATATTTTGCTGTGTATTCCAGGGAGGAAGGTTTTATTTACTTTTTGTGGAATCCTGATTTCTATTTATGACTCTGTCAGACAAGTGCAGAATGACCTTGGCTGATTCATTCAATCCCCCTCTGCTCCTCAGTCTTAGTTGCAAAGTGAAACTAATTCTGTGCACCTGCCTCACTGAACCATTGGAAGACATTCCATTAATGCTTGTGAAATGCTCCAAGAAACTCCCTGAAAAGCAAACCAGAGGTGTCTGAATTTTTAGGGGATTTTACTCAGCTCTTGAGGTACAAAGTCTCTGGTTCTGGAAATGAAGAAAACTGCAGAATTGCAATGTCTGAATGAGAAATCTCCATCCCTAGTCACAGGTTATGTGGATTTGTTCACAGTTTGACCTCTATTAACGCTGGATACCTAGAAATAACCCAAATATCCCTGTCACAGTGTGAAACAATCTGTCTGTTTGATCAGGTATTGCATCCTTGGGGCCTGAGGGGAACATAACACATCAGTACATCTGTTAACTACAGTGTGTATCTCTACAAGGGTGGGGAAAATGGACAGCCCAAGCTGCTGGACATGATTACAATGACCAGGATAGTGGGGATGGCTGGGATTTAGTACACAGTTAATTCCTCTAAAGGTAATTTTGACTTTTTTTAGATGCATTTAATCTCTTTTTTCCTTTCCCACCCCTTTCCTACAGACAAATGTTTCTTCAGGGTTTGGGGTTTTCTTTGTGCTGTTTGTTAGAACATATTCTTTTTGCCTCTGGCACTAGCATATGGATTTTCTATTTGTGTGACAAACAAGCTAGCAGTTTACTTAGGAATTCTTGTTCCACCTGTTGCTCGAGATCCCCAGCTTTAAATCTTGCTCTTTAGTTGGAAATGTTTTCAGGCATCCACTGTGACACTTGATGATGTTACAAGAAATGTAAGAATTCAGCCTGTGAGCTGCATAATTTCAGGTGGCTGTCCAGATAGCAGATCTTTCTTTTCTGTGGATTTTCCTATCACCTTGCATTGTGCTAAACAATAATGCTAATCCATTCAATCACCTTGAATATTTTGCTAATCTGTACTTATCCTGTGAAACTATCTTCAGCAGTTAGATAGGAAATGCAAGCTGAGACCAGGCAAATACAAGTGATTGTGATGTTCTTTTTCTTTTGAAGGAAGCATTTGATGCCATCTCTCTTAAATGCACATGCTTCCTGATTTGATCTCATGTTATTGATAATCACGGGCTATTTTTGTGCCCTGCTTTTGTTTAGGAGCCATCACAAATCAATCTCATGAATCTTGCTTCCTGTCCTGTGGCATTGGCATTAGCGCATTTCTCTGCTCTGTGGCAATGACATTTGTATGTTATTCTTGCATTTAATCTGCTTTGTTGGATATTTTGCTCAGAATGTTTTGTGGTGTTTTAACCTGTGGGGTTTATAGGATTTTATGGTGTTATTTATCTCAGTTCATGTATCTTTCATTTCATTATTAGCTTATGTTTAGGAAGAAGGTGCAATAAATGGAAGAGGGCAACTGTGTCCTTCATTTGAATAAAACATAGGTTTGTACAAGAAGTTAATAAGAAATCATGTAGGAACATGGCCTAATTTTTGAAAGGATGTTTTGGAAAAAAACCCTGTGCTATATTCCTCCATCTGGATTTTCATCTGCCTTCTCATCATTTCTAATCCTGTTGCCAAGGCTGCTTTCTCAACTTTAAAATCTTTCTGGAATTAAGTGGCTTCTGGATCTTGACAATGCAACATTTTGATGCATGTGTTTGTCACATCCTGATTAGATTGGTATAACTCCTGCTCTCCCAGGTCCCTCTCAAAACTCAATTCATAAACCAGAGTTTCATACAAGATGCTTCCACTAGGGTGATGAAACAGAGAAATTCAATCATACCACGCATAGGTTATCCATTTTCCAGAGGCTGATGGGAGAGATTGGATTTTCAGAGCTCTTCTGGGCTGTTTTTTTTTTTGTTTTCTTTTGTTTTCTTTGCTTCTGTTCTTGTCTTCAAGGCTTCAATAAATTCTCTTTTAAAGTGGAGAAAGTAATTTCCATCTCTTTTCCTGGCCATGAAACTACTCTTTCCACGGGCTTTGACTGCAGGTGAACCATTTAAATTTTGTCATCCTTGAATTTATTTACCTCCACATTCTATTTCAAGCCCATGCATGGACAGAGTGACCCATTTTTTGGTTTATTTTATTAGTTCTGCCTTATAAGTTTTGGGTAGAGGTACCACAACTTTCTTGGCAGGCATTTAGGTCAAGCCAGTGTAGAGGAATCGTTTGATTCTGAAGGTAGGGAATTGCTCTTTTCCCTGCACGTTTCCAATAATCACATTTTGTGAGCCTTACAAACACAGGTCCTTGCATTTTTCTGTCAGAAGGCAGCAAAGGAACCAATGTCTGAATGGCTCAAAGCTGGGAGCACTGGATACCAAAATCAAAGAACTAATTGTGTGCACAGTGGAAGACACAGCATTCAGATCTTAGTCCCATATTGAACAAACCAGGTAACAGTTCTACTGAAACTACAGTTTCCTTTCTTGCCTGCCAAATACTGAAGTACTGTTCAGGGTGGAATATGACTGGAGGGGTTGGTTTCTGAGCCCTGTCAGGAGGATGACATTGTGCAAGTGCTAAAACACTTGCCAGAACCTGCACAGTTAATCATTGTTTTATGATGTTTATATGGTGTGGGATACAACAAGCTAATGGATGGGTGGATCAGCTGGGAAGATAAACTTTCTTGCTTTGTCCATTTACAGCTCAAATGAATGTTTGCAAGAACCTGTAACAGAGAAGCAAACCATTTCCCTAATCACTTCATATTCTCTACAAGATCACTGCACTCCCTGTTACTAAAAGGTGTAGAAATGGGGCACCATCTCAGATGAGGGTTGTGAGTTTTAGTTCTGTATCAGCTTGGATACAGGCAAAGGATGAATTTATGAAAAATAAAAGAGGGGAAAATAAAAAATTTAAATAGTCTTTGCAGGCTCATAAAGAGAATTAACTCAGTGTGAGTTCTTTAGAAGCTATTTCTGCATCTTTCTCTAGAAAGTTATTAGGCTGTTCTTATTTTTTTCAGAATCTGTTCACCCATTCCAAATTTTGACAGAGATTTTTAAAAGCTCATTTTTGTGAAGAAGAAAACAACATTTGACAGGGCTGGCTTATTTTTGACAATCTGGGGGGGTGGCAGTGGATGAAGAGAGTTGTTTTTGCAGACCCACTGAATGAATCAGGAAAGTTTCATCTTTGCTTCAAACTTTCCAAGACTTTAAACAGTTTTTGAAATGTTCTCTTCGCTCCAGGCTCCCTCGTTCTCAGTCTTCCTGTGTGTCTTGAGGACACTGTCAGTATCCCCCTCCCACTTCTCTATTTTGAGGATGAATTGTTTCATGTTTGTTTATGCTAAGCCATGAAAGCTTGAAATTGAAATTTGTTTGCTCCTCCGCTTCCCATTCATATATGTTCTCATTCATTGTACATTTTTGCTATAGGATTTTATCTCAAGGGTGCTGAACTGTATGAGGCTGCAAATATGCAGAAAGAAAAATAAGTAGTTCTGTGAGCCTGTGAAGTCACCTGTCCCACAGCAGGGTTCTCTGGTGTCTACCAAGGTATGATCAGCAAGTGAAGCTTTCCCCATGCCTGAGACTTTCATAGAATTATAAAGAAAAATGTTTAATGTAGCCCTCTGGAGGTCTTCAGTCCATTCTCAAAGCAGGGCTGACTTCAGTGTTGTGTTGATTACTTAGGGCTTTTTACAGGCAAAATTTGAAAATCTCCATGAGTAAAAAGTCATGATGTGGGAGGGTTTTTCCCTCACTTGAGTTCTCTGTTGCCTAAGTAAAATTGACTTCATTATATAATCTTTTCAATGGAGATTGAAAGCTGTGGATGTCCCATCCCTGAAGGTGCCCAAGGCCAGGCTGGATGGAGCTTTGGGGAACCTTATCTAGTGATAGGTGTCCCTGTCCCTGGCAGGGAATTGGAACTAAATGGTCTTTAGGGTCCCTTCCAACCCAAATCACCCCATGATCAGCTTCCACCTGTACTCTTTCCTCATCTTTCTGTATAACGATTACCAGAAGATTAATTTTCTCTGGTGTTTCATCCTCATCTCTCCTCTTCAACTGTTACACACCCTTAATAATTGTTACATTCTTTTATGTATCTCAGAAAAGGGTAATAATAATAATTTTTTCTGACAATTTTTACGCCCATTTATGCCTATTTGTGAGGCACAACAAAAAATTAAAAAAAAAACAAAAAAAACAAAAAACCAAAAGTAAGAAAATGCTCCAAACCCCTAAAGGTTTAAATTTCTCAGCTTTAACATTCTCATCAGGATTCTCAAGCTAATCTATCATTGCAACATTATTCATTGCAATGAGATGTTTCAGTGCTCTGGAACCAAAACGTGTTCAGTTTCAGCTTGGCTTGGTACCAAATCACATTCTGCTGGTGTGTTGCAGTGATTGATAGAAGCCACACTTTGAGTGCTTTACATTTCCATTCTTCTTCATCCAACAAGCATCCAAATCAACTGACCCATGTCCCATGGGATGGCACCAAATCCCGTCACACAGAGCTTTGAGTTAGGAAGAGGAAGTGTCATGGAGTATGATGGGAAATGTCTCTTTGCCAGGTAGCTTCCCTTCCGGGGAGTACAATGTGCCCAGCTGCTGGGACTGTGAAAAATTTAAAGCCTAAGTGATTTGAGGTAGGCATTGGAAATGGACCAGAGACCACCATTCTGTCAAATAGTTCCTCATTCTCTGTGTTGTTTGGGCTGAGGCACCCACACAGAGAAGTTCAGGGGGTAAAACTCTGCCCTTTACATTAACAAGTGATTGGGAAAGATCTGAGCCTGATTTAACTCCCTTATAAAGCATCTGGGTTTTTTATTGATTGCAATCAGAGATGGAGCAGGACTACACAGCTTCTTTGCCATCTTCTGAAATGTTATGTGACAAACAAGACACTGGTATTATTTCTGCTATGAAATGTTTGTTAGTTTATCATGGTAGTGATTCTGTGAAGAGCATTTACAACATCCTCAGTTTCTGGTGGACTTTCCAAAAATGAAATAATCTGGAGATTTTGATGTGTTTTTTTGTTTGGGTTTAAATTGTTTAGTTGTTGGTTTGGGATTTTTTTTTTTAATTGATTTGGCCACACTGTGCCTTTGCTAAAGCAGAATAGACACCTGGCAGGTGTTAGAATAATCTAATAGAATAAGGTTAATCTTGTCTCTTTAATTAGACAGCAATATGTAACACACCCAGTGGGCCAGATAACCTTGAAATTTAAAGTGAGAATAAAGACACATTTGAGAGGAAAATATCTTTAGTTACAGGTGGTAAGGGGTAGAAGAAACAAAAGGGAATGTTCACTGATAGCATCAGCACAACCCTACACAGTCCTTTTTCTCCACCCAAATCCTTACAAAACATTTCTAAAAACCTGGACTGGGATATCTTATCATATCTTACATGCTCTTATAGGCATTGCAGGATTGTTTAAGCACAAACTTATGCAATCTTGTTGGAAGTGAACCTCAACAAAATTCAGGATCTATCAGAAAACCTTTCTTCAATTCCATAAATCACTTCATCTTCATCTGTAGAACCTAATATATCCCTGCTGCATGTAGGGTAAAACCTTACAACGGGAAAGCCTTGTAAAACCATGGCTCAGGCCTGCTACTTTGGCTAAGCAGAAAAGGACTGTAGGAAAGTGACTCAGTTGAATTAGAGGTAGAAAAAGAAGATATGTAACCACGTCATGTTCACATCGTGGTGTCTTTAATTATGGTTGAATTATGTTTGTGATGATTTTAAAGTATGTAGCTGATAACTGCCTGATGGCTTAAAAAGGCCAGGTTTTTGGAATAAAGGGCTCTCCTCTGCACCTGCCTGGGGACCCTCACCTCACATATCCCCATCACTGTAGCACCAAAGTACTTTCTAATCTGTCATGAATTTCCTCCCAAAACGACATGGAGGGTTTATAATTATTTTTACAAGTGAAGAACTGAGGCATTGCAGTTTTGACCTAGGCTAGATAAGAGGCAATGACAAGACAGTCCCGTGGTGTCACCCTAAGTGAACCACTGTGTCACTTGTCCCTCTCCTGTATTGCGACAACTGGGATTTTGTTCAGGGCTTTGCATACAACTGTAAAACTTTCAATTAGTTGTGGTAGTGTTTGGCTAATGGACATGTACCTGCCTTTAACTTCTGATGACATTTATACCTGCTAGCCAATGCCGCAGGAGTAGACCATGTGCAGGTAAAGTAAAAAGGGCCTTCCCTTCCACCAACCCAAAATAAATGTGTCCTTATAAATGCAAAAAGTAATTTTTGAGCTGAACAATCCATAGATGCAGCAAGACTATGCAGGAATACAATTAATATTCTGGTTATGTATGGGAGTGAGAAATAACTAAGTGTGCCAGAGCCTAAACATTATAAAAGGGAGACAGCAGCTGTGCTCTGGTGCTGAGGAGTTAAACTTTGCTTGTTAGGGTTCAGCCAGCAGTTTGCCAGTCCTGTGCTGCTTCTCTGTGTGCCAGCACACACCTTCTTGGCAGTTTGGTGTCAGGTCAAACCCTTCCTCCAGGATATCCAAGAGGAAAAGGCATTTGTGATGATGGATGATTTCTGGCTGAGTTCTGATGTCCTATTGAAGATGTTTGTACAGGACATCCTGGGTGGAAATAGTCTGGTACCCTGTAATATGGCAAAGGAATCATTAAATTCTATTCAAGAGGGTAAAGGCAATATCAGGTACAGTGCTAATTTCAACCACCACATATTAAAGCAGATTCTCAGACACAGCTGAATGCAGCAGTATCAGGAGATAAAGCCAAGAAAAATGGCTGAATTAAGGTGTAACTGAAACCCACTCAAAACTGATTCATGATCCAGTAATACCTTACCATTTTATAGTAATCTCTGATTGCTCTAGTTCCACAAAGTTGGATGTTTCTAATATTCTGTCCACCCATGTTGTCATTTTTTGTCAGATTTGGAGAAGCCTTGATTACAGTCAGCCTCAGCTCAAATCAGAGTTAGATGCTGGACATGTAACATGTGATGTAAACCCAGGTTCTCTTAAAAGAAGTACTGTCCTTGGCCTCTCAGATAGAATGGTTCAAATTAGTGGCTGTCTCTTATGTAAGCCAATTTTTGTCCCAATTGCTCTTTTATGAATTGGGGACAATGTGGTCCCCTCTTGTACCAGTGCTGTTAGGAAAATTAGTCCATCAGTGCTTATAAAGCAGTTATCTCCAGCAGTGCTGAGCACTTTAAAAAAGCCATGAAGAACTGAATAGCTCTGTCCTTGGAGCAGGCTTTGAGTAGCACACAGCAAGCAGGAGCCTAGGGTTGCACATTGAACAATAAGGAAAAGCCAAAATATTGAATAGTCCACTCATTAATGAAGAGTGCAGATCCTGTGCACAGAATAAAGTGAGAGCCTGTGGAAAAGCACCCTGTGCTCCTGCAGTTAAAGGCTGTGTCACAATAATGACAAGCACAGGGCTGAAGGAAGGCTGTGGACCTGTGCAGCTGTGGCATGTCTGAACTTCTAAAAGCTCCGTGTTGTGACATTAAGGTTGGCTCCTTTGACTGCACTTCTCTGTGTGTAATGGGTCTGGTAGTTAAGAGCTGAACCATCTTTTGGGGGTGTTCCTGCAACGCTGGTCTACAGGGAACAGGATGCATCTTTCCTGTGAGAAAGAAGAATTCCAGATTTGTGTGCCAGGCAGTATAGGAAATGCATTACAATATGGAGCAATACCATCCTACAGGAGCTGGAGTATTCCCTAAGAATTGTGAGATGTGTTGTGTGTCTGACTATTTGCACAGTCTGAGGAAGGCCAGAAGTGGGAATAAAAGCACAATTCAAGAGCAACCGTATTTTCAGAAATACTTATGTGTGTATCAGCTGTTTTCTGTAAACCACTGTGATGATGAAACACTTGTTTCCACCCAACCTGCCCCTCCAGGAATGTAGACAGACAAAAAAACCCCAAAACCATATTGTTTAAAGGTTTGCTTATTTGAAGGGAAAGATTTGTTAGGAAACAGAATTAGGACATTGTGGAGAAGTGCCAGGTAGATAGGGCAGGAGGGCCTAGAGGAGTTTGACTTGTTGACAGGGTGGGAGTCCAGTAAATTATGCAAATGTAAAATTGTCTTTCTCGGTGCTTTGCGCTTGTGATCCATGAGCAGGTGGCTTTTGGACAACATCAGAAAAGAAAGTCTATATAATACTGCATTATGGTCTACATATGTAAGAGTTCTGAAGGCCCTGTGCCTACAGTGGAAATATTTTGGGATCCAAAAGTTGGAGAAAAAACAACCCTGTCTCCTATGTCATTAAGTCAGTGATGTGTTTGGTTTTGAAAAGGCCAAACAATGAATCAGGCTTTAAAATGGAAGCACTGTAGGTGTTGCCAGCAGCTTGTTTAAAACACCTGAGTGCCCAAGACTGGCGTGGCAGTGACTCAGATCCAGCTGGGAGCAGGAGTCTGAGAAAGCCTTCCCAAGGCAGGACAGATGGGATGGGCTCCTGCAGGTGCATTCAGAGAGATCCACACATGGGACAGGCTCTTCCTGGGGGACAGCTTTGCTAAACTGGGCTTGCATCCCAGAGGAAGTGCTGGAAGCCCTGTCCCACTGAAAACTGGGTTGGGCACAGTGCAGATGTGAGAATATTCAGAGTCCTGTGATAGCTGCAGGGGTGAGCTGCACTAGGGAAGGGATCTCACCCTCTGACATCCCAGGCACACTCACAGGGTAGAGTTCTCCTATCTGCAGGATTGTCTTTTAATTCCAGCATACTGCTTTGTGCCCAGGAATCCTTCTGGCATTACTGGGGACGTGGGGTGTGTAAGGAGAGTTAGTACAAGAATTGAGACATATCCTGAAGATCAGAGTGTGCCCATGTCAGGAGGGGATGCATGTCTTCCTTGGTGTGTGTGCCTGTGACACCTATTACCAGCCCTGAGAAATGCATGTATTCATTAGAAGGAGAAAATATCCCTTTGTGTTTATTCTTATTTAACATTGTTTACACAGAAAATGGAGAAACACATCTTTAACCGTCATGTACGATTTAAAATTATGTCAGTACACCAAGCAGCGCTCATTCTGCAAGCATCAACTCCACCATGTGGTCTCTGAGAGCTAGTGCTGCTCTCTGCACGGCCAGCCAGCTCTGCCTGGAGCACACTGCAGTGGTTCTCTTAAATAGCCTTTGTGAAGGTTTCCAGAGCTCTAAATTAAAAATGCAGAAAGCTGGGGAGGAGGAGAGAGTTTTCAGAGCAGGGGTTCTCTGTAGCTGGAGCGTTAGGATGTCTTGCTACCTAATTGCTTTAGAATATGTGGGCTTGAATGAATCCATTTTAATGAATAATAGGCAAATGCATAAATTGCAAGCCCCAAGCACCCAAACGGTGAAGCGCACACTAATGAAGACCTGACTTGGCTGGCAGGTGTGGAGTTGATTTGTAAAACGCCGTGAATATATCAGTTTTGAAGTGATATTTGTGAAAAGGAGCAAGCCTTCTGTGTGTTGCCCTTGTCTTTGCTCCCTGCTGCTGTGCTCCTGCTCCATGCCACTGCCTGCTGCAGCCTCTTGGCATTGCCTGCTGCCACCCTGCCTTCGAGAGGTGCAGCAAGGGAGAACAACTCCCCTCTGTCTGCACTCTCACTGCAATGAGCCTAAGAGGAGGGCAAAACCAGGCAGTGCTCCCCCTTCCCCACTGCCTTCCCAATTTCAAATCCTGTTGGCAGTGCCATTTGTGGGTTGGAACTCCCTGGCTTTGTGTGAGGAGATTATCTGGAGATTCACCTGGTGCTGATCCAATGAACCAACACAGCCTCACAAAGCTGAAGGGGAGGGTGCACAGTTCTCTTTGTAATAAATCACATGGCGTGAAAAAGGATTTCTTTACCTCCTTTCCTGCATTATTCTCCATATCTCACCTTGTGGAAATGGGTCTGTTAGGGAGAGACTTAGACTCACATGTAGGAAAACCGAGCAGGGCAGGGGGAGCTGAAGGTAAAGGAAGGCAGAGTTCCTGGAGGTTTCTATAATTTGAAGATTCCAAGAAGAAGAGGCACAACCTGCAAGAACATGAAGAAGCCCTGAAAAATAAACCCAGCATGAGCCTTGGTACTAAATCCTTCCTCAGAATGTTGTCACTAAAGCATAAAAAATCCTTAAAAGCAATGATGAGTTCAGTCCCAGAGGCAAAGGGGTTCTGTCCACAGAACTGCCCAGCAAGCTGGGTGCTGGTCTGAATATCTTTGGTTTTACTGAGTTGAGCTGGTAACCTCTTCAGATCTGGCTGCCTCCCAAGTAGGGAGGGATGAATACTGCAAAATGTTTCAGTTTCCAGTGCAATTTTGAAACTCATTTGCTTTGACTGAATTCGCACTGTGTTTATGTAAATTTATAAACACTGTAATAAATTTATCTACTTACAGAAAACAGAAATTTTAGAATAAGGCTGAAAAACATTGGTGAAACACAAATTCTAATTCAACAAGAATATTCACAGAACCTGATTTAAATGAACATTCAGTCACGAAGCAGAAACACAGCATGTGGTCTGTATAGCTAGCAAACTATAGCAAGCATAATCCAAAATTCAAACAATGGTTATCAGCTTAAATGCTTTAAATTACACACATGTCATTTCTTGTGGCTGCAGTGACTATGTGACCAAAACCCAGGTTTTTACAGTAGGAATAAAGACCAAAATCTGGTAATTGCTGCAGGTTGCTACTTTGCTTGTAGCTCACCTATTCTGACTATGTTTTTTTCCTAACCAGGGAGAGTCTGTGCCAGCACATCATTCTCGTCAGGCTCCATGGCATTGTGACCTGCCACGTTCATAAGAGTATTCATGGGCATGGTCATTAAGCCTCATGGGATGGAATATCTTCCATGCCCTTGTTCCAACCCTCACTAATTCTGAAGCTGTTTTTGTCTTCCCTTGCGCCTCTTGGAGTCTGTAATGTTTCCTGATTTTTTGTCTCCTGTGCAGTCCTTTGATATAATTTAGGGGTTTTCCCCCTCTTATTTTTTTATACTGAACACATTAGTTTATTTACAGCACAAAATAAATCTAATCTGTTTAGGGCAGATTTGGAAGCATTTTCAAAATTAGTGGAACACTTACAGCCATGTGAGGAACTGCACTGAAGCAAATGACAACACTTGCACTCTGAGTAAAAGAGCTGGTCTTAAGTATTGAGAGGTTATGTATTATTTTAGAACACATCTGTTTTCCACCATAGAGCTTCTGTTCCCAGAGCACATCTGCATTTCTACTTTTCCTATCCAGTGTTTGAAGCAGCCGACAAGCAGTTAAGCAGTGGAACCATCAGCAAAGTGTTTCAGAAATCAGCTGGTTTAGGACTGGGAGGGAGAATTAAAAAGCAGATTGCAAGATGCAATTTTTAAGTTATCCTGTTCAAGCTCTTGCATTGGAGGCATTAGCCGGGAGGGAGATCACATCAGCTGGGAGCAAGATAATAAAATGAATGCAGGATCTGTAACAGGCACGTGGGAGACTCTTGCCGTATGTTTTAGTCATGTCCTGATATACGTGAGCTTTGGGAGACAGCTCTACATGTAATAGAGTCAATAATCAAATCTGAAGTACCAAGGAACACAACTTGATGTTTCCTTAGAGAGGCCACAAGTTTGCAGCAGATGAATAAAGAGAGAATGTGGTAGATACAAATTTGTCTTTAGGCAAAAAGGAAAGAAAAAAAGACTTGAAAACTGGAAGTGGGGACAAAATATTCCACTGTTTCCAGACTGGAAAGAAATAGTAATGCCTACATCAGAAAGTTAATTAATTGTTGTTACATTGATAAATATGTGATATACCACATCAAAGACTAGCTAAATGATATTTGGAAATTAATTTGGATTCCTATTAAACAGAGCTCAGAGGAGCTTCCCAAATGAATAACTTGTTTGCTAAGCATTGCTTCCTTCTGTTTATACAGTCTTTTCAAGTAAAGGCAACTATTTTCATCTGTTCTTGTTGCTTTAAATGAACTACAAGATTCATCACTAACCAGACGTTCCTGACACATCCAAATACTGCAAATTGCAATGCCTTATTTAGGATCTTACAAAAATTAGGTAATGCTTACCTCTTTTCTCTATGAGGATGACTTAGATAAAGTTATCTAAAAAGTCCCAAACCTGAAATTTAATATTGAGAGTATGCTCATTTCCTCTAGTGTTAAATATTATTAAAAGAAAATGTAAATGTGACACATTAACTATATAAACATAGGTTCAGATTCTGAGCTCTTAAGAAAGTTTTTGTACAGTAAGAAAGTTGTTTTCTTGGGAGCCGTGCCAAAATAGAGTAAAACTCATGACAGTTTCTGCTTTCATTAAATGAAAAACTCCTCATTCCTCTCATTCTGCTCTTCTGCCAGTTTTATCCTGGTGTAATTCCACCTACATCTCTGGAAGTACTTCTGGTTTTTATTAATGTCTATGAGTTCAAAAGAAGATAAGATTTAGTAGAGCCAAGTGCAGAAAGTTTACATGCAGACAAAAAGAAGAGAGAAATCTGACACAATATGCTGTAGAGTGGCATGGCAGCAACTTTCAGAGTTGTCTGGGGAATTGTAGTTTAAAATGGCCAGGAAAAGATCCATCTGGTTTCTACACAAGCAGAAAAGTGGCCACCATGACAAGGAAGTGGCTTCTGCTCCCCAGCAAGTCACCCACATCAGCAGTGCAGGAGCTGCAGAGCTGCAGTTGGGTGTTTGAGCTCCCAGAGAGTGGATGGTTGGGTTGTGTGAGCCAAAGGAGCAAAGAAGCTCCTGCTTGCCTAGATACCCATAAGAATTTTTACAAAAGAATGTCCCATTAACTTTGTATCCTTTGGTTCACAGAAAAATATTTACTCATCAGGTTGGGAAATGAATTTCATCCTCTGGTTTCATCCCCTCACTTTTTAAAGTATTTCACCTCTCCTGGTTTTATTTTCCTTTCTCTTTGCCAATTAAACCTATGTTTTGGGTCTACAGATTGTTAGAATTTCTTTGTCAAAGGATAGCACTGCTGGAGTGAATCTCTGTTGTTTGCATAGGTGTGTTTAAAAGATTAAGGCTGAACAGACATTCTTGTAATAGACATGGGATCAATGAAAGCTCTTCTTTTCTCAAGAAGCTTTAAGGCTTAGCAGCGAGGTTGATTTTTTTTGTTTGTTTGTTTTAACTATGGAAGAAGTTGCATCTCTACCTGGGCTTCTATTATTTGTGTGATCTTCCACAGAATTCCTGAGCAAGAATTTACTCAATTCATTCCATGCTTAGCTTGTGATGTCAGAATTCTCTTCCTGCACATATCAGTAGCCAAAGATCTTCTATAGGTGATCTCTGCAGTAGGCAAGAGACCTGATTTTCCCCTTTTCCTACTTGTGCCACTTCCAGCTTTTTAATTTCTTTTTCAGATTCCCAATTTTCAGTTTTAGTACTCACTTTTTTGAGTTTAAGTACTCTATCAACAGCCTCCTGAGTTTCACAGACTTTGGATACTACTTGGTGGGGCTGTGAGCAGCAGCATCCAATTCAGGACAGTGTCCTGGGATGGATCTGAGTCAGGGCAGGAAGGAGAAGCCAAGGTGGCATTCATGCTCCAATGCCAAAGGATTTGATGGCCAATAAGCATTTTCACTTGGTGATTTGGTTGGCTTACTTTTGTGTAGGCAATTGCAGGAGGGGAAGAGACTGAGGCCCCGGATTAGTGGCAGAATGACATTAATGTTCTAAATTTCTTAAGCACAAACGTAATGGTCATTGATTGCAATGCTCTGAACAGCCCTGCTGAGTCAAAGCCTGACTGAGGATGAGCTGAAGGTCCAGTTTGGTGATGCAGTGTGTGAATCACCCTCACAGCTGCAGGCCCTCAGCCAGAGCTTCAGAGAGAAGGGAACCTCCAAGGTCAGGCAAGGCTCTTCCATGGCCAGCCTGACAGGCTGGGAAAAGGCAAAGAATACAGTGAGCACAGGTTGTGGAGGGGAAGAAGGCTGAATGACCAAAGCTGTTTCAGTTGATATTCTGCTGGTCACGTTTCTGAAGGGTGCCATTGCTGCAGTCTTTCCTCAGGGGAGTGTTTGCTTTGTTTTCCCTCGTGTGAATAACATTTAACTACTTCAGCTGCAGAATATAACCCTAGTTCTAAGTGCTTTGTGTCTGCTTTGTGTGTGTTTTTGTGCAGGTGCTCCCTGATGGGGTTTGATCTGAACCGGCACTGGGCAAATCCCTCTCCGTGGGCTCACCCCACGCTGCACGGAGTGAAGGAGCTCATCATCGACATGTACAACAACCCGGTGAGTGGGGACAGGAGCTGCTGAGCCACCCCTGGTGCTGAGGGACTGGCTCCCCACTGCAGGAGATCAGGAACAGCAGTGCCTTTTGCCACAGGAAACATCAGCAGTGGAGAAAGCGAGTGAAATGAAGTTCAGCTCAGATTAACTACAAAATGATTCTGAAAGCAGGGCCTAAATTCAGCTGAGCTGCTCTCATGCTCTGAGCTGGATTCAAAACAGCAGGCCCCCCAAGTTGAATTAGGGAGTGGCAGCGATGCTTGATGCAGGGCTCTCACAGTGATGGCTGTGTGGTGTGCAGTGCAGGAAGGGGAGAATATTTGCAAATATTATATAAACACACATGCACGCACACTCAGGGAAGCAGAGGTGTTCTTGAAGGTGAAATCTTAGCTAATCAGAGGAGATGGATTGCGGAGAATATGGAAAAGAAGAGTGGGAGGGAGGCAGACAGCTATTGAATGTTTGACATCAAAGCGCAGAAGGATTATTGAACGTGGCACCTAAGAAAAATTGCTGAAAAAAAAAATGGAGATGGGTAGGAAAAAATCACTACCTAAAAATAAGAGGAGACTTTATAGATTATTATTTTTTTCATTATGGGATTCCTGGTATTTGTCCTTTCTTTTTGCTTCTCACAATGGAGAGGGAATTTGAATCTTTTAAGTCCCTGAAGTTTTGCTAGTTTTTCCTTTTGTTCTTTTCTTTCTTTCCTTTTTGTTGCTGTGAAAAAGTACCTAGTTTACCTTATTAATAAAGAAAGAGGATTCATACCCCTGGCTACATCATGTATAGGATAAGACTTCTTTATTTTAACTCCTGGTTTTCCCAATACATCTTAATGGACTTTTTATCTTCCCGTAATACTTGTGCAGAGGAGGTTTTAGGTACGAGGAAGATAGTTAATGGATAAGATTGTTACGTATGGACTGGAATCCAATTGCATGAAAAATATTTTCTTAGACTGCTAATTGTTTGGCACAGAATTTTCTTCCTATTCGGTTTCTGCAGCACCTTTACTGTGCATTGTGCCTCTGACCAAGGCTCGTAAAGTCTATTAAAGTGATGATGAATAATGATGGAAAGGCACAGGAAGAAGCTTTGGAGCCAGCCTGGTCTTTCCTCTGTTTTCTACCCCAAAAAGACAATTTTCCTTCTAGACAACGGAACGAGCATGCAGACTGCTTTAAGAAGAGTTATTTTCCAAGAATGAAGAGGTCTTAAAACATTACAGGAGTGTTGGATGTAGGGAAGTGCTTGTAGCCAGTAAGGCAACAAATCCTGGCACTATTAAAAGTCACTATCAGTAAAGTAAAGCTATTCTTGGGGTAGGGGGGAAGTTCTCTTTAGCTTCATCCCAATCTAAGGAAGCTTTGAAAATTCCAGTAGCTGTCCTATGTGTGAAGAATGAATTAAATTGCTTTGGTGGCTAAAATGAAAAATCAGAAGAACTGTTTGTTGAGAGCTGGTCTGAAATGGAATTACTTTTTTTTTCTTCCATCTTTCTGTCTCCCACTCTACTCAGTGATCAACCTGAGATGAACCAGTTCCACTTAATTTCTTTCTGAGGGAAAGAAAAGTGAGCCTTTTAAACATAAGTATAGCATTTAATTTCCAAGGTTATTTAATTTATATTTTTTAAAATATTTTTAGAATTTTTTTTTTTATTAAAGTACCAGCAAAGTTCAGGTTGCTCTTCAGAATTCCATTTCTTAGTGAATTAGCTACCCACCAAAAAATCTTCTTGTCTGGTTCTATCATCCCCTTGTCAACAGGGATGCCACAATCAGCCTTTCTGGCAGGGATGTTCAGCAATGCAATGCAGTAAATAGGATTACTGTTATTCTCAGGCAATACCTGATTCTTACCCCAGTAATATTGGTATGAAAAGATCATAACAAAAGGGCTGGGACAAAAGGGGCAGACATGGACTGGCCATGCACCATCCTGCTTTAGCAGTGACTGCTTTAATTAAGTTATGACAGAGTTCCAGAATAAAACCTGCATTGAAACCCTTCAGGCAGCTAAAAATTTTAGGTGCTTTTCAGGGGTAGAGCATTACTTTTGGATGACTAATACATGATAGATGGCTGGCTGCATGCACAGGTGACCTGCTGCAGGAGGGCTGGCGTCAAACTGTGTCACATCAGGCATTTTGCATTTGAACATGTCTGTCCTGCCACCCTCTCCTCACCTGAAGTCTTCCCACACTGGGGAAAATGAAATGAAATGCAAAACCCAATTCCCTGAGAAATTATGTAATAAAAAAATAACGTTCATCCCTCCCACTGCAGACAAGATCTGCCATGAAGGGCTGTCCACAGAAGACTGGATTGTTTAAAGCAGGAGGAAGTTTGGCTTTGTGTTGCCATTGCAGAACAGCTCAGTGCAGGACTTTTAGATGTATTCATTCCCTTAAATCACTTAAGGAAAATTAGCTGCCATAAGACCATAAACCCATGTTTTAAATATTGCTGCATAGGAGGATTTTTCTTCTGCTCTGCAGTATGGGAGATAAGCTCTTTCCTTTGAAAAAAAGTTCATTCTGGAGCAGGGAGGATGAGTGACACAGAAATAAGTGAAGCGGGTATGAGGCATATGCACAATGCCACAGCTACAGTGATTCCAGCACTGAATGTTCCAAGGCTGAGTGTTTGCTGTAGTGAGTGTATAAAAATAATCCAAAGCACTTGTGGTTCACTGTTCTGGGTTTTACAAAGTGTGCTTATTTTATTTTATTTTATTTTTAAAGTGTTTCAGATTCCATAAAGACCACATCACCTTTAGGAAGGAACAGATGGGTCACGGAATAGGAAGCTTTGATCTCCATGCCACTGATTTTGACTCTGATGATCAATGTCATTTTGTTGACCTACATGGAGTGAGGGGATATCCTCAGCTGTTTCTAGTGGTATCAGTCTTGCAGATGAGGCTGAAGTGATAGTCTCCTCTAGATCATGTGCTGTTGGCTAGGGCTAGTTCTGCTCCCAAGTACCTTTCCTGCTCCCTTTCCTGGGAGCACTTCCCACCACTCCACCAGTGGATACCTGTTGATGGTTTGCCTGTCTGTGCTGGAGCTGGTAGCAGAATTATCTCAGAACATGAAAGTATTGTTTAAACCAACTCAGCTGGCTCTTGTTTGCAGTTTGTTAAAGCATGTTCATATGAGCCATTCCAGCAACCTTTAAAAACAGATTTAGTGAGTGCACTCAGGTCGTGTGTGCAGTGTCAGCTCAGCCCCCTCGGTATGAGCATTGTGATATGGCCTTTACTCACAGGGTGAGTGTTATTCTTCCATCTAGACCTCTGCCTCACCGAGTTCTCCAAATGGGAAACTCCCACATAATAAGCAGCTACTCAGTGTTTTGTTTTACCTTCAGTGTTTATTGTGCAGCCTTACTGTGTTTACTGTGCACTGTGCAGATCCTGCTCTGAAGATAGAACTGTCAATCTCCTCGTAGGCTCTTTTATTCTGCTCATTGCTATACCCTGGGAGCATTGCAGAAGTGTGGATTTTTTAAATTCTTTTTTGAGGGGAGACCCCTGTGAAAGAAAAATGTTTTATCCTTGTGTGGATGGGAAGCAGTTATGATCACACCTACTCATTTGTGATAGACAGTTTAAGATCCCTGGAATCAGATCTGTTTCATGTCATTCAGCAAAGATTTATACCTTCACTGTCTTGTTTCTACCCCTTGTTTCTGCAAGGAAGATCAGGATAGACTATTTCTGTCATTTGGTTCTCCTAGGATCTAAGAGACATGGAATAAGCAGTGACTGACCATTTGGGATGAATCTGTTCCAAATAATTTTCTCCTCCCAAGTGAAATTGCAGATGTGGGATTCAGGGCTCCCAGGCACTCTCACTGCAACACTGGACTTTGTGTTCCTTCATCCATGTTTCTTCTGCTCTACCTGTTCTCCACCTCCTGCTGATTTGAGGCTGGCCTCCTACAAGCAAATAATTTCTTTGCTAGACACTGTTCACCTTGTGCCCTGAGTGAGATGGAGATCCATCCAAAACAAAACAAAAAAAAAAACTTACCTGGGATGTGCTCCTTAATTAGCATCTCCTTTGTCATGCACATATATACTAAAATTTAAATTATTTCTGCAAAAGTGACTTTTCTGTATCTATTCCTAACTTTAGAGTGCTTGATGTTGCAGTCCTTGCATACTTTTAATACTATTCTGGGTGAAAGTTTTCACTGATTCAATGCAAAATGAAAGCCCCAGCATGCTAAACTCTGAGTCATCTGCTGGGCTGGAACCTTGAGATCCACCACACAGACATCTGCCACAAGGGCTGATGAATTAGCTGACAGAGGATGGCGATCTGCTATTGCTGTGGACAGGAAAGAGAGGGGGAAGGAGCCTGTGGGCTTCAGGGGTATGTGCTGGCAACAGCATTAGTAATAAGATAGGATGAGTAAAGAAAATACTGTAGGCATGGGGAGGGTGAATGACACGTTTTATGTTTATGAGAAGGTTTCTTAAGATCCCATGTGCAGGCTCAGATTTGAACAAAATCATTATTTTCCAGTCTTCCTGTCTCTGAGGAGGCCTAGCTTTTGATCCAGGTAGGCTTGAGTGGGAAAGCTGTAAGAGTACAGGGGAATTAGCCAGGTAAGTCAATGTAACGGGATTCTTCAGCAGATGACTCTATTGCTCTTCAGAAAGAGAATATATATGCTTTCTTCCAAAGTTATTGAACATACAGTCCCCCTGGGTCTGTGTTATCATCTCTCCTCAGGCCCTTCTTTAGAGGCTGATGGGTGTCCTCCTAGGACTGGCTCCCCTCAGAACATCCTGAATCTCACTGTTGCAGGAAGACAGTAGAGAGACCTTGTTTTGGGGAAAAAGGCCTGATCTCAGATTTCCAGCTTGTGGCTGATAAGCCCTGATAATAGGAAAGGGGTGAGGTAGAAGGTTGAGTGGTGTGTGAAGCAGGTGAGGTCCTAAATGAAGGGAGACACATTGTCCTCCTCCTCTGTAACTCCTTAGAGCTGACTGTCCTGTCCTGGCAGGTGGGTTCTCTAGGTTTCCCCAGTACTAACCCTTTCCCCCCACTGTGCTCACACGCTTCCTTTCCATCTCCTGTTTCTCCCATTCTGGTTCTGTGTTTTCATTGCTGTCAGGTGTTCTTACAACTCCCAGCTCTTCCCAGCTCTTTCAAAGATACAGTTTGGGTGTTGATGCCTGATGAAGTCCTTCCATCACTGCCCCTCTTCATGCTGTTGTGGTTCAGACACCATTTAGGCCACCCCCTGCCAATGCTGTTGTTCAGCTGGCATCTTTTCTAGGCCTCCAGTAGCACTATTTAGAGTGCACTGTCAAGTGGCTGTGCAGGAGTCATGGTCCAAATGTGGTGTTGTGAGACTGCTCCACATGCAGCACATCCAATCCCACCACTTTCTCCATTATCCTCAACTTTTGCAGTGAAACAAATCAGGATTTTCTTTTTTCTCTTGCCATATTTTGAGAGAGGCATTCTGTTTTTTATGGAAAACTAAGTCACAAAATATAGACATAGAATCCTGGAATTTATACTTTGCAGGTTGCAACCATCCCCAATGGTGACATTGATTTAGTGACCTCACATCCTCTCTGCCTTGGGCAGTGCCACATTTTTCACCAGACAACTCCACATTTAGAAAAATGCAGCTGGTCTCCAAGATGCATGTGCATTGCTGGAGAGTGACATAAATTTTATTTTTGTCAGTCTTGTAAAGTGTGTCAGTCTTAGAGGCTCTGCTTCCACTCATCTCGTGAAATGTTGTTAGTATTACCATCAATGTGATACAGGATAGTTGACAACTAAAGTATAACAACAGATTTTGCAAGGTTTTCACATCAAAACTCTGCATTTAGGCTTCTTATGCTATAAGCCCTCAAGTAGCATTTTCTAATCTAACATTTGAATGACTGCAAGCAATTGTTTTCTCTTCAAAACTTCTTTTCCCTCATCATCTCCCCTGCTCCTGTTATAAACTGGAGCAGCAAACTGAAAAATATTTCACTGGAAAATTATAACCTCATTCTCGTTCTAGCTGAAGCCAGTTTGGATGTTAATAAATGTTTGGAAAGGCTGTGGGTTGGGGTTTGGTGCTGCTCAGAGCTCTCTTGGAGCCAAACAGATCAGCTGGGGTGTGCATCATCTGGTGTGGGGAGTCATAGCAGATTAGCACAGGGGAATGAGCTCTGTAACATCACACACTACCTGGCTGCATTTGCTGTTAGCAGAGCTCTTACACTTCCTTCCCCAGCTAAACAACACAATAGAAGTGAATAATCTTTTTTAACTCAATATGGAATTTAAACAACCCACTAGGAAGTGATACTCAGAGAGTCCCTCACACATCCTGGGCTGCCATTTCTAGCTGATGGTTTTCACTCCAACATCAAAACAGCCATTGCCAGGCATCCTCTTTTGCCAACAATTCTCAGGATAATACAGTATATGTTATTCTGAGTTCTTCTTAGGCAGAATGCCTCAGCATGCTGCCTCTTATTTCTCTCCTCCTGAAACTAGAAGAGGGATCACCTCTGCTCTTGCAGTATGTGTTCAGCTGTGATAGCCCTGTGGCCACTTGCTATGGCAATGTTCATGTTTGTGCCACTTTGTTGATATTGCAGATGTGCCCTGTACCTCTTCCCTTTGCAAGTCCCTGTTGAACGAAGTGTAACTTTTCAGTATTTTGAAAATATCATTCTTATTTCAGTTCCCTGTTGAACCTTTCTCTCAGTGCTGTAATTTAGCAGTGTGATGTACCCATCACTGTCTGATCCCGTAGCTTGTGCTTAGGATTTTGACTCTATTTCACACCTTCCTGTTGGACCAGCATCATCAGAGTTATTAATGCTCTAGCTACCATTCTGCTTCATATAGGCTGTTTAAAAGTAGCCTCATTAAACTCAGCTCATTGTTAAATAAGGATAAATTTGGTATCTGCTGACAGAAGCAAAGGTGGAGCGCATCAGTTTGTTAGCTATAGCATTTTCTGACAAACAGTCTTGTGAGAGTAACAGTTTAGAGGAGCTCTTCAGTTCCTTTTATGCAATTTTAACAATTCTGCTTCATGGAGTAAACATTATTTTTTGATCTAGTAATATTTTCTATGTTTACACCTGATGAAGCAGCTTCTGATCTTAGAAACTTTCTTCCCACAGTCCTTTAAACATGCACAAAATTCAAAGAAAGTTGCAAATAGCAGAGCTAGTTTTTCACTAGAACTGATTATTTGCAGGACAAGCTGAATCTTTGCCACAGGAGGGTTTTATGACAGATATTTATTGGAAAAAAAAGTTTAAATAGAGTTAATTTCCTTTTGAGGCAGTTGAACACTCAATAAACTCTACAGATTTCTTTCTCATCTCCAATTAATCTATGATTTTTTGTCCCTTCCCTTTGATTTGTTTTCAACATGTAAATCGTCATAAATATAAATTTATATAGAAAAGTGAATATATGATTTCTCTGGTAACTCTTGGGACTCATTGACACTGTTAGATGAAGTTCCACCTGCAACTGTGAACTCTGTGTTAAAGTGATAGTCAAGGAAGGGAGTGCTATTCAGGCCAACTAGTGCTAATAGTCTTATTTTTTCTAAGTAAAATTTATATTTTGAAATTATAAATAACATTGCATCTAAACTAGACAGGCTTTTTGGCTGGTTTTGTTTTGTTTTGATCACACTTGCATGTTCAAAATCTAGCTCTGGATGATGCTCCAGCGTGTTTTTGTCAAATATTCCAGGCTCTCCAGGAAACAAATCTGAAATGTGTCCACAGCTACCAAATTTCTCTCTGTTTACAATCAGTCATTGTGCTAATCATATCATAGTGGTAATCTCTGACACAGATTGTGGTTTCTTTGATTAAGTGGATTTTTTTTTTTTTTTTTGTTATCCCTTTTGGTAATGTTTTTATCTAGAATAGGAACGCTTTCAGGTAAAACCAATAACACAAAGAGGAATGAAATGTTTTAATCCCCAAAACTAACATTTTCTTTTTTTTTTCAACACAATACTGGCCATTTTTCATTTGTACCTGACACTTCTAAGCTGTTGTTCTCCATGATACTCACACACCTGCATGAAGCACTGCAGACAGATCAGTGTGTGGTTCACTCTCATATTTCCAGATAAGTGTCCCTTTACCCAACTCTGATATTCCCACAGGTTGTGTTAATTCTTGCAGACTGTGGTGTGGGGTTTCTGTGTGTAGTACCATTTGGTGCTCTAAACATCTGAACCAGTTTGGGTGTTTTCTTCAGGAGTTAGCCATTCTGAGGAATCTGTGCAGCTGCTTTTTGTTTGGGCAGGCATGTTAGTTATCACCTCCACTTTGTAGTGATCTACTGAACACCTTATCTTTTCTTCCAGGTGTTTTATTGCTATTACATGGAACTTTTGGTGTTGCTTTCTTAGTTTTAGCTTGGCATCTCAGTCTCTTTCCACAGCTCTTTAGGGCCTTTAGTCAAACTCCTCTCTTTTACCTTGGATCAAAATATTATCCATCAAAGCTTTAGTATCCTCTCTACCATCAAAACATGGTTGTATTTTCCTGGGATGTGCCTAGGGGGCTGAACACAACTCAAATATCCCTCTGAGGAAATAGTGTCTCCTAAAATAGTTTTCTGAAGATGTACAGCCATGTTCTCTATTTTTCTGGGGGCATTTGCCAGCACCCTGCTGATGAATCAGAGCTGTCTTTTCAAACAATTTACCCCTTGCCAATGGAGGAAAATATTCCCTTTATATAATACACATGTTTTTTTCTTGGACTGAATGTACAAGAGAGGTTCAGTATGGATTCTTTTCTTCTTCTCTTGCATCTTCTTCCTGCTTGTACATTCTGTAATTCTTATGGATGTGATGCTATCAAATTCCTCCTATCATCTGCATTGGGGAAAGAGGGGTTTGGATTTTTTAATTTGAAGTAACATTAATCAGGGAGTGGCTGACATGTTCAATGCTGCACTGAGAGTTTCCTTGAGTCTGGGAGACACTATTAAGCTCCTCCTCAGTAATTGTGGTTTCATGTTTCTCCTCCCCTTCTCAGTTTTTCAGTGAGACACAAGAGTTTGAATTTTTTTTTTTTTATTTTTTTTTGCCACTTATGAAAAACTCCCCCTTCACGTCTGCTCCTTCCCCAAGTGCTTCTATAAAGTGGGTCAGAGTCAAGGTCACTGACAAGTCTGCTTCAGTGCTTGCATTTGAACTGCTGAGCACTGAGGAGAATGAGCTCCTGCACAATACAGCACTCAATTCCAGCTGCCTCTTGCCAGAGCTTCTTAGAGTCGGGGCTTCTCACAGGATGCAAGTGGAAATGCCTGGAATGAGCTGATCCATTTTATTTTTCCCACTTCAGAAGGTGTTGGGACCATGCCCTTTGTTCAATTTTCCTGGGACTGCATTTGCCTTTTAAGACACAGGGGCAAAGTCACTGCCAGGGCTCTTTTATTTAATACAAAAGAGCTCTTAGTATTCAAAAATGATTTAAAGACAGCTGGCCAAGTGTTTGACCTAGCTATGTCTGCTCATACTATTCTACTGGTGCAAGATAGCAGTAATAGAGGCAGTGGACAATTAGCCCAGTGTAGGCAATGAAGATGGATAAAGTGAAATGCTGATTTTAAATGAGAATATTGACATAATAGCATCTCAATCAGGGAGCACTGGAATAGCAGTGTAAAATTATACACTAATAACAGAGCAAACCAAGCCAGCAGAGGAGTGACATTATAGTTCAAAGAAAGATCAGAAGCAAAAAAGAGAAGAGAAAAGAAGAGGAAAAAAAAAAAAAAAGAAAAAAGAAAAAGCTGGGAGTGGAATTGCATCAACAAGTACTGAAATATCCCACAATCTCTGTGCATTAAAATTTCATGCCAAAATGGGATGGTAGCACTAAGGATCTTTAGTGTCATGCTCAGAATTGCCACAGAAGCAATGAGAATGTACTCAAAGAATGTAATGACAGAGCCTGATTAAGGGTCACGATTAAAGTTGATGTAGAAACCACATTTATGCACTTTAAAAATGACATCGTTTGGAAGCAAGAAATCAAAGAGCCTGAAACAGAAGGGCAAATTTTAATTTTTTTTTAATTTTTCCCTTAGTAAGGATTACGTCTTGATTGAAGATGTGCCTGTCATAGAAACATTCCATAATAATAAATATAAACATGCTCAAATTCATGATTCCTGGTGGAATATGAAAACCAAAAAGATCTTAGAACGGCACATACTTCTGAAAAAGGGCCAGCATAAAATGGAAAAGAAATCTAAAAGGAATAGTAAGAGGGCAAAACAGATGTTTTTTTAAAAAATGTTATTTTTGGGTGACATGGCAGCTATATAAAATCACCATTTTAGGATGCATGTTTGCAGCTTTACTGTTGGAGAGTGTTACCCCTATTTGAAAAACTCCACAACTTTATAAAAGGTTGCATGAGAAGTTAGCAAAGGGGATTATTAGGCTGAAGAAGGTCATTAGCATTAAAGGACACCCTTTGAAGTCTTGCCCAAACGAACTAAGGAAAAAAAAAAAACCCTGGTACACTCTGGCAAGTTAAATGCAAACCCATAATAATAACGGACAAAAACAATTTTGAAGAATAACTTGCTAAAGGCATAAAAACTAATAATAAAAACTTTTTCTAACACATCAGAGGCAAGAAGCCTGCCTGAAGGTCTATAAGGTTGATAGATGATCAAGATGTAAAAGAAGTGCTCAAGGAAAATAAGGTCTTTGCAGAAAAGCTAAATGAGTTATTTGCTTTGGTGTTCACAGTGAGGAGCCTAAAGGGAGTTCCCAAATTAGAGCTGCTCTTTATGGGGGACAAGTCAGATAACATGGGTATCAGTGGTTTAATAGGAGTTTTCATTTTTGAAAGCAGAATTTATACATCTGCTAGCCTTTTCTCGGGGGTTTGATGTCCGTGAAGATAAAGGCAATCAACCTGATGCCTAGTTTGAATTTCTCAAAAGAATTGGCAAATTTCTAACCAAAAGATTTTAAAGAAATGAAGAATCCAAGTTGTCTTGGATGATATGAGCCTTTTGTGCTCTTTTATGCTTTTACTTGCATTGTTTCCTTAAACATCCTGTTCTACCCACATCCAGGGATCTCTCTGTGGCTGTTCTTTCATGGGCTTGTGTATGGCAAAGAAAACACAGCTCCTGCTACTGCTCTCTGAAAAATCCTCTTGTACTATTCCCTGATTAAAGTGGAAGGAGAGGCTGTTTGATGGCTGGATTGGCACTATCAGTTTTGTGGACAATCAATAGTGATTGTTCTGCCTAAAAGAGGGCTCTGTCTGTCTTGTGTACTTCTGCATTCCTGTAATTCTGGTGCTTGGGGACATCTGAATCTTAGTGGAGTTACTTTACAGTGCCATACAAAAAAAAGAAACAAAAACCAAAACCTGAAACAAAACCAGCAAAAAATAGTGAAACTGTGTTCTGATGGGAAACATCTATATACTATATGATTTCTCTAGATAAAAGATCATTATCCTCAGGGGAGGCCATTATATTTTCTTTGTGGCAATATGCAGAGGTATAGGATAGTCCCACTGATTTCTTGGCATATGCCATTCCAAAATAGTAATCCCAGATAATCCTGTAGACAGGATTCTCCACTGCTTATTTTCAGCTTGTGCCTGGTTTATTGTGTCAACCAGAGCCCATGCCTGAAAACAGGAATCCTGTGAGAAAAACAGAGCGACTGCCTAACTGCTGAAAGGAAGGTAACTAATGGATCCAGTGGGGATATTTAGGCAGATAGGCTTTAGTTACAGAGTGGGTGACTAGAGCTGAACAAATAATACTGTTTCCCTTCAGCAAAGAATAATAGATATCCTTTATAATTTCAAGTTGCCAGGATCTTTTTCTTTTGCAAACTCATCCTATGAGGATTATAACGAAGCAGAGCTGCTTCCAGAGTTGTTATTTTCCTTAAACCTGAAAAACTGCTCTTTTAGTTTCATAGGCATCAAAAGATAGCTTAATGCTGGTAGCACTACTAGCTGGCTTTTGCAGGCAGCAACCCTGCAGTTTTGCATATGTTTTCTTGATCTAGAGCCCAGTTTAGGCTGTTGAATGGGGTCTGTGTCTCTAATGTTCCCTAAGTGCAATTATGAAAAGGAATTGCTTATTTGAATCATTAATCAGCCTCTGGATGGCTGCAAGTTCTTATATTTCATGGCTGGTTTCCATGATGTATGTGACCTATTCATAGCATTGCTCAAGCTGCAATGGAACGACTTAATTCCTACTCTTGTTAAAGCTTTTCTGCTGACTTCCTTCACTAGTTTATGCTTAGAAACTCCCCCAAACCCAGAGGACCACTATATGCAAACCTGCTGGAAAGGCTTCTCAGACAAAAAAACTGAATTAGTAGCTTAAATCTTTCAAGCTAGTGTTACATGACAGATCAGTGTTTCCTATGTGGATGCATTCAGTCATCTCTTCAGAATCTGATTACTATATGCCTTGTGAAAAATCCAATTGAAAGGAATGTATTAATTAACAGAAGTTTAATTTTCTTCTTGTCAGGAGATACATCATGATGTTGGAATTTTACCACATCAAAGTTAGCAATAGTCCCCATCTTTAAAGTATTTTGCAAGCTTCTACTTGCTGTCTTCTGCAGTGCTGACACCAGTGGATCAATAGGTTTTTAAAAGCAGACAGGAATCACCGTGATAATCTAGTCTGACTTACAAAGTACTAAATATCATCCATCATGGTTTTCCTAAATGGGCATCAAAGTCTGAGCTTCCTCAACTTCTGGTGGCTTAGCTGTTAGAGAAAATGACTGATCTAAAAGAGCTTAGAGGATTTATCTCACAAGAGCATCTGGAATATCAAATCTTTCTCCAAATATCTTCAAAACTCCATTCCTGTGCTGGTAAGGTGGTTTTCTTTAATCGAAATATTTTCTTTTTTGTAAAAAAATTGAATTATTTCTTTTTCTCTTCAGTACTTTAGCTTCTGGGAACTGACATATAGGAAACTGCAGTGTAGAGCTGGATTACTGAGCTGGGTCATTTTGCTGACCTGAGCTGCAGAATCTGACCACACTTTGTGATAAATCTGCCTGAACGTGCCAAAAGCCAGGGCTACTCCAACCTGTGTGAGCTGCCTCCTTCATTTCTGTGGGGCTTATTCACGTTCCAGGGTGACTCCTTTAGAGAGAATGCTGATAATTATTTAATTATTTCTCAAGACATAGGTAGGATCACATTACAAAGACTGATAATTCTTGATTCACATAAATGTACATTCATCTGGGAGATACAGAGTGTTGCTTGAGCATAAACAGCAAAATTTAAGTTAACACACACCATGGGGTATATGAGCTAGGAGGAAAAATCAGCAAAGTGTGTGATACTGCTGAAAAGGGAGCTCAGCAAAATAATGTGAGTGCCAGCTTTGTAAAAAGCAGTGCAGCTTTGCTTCCTCCTTCATCCTGGTGTTTGTGTCTGGTTTGTAGAATCACAGGACACTTAGGTTTGGGAAGGACTCCAGAAATCATCCAGCCCCCCTCCAAGGCAGGGTCACCTGGAGCAGGCTACACAGGGACATGTCCAGGTGGGTTTGGGATGGCTCCAGAGAGGGAAAATCCATAACCTCCCTGGGCAGCCTGGCCCAGTGCTCTGCCCCACTCAGTGTGCAGAATTTCTTCTTTGTGTTGAGGCTGACACCACTGGCCCTCCTTGGCTGCAGGACCCTGCCAGCTCACGGTCAAGGCAGACAACAATCCTTTATATGTGTTGATGTCTAGAATTCAAAGGGAGGCTTTGGTAATTTTGGTGCTTTCGCCCAATTAACAACACTGCATAATACGTAATGCTCCTAGAATTATCATGTGATTTTGTTAATAGGTTGTTGCCTTAAATGTTTTTATTTATGGGCTGTCCCCTGAAAATTTCATTTTTAACTGTGAGAATATCTTGCATTTATGTTTTGATTTTCAATAGCACCTTCTGAAATAGAATCCTGTCTTGTCTCGTTATATCTTGAAGACAAACCTCCAAAGTTTAAATGCAAGTTAGGAATCAGTTTATGCCCTGCTGAAATGTAGTCACCTCTGGAAAAGACCCCATCAGCACAGCACGATTTGAAGGCTGTTTACTTAGATGTACATCAAGAAAAATCTATTTCTGTTCTGAGTCCAGCTAATCTATTGTTTTGTATTTTTCAAAAATAAACTGCCTTCATCTCAGTATTGGTCTTCTGCTAGGGAATTTGTGGTGGTTTACGACTTCCCCCAAAAAGGGATAGCCACTGTAGAATTAAATCTCAGCAGGAGTAGATTTAATCCTCCCTGATGACTTGTAGTCTATGGAAACGTTATTGCCTCTGCTTGGTTGGTGAGTCTGCCCTTCAGGAACTGGATGTTCTCCTCTTGCTGCAGTTAACTCATGCAATAGAGACAGCTTTTTATTCTGTTTATGTCCCTTGATAATGGCTGTATTGATCTGGCCTGATGTAAGCAAAGGTTCACAGTTCGCCCAATGTTGCTAAGGGTACCAGACTATTGCTGCCACCAGCAGACACATTCCATCATCCCTCAGCCTCGGTGTGTGAAAGCTGGAGCAGCAGGATGCCACATGTTGGTGACTCAGGAAAATGGCATGTGTCAGAATCTGGCATATGTCAGACTTGGATGCTGCTAAAATTAGAGTGTATTTTTTGTCATTTTTGTTTTGACTGCCAAGCAATGCAGGAACGTTTAAAGGTTAGCCTAGTTTTCACTTGCTTGGAAACATAAGTCACAACGACAACGGTGGGCAAAACCACCTATGAATTTTGTTTTCATATAACTGAGCATTCATTTCTTTAAAAAAAAAATTATCAAAGTGGCTAAAGCTGCCCTGAGCAAAGAGTAACAAGGGTGAGGAAGGCAAGATGTTGTCCAGCCTGACATCTCTGGGCAAATTACTTTATCATCTACTTACCTGTTCAGTCCAACAAGGAATTTTTGCTAGAAAGCAAAAGCCAGGAGAAAAGGTTTTGAGCCTGAGTTTTCACTTGAGGCAACTCCAAGCAGAGCTGCAGGAGTGAGAACTGCTGAATCTCCTAATACTGCTGGGGTGTGTGTGTGTGTGTGTGTGTGTGTGTGTGTGTGTGTTAGCTCTTTGTTTAGAAAACATGTTAATTCTGTGTACTTGGTTTTCTTAACACAAACCCCCAGTTGTCCCTGGAAATAAGAAATAATACTCCAGCTCTGCACCGATTTATGTCTCACCATGACAGAATACCTTGACCTGTTTTACTATATTTTTAGAGCAAGAGGCTTGACACCATAGCTGGGAAGGGGTGGTGGTGAGAGGACAGGATTAACTACTAGATCAATAGGTTGTTTTTTTCCCCAGAGTCCAAGGTGGAGGATAGATTAGCTGATTTAAAGTGAAATCTGGTTTTCATCTTTTTTTCCTTCTGCTTGAGAGCTGGAAATGCTGGTTGCTTGATCCCATCTTATCCTGGCTGCAGTCTGCTAATTCCATTCTCCAAGTGGTGTGGTTACCTTCTAACAAGATTAGAGGAATGGAGGGAGTAAACTGCACAGTTGTCCTCTAGGGACCCTTGGAAAAGGCCATTTGGAGTAGGTTACCAGGAGAAGTGGTGCAACAAGCCCATCCAACCCAGCCTATTTACAGCTGTCACAGTGGTGGACTGTTCTCTGCAAAACCAAATATTTAGCAGTTGTTGTGTTAGTCAAACCGAGATATAACACTGCTGTATAAGGTGGGATTCTGGACACAGTGCTTGCAAATGGTTTTGTTGATTTCAGCAGTGTTGTAATAGCAAAGGTCAATGAAAATTGATATCATAACAGACATTGTGATTTTATGTTATTAGTGAAAATAACTTCAAATGCGGTTTGCCAGACTGAAGCATATAAATTCATCCAAGTGCAACATTATTTTAGTTTTCAGTCTTGTTTTGAGAGTGCCAGTATCTTTGACTGAAGTCAGTGGAAGCTGTAAATGATCACTGTGACTGCTTTTAGCCATGCAGATTGATTTATCACCTGAACCATTAATATCTGTGCACTGAGAGCAGTAGGGAAAGTGTATGTGTCTATACATATATTACACCTATAGTATGTTTTATGCGTTCTTTTCCTGTTGATTATTTTTTTTGTAAAGGAATTTATCTGCATCTCTTCCCCATGGAGTTCAGAAGAATGATTGGATCTAGTTGTGCAGCAGTCCAGGGAAAGGCTGGAGCATTTGAAATAAAGCTTGGGAGCCATTTACCAGGCCATTACAAAAATTGTGGTCTGCACTGGGTACCCAGGCCCAAAATACCAGGGAGAAGCTGCCATCTGGCTTTGCAGGCTGGCCAGCAGCAAAAGGTTCTGTGCTAATTGGAGCACAGCCCCTCAGTCAGCTGTGGGGAGCCATCCTGCAGGAACCTGGAGACTGACTGGAAGAACTGATAGGAATTTTCCTTCTCTAACTTGCGTGATGCAGCATTGGATGGAGTGCACTGCCAGCTGCCACCCTCGTTCAGGAACCTGTAGAGAGAATAAAGCTGCATTTGGACTCACTGGCTCTGTACCCCAGCTAATTTTGTTAATAACAAAGTCAGTGTCCTCTTGAACCACACTGGGACTTGATGGGGTATTTTAGGATTTTTATCTTTTGGACTGGAAATGAGAGAACAGACTGCAGACAGAGCATATTGGATTATCTCCTCCTAAGTGCAGATTTCACCTCACCATAGATTTCTTCAGCTTAGTAGAGTTGTTGTAGTAATGCACAGGTGAAGATATTTCACTGTGTGAAAGGCTGCCACTTTAATAAACAAAATAACTAGTTGTGGTAAGCAAGCAAGTGAATGCTGCTTTGATGTCTCTGAGCTTTATTATTTTAGTACCAGTAAATTCCATTTGTTTTAACTTTGCTCGTCTAAACTAATTGTGTAAACTAAGCTTTTCTCACAGTAGTATTCAGTCTTTTTGCATTAAAATTAAAGGAGAGGAGGAGGAGGAGATACAAAAATGCAGAAGGCAAAGTGATTTATGTTTAAAAACTAAGAATGTGGAAAGAGCCAATTTGGCTGTAACAATTTGACAACAGAAATTGTATTTGCAAAAGGAAGATATTTTTAAGATTATCTACTTTTTTCTCCCCATTCTCAATATCTTTAAAAGTGCATCTGGTAATGGACAGGATATGTATGAAAAACCTTGCTGAAATTTTGCTGAAGGACAAATATTCAGCCAGACAAATAGAGACAGAAGGGCACAGGGAGGATGTTAGCTTTCCCCTGTACTTCTTGTAGCAGTAAGCATTTTAAAGTAATTTTGAATAACCTCATGGAATATGAGTGAAAACAGCTTTACTGTACATTGGGCAATAACTGAGCAGGCTTGACATATTTTGTGAGTTGACACCCTTGAATGTAATAAAGTGCATGGATTGAATTTAGGAGCAAAATAAATAACACACAGGTTATTAAACTCACTGTGTTATTCATGACCATCTTGCATTTAGCAAAACTTTCCATTCTGAAGTCTGTTGCAAGCTGCCATGGAAAATCTAGTCTGTCCCAGGGGTGCAATGCAGGAGCCCAGGGAATGCCACAGCAGGCACATGGCTGGTTTTAGAGCATACAGAGCCTTGCTGAGGCATTAAGGTGGTGTGTTAAGAGCACAAAACCCTCTAAGAAATAGCTCATTGCACTCAGGGGAGCTGCTGATTATTCTTATGGTATTATGGGAGGGGGTGACCAGTCTTCCTCTACAATGTCCAGCCAAACGATGAGGAATCTTAAGACAAAAAACTCTACTTGTCTGTCTTTAAAGGTGTGTCAGAAAGAAAAATTAGTGACAAATTTTGCTTGAGGGGCTGCCTGATGCCAAGTGGCCTCCAGGTATTCAGTCACATGGCAGCAGCACTTCACTGCTTGAAGGGATCTTAGAGGTATGTGTGAGGGATAGATAAGGGTGCTTGGGAAGAAATGGCATTTATTCAGAATAAGGATAGATCTGCAGCCTCCCTACTGGCATGTAATCCTTGCAGTTCTGGGGTTATTTCCATTTTAGGATGGAAATAACCTGTCAAATCTGGCTGTCATTCAAATGGATTTGGCCACTGCAGCAGTGCCAGGGCCACAGCCAGCTGTGGAGAATGCTGCTGTCCCCACCACAGCAGAGTGAGGCATCAGTATCTCTGTTAAGCTGTACCTACAGAGCCAAAGGAAACAGGAAGGTGAGCCTGATTCCATGGGAGTGGAGGGAAGCAGTCCTGAATCAAATGTAGCACATTCCTTTGCTAGAAGTATTGGGCATGTTGTGGATGGCTGAGTCCATGCAAGGAAAATTAAGTACTGCTGTTGCCAAACCTGCCTCTTTTGTAATTTGGTCAGATTCTGTCCACTTGTTAACTGTATGTAAACTTCAAAATTTATAGTTGACACATTTGGGCAGCTAGAACATTTCAGCTCCCCTCTTTCTCCTTTCTAATCAATTGGTGTTTTAAAAGTTAGCCCAAAATTTCCCAGCCATCTCACTCTGGACCAGGTGCTGAGCTCACCCACCCAAGGGCATTTTGTAAGCCCTGACAGAAGGAAGTGGAAGGGGATCTCATTTTCCTCCTTGTGAAGAACATTCTTTCAGAGGAAGGAGCTGATCTCTTTTGCTGTAGGTGGTTAACAGGCTTGAAAATGACTTTTCACTGGTGCAACAAATGTTTCACTTTGTGCCCTGGAACTGGCCTGTGCCTTTGGGCATTGGAAGAGCAGATGCCTAATTGGCCTATTATTTACCATGGTTGAGGTGGCTGAATTTTGATGAAAAAGATTTTAATCATTGATTCATGACACAGATGCTCATATTATGCATTAGGCTGTTTAACCTTCCACAAATATAGTTGTCCCACGCACCCTTTTATAAATATCCTGGCAACTGCTTTTTCTTCCTGCATTCTCTGTCAGGGGCATGCTTGGGAGCTCCCAAATTGGTCCTTAGTGCTGATAATGTGAATATTGAATGCAAGCAGAAGACACTGAATGGCACCAGGGCTCTGGGTGGCCCAGGCATATACTGATAGCTTTTAGGGAAGGAAGAATTCCCTGTGCTGAG
The DNA here is from genome assembly GCA_018697195.1 of Certhia americana. Taxonomy (NCBI): domain Eukaryota; kingdom Metazoa; phylum Chordata; class Aves; order Passeriformes; family Certhiidae; genus Certhia; species Certhia americana. Next base: position 8,001,035 of record CM031864.1, read on the forward strand.
GTGAAAGGGCTTGCTCTGAATCCTGGAAAGCTGAGCTGGGGCATCCCAGAGAAGAGATCTCTCAGAAGATCCCTGCATTTTTTGGGCAGGAGTGCAGCTCTAAACACAGGAGATCACTTAGATGGAAATGAGGTTGTTCCATATTTTCTTTCTACGGCTCCCAATGTGGATGTGTCATACCCCAACACCCTGACTTGTTTATTTTCTCCTCTGGAATGAATCCTGGAGAGTCCTGGAGAAGGGGCTGTGCTACTGAGATCACTGGCTTTGAGGAACGTGGATCCCCACATGGAAATAGCTGCTCTCCATATTCTCTTTCTTCTTTGGTCTTCACTGCTGGGCTGACTGTACTTTGCTATCAGAAAGTTTGAGAATAAAATGAGAGATTTCTGTGTCAGAGAGAAATTCATCTGTGGTGATGAGCAGGGCTGTGAACTTAGGAGCTGGACTGGTCCTTCATTGCATCCATCCAGGATAGTTTCACAGCTGAGGGGATCCTTAAAAAATATTCAAATCTGATGTATGCAGGTGCCAAACTGCTGTAGAAAGTGTAGCAGAGCAATCCCCTGATGCTGTCTGAGGGCCTGAAACTTTCAAAGAATCCTCTTCTTCAGTAATGCCAGGCTTCCCCACATGTGATCCTGAATTCAGAGGTGGATTGTCACCCTTCAATAGGTGTCAGATGGAAAGCAGACCATTTTTAAAAGGCCTTTTCAAGTGCATTGTTAATCCACCCTTTTTCACCCATCTCCCCAAGACACATTGGTTTTCATATGCTCTCTGCTTTATCAGTTTCCTGCTTTACATCCAGAGGTTGGAGAAGTGAAGAGCCCAAAGAGGCAGAGCTCTAAAAAGAAGCTGGATAAACATCGATTTTGTTTTAAAATCTGAATAATTGTTGGGTCTGTACTGCTGGGAAGAGAAAAGGAGTTAAAGATTTGCTCTCTGTTTGGTGTGATAAATGGCAAATTCTGTGTAATACCAATGATGGATGCAGCCTGAAAGGTCAGGGGAATTCCCAGCACAGGGTCTGACCTTTATTTTACTCAGTTCTCTGCACTGAGTTTAGAATAAATTCACCAGTTAGAAAGAATCTACCACTGGAGGTTTTATCTTTGTGTTTTATTTTTGAATGAGCTCTTTAAATTCTTCCAAGGGATTTTTTTTTTGTGTATGTATTTTGGCTTTTCATTGTTGCTGTTTGGGGTTTGTGGTTTCTGTGGGTTGTTTATTTTTTCAGTAGGAGGAGGAGGTGAAGAGAAGGGAACGTATTTTTAAAATTATTTGGAAGATTTGAGAGGCCAAACAAAGAAGAGACACTTTTTTTTTGGAGCTTTGAGATTAGTCATGCTGCTGCCTGTTTTGGAAAAGTGTTGATATAATAGAGAGTCCAATCTTGTGTTAATATGTATGGACTGATATAGTTTCTCTATGCTGCATAAGTCCTTCCAACTGTAATAAATTGGAAACGCTTTATTCTGAGAAGAGCAATTATCAGAATTCAGTGTATTTCTCCCCCTCCCTGTCACCTCTGTGCTCTCTCCCAGATCTTTTCTGACTTGCATAAGCCCCAAAGAGAAAAGGATATATTTAGCATTGACCAAAGGTTTAGCAGGATAAGTTTACAGAAATTAGGGGGAAAGTTCCCTTAGTATGGGGGCTTTTTTAGACTTCTGGAGCTGTCTTCTAATTAAAATGGAAAAAGGGACTCATTTTTCTAAATGCCTGAAAATGGCACAGAGAAATTCTTTGGCTATTTGTTATCAGGACCACGGCCCACTATTCAGTTCTGTGGAGATCACTAAGAAGTATTTCCAGTAATAATCACTAATTAGTATTTCCTGTAGGAAATCCTAAATGAGGAGCTGTGCAGGAAGATATGTTACTGGAGCAACTCAGGTTCTTCTGTGGACATTGGTGGGCCCAGTGGTGTCCACTGTGGGCTGGATGTCAATGTTTGTAATTCAGCTTGGCTTGGAAACTGCATTGAATGCTCTGGAATTGGTGTACAGCAGCTGAAGTCACCAAGAGAGGACAGAAAGGCAGCATGAAGCTGAAAATGTTGCTTTTCTGGGAAAATGCTTGTGACTTTGTGGGTTAAATTAAGAGCAGCCCTTTCTCAGGCCATTAAATGTGCCCTGAACAGCAATTCCTGTGTGCAGCATCTACAGGTTCTGCAGGTGAAATCACCTCACAAAAGTACAGAAAAGATTTTTCTGGACTGCACAGTGAGGCTTCTGGGAAATGTTAAGGTCTTCTTTTGGGATGAGGTATGATGCCACTGTGGCTGCCACAGTTTCAGAATAGAAAACCCCCAAGGTTTTTTAGGAGAAGAGGTAATAATTTTCCATAGCCCAGCTGGTATTGTTGGAGAAGTAAGACAGGTTTGTCATTGTTTTGTGATGCAGACACTGCCAGGAAGTCACATCTTATGAATCACATCTGGTCCCTGGAGAGCCAGGCTGGATCTTCACCCAGGAAATACAGATTCCTAAAATTCTATTTAAATTATGTGTATGCTGGTTTTAGAACTGGGTGTTCATAACAATTTGTTCCACAGTCCTGGTAACTACTGAGTGTAACTTACATCTTTCCCACATAGTTTGGTGCTTATGAAATAGGATGAAAGGACCATTTTCCATTTAAAAAAAAAGTTCCATAGGTAGCAAATGTGAAGAGCTCATAACATCTGCTGGACTTTATTGGCTTTTGCCCTTGGAAAGATCCTCGAATCCCTTGCAAGAACGATGGTTTCTCTGCCCCAATCTTACCCTAAGGAGTTTCTAATAATTCAAAGCCTCTGAACATACTGAACATACTCAGAAGAGCAATCCAGACCTAGAGAACCCAACAGCCTTACCAGTTTAGGAACAGTCATAATGAAGAACTCTCTTTTTCTAGATTTGAATTTCAGTTTTCTGTAACTGGGTGTTAACTCTTTGCATACTTAAGAGAGTTGGTCTCCCAAAAGAAACCCCTATCACAATCCTACTGCAAAGCATCTGAAAAACAGGTAGAATTGCAAAACAGCCCCTTACTTTTCAATAAGTGAGATTAATATCTCACATATCTTTCAAATTATTTCAAAAACACCCATCTGAGCACTGCAGAAAATACCTCTTTCAGTTTGTTCCACCCAACACACATCATTCCCAGAAAATACCAGGTTGGCCTATTTCCAAGGAAAATATATTGAAAACATGATAGAAGAAATATTAAAAAAATCCCAGAAAACAACAAAGCAAATGAATGAATTCCTGCCTTTTGCATATGGCAATTCCTGGAAAGAATTAACTTTGATCAGTTAATCAGTATCAACATTTATTACTCAAAATGTTATCCCTTTTGATTTGACAGGCTTATTTTGGATAATTTGTCAAAGATGACAAAAAGGCTCATACATCTCTCGCTCATTCTGACCTTTCTTACTATTAGGAAATTAATTTCAGAACTGAAACA